>OZ005657.1:214467057-215667057 GCA_963930645.1 Salticus scenicus | reverse complement strand
TTAATACTAGAAATACAACCAGTATTCGAATTTTTAAATCAGATTTTCCTCAGCCAGAGTTCCCAATTTTTATAATTCATTCACGAGCATTTTTAGCGCCTCCCCTTTTTCATACCGGAAATTTTGAAAAATGATTTTCTTCTTATTTAATCATTGTCATATATTAAAGAGAAATAATCTGCAAAATTTCTGGTGCGAAAAGAAGGCGGGGCAAAAAATGCTCGTGAATAAATTATAAAAGTTGGAAACTCTGATCACAACTATTTTTAAGTATAAATCTAAGATTACATGAATGAAACAATATACACTCCTCCTCATAATTATAAGGACACCCGTTTTTCTATATTAACTAAACACTGAACACTATTATTTAAACAAATATATTTTTAATTAATTGGAATTTCATTAATAGACTATATTTAAAATGTTTTATCGTTTTTCTATCTTAAAAAACTTTAAATATGGTAAAAAGATGATTTTTCAGGTGTTCACAATTATAAGGACAGCTCGAATTTTAGTAATTTTTTTCAGTTATTTTTTAAATGAATATTTTATGGGGTCTCTTTTTAGGGTTAAACAGTCAGACATTTTCTCTGGTACATATATATACATTTGTTTTTAATATTCAGTTTCAATACCATTTCGTATAGCATATATGATATTCTTAATACATTTAAACTTTTTAAAATTGCTTTCCACTTGCATGCACATTTCTAATATCATAAGTTAAGGTTTTTTCAACTTCTAGGCCATGGGAAAGGCAATAATACAGAAGTTTCTTTCTTCAAACTATTTCCTATTGCTCTAGAAGTAGAGCAAAAATGTAAGTCTTGTTGAAAAAAATATTGTTACCCCCCAAAATCTAACAAAAATCTGAGAATTCCAAGTTTAAATTTGCGGATATTCTCTTGATGTTCATAATAATAGAAAAAATTACTAAATTCATTCTGCCTTCAGTAGAAGCAGCTTCCCAGAGTACCATAGATCCACCTTTAAAATGCCCGATTCATATCTGCCTTTAAAAAATCGGCTCTGTCTTTCGCTATCTTCAGACCGTTCCAGTAACTGTTAAAACCATTTGGTTAATCAAGAATAAAATGTTTTTCATCCGAAAATGCAACATTTTACCATTTAATATTGTCTTTATTCAACTTTAACACAGACGTTCTTTCCCCCATTAAATACTGATTGATTATTACAGGTTTTTTTTATTCATTTTAACATATTATTAATTATTTTAAACATGCATAAATGTGGACCCTAACCTTTCGTTAAAAACTGCGAGCAAATTCAGCAGCAGTCATTATGAGTAGAACAGTAAGAGGAATTATGAGTCTTCGATCTCTGTAAAACAACTCTGATTTTGCATCACATCTCTTTCCTATCGAACCAGCAGTTAAACGTTTGATCACATTTCCTTCAGCAATTTTAGACCTTCGAATTTAATTAAAAATTCGGCGGATTGAAATTATCCTTCCACTTAAAAAACACATTTATCATACTTCACTACTTGAACGTCCTTTTTTTCGAGGAATTATCAGTAATGTCCGTCCAAGAAAAATTGAAGGCTTATATATGAATTAATCTAGCCCAGTAGTTAACGAATTCGCATGTCAACTGTAATTTATCCGCTAGTAAGTTAAATAAAAAGAAAAAATCTGAATTGTCCCTATAATTATGAACATCTAAAAACGTGGAGAAAAACACATTTTGCAATATTTTTTATTAGTTTTGTTTCATATTAAAAAAATTATAGCAATTTTGGTTTTTAGAATACTGGGTATATTAAGTGCACTTAGTATAATCTTGTTCACAATTATTTTTACATTAGTTATTTCAAAACATAAAGTGTCCTTATAAATATGAGAAGGAGTGTATAAATGGATTTTTCGTATACCATTCTCTGGCGAAAATGGAAACACAGTAAGCATGGAACGCTGTTATTCTGTGATTAAAAGTTCTCAACAGAATTTGGAACTGGTAATCATGTACATAGAACTGTACTGCATAAATGCAAACTTTTGCCATATGATGTATTACCGCTAATGATTACAGAAAATTTCAGTATTTGTTTTCTACTAATTATCTATGGTTAACTTTAAAATACTACTAGAAAATATCGGTGGTTATTCTTTTAAAAAGGAGTTAAAAGTTAGAAGCTATGGTATTGAATGAGCTATTTTTGAACCTGTGATTAGGAAATTATTGCTTTGAATTTTAAATATATTACACTGTGATATATTCAAAGTTACCAACATTTTAATTTATTCCGGAGCATTCTCAGCCCCCCCCCCTTTAATCCGCACCGCTTTATTTATTGAATATTTTTCTCCAATATGTAACTCCGATAAAATAAGAAAAAATTACTCTTAAGAAAAGTGGTATGAAATAAAGGAGAGCTAAAAATGCTCCGGAATAAATTAAAATGTTTGCATCTCTGATACATTGCATGAAATTGCATTTTGGTTTTCCTGTGCTTTTCTACTTTCTGTAATGTCGCCCCCCCCCCCCCCCCCCCCGAAAAAAAAGCTGCTTCGTCTCAGTGGTTATTTTAAAAGAATCTGTATTAAACGTACCCCGAATGCTTAACATTATTTTAAATCTGTATTGTACTACTTTTATTTCACAGTTGTTGATAGGCCTTCGCATTACAACCGATTACATGGTCCTTATATAGTCCTTATATTTATCTACCAGAAATTTTGAGCAGCAAAATGCAGCTTATTGTTCGAGAATAGTGGCTGGTAAGTCGTAAGAAAAATGTTAGTCTGTTTTAACTCTCGAGTAAAAGCAACTGTAAAGCATGAAATAATAAATACGTACATTTACATTTTTAGAATTAGGACATCGGATGGTTAACAAACGGAAAAAAGTTGTGATATGTTGCTTCCATATTGTACGCTTCCTAAACTGTCCCATTTTTAAAAGATACCAAATGTTGGCTGCTAAATTTGAATTTGAGAAATAGGCTTCATTAGAAATAATATTTATTATTTCTTTTTCAAGAATTATCTAACGTCACAGTGAGAGCAAAATTTTCTCTTTTTTTAATCTTCAGAGTTAGTGCTCAAATTGTGATATAATTTAAGACTTTGTAGACGACTGTTGGCAAATAGCTGTCCAAACGTTTTTAAAAGCCAGATTTAGACGTTCCCTTAAAACAATACATTATTTGAAAGAAAGGATTTTGCATACTTATAAATAACCTCTTAAGTGACGTCGACGTATATATATGTCAATTGCATTTACCGAGTCGAATTCTTAAAGAAAATTTTATGTTTAAAGGTTTCGGATTGTCCTTGAATTTCTCCACCACTGATTTTGTAGGCAATTTTTGTTATAGAAATTGCCTATAAAAAAGATATATATATAAATAAATAATAATAATATAAAAAAATTTCTTATTTTATTCCCTTGAACTTTGTTAATTCTGATAGCTTTTCACATTAAATAAGTGTAATTACTTTTCTCTTTAAGGTCTTATTACCACTACTTTTTAAAAACAATTCCTTACTCTGTGGTGTAGGTAATTCGATGTAAATGTAGTGTCAATCAGACGCGGATGTATTTCTGCTTCCACCAATATTTTCAAACAATAATCACTATCCTATTTAATTACCGAATAACTGCTGCAATTGTGTGATAAATATTTCTGTATGTTAAAAATACTAGTAGGAAACCTTAAGTTTCTGTGTGAAAGACACTAGCTTTCGCGATGGAATTACGCCGTGGAAAATTGAAAATTAAAGAAAGGCCATTTCATTATTAAAACATAGTTGTAATGAGAGTAAAGAACACATTTACATGCCTGTCAAAACTCTAATTAATATTCCGTAGCCATATAGTCGTCGCCTTTTTTTCCACATCAGTCTTTTTTTCAGAGTTGCCAACATTTTAATTTATTCCGGTGCATTTTTAGCCCCGCCTTTATTACATACCACTTTTATTAACCGTAATATTTTTATGTTATTTATGTTATCGCAGTTATATTCTGGAGAAGTTTATTCTATAAATAATGTGATGCAAAATAAAAGCGGGGCTAAAATTGCTCCGGAATAAATTAAAATGCTGGGAACTGTGTTTTATTAGAGTATATTTCTACTTATTGAATCATAATTAAATTTAAAAAAAATCTCTAAAAATAAAGTGGTGTGGAAAAAAGGCCGGTACTTAACCGTTAGACTGCAATGTTCAGTCTCGAAAACTGCGAAGCAGCGCTATCGCGCTGCGAGAGGTACAATTCAGATATCACCGGAATTTTAATTTAAATTTTTTACGTAAATAAAATCAACCATTCAGAACCTAAACACAGTTGGTAAACATTATCTTTTCATTATTCTCTTTTACAAGAAGTAAATATATATATACCGAGCTGCTACCCTAACCTGGCAAATTGTTAGTACCGCCCATTTTTCTACACCACTTAAATAGAGTAATTTTCTTCAAATATATTTACGATGATTCCGAAAACAAATACTCTAAAAATTAAGAGGTGTAGAAAAATGGGCGGTACTGACAATTAACCGGATTAGGTTGACAGCAATATATATATATATATATATATATATATGTGTATATATATATATTTGTTTATTTATTTTATAAAGTTCTTTTCTTTCATTATTTATTTGTAAAACATAAGAAGAATTAATAAATTTACTGGCAATCGTGTGAGTGATTATGTTTTATTTATTTTTTGATTTTTTTAATGCTCAAAAAATATTACCAGAAAACAACGTCAATACTCTAATAACTGAAATCAATTAAATGTATTTCTTTCGAAAGAGAACTATCTAACATGATTTTTGAAGCATACAATACTACGACGCTCGTTTCATCATTTTTAAAATATATATAATTATATTTGTGAAATAAGTTGGAAAAAAATAAGAATGGGCGGAGTATCGATAAAATTTTATCAAAATACCCCCTTCACTACGGTGAATTGCATATTTGCAAAACCAAATTGGATTTTTTCGCTGATCTAAAATTTTCGTAAAACATTGTGTGTGAACAGTTATTAATGGTAAAACACGTTTTTTGTTTTTATTCATCCTTATAATGATACTTAAATTGGCCTTTTACAAACGCTACAGTAAGGCGTGGTTATCATTAATTAGGTGTGTTTTTATAGATCATTAGCAAATTTCATATTTTATTTTTGTAGAAAGAGTTATCGAGGGCAAATAATTTAGGCATAAAAATACACATTTATACATTTCCTTTCACTTTCTGCTTACTTGGATTTTTTAAAATTTTTGCTGCAAGGCGTGGTTTTCCAGTTGGCATGATCGGGTTTCGAATTATTTACAAAACAAAAATTAAATATTCACACCGGAAAAACTTTTATTGATGCCTGAAATAGCGATAGCAATTTAAGGATGTATTTCAGAAAATGCTTCAGCAGTCAAACGGTTTAAATACTACGGAATTTTAAATAAAATGCTGGCAGGTATGCATTTACCACTACATGACAATAATGTTTATCATAGCTGCAACATTATAATTAATATTCCGTAATATTTTAAGTGCCGTCCCTTTTCCCACACCACTTTATTTTTAGAGAAACCTTTTATAAATTTAATTATGATTCAATAAGAAGAAAAATACTCTAAAAAAAAGACTGGTATGGAAAAACGGGAACTACAGGGCTACAAAACATTATTTAGAATGTTGGCAGGTTTGTGTTTATTATAGTAAAACATAGTTCGTACAGTCCTTGAATTTTCTTGATTTTCTGCACCATTAATATTACATAGCAATTTTTGATAAAAAAAAATCCTTAAAACTTCAAAGGAATTAAATTGAATAAAATTATTGGTGGAAGAGACCTTGAAAAGAGGCGTGGCCGTACGAACCATGTAAAATGGGACACAAAAATTCTTAAAAAATAGGTGTTTCTTAATATACTAATAATAATTGAAGGAGCCGTCCGAAAGTGTGCCGACCACATTTATAAACTACTGATATATTTCGATTTAGTTCGATCAAATGCTCAATTTAAAATATGTAACAAAGTTTTTGGCCAGTTATTTAGTAACATTATGAATGAGATATTACAAATATCAAAATGATATTAATTTAATTATATTAATATTATGTCCTTCTTAAATTAGTAGTCTTCATTAGCAAATGTTGAAAACCGTATCCAATGTTAGAGAGATATTCAAAATGAGATTTGAAAAGTTATGATTTTCATTGTGTGTTTAACAATAATTTTTTTATAGATTTCGTTTAAATAAAAAATTTGTTTTGATTTCTATCTTAATTTTGTAGTGTTTTTTTCTTTTTCATTTTTGCATCTTTAACTAAAGTAACCTTGATAATCTTGCAAATTATTGTTTTTAATAAAAAATATACGATCATTATAGCAAAGTTAATCAGAATTTTTTGTTAATCTAAGCAATTACAAAGAAAATATGTTAAAATTTTTGAATTACGTTATTATTTTTTCTTTTTTTTTTCTTTTTTTTTTTTTTGTTATTGAAACAATATTGATTTTTTACTTCTACGGAATTTTCCCTTAAAACAACCAAAATGATGTAAACAAAATATATTTAGCAGTTTTAATCAAATCCTTTCTCTGGGTGTATAAGCATTATATATAAAATTATTACTGTAACTCATTTATATTACAGTGCATCAATTTTCCAGTTAATATTTATGCATAAAAATCTTCCGTAATGATATTTTCGTGCTGGAATTAAATATTATGTTACCCAAATTTACTATTCAAAGCTTTAAGTCTGTAAGACCAAGAATTGTGTTGATTAAACGTACCCAGTATATCAGCGTCTAGTTCTCAGCAGAAATTATGAAACATTAATATCAATTTACCTTTTCCCTTAATAATACCTTAACACAGATACTTCTGCTAGAATCAATTAAATTATGAACACACATGAGACAAATATCTTTGTTGTGGGCCTAGAAGAATTTCCCTTACATGTACGACACGAGGTTTTCCGAAGAATATTTATAAAATAAGACTGCCGGGAATATTAATTTGTTGGGTAAGTAACTGCTTACTTGCATTTATGCATACATCTTGCAAATTTCAGCAGAACAGTTATGAATTCTTACAAAAGATAAGTAATTAACTTCTCCGTTCTCATTCAGAAAATTAAAGGAAACACGGAGCATAACTTTTCCAGTTAAATTTGTGTGTAAGTTATAATATGTGCGGGCAGTTACAAACTAAAGCATACGTAAAAAATGTGAATTTTTTATACTTGCAACAATCCTAAAAACTGTCTTAAAATATCATTTCATAAAATTATATATATGGTTATAGTTATAAATATATATATATATATTCTTAAGTTAGATTATACTTGTGTTTTATGGCGATTAAAAATAAATAAATAAATAAATAAAAACTTTCAATAATTTAGAAGGTTCATTAGAGTTTACCTAAAAGATAAATTTATACATGCAAGATACTTATTAAAAAATAAATGTATTTTAAATCTATGAGCAGAGTTCCCAACTTTTACAATTTATTCACGAGCATTTTTAGCTCCGCCTTCTTTTCGCACCAGAAATTTTGTAGATTAATTCTCTTTACTATGTGACAGCGATTAAATAAGAAGAAAATCATTTTTCAAAATTTCCGGCATGAAAAAGAGGCGGGGCTAAAAATACTCGTGATTAAATTATAATAGTTGAGAACTCTGCATGAGATACAAGAAATTTTACTACACATCAGAAAATCTTTTCTCTCAAGCAAACTGGTGCGACTTCAATTAATTCTTGTCTTCTAATGCTGTTGGTGAATCCTGGTGGCTTTTAATTTTAAATGTAAAAATGTGGTTACTCATCATAGGGTTAAAGTGCTACTCAGAAAAAAGAAAAAAAAAAAAAAAAGGGTAAAGTGTATTAGAAATTCATGTCCTTTCGAATTAGTAAAATTACACTGGAAATGTTTCTTTAAAAATATTTTATATATTTCACCAGTTATCTATAAATGTTGTAAAGAAAAAAATTCTGGTATTAATTGTTTAAGGGGTTACATCCAGTTGTATGCACGAAAAAACGTGTTTTTTTGTGAATTTTTTGTGAAGAGGCCTTTTATTATAGAAATATATACAATACATATACATATAGCAAATTTAATGTATGTTAAGAATCCGTGATGAGTTTGCAAAAATATTGGGTTCCGCTGTTCCTGTAGTAGATCTCCTAGAGGACATCCACAAAAAGGTGTCTGGCGGTGAGCAAGATATCTCTGATCCAAATTATCTCAAATGAAAAAAAACAAAAGATTTATTTTTAGGATAGATGAATACTGGTAATGATCGAAGAAATAGTCAAAATTTTGATTTTTGACAAAATGGCGGCTTCCCCCCAAAAAAAATCGTTTTTTTCATGAAAATTTACACTTGAAAGTGGCTGAAAAAATCGAAATTATTATCAGAAAGCTTATTCCTACGATCATTACCTGACAAAAATATCTAAGAAAATCGTGTCAAAATTTCAAGTCAATCGGTCCAGCCGTTTCGGAGAAATTTTGCTCACCAACTTTGAAAACACCGTTTCGAGATAAACGCGTTTAAAGTTTTGGGAACCATTTAAACTAAGTTAAAAAAAATTTTTCCCTACTTACATCGAGTCATCTATTCCAGGACCATAAGAGGAGCCCTCTGCTTCATCATTTGCTTCTAGTACAGCCAACTGTTGTTGTCTACGTGACATTCTCCCCTCGCGCGTGCTCCCTTGCGCTCGTGCGTCAGAGATCAAGATGCGCTCTGCGTCCTCTTTTTCTACATAGGCATGGACATTAAGCCCAAGCGATAGTCCCATTGCGTTCATGAAGTATAGAAGAGATGTTTTTCCTTCATTGAACATGCCGGCAGCAAGATAAGCAGCAATTTCAACGATCTTAGAGCCACATGGGATTATTTTTGGAGTTATTTTCCATATCAGCTGATTATTACTTACTGTATACCTAAAATTTCTAAATATAGCTCTCAGATATAAGATAAACCTTTTATATTCTTATTCTAAGAAGCAAAACATTATGAAAAGCATGGACAAGGGCATAGGGATAATGAAAAACAGCTGCTACTCTGGTTTACGCTCCGCCTACTTTAAAACGCTCGGAGACGTCTTTACAAATATGCAAATTTCTCCGAAACTAATTGCCGGATCGATATGAAATTTTCAGACAATATTATCAAATATATGTACATTCAAAATATGTAAAAAAAAAAAAAAAAATCGATTTTTTGAAAATTACAACTGGATGTAACCCCTTAAATGAAAACCGCAGAACTAGCTGCTAAACCTAATATTATTATAAAAATAAATTTTACGTATTTTTCTTTAAACCTTTAAGTGCCTTTGGCATTTTTATACACCAGTGACATTTATTTCATCGATTGCTAAGGATAAAATTTAAATAATTTACACACGAATATGTAATATGCTTTGCTTAAATAAGTTAACGCTTTTGAGAAACTCTCAAAAACTAGCTTTAGTTTTCACAAAAGGAGAGTAACCTGATGAAACCATCTTTAATTTTTAATGGAAATCGAATTTACTTGTCCTGGGGGTCATACGGCCTGAAATTCATGTATGCCAACATCCTAATAAAAATTACGTAGTATTGTTAGTAACCGCTCATTTTTACACACCACTTTAACTTTAGCGTAATTATTTCCTAATGTAATTACAATTAAATGTGAAGAAAAATATTCTGGTGGGAAAAAAGAGGCGGGAACTAACAATACTACGGAATTTTAATTAGGATGTTGGCAGCTATGTTAAAATAATAATTACGGCAAATTTTTATACCACCCAATATTTATATACATACAAACAATTTACTATGGATGTAAACACTTTTATTAGAAGTAGAATAATTATAATTTATATCGATTTATAAAATAAATATAAGTACAAAGAACATATTTTTAAATAACGTAATTTGGAAGAATAACGCTAGCAGGAAAAGTTTTTTGTCAAAAAGGCAGAAACATGCATTCATGAAAATGTCGATACAACTCTTACGTTGTCGCTTCATTTGTATTGTAAATAATTGTGAAGCAATTTTCTGTGATTAGCACATTGGTGACAGGGTATAATACGTCTTTCTGCGTTAAGAATTAAAAATAAAATTGAGCCATACATTTAAATGTTCCTGTTTAACATTGAATTATTTCAAAAAGTATTTCTGCGTATTCATGTTTGAACCCTTGAGTGTCGTCGGCGTATTTGCAGGCTTCTTGTAATCTTTTTCTACAAACTTAATGTGGACGCAGAGATTTTCATAATCACATAAGAAAGCATGATCAGAGATGACAATCCATTCGAATTGTTAATACATTGTCTTTCATATATTTCCTATTTTGCCCAATAAGCCCATCCTTTTGGCGTTCCTCTGAAAAGTTAGATTCGTAAAAAGAAGAAGAAAAAAAAGGGGGCTTTTACGTTTTCGTGTTTAAGCTCATACGTTCTATCGACGTAAATATTCGCCAGTGGCATTAACCTCATCCACTTCCGACTCGAAAATCGTATGATTTAAACATGAATGTGTAAACATTTTATTTTAAATAATTTAACATTTTAGGGGAACGCCAAAAGGCTTGGCTTAATGTTTAAAATATGTTTGGTTTGAAAAGTCAGTATGCGGTTTTAATTATTATTATCATTGTGCATTAAGTTCAATAAAAGAAAGTACTACTTCAACGACAATGCGTTAATAGGTCACGTAAATATATTCCGTATTTTACTGCGTGTAATTCGCAGGTCAGATAAATCAGTTTAACCATCTGCCCGCCGCTAATGGATATATACTGTTCTTTTTTTCCACAATTCACTAATAATTGAAAATTATGTTATTTTAATTTTCAGATTAATTTTCAGATTTGAAGATTTTAAACAATAACAATAAGGGTTATAATAATGTGGATACTTATATTTTTAATCTCAAATTGAATTAAGCATTATTTTATTGAATAGAAAAAGTTGTGCGCTGAAAACAAAATTACAATCTTGCCCTTGTTTAAGGCTGTCAGACGGTTAAAATCAGAAAGTTTAATTTATAGGCAAGTGTATATTTAATCGAGACAAATCATCGTCTTAAAAACAAGTTTGTTAATAAAAATTTTCAGTGTGAAACTGATTAGCAGACTTGCGAATTATACACCGGAAAATATAGTGATTTTGACCAGGGTTTACTACATGAATATGATTCCTAGTTTTATTCTCTACCTCTCTTTTACGTTTCTGCATAGAATTATATATCATTCTGCACAGAGCTGCCAACAATTTAATTTATTCTTACATTGCTCTTTAAAAAATTCCCGGAGTCAGACAGAGAAAACATAAACTGTCTGTTAAGTTTTAACATCACATTGGTCGAAATACCTTTCTTTGAGAAGACTGAAAGCATAATCTTTACATGATGGTTAAAATTTGTACTCAGTTTTGTTTTTTTTTTATATATGAAATGACGTTTCTATCGACATAACAAATTTAACATAATAAACATAACAAATTTCATTAACCATAATTCATTCTAGAGGATTCCGAATAGTGTATTTTTACTTAAATTTATCCTGTATAATTGTACAGAAGAAGGCAGCATCAGCATACCTGCCAACATCCTAATTAATATTCCATATTTTTCTTAGTCCCGCCTTTTTTTCAACACCAGTTATTTTGTAGAGTTTTATTCTCCAAATGTCATTACGATTAAGTAAGAAGGAATAAAAAGGCTGGACTATCAATACTACGGAATATTAATTAGGATGTTGGCAGGTAAGTGTCAGTCAAAGCGCTTATTAAAATAATGTTGACATTTCTATATAATTGCCAACATTTTAATTAATTTTGGAGCATTTTTAGCCCCGTTTGTTTTTCGTAACAATTTATTTATACAATAATTTCCTCCAACATATAAGTACGTTAAAATAAGAGAAATTTATTCTAAAAAATAAATAAATAAATAAATAAATAAAATGGTATGGAATAAAGGCGGGTCAAAAAGTTCTTCGGAATGAAATAATTTTTTTGCAATTCTGTTACTATTAGTGCCTGGTAGTAAATTTCAGTAGTGGCCCTCTATCGTTTTCAAGCTTGTTTCTAATTCACACTGGAAATTAACAGAAATTCATTTAATAACTAAAATTATCGTCAATATTGTATATAGTATAGCCTATATTACATAAATTCGTGTGTTAAAATATACTCCGCGTTGATAGTTATATGTTTAACAACTACAGATGCCAATTTAGCACCGTTTGGCTACCGCAAAAGTTTAATCGAAATATCATAGCTTCCAATTTTGCCTGATTTTCAGGAAGACTTTACACCAGAAATTTATGATAGTGAACTTCGAGATCTTGAATATCCGAAAACTAAAATGAGAAGTTTCTCTAAAAATATAGTAGTGATTATCCTTATTTTAAACTTGTAAAAGTTGGCAACTATGGAAATATTTATTGTATGTAATCAGTGAACTGTAACAGTTTTCAATGATAAAGTTAAAAAAAAAAAAAAAAAAAAAAAAAAAAAGAATTATTAAAAATTTCCTGTAGCCAAAGAGGGCTAAGTGAGCTAAGTGAACTATACTGCCAACATCCTAATAATAAATTGGAAAAGCCCCTTTTTTCCATACCACTTTATTTTTAGCGTAATTCTCTATATGAAGTTGCGATTAAATAAGTATAAAATTACTCTATAAAAACTCTGGTGTGAAAAAAAAAGGCGAGCACTAAAAATGGTCCGTTTATTGATGAGATGGTTGGCAGGCAGTGTTGCCAGATCTCGCGGATTTTTTTCGATAATCACCAATGATTTTTAATTGTAACATTTGCCTAATCACTTCGAAAATTAATCGTCTATTACATACATCAACTATCACTTTGTAACCCTTTACGACTTGACTTACACAATTCTGCTGATAAAACTTAAATAAGAAGTTTTTTTTCTGTTTTTTCTGTGTCATTTAAAGCCACAAATGCAATTTATAATGTTTGCTTAGATTCGGTTTTTATACTGTAATCATGATTTCAATGGATTTCAGTCTTGATAATATTAAATAGGCTTTAAAAAATTTGGAAAAAATAGAAACCTGCACAATTGTGTAAGTCCGACATTTACCATTTCAAGAATAATATGCACACTTTACTATTCTTGGGATTTTAGATGGCTCGAAGACGATATTTGACGCAAGAGGAGATCTTGGAACTACTAGAAAATGATTTTTCCGATTAAAGGTACCTCAGTGATGAAGACGATATTGCTGAAACTTAAGCAATTAATCATCGCCATTCATGATGAGAGTGGACAAAGAAGATGAGACTGAAGATGATATTGCTCAGTCATGGAGATCAAAGCATTACAATCCACCCAAAAAAGCTACACTCTGAAGGGTTAACATGTCACTGGCCTTGTTTCGATGATCTTAAAACTGCGAGGAAGTTTAGGTTGCAAAACTGTATCAGCCATACCAGAGAAATATGCGAAAGATCTGACGTATAATTATGTATTTCCAGAAACAAAAAATATTTTAAACATTTTCATTGTGACGGATGAAAATTATCCTAATAAATGACAAAGGTTTTTACTTAAACTGTTATTTTTAGATATTTATTCATATAATTAGAATCTACACAATTGTGTAGGTTTAGTTAAAATAATCTCCAGTAAGGCCGAACCTACACAATTGTGTGGGTCCTTCTGAGGCTTAATCTAACATCAGGTATTTTTTTAAAAAAATTTCTTCAATCAAATATAATATTATCAGCTAGGGGAAACTAATAAAACTTCCAATTTCTACCAAAAAAGTTTCAGGTCGTAAAGAGTTAAAATTATTGGTGATTATTGAAAACAAAATCCGCCAGATCTGGCAACACTGTTGACAGGTATGTACAGTCAGCAAAAAAAAAAAAAAAAAGGCCACCCCCACCCCCCTCACCAAATTTCGCCGTACATTACCGTAGAAACATGCGACTGGTACCGATCGATTTGTAATAACGTCTTGGTATAGTTAGATTTTGCTTAGGGATTGTCTATATATTAAAACTTGTATCAACTTCATTTTTTTTTCAATAGTAACCCCCCTTTTTTATAATTTATTTGAATTATTTGGATCGAATCATCGCGGAAAATGGTATAATTTATATATTTGAATTCGCTGAATTTTTTATGGAGTTATAAACTGCCAAAGTATGGGAATGCTAATGTTAAATAAATGTGACAAACATTAATTAATTCATATCTTCCCAAATAATTATGGTATTTTTATTTATTTATTTTTTTTTTTTTTATGCGGTAGAATGGTGTGACCCTAACATACTCCATGCATATTTTTAAATTTAAAAAACATTTTTTGAATTATGAAAATTATTTTTAAATTCATATTCGAAAAAATTATGAATTATGACCTATATTAATTTTTGCAAGAATAGAACAAGCATCATCAAAAACATCGGTTTACAAACGTACAGCTCCTTCCTAACATTATTTTTTCAGTTACAGTGCTATTTCCCTTTTTATTCCTGTTAGGGTGTTATAATCTGTATCCTCTGTAAGTAAATATCTGTATATAATTTGACGAAAAACTATATTAATTTACCTTTATGTTATTCTTATTGTTTTCTAAACAAAATTTCGATATTTCGTATACAAATTGGCTTATTTTTGTAAAATTATTGCAATGCAGGTAAGGGATTGTGAAAGAATTCCAAAAGTAAAGAAGCCTCTATATGGCTGAAACAATAAAATAATAATAATAATAATTTGTATATTCGTATTTGACTCTGCATGTGATGCTGGTATGCGTAAATCACAATGGCATTTACTACATCGATTAATGAACACAAAGTTTAAATGATTTAATTACAAATATGCAAAATTATTATTATTGTTTTTTATAACATAAAGTTTTAGAAAAATGTGTAAAGGCATTACATTACAAGATAGGAATCCTATCCTAACGCTTTAAGTATTTCTTCTTAAGTATTAAATATCTTTTTCTAGTTTTTCATTGCTAAAATTTTGTTTTCCCTTTTTTGTATTTGAATATTCTACAGTTCATACACCTCAAGTTAAATGTCATGTTTTAGAAAACACGGTTCAGCGAGACTTACTGCTTGAAACAGCAATATGCATTCGACAATCGCATACTTGCCAACATTCTCATTATGAACCGTACAATTTTTAGTTCCCGCCTTTTTTTTCACACCAATAATTTTTTAGAGAAATTTTAGTCTTATTTAATCGTAACAACATTTGGAGAGAATTACTCTAAAAATATAGTGGTGTGAGAAAAGGGGCGTTTTTTCAGGGGGCGTTAACAATTGTACGGTTATTAATGAGATGGTTGGCAAGTATGCAATCGTTTTAATATTATTATTATTATTAATATTTAATAATTTTTATAAGATTTTTCACCATGAATTTTCTGTTTAAATTTTAATGTAACATGTTTGCATTTGTTTACTGTACCGTTTGTAAGCTTTATGTTATTTAAAATTTATCGCATGATGTAGCATAATAAAATTTTAAATTTTTATTAAATGTTTTTTAATATAGAATCAAATAGTGGAAAAGTTTTTTTTTTTTTTTTTTAGTTTATAAAATGTATTATGGAAACAAATCTCAATAGTATTTATTTTCATTTAATTCTAATCACGGAGTAAAATTCACATTTATTATGGAATAAAAATTTAAAACAAAGCAGTAATATGTCTTATTACTTTTAAATATATAGATATTGATCTTACAGCCTCCTGAAATTTCATTTAAAAGACTAATCGTTTAAATTTACCAATTCAAAATAAAATAAATTATCTAAAAGTTTTTAAAGTTGAAACGTGAAGATTTCAAAATATGTGAAAATTGGTATTTGTGTTTTGAACATTTTTGTGCTGAAGATTTTGAAATATTATTTTAATAAATAATAAATGGTGAGCGGAACCTAAGCTTAAGAGAGGGCGGATAGCTATATAGCACAAATGATATCACCTGACTAAAACCAGAATAGGCAACATTTTAATTTATTCCGGATTATTTTTAACTTACTGTTATTCTATATCTTTTTTTTTTTTTTTTTTTTTTTTTTTTTTAAAGAGAAATTTATCTTACTTTAATATAGCTTTTTTCTGTTTGCCGCTTTCCACATGTGATCTTCAGCAATATCATTTAAATGAAGAGTCATCATCTTTCGCCAAAGCAAATTTTAAATAAACTTAAAATCATATATAGTATTTACGAAAATCCAAACAGATTTTTCCTGTTAAGAAAGCCATTCTACACTGAAAAACATGCGTAATCTGTCAAAATGTTATTAAAACTTTTGCGTATTTTGTAAAACAGACTTAATTTTGTTTGTCAACTTCAATTATAAGCCATGATGTTAAAGAAAGCGTAAAGCTCCACTCGCAGGAAATCATCATTAAAATAGACGGAAATAGAATTTTAAATCATATGACAAATAAAAATAAAAAACTATAATTTTCAGTATATATATATATAATTAATATTTTAAAGAAATAACATTTTATGAGATACTCTTGCTATGAAGAATTTCATAATTTCTCTATTATAAAGCAACAGGTGGTTTGTATTTTAAAATACATCTTTCTCATGTATCTTAGAAAATTAAATGTTATTTTTCTTTCTTTTTTTTTTTTTTTTTTTTTCAAATTCCATACACTAGCTACAGTACGCTTACTTCATCTTCATATTAAGCTTTGATATGGAAGCAATGTTGCTGTTTTTCGATGCTGCGAAATTTACCAAATATACCGTAATTTCTGGTAGACACCCCGCAGGTTATATAATTCAGTTTTGCACCAGAAATTTTAATTGATAAATAAATTTATATTTGTACAAGCTCTTCCTTCGAAAAATTATAGAATTATCTATTAAATAAAATTTCTAGTGGAGAAATGACACATCTTACATGCGGCTTATCTACCAGAAATTAAGTATTTATGTTAATATACTATATAGATGGAAAAATAATTATATATTAGCAGCAAAACTTCTTTAATAAATATATTTATATACGTAATCATATGAAATGCTTATCTATGAACATTGTTTTTATTTTTAATGAAATATATAAACACAAAATGTTAAAAAGAAGAAGAAAATGTATTATAAAATTTTATAAATCAAGCAAATTATATATGCTTACCTGCCAACACAACCCAGAAAATTGTTAGTTACCGTCCGTTTTTGTACACCACTTAAGTTTTAGACTAATTCACTTCAAATATACACTGATGGAAAAAAAAATCCCAACACCAAGAAAAAATTATTGTACACTAATGAAATTTCAGCAATACATTTGTCTAGGTAAAATATTTAATTTATTAAAGCTTCAAGATCACAGGTAGAGCCATTTCAAATGTGAAATGTTGGTACATTAGTAACCGGTGTAACCGCCAGAATTTTGAATGCAAGCATGCAAACGTGCATGCATTGTGTCGTACAGGTGTCGGATATCAGTTTGTGGGATGGAGTTCCATGCCTGTTGCACTTGGGCCGTCAATGCAGGGACGGTTAATGCTGGTTGTGGATGACGCTGGAGTTGTCGTCCAATGATGTCCCATACGTGCTCGATTGTAGAAAGATCTGGTGATATAGCAGGCCAAGGCAACATTTCGACACTCTGTAGAGCATGTTGGGTTACAACAGCGGTATGAGGGCGAGCGTTATCCTGTTGTAAAACACCCCCTTGAATGCTGTTCATGAATGGCAGCACAACAGGTTGTATCACTAGACTGACGTAAAAATTTGCAGTCAGGGTGCGTGGGATAACCACGAGAGTGCTCCTGCTGTCATACGAAATTGCTCCCCAAACCATAACTCCAGGAGTAGGCCCTGTGTGTCTAGGCCGCAGACAGGTCGCTAGCAGGCGTTCACCTGGCCTCTTTCTAATCAACACACGGCTATCACTGCGACCAAGGAAGAACCGGCTTTCATCAGAAAACACAACAGATCTCCACTCCGTCCTCCAATGAGCTCTAGCTTGACACCACTCACGTCGCAAACGGCAGTGGTTTGGAGTCAGTGGAATGCACGCTACAGGGCGTCTGGCTCGGAGCTGTCCTTGAAGTAACCGATTTGTAACAGTTCGTTCTGTCACTGTGGTGCCAACTGCAGCTCGAATTTTCGCTGCAGACGCAGTACGATTAGCCACAGCCATACGCCGAACACGGCGGTCTTCCCTCTCAGTAGTGCCACGTGGCCGCCCGGAACCCGGTCTTCTTGAGGCAGTACCTTCCCTTGACCACTGCTGCCAACACTCATGCACAGTGGATACATTCCTGCCAAGTCTTTCTGCAATATCGCGGAAAGAAAACCCACCTTCTCGTAGCCCTACTACACGACCTCGTTCAAACTCAGTGAGCTGTTGATAATGGCTTCTTCGTCTTCTTAGAGGCATCCTTGACTAACATTAACCCACTACGTCAAATCTCAGCTGTAAATAACGATCACGAACCTTACAGCGCTTATTTAAAACAAACCTCATTTGCATGTTCATAGTGTCGCTAATAGCGCTACACTTATGCGCGTAGCTCGAAATTTGAATCGACGTCATCTTTCAGATGTATAAACACGCCTACCAAATTTCGTTTATCTAGCACAGCTCCTTCCTGGTGTTGGGATTTTTTTTTCCATCAGTGTATTTAAGATTAAATAAGAAGAAAAATATTTAAAAAAAAAGATTAATGTGTAAAAAATGGCCAGAAAAGGGAGGGACTAGCAATCTTTCGGGTTAGGTTGGCAAGAATGTATATACATAGCGCAATGCCAGAAAATGTTCTTTATTTTCCACGAACCGGATCAATGTACTTTTTTCCTGAATAATATATATATATAACATAATGCTGCTTTAAATACCTTTTAAATGAAAAGTTTTATTACATAAAATATTTTTCCAGCACTCTGCAGCTCCCAAAAGGCACATAATACGAAACCCCTCCCTTTTCCAGTATTTAAAGGGTATTAACGCTTAATATGCTTTCTATTCGTTTTGATATTTCATCATCATCATCATCTTCCTAAAAAAAAGAAAAAAATAGCTGCAATGTAACAATATTTTATTAACTTAGAATGATAATTATAATTGTGATTTTAAATGTTTGATTGGTAATAAAATTCTATTTTTACTTTCTTCTATATGTATATACAGAGAAAGTACTGGATTCGTGAAAATTTTCAAAATTCAGTTTTTGATGGATTTACACGTTTTGCGATGTACTGAACACGAATAGATTGTTTTTAGAAAATGTCTGTCTGTGCGTGTATCACAAATTTTGTGGACGCTGTATCTCACGAATTTAACCTAATTTAGTATTTAGTTGGACCTTGACAGAAACTGGTGCTGATTAGATTTGTGGAACTAATTGCTATACAGGTGGCGCGGTGATCGCATTTTTTTCTAAAATTTTAACATGGCAGTGTAGGACAAAATTTCGTATAAATGTACATAATGAGAGTTATTTTAATGGTGTGATTGTAAAATTAATATGAAATATTGATAATAGTAGTAGTTAACTAGGAAAAAGTTTTTGAGCATGTGGGACCATCGCTTCCTCCCTGGGGGGAAGTACAACCCACAGGGGGGAGTAAATTTTCAATATGGGTATCTTTCAAAAGATCTCGTCAATACCTTTAAAACGAATGGTTTAACTCTAGATCTGTGATAATTTAAAAGGACGTTATCGATTTTTTTTTATCTTTTAACGAGAAAAAAAACAAAAAAAAAATTGAAAAAAATCTTATTTCTCCTGATTTGCAAAACATTGACATCTTTCGGCATTTAGTGATAATATAATACTGTCAGATAAAAACCGTCTGCATTTACAATGGAAAATAATTTGATAATTTAATAAATAATTTGTATCGAATAAATTTTGTGTAAAATTATATAGAAGAATGTCATGTGGTGGCTGCATCATACTAGTTTTTATTTATTTTATTTGTGTTCATGCGATAAATTTTTTTCTTGTGTTTACAAGGAAATCTTATTATTTTAACATTGCTAATTTATAAAATATAGTCTTTTGTTCTCTCTCTCTCTCTCTCTCTCTATATATATATATATATATTATAAAAATCCTCTAATTAGGTCTGTTTATATTAATCAATATATTCTTTATTAATGATTCAAATTTGTTCTTTGCAAATCGAAACTTTCATTTCCGCTTTATTAAAAATAACCGCTAGTAAAATTAATCTTTTTTTTGTTTGTTTGTTTGTTATTATTCGAACGTATTTCTTCCAAATTGTCTTTTTTCCCCCAGACCAAAATTATCCCTTTAGACTTGGTCAACGCCCTGTCTGAAAAGGAAGAAACTAATAGAAGAATTAAATAACAGTAAGTTACACCCTTTTTAATCACGTGACATTACGTCACTAGGAGAAAAAGTCCTTCAGCTCTTCTCCTTTCCCCTCATATAAAAGTGCTTGTATTATTGAAATATTGCCTTTTTCCATCTAGGTCTTGCGAAAGTATCCTATGCAACATTTCTCTATTTTGTATTGGAGATTAAGACATTTAAAATATAAACTATTTAAAATTGTGTACTGGTTCCTCACGGCAAAATCAAGTGGGGGGGGGGGGGGGTTGATTGCACTTGCCAACAATAATTTTTTTTTTTTTTTTTTTTTTTTTGCCGAGAAATTGTAACACAATTATTTTATGTATTGATGTATAAGTTTTCACTGATTTAATAAGTTTTTATTAATATTTTCCGGTAGCCAAAAAGCGCTAAATTTGGCAACGATCTTCGCGCTGTTGTTTTCTAGCGTCGTAATTGAGTCTAAATATTAATTGGGCTTTCGATTTTACACACCCTGATTTACGATAATTTCTTAGCTTGCCATGTGACCACTTCAAGTTAGAGTCGTATTTTATCTGCGATTGGTTTTAACGTTGAGTGATGACGTTTCCATCGCACGCATGAATAGGATCTCTTTCTAATATTCATATGTAGAGATCTATATCATATATTTACACCTTTTCATTGTAATTAAACATAATAGTGATTTTTTATTAACAAATAATGGTGAAAGTGAAATATTTTTGCGAGTGAATGACACAACATTTACATGTAAATATTCTTCTATATTTGCCACCTTAAGAAATCCTAGAATGCAAAAGTCAGATGAATTAGAGAATCCGAACTATTGAACTAGAAGAATTAAAATTAAATATATGATATAGTACCAATTATTGAATAGGGAAGAAACAACTTTTTTGCACCTTTCGCAAGAATTTAAACTAAAAGTTATATGAAAAGAAAATACAAAATAATTATTTTGCAGCCATTTTCTTCCAAAGTGAAATGAAAGAAAAATACAGATTTGTGTGTTCAAAATTTACCTATACAATCTATTGAACTTACAAGAGTACTTTTCATTTTCCTCATAATGAAAAGTGATGTAAACTTTGAACTATGGATGTTCTTTAATATTCTTAAGTGAAATATTTTGGAAATAAAATGAGAACAAAGAATTATTCTGAACTACATATATGTATTAATCCAAACTATGCGGGTAATATTATAATCTTTAAAAGTTAGATATTAAGTGTTTTTTCAGTTATTTAAATCGATTCCCGATAAATACGTTTGTGCTGTTTTTATACGTATTTTATTCATATTATTCTTTTGTTATAATTCATTTGTCTTATATCATGAAACAATTTTTCTTTCCTTTGTCTTCGATTACATATATAATCGACAAGTATATATTTGAGATTAAATTTGTAAACATTAACTTATATATATATATATATATATATATATATTAAACTGCTGATCTTAAGCAAAAAAAAAATTTCCTGAATTACAATTAAGTGTAATTTGAGCTCAATAAATTAAAAATACTAAGAAATTTCAGTAATATTTTTAAAGATAAATGCATTAGCATTCATCCATCATGTCATGCATGGATTTTTATCAATTCCTTAAAATTTGCTCCGGTAATGTGTTAATATCGTTTCAAGTAATGTCTGGGAACATGTCTCTATAAAGAAGAATTCTCGAAAAGTAGAAAACACGCTGATAATAAACCACTGTAAAACTTACACATGTGTTGTTAACGTTAATTATTCACTTTTTTTTTTTTTAAATTCTATGCTTTGAATAGAAACCAATTTTTGTCCCCCCCCCCCCCCACAAAAAAAAGAAAAAAAAAAGAAAAGAAAAAAAAAAAAAGAAAAAAAAAAAAGAAAAAAAAAGTTTTTTTCTTTTTAAGCATAAATTTAGTTCTGCATAAAGAACCTAATTTATGCAGAACCATACAGAAAACACTATTTCGTATAATAAGTATCACTTTCTTTTAATGGTGAATTTCAATTAACTGGAAATCAAAAATAGTTGTTATAAAATAGCGGTGAAAACTTTTCTACCCTTAAACAGGCCCTGACAAAAATTCGCTTTGTATTATAAAAATTTTCAGTGTATAATCTATAAGTAAGAAAAATAAATTTCACATCAGAAGTTTTAATTACCAAATAAAGTTATATTAGCCCGATAGTAGTCGCTATAGACAGCGCCATCTATTATAGATTGCGCACTTTTTATTTATCACCAATAATTTTAAGAAGTGGTGTGATCGACGTTTCTTCGATTTTATTCGCTTTTTATGTACATCAAATGGTACTTCTAAAAATTTTTGGTGGCTATTGAATAAAAAAATCTGGCAACACTGAAGGATGAGCGGCAAATCGACCAACTAGCGACTACTAACGGGTTATTACGAGTCGTTAATACATAGTGTTTCAGAATTATTTTAGTTTATGTAAAGATGCTGTAGAAGAGCTCTTGTTTTGCAAAATTTAACATAGAAACCTTATCCTTTATCCAACGGTTTGCATGTTACTGTGATTAACCATTTGCCGGCCCTAACGCTTTAAAGCTTTTGGTACCGCCATAATACATACGTGCTAACAATTGGAATTTTAAATCAAATTTATCACTTTTTTTTTTTTTTTTTTAATAGAAACAAATCATATTTTTTGCTACGATTAAAAAATGTGCAAGCCTTGCAATTTTCCTAATAGTTGTTATAGTGTCACCACTATCGTCAAAAAAGAATTTAATGCTAAAATACTATATGAAAAACTACTGTTTCAGAATAGTGGTGACAATTTAATAAAATGTGTGCAAAGTTTGGGAACATTCCGAGGCCTGAAAGCAGAGCCTGATTACGGGGGAAGCACACATTATTTATACTTACACCGTTATTTTTTAACAAATACTTTCCTCCTTTAATAAACAGAAAATTCTCATTAAAAATTATTTTAAAGAATTCTGGTGTCTAATAACGGTGAGTAAATTGGATTGTTTTACACCGTTCATTTTTTATAAAAAATATTTCCTCGTCAAAGCGTGGAATTTCTATGACATGAAGTAAAAAATAATTGTAAAAATATTCCGGTGAGAGCGGAGATAATGTGTGCTTCCCCCTTAATCAGGCTCTGCCTGAAAGTGATAATTACCGTATATATACTAATTTAGCCTTATGCAGTGACTAAAATACTCGGAGAAAATTACCTATAGAAACTGTTGCGTCTTAAAAACTAAAAGCCTATACATTAAATTGCTTCCGTTGTTTAGAACAGCAAATTATTTCCGTTTTCAAATATAAAAATTCTCCTAAAATCATTTATTTTGTTTAGTCAGATTTTATTAGTCTCAAAATATTTTTGCAACAATTTTCACTTTCCTTTTGTTTCTTTAATTTCAATTAGCTTTTATACGACTCGACAAGTAAAATTAATCATTTATATCTCTGAAATTAATTATATGTGTCAAAGGAAATTAGGAAACTTATTAAAAACAGTGAATTCAAAACAATTGTGTAATTCCCAAGCATTGTCAAAGAACGGATGCCGTTTATGAATTACTATACCACCAAATAAAAATATTTAGTGATTTAGATAATCTCTTTACTAAGAAAGTAATCATTTTTAATCAATAATTTAGCCTCAAATAAATAAATTTGTCATGTATTGTGTGATAAATTGTTAACGGATTCTGTCGGTAAAATTAATCACTTACAACTGGAGTAATAATCTATGTCAAATTAATTAGCTGTTTCATTTATAAAAGCGTTCATTTATTTATTTAATTCTATTTATTATTATTTAGCAGGAATATTTATCATTATTGCAGTATAATTCAATAAATATTTTCTCAGAAACAGAAAATTATATCTAGCAAATAAAAAGTAAATACCGTTTAGGTTTTATTGTATTGTTTTAATTTTACTGTTTTCGGCGTAAATGCAGGATTGCCAATTTTTTAATTTTTTCCGTAGCATTTTTAGCTCCGCCTTTTTTCATACCACTTTTATGTTAAGAATAATTTTTCTTATTTTGTTGTAGTTATACATTTGAGAAAAATGTTCTATAAAGTAAGTGGTGTGAAATAACGGCGGGGCTAAAAATGCTCCGGAATAAATTAAAATGTTGGCAACTATGTAAATACAATACTCTAATATTTTTCTTCGGAGTTGAAAAAATACTTAAAATGCATCTTGTGGGAAATTACCGTAAATTTCGGTGTATAATCCGCAGGTTGGATACCAGAAATTTTAATTAACAAATAAATTTATAATTCTACGAACTCTTTATTCGAAAAATTATAGATATTTCTGTTAATTAAAATTTCTGGTGGAGAAATGACATATCTTACATGAGGATTATACACCGGAAATTACGGTAACTTTAAAACATTAACTTTACTTGGGTGTTGCTAAATTATTAGAACACAAAAAGGTGAACGAATATCGCAGAAGTCTTTACATGTGCTAACTATCAAAGTTATGATGTATTGTTTTGAAGTATTTAAAGGAAAGGAAAGATTTGAAATATATTTTAGGTCAATAAAATTTTTCTGTGTTATAAAACGTAAGTTTGAAATATTTTAAATAAGAGGTTTGTATGTATATTTAACAACGTTTTGAGAAAAAAAAAGCTAAATATAATACATTTTATAGTTAAAATAAATTTGGGGTTTAAAACTGAATATGTTTATTTAGAGCGAAGAATATCTTGACTTAGGAATCGAGCTAGATTCTGTAAGTTAACACGAAGGTCCCTGGGCCAGGACATTTTTCGCTCTAAATAAAATTCTTCATCTTTCAAATTCAAATTATTAATTAATCAAGAAGAAGTGAAAATTTTGATTCATAATACAGTAGTGTAGTGGAAATTTTGTAAAGAAGTCTTTATTCTGTAACCCTTCATTATAGTGGTTCTCAAAAAAAATTCAGGTTAGCAATAATAAATCTATTTATTTTAAATGAACGAAAAATGTCAAAAGTTATAATGAGTAAAAAATACCACTGAACTTATAGTTAAACACAAAGTTACAAGAAATGTAGAATTCAAGCTTAATAACTAATAGAATAGCTAAGGAATTTTGTATATCACATAGCTGCCGACATTTCTAATTTTTAAATCAGATTTATCCCCTGTATTTTTAAAAAGGAATATGCCACACATATTTTAGATGTTTAAATGAAATTAAATAAATGGTAAACTTTTATAAGAACTTTCCGGTATAAAGTCTCCGTTGAAATAACGAAGACTTGGCACGTATCATCATGAATTGTTGCATTGACAGAGAGAAATAAGGAAATATTATACCACTGTATTAAAATAGGATAAGGACGGGAAGTCTGCGATATTACAATTCGATAGTTATCTTATCTGTCGATTTAGATAGGTACTATAGCACCAGTATTTTCGAATAAAAATATTTTATATTTTCTATGGTTAAGTACATTGTAAAATTCTTTCAGAATACGGTGTATAAACAGTGTTGCCAGATTGCGCGACTTTTATATTCAACAGTCACCAATAATTTTGAGAAGGGATATTTGATGTATATAATCGACAATTAATCGTCTATTATGTATATCAAACATCACTTCTCAAAATTAGTGGTGAATATTAAAAAAAAAAAGGTGGCGCAATCTGGCAACGCTGAATATGAAGTCTTCCAGAAGGAATAGAAAATCACTTTCTTTTATTTATTTTTTTATTTATTTATTTATTTTTTTTTAATACAACTCATTGAACTAAAACAAATTTGCTTTTTTTTTTCTATTACATTGTGAGATAGTATTTGTATAACAAAAAGCGTTACTAAATCCTCTTCGTTAAATCCAATGAAAAGAGGTGTGAAATGTACTTTCAGCAGGAAATATTGGAAATATTTTAATATAGCAAAAATAGAAATCCTGTCTCGATGAAATGTATTGAAACTAGCCGATGCTTATAGTTTATGCAAAAATAATATTAAATTTACGAGATAAAGCAATAGAATAAGCAGCCTGATTTAAGTAATGATAAGAGTGCAATAGCATAAACTAAATAGTTACTGTGAAGTAGATATAAGCAAAAACGAATAGGGAAATCTAGGGAAATTATAGCGAAAAATTACCTTGTTATAATAGAAATATTCATAAGGAGAAAAAAAGTAAAGTGCATTTTATTAACACTAGATAACTAAATATTCGCTTTATAGGCTACCCACTCTTGCCAATTTTGTGAACTCGAGATATACCCGTTTTGAGCTCATACAACTTCACAGTATCTTCATAAATAATAAAATGAGTAAAATGAGTTTTAATTGAAATGTTATATTTCTTTTGAGATATTTAACAAAATTTCACTTATCCTTGATTAAGCAATTGAAATTTTGCTCTCAACAAGACATGAGGTATATGCTTTTGGGGTTTTGTATACTGGTGTCACATAAAAAGTCAAACACGAATGCACTAAATATATTTTTTATTTTTAAATTAAAGTATTGTTTCAGATGACATCAGCATACTTGCCAACATACTAATGATTATTCCGTAGTATTGTTAGCCCCGCCTTCTATTTCACACCAGTATCTCTTTAGAGTATTTTTCTTCTTATTTAATTATAATTGCATTTGGAGACTATTACTCTAAAAATTTACTGGTGTGGAAAAGAGGGCGGGACTAACAATACTACGGAATATTAAGTAGTATGTTGGCAAGTATGCATCAGCAGGTGGAGATATATATATATATTTAAATCACCATATCATAATCTCCTGCCTACAAATTTAATAATTTTACAAAAATAAGTAAATTTATGCAGAAAAAATCGGAAAGTTACTTAGAGAATCCATAGAATCACAAAAAAATAAGAGAAACTGTATTACTTTTAAATTAATTCAGAATTTATCAATAGCTGTATTGAAATAGGAATTCTTTTATAAAAAGAAGGTACTGTTGTTATTGTTAACAATACTTTTAAAATCACAAAATTTTGCCAATATTAGTAAATTAAAAATAAAATTTCAATTAAAGTAAATTAAATCGAAATCAAATGAAAAAAAAATCTCAATTAAAAAAAAAAAAAAAAACGTGCAATTGCTTTAAACAAAGTTTTAAACAAAGTTTTTGTTATTTAAACAAAGTTTAAATATATTAAATGTTCGTAAAAAAAAAAATAAATAATAATAATAATAATAATAATAATAATAATAATAATAATTAGAACTAAATTCTCCTTCAATGGCTAGGAAGCAATCGTAATGTCCAAAATGTATGTATTATTAGATATTCATTAATTAAAGATATTCTAAGAGCACTACAATTTTTCCGTATGAACAAATAGGCTATCATATTAAAAAACTGATATATATTTAAAATATAGCAAAAAATTAGCGGGACCAAAATGTCTCAGGTTCAAAATGGCCAGGGACCAAAATTTCCTCGGGACCAAAACGGCAGTACCAAAAAGCCCAAAGTGGCGGGACTAAAACGGCGGGACAAAAGTGTCCTGCTTCGAAGGAGGCGTGTCTACTGGTAGTTTAATAATTTGTAAGGATTCAGTACTTTATAAAAATTTAAATTTTTCTGTAAATTAAAATTTCTTGTATAATGTTGATTCATTGACCCTGCAGATTACACGTAAGAAAATACGGTAACGCTACACAACGTAAAAAATGCTGATTTTCTTTCAAGGAAAAGAAAATGTTTTAAATATTTTTTTTTAATTGTTTGTTTACAGTTTAAAGTAAATACTTTATTATTTGTAAAAAAGAAAATCACGTTTTTCTCCCACTTTTTTTTTTTTTTTTTTTTTTTTTTTTTTTAAGATAAATAAAATGGACCGAATAAAAATTGAAAATCCATCTTTCAACATCTTCTCTACCTACGGCTCAAAGGTATTTGAAAATGTAACACGTATGTTCAAAAACAATGCATGAGAATAGCGAAATGAAAATTCCACTGATGCATCTGGAAATATCGAACTCCACGCATAACATTTCTGGAGCTATTGCGATAGGATATTGTAAATTTTTTGTATCAATTTACAGATATAGTATAAGTTTTCAGCGATACGATTTTAGAATATTAACAAAATGTTCAAATGAATAGAAATATAAATTGAGTGTAAAAGAGAATTATAAAAGAATGATTATCTAATCAGAAAAAATAAAATGAAGTAAATTGTTGTTAACTAGAGATTTCTATATGTTTTAAAAATAATTATTGCTTGATTCAAATTTGATTATTTTTTAAGTAAATAACATTAATTAAGAAGTGATCTGAATCTTTAATTTCAAAATTTAATATTTTTAGTATAAAACACTAGACTTTCGCAAGCTTTCTGTATGGTAAAAGTTGTTAAAAAAAAAAAAAAAAAAAAAAAAAAAAAAAAACAGAAGTTTTATTTGCCTGTGTGGCTGACCATAGCCTCCTAAACTAGATGTCTTCCGCTTGGCTCAGAAACTTAGCGGTAGACAGCACCACCCGGTACAAATTACGCGACATTTTTTATTCAACATCCACCAAAATTTGTTAAAAGTGGGGTTTCATATACATAAAAGACGAAATCTAAGAAACATCGATTATAAATATGTACTGATGATGATAAGTATAAAGGATTTAATTCCAAAAATGTCGATTTTGAGTGAAGTACATAGTCAGACTCAGAAAAAAAATTCTCTATCGATTGGTATAAAGGATTTAAATCCATGTCATTTAGTCTTTGAGAAAATCCATTGGTAAAAAAAGGTTCAAGTCAGAAATTTAGCATTCATGTATGGTATAAAATATTTAATTCAATTTTTTCCGGTTATTAAATGAAGGTTGACACCCACTGAATGGTATAAAGGGTATAAATCAACGAAATCCCTTTTCCCTAATCGATTCTTCTGCTTTGTTTTTAGTTAGTTTAACTTTATTTTTCGTCTCCTGAAAAATCAAGAATATGGACTTAAATCCTTTATACTTATCAGTACAGTTATATCACATATCACTTCTTAAAACTATTGGTGACAGTTGAATAAAACAGTCGCACAATCTGTACCAGGTGGCGCTGCGTATCGCTTGAACTGTTGCCAAGTTTCCGAGACATGCGGAAGGCATCTAGTTTAGGAGGCTATGGGATGACACTACCACGTGCCATAGGACTACTCCATGGCAAAACAGTATGAAAACCATAGTAAAACGATGGTCCACAATAAAAACAAGAAGAAAATAATATAAGCTAAATGCATCGAAGCAGTAGAAAAATAGAAGTACGAGCAATGTGCTTCAGTTTCTAACTGCAAACCTAAAACATATTTGCCAATTTAGCTTTTTTTGGTTACCGGAAAAAATTCATTGAAATACTTATTTTATTTAATCAGTGAAGTGTCACAGTTTTCACTGATTAAATAAAACAAAAAATTTTGTTAAAATTTTCAGGTAACCAAAAGGTGCTAAGTTGGCAACTATGACCGACATGCATTGCTACTACAGTTTCCAAATGGTAATAACAGATATCGCAGATATTTTATTTAATAATCACCAATAATTTAAAAAAAGAGTTACATATGATATACTTAATAGACAATTAATCTTCAAACTGATTAGGCAAACGTTATAATTAATAATTATTGGAGATTATTGAATAAAAAATCCGTCAGATCTAGCAACACTGCCAATAACACAGGTCTGCAAAATCGCACTTTATTTTATTTTATTTTATTTTATTTTATTATTATTATTATTATTATTTTGTACTGCATTGTGTGCCTCTAATGCGTTGTGCTTCGCTGAACTCAGAAATGCTTCTCTTTTCTTCCTGACACGTAAGGGTTATCGATAAAGAAAGGATGAAGACTGAAAGAAATCACACAGAGCCTATAAGGAATTCCAAACTCTTTATGCATAAAACACATTAAAATAGGCTGTTATTTATATATTACCTTTTAAATATTTTTCTTTACATCTAATATCCCTTTAGAGCTTTTTCTCTTGTCCACGGTTTAAGGGCCTTGAAGGGGAATTTTCTATGCAAAATCCAACAATAACTTGATGACATATTAATACTCTATCACCTCTGATACCTTCTCTACATTTCTATTATATCTTGATGAATGATCTCTCTTTTTTCTTCACTCACATCACCTAGAGTTTTCGGAAAATAACTTAGATGGAAGTTCGAAAAGTTGAGCTTTAAGCTCAAACTATCCCATTTTTTACCAAAACTGTACACGATAGACATTTTTGAATAGTTTTTACTTAACCAGCATTCCAGAAATACATCAAAAAACACATCACCTTGAAGAAAAAATTCATCCTAAACTAGATGTCTTCCGCTTGGCTCAGAAACTTGGCGGTAGACAGCACCACCCGGTACAAATTACGCGACATTTTTTATTCAACATCCACCAAAATTTGTTAAAAGTGGGGTTTCATATACTTAAAAGACGAAATCTAAGAAACATCGATTATATATCTGTACTGATGATTATAAGTATAAAGGATTTAATTCCAAAAATGTCGATTTTGAGTTAAGTACATAGTCAGACTCAGAAAAAAAATTCTCTATCGATTGGTATAAAGGATTTAAATCCATGTCATTTAGTCTTTGAGAAAATCCATTGGTAAAAAAAGGTTCAAGTCAGAAATTTAGCATTCATGTATTTTAAAAATATTTAATTCAAATTTTTCCGGTTATTAAATGAAGGTTGACACCCACTGAATGGTATAAAGGGTATAAATCAACGAAATCCCTTCTTCCTAATCGATTCTTCTGCTTTGTTTTTAGTTAGTTTAACTTTATTTTTCGTCTCCTGAAAAATCAAGAATATGGATTTAAATCCTTTATACTTATCAGTACAGATATATCACATATCACTTCTTAAAATTATTGGTGACAGTTGAATAAAACAGTCGCACAATCTGTACCAGGTGGCGCTGCCTATCGCTTGAACTGTTGCCAAGTTTCCGAGCCATGCGGAAGGCATCTAGTTTAGGAGGCTATGGGATGACACTACCACGTGCCATAGGACTACTCTATGGCAAAACAGTATGAAAACCATAGTAAAACGATGGTCCACAATAAAAACAAGAAGAAAATAATATAAGCTAAATGCATCGAAGCAGTAGAAAAATAGAAGTACGAGCAATGTGCTTCAGTTTCTAACTGCAAACCTAAAACATATTTGCCAATTTAGCTTTTTTTGGTTACCGGAAAAAATTCATTGAAATACTTATTTTATTTAATCAGTGAAGTGTCACAGTTTTCACTGATTAAATAAAACAAAAAATTTTGTTAAAATTTTCAGGTAACCAAAAGGTGCTAAGTTGGCAACTATGACCGACATGCATTGCTACTACAGTTTCCAAATGGTAATAACAGATATCGCAGATATTTTATTTAATAATCACCAATAATTTAAAAAAAGAGTTACATATGATATACTTAATAGACAATTAATCTTCAAACTGATTAGGCAAACGTTATAATTAATAATTATTGGAGATTATTGAATAAAAAATCCGTCAGATCTAGCAACACTGCCAATAACACAGGTCTGCAAAATCGCACTTTATTTTATTTTATTTTATTTTATTTTAATATTATTATTATTATTATTTTGTACTGCATTGTGTGCCTCTAATGCGTTTTGCTTCGCTGAACTCAGAAATGCTTCTCTTTTCTTCCTAACACGTAAGGGTTATCGATAAAGAAAGGATGAAGACTGAAAGAAATCACACAGAGCCTATAAGGAATTCCAAACTCTTTATGCATAAAACACATTAAAATAGGCTATTATTTATATATTACCTTTTAAATATTTTTCTTTACATCTAAAATCCCTTTAGAGCTTTTTCTCTTGTCCACGGTTTAAGGGCCTTGAAGGGGAATTTTCTATGCAAAATCCAACAATAACTTGATGACATATTAATACTCTATCACCTCTGATACCTTCTCTACATTTCTATTATATCTTGATGAATGATCTCTCTTTTTTCTTCACTCACATCACCTAGAGTTTTCGGAAAATAACTTAGATGGAAGTTCGAAAAGTTGAGCTTTAAGCTCAAACTATCCCATTTTTTACCAAAACTGTACATGATGGACATTTTTGAATAGTTTTTACTTAACCAGCATTCCAGACATCAAAAAACACATCACCTTGAAGAAAAAATTCATCCTAAACTAGATGTCTTCCGCTTGGCTCAGAAACTTGGCGGTAGACAGCACCACCCGGTACAAATTACGCGACATTTTTTATTCAACATCCACCAAAATTTGTTAAAAGTGGGGTTTCATATACTTAAAAGACGAAATCTAAGAAACATCGATTATATATCTGTACTGATGATTATAAGTATAAAGGATTTAATTCCAAAAATGTCGATTTTGAGTTAAGTACATAGTCAGACTCAGAAAAAAAATTCTCTATCGATTGGTATAAAGGATTTAAATCCATGTCATTTAGTCTTTGAGAAAATCCATTGGTAAAAAAAGGTTCAAGTCAGAAATTTAGCATTCATGTATTTTAAAAATATTTAATTCAAATTTTTCCGGTTATTAAATGAAGGTTGACACCCACTGAATGGTATAAAGGGTATAAATCAACGAAATCCCTTCTCCCTAATCGATTCTTCTGCTTTGTTTTTAGTTAGTTTAACTTTATTTTTCGTCTCCTGAAAAATCAAGAATATGGATTTAAATCCTTTATACTTATCAGTACAGATATATCACATATCACTTCTTAAAATTATTGGTGACAGTTGAATAAAACAGTCGCACAATCTGTACCAGGTGGCGCTGCCTATCGCTTGAACTGTTGCCAAGTTTCCGAGCCATGCGGAAGGCATCTAGTTTAGGAGGCTATGGGATGACACTACCACGTGCCATAGGACTACTCTATGGCAAAACAGTATGAAAACCATAGTAAAACGATGGTCCACAATAAAAACAAGAAGAAAATAATATAAGCTAAATGCATCGAAGCAGTAGAAAAATAGAAGTACGAGCAATGTGCTTCAGTTTCTAACTGCAAACCTAAAACATATTTGCCAATTTAGCTTTTTTTGGTTACCGGAAAAAATTCATTGAAATACTTATTTTATTTAATCAGTGAAGTGTCACAGTTTTCACTGATTAAATAAAACAAAAAATTTTGTTAAAATTTTCAGGTAACCAAAAGGTGCTAAGTTGGCAACTATGACCGACATGCATTGCTACTACAGTTTCCAAATGGTAATAACAGATATCGCAGATATTTTATTTAATAATCACCAATAATTTAAAAAAAGAGTTACATATGATATACTTAATAGACAATTAATCTTCAAACTGATTAGGCAAACGTTATAATTAATAATTATTGGAGATTATTGAATAAAAAATCCGTCAGATCTAGCAACACTGCCAATAACACAGGTCTGCAAAATCGCACTTTATTTTATTTTATTTTATTTTATTTTAATATTATTATTATTATTATTTTGTACTGCATTGTGTGCCTCTAATGCGTTTTGCTTCGCTGAACTCAGAAATGCTTCTCTTTTCTTCCTAACACGTAAGGGTTATCGATAAAGAAAGGATGAAGACTGAAAGAAATCACACAGAGCCTATAAGGAATTCCAAACTCTTTATGCATAAAACACATTAAAATAGGCTATTATTTATATATTACCTTTTAAATATTTTTCTTTACATCTAAAATCCCTTTAGAGCTTTTTCTCTTGTCCACGGTTTAAGGGCCTTGAAGGGGAATTTTCTATGCAAAATCCAACAATAACTTGATGACATATTAATACTCTATCACCTCTGATACCTTCTCTACATTTCTATTATATCTTGATGAATGATCTCTCTTTTTTCTTCACTCACATCACCTAGAGTTTTCGGAAAATAACTTAGATGGAAGTTCGAAAAGTTGAGCTTTAAGCTCAAACTATCCCATTTTTTACCAAAACTGTACATGATGGACATTTTTGAATAGTTTTTACTTAACCAGCATTCCAGACATCAAAAAACACATCACCTTGAAGAAAAAATTCATCCTAAACTAGATGTCTTCCGCTTGGCTCAGAAACTTGGCGGTAGACAGCACCACCCGGTACAAATTACGCGACATTTTTTATTCAACATCCACCAAAATTTGTTAAAAGTGGGGTTTCATATACTTAAAAGACGAAATCTAAGAAACATCGATTATATATCTGTACTGATGATTATAAGTATAAAGGATTTAATTCCAAAAATGTCGATTTTGAGTTAAGTACATAGTCAGACTCAGAAAAAAAATTCTCTATCGATTGGTATAAAGGATTTAAATCCATGTCATTTAGTCTTTGAGAAAATCCATTGGTAAAAAAAGGTTCAAGTCAGAAATTTAGCATTCATGTATTTTAAAAATATTTAATTCAAATTTTTCCGGTTATTAAATGAAGGTTGACACCCACTGAATGGTATAAAGGGTATAAATCAACGAAATCCCTTCTCCCTAATCGATTCTTCTGCTTTGTTTTTAGTTAGTTTAACTTTATTTTTCGTCTCCTGAAAAATCAAGAATATGGATTTAAATCCTTTATACTTATCAGTACAGATATATCACATATCACTTCTTAAAATTATTGGTGACAGTTGAATAAAACAGTCGCACAATCTGTACCAGGTGGCGCTGCCTATCGCTTGAACTGTTGCCAAGTTTCCGAGCCATGCGGAAGGCATCTAGTTTAGGAGGCTATGGGATGACACTACCACGTGCCATAGGACTACTCTATGGCAAAACAGTATGAAAACCATAGTAAAACGATGGTCCACAATAAAAACAAGAAGAAAATAATATAAGCTAAATGCATCGAAGCAGTAGAAAAATAGAAGTACGAGCAATGTGCTTCAGTTTCTAACTGCAAACCTAAAACATATTTGCCAATTTAGCTTTTTTTGGTTACCGGAAAAAATTCATTGAAATACTTATTTTATTTAATCAGTGAAGTGTCACAGTTTTCACTGATTAAATAAAACAAAAAATTTTGTTAAAATTTTCAGGTAACCAAAAGGTGCTAAGTTGGCAACTATGACCGACATGCATTGCTACTACAGTTTCCAAATGGTAATAACAGATATCGCAGATATTTTATTTAATAATCACCAATAATTTAAAAAAAGAGTTACATATGATATACTTAATAGACAATTAATCTTCAAACTGATTAGGCAAACGTTATAATTAATAATTATTGGAGATTATTGAATAAAAAATCCGTCAGATCTAGCAACACTGCCAATAACACAGGTCTGCAAAATCGCACTTTATTTTATTTTATTTTATTTTATTTTAATATTATTATTATTATTATTTTGTACTGCATTGTGTGCCTCTAATGCGTTTTGCTTCGCTGAACTCAGAAATGCTTCTCTTTTCTTCCTAACACGTAAGGGTTATCGATAAAGAAAGGATGAAGACTGAAAGAAATCACACAGAGCCTATAAGGAATTCCAAACTCTTTATGCATAAAACACATTAAAATAGGCTATTATTTATATATTACCTTTTAAATATTTTTCTTTACATCTAAAATCCCTTTAGAGCTTTTTCTCTTGTCCACGGTTTAAGGGCCTTGAAGGGGAATTTTCTATGCAAAATCCAACAATAACTTGATGACATATTAATACTCTATCACCTCTGATACCTTCTCTACATTTCTATTATATCTTGATGAATGATCTCTCTTTTTTCTTCACTCACATCACCTAGAGTTTTCGGAAAATAACTTAGATGGAAGTTCGAAAAGTTGAGCTTTAAGCTCAAACTATCCCATTTTTTACCAAAACTGTACATGATGGACATTTTTGAATAGTTTTTACTTAACCAGCATTCCAGACATCAAAAAACACATCACCTTGAAGAAAAAATTCATCCTAAACTAGATGTCTTCCGCTTGGCTCAGAAACTTGGCGGTAGACAGCACCACCCGGTACAAATTACGCGACATTTTTTATTCAACATCCACCAAAATTTGTTAAAAGTGGGGTTTCATATACATAAAAGACGAAATCTAAGAACCATCGATTATATATCTGTAGTGATGATGATAAGTATAAAGGATTTAATTCCACAAATGTCGATTTTGAGTTAAGTACATAGTCAGACTCAGAAAAAAAATTCTCTATCGATTGGTATAAAGGATTTAAATCCATGTCATTTAGTCTTTGAGAAAATCCATTGGTAAAAAAAGGTTCAAGTCAGAAATTTAGCATTCATGTATGGTATAAAATATTTAATTCAATTTTTTCCGGTTATTAAATGAAGGTTGACACCCACTGAATGGTATAAAGGGTATAAATCAACGAAATCCCTTTTCCCTAATCGATTCTTCTGCTTTGTTTTTAGTTAGTTTAACTTTATTTTTCGTCTCCTGAAAAATCAAGAATATGGACTTAAATCCTTTATACTTATCAGTACAGTTATATCACATATCACTTCTTAAAACTATTGGTGACAGTTGAATAAAACAGTCGCACAATCTGTACCAGGTGGCGCTGCGTATCGCTTGAACTGTTGCCAAGTTTCCGAGACATGCGGAAGGCATCTAGTTTAGGAGGCTATGGGATGACACTACCACGTGCCATAGGACTACTCCATGGCAAAACAGTATGAAAACCATAGTAAAACGATGGTCCACAATAAAAACAAGAAGAAAATAATATAAGCTAAATGCATCGAAGCAGTAGAAAAATAGAAGTACGAGCAATGTGCTTCAGTTTCTAACTGCAAACCTAAAACATATTTGCCAATTTAGCTTTTTTTGGTTACCGGAAAAAATTCATTGAAATACTTATTTTATTTAATCAGTGAAGTGTCACAGTTTTCACTGATTAAATAAAACAAAAAATTTTGTTAAAATTTTCAGGTAACCAAAAGGTGCTAAGTTGGCAACTATGACCGACATGCATTGCTACTACAGTTTCCAAATGGTAATAACAGATATCGCAGATATTTTATTTAATAATCACCAATAATTTAAAAAAAGAGTTACATATGATATACTTAATAGACAATTAATCTTCAAACTGATTAGGCAAACGTTATAATTAATAATTATTGGAGATTATTGAATAAAAAATCCGTCAGATCTAGCAACACTGCCCATAACACAGGTCTGCAAAATCGCACTTTATTTTATTTTATTTTATTTTATTTTATTATTATTATTATTATTATTTTGTACTGCATTGTGTGCCTCTAATGCGTTGTGCTTCGCTGAACTCAGAAATGCTTCTCTTTTCTTCCTGACACGTAAGGGTTATCGATAAAGAAAGGATGAAGACTGAAAGAAATCACACAGAGCCTATAAGGAATTCCAAACTCTTTATGCATAAAACACATTAAAATAGGCTGTTATTTATATATTACCTTTTAAATATTTTTCTTTACATCTAATATCCCTTTAGAGCTTTTTCTCTTGTCCACGGTTTAAGGGCCTTGAAGGGGAATTTTCTATGCAAAATCCAACAATAACTTGATGACATATTAATACTCTATCACCTCTGATACCTTCTCTACATTTCTATTATATCTTGATGAATGATCTCTCTTTTTTCTTCACTCACATCACCTAGAGTTTTCGGAAAATAACTTAGATGGAAGTTCGAAAAGTTGAGCTTTAAGCTCAAACTATCCCATTTTTTACCAAAACTGTACACGATAGACATTTTTGAATAGTTTTTACTTAACCAGCATTCCAGAAATACATCAAAAAACACATCACCTTGAAGAAAAAATTCATCCTAAACTAGATGTCTTCCGCTTGGCTCAGAAACTTGGCGGTAGACAGCACCACCCGGTACAAATTACGCGACATTTTTTATTCAACATCCACCAAAATTTGTTAAAAGTGGGGTTTCATATACTTAAAAGACGAAATCTAAGAAACATCGATTATATATCTGTACTGATGATTATAAGTATAAAGGATTTAATTCCAAAAATGTCGATTTTGAGTTAAGTACATAGTCAGACTCAGAAAAAAAATTCTCTATCGATTGGTATAAAGGATTTAAATCCATGTCATTTAGTCTTTGAGAAAATCCATTGGTAAAAAAAGGTTCAAGTCAGAAATTTAGCATTCATGTATTTTAAAAATATTTAATTCAAATTTTTCCGGTTATTAAATGAAGGTTGACACCCACTGAATGGTATAAAGGGTATAAATCAACGAAATCCCTTCTCCCTAATCGATTCTTCTGCTTTGTTTTTAGTTAGTTTAACTTTATTTTTCGTCTCCTGAAAAATCAAGAATATGGATTTAAATCCTTTATACTTATCAGTACAGATATATCACATATCACTTCTTAAAATTATTGGTGACAGTTGAATAAAACAGTCGCACAATCTGTACCAGGTGGCGCTGCCTATCGCTTGAACTGTTGCCAAGTTTCCGAGCCATGCGGAAGGCATCTAGTTTAGGAGGCTATGGGATGACACTACCACGTGCCATAGGACTACTCTATGGCAAAACAGTATGAAAACCATAGTAAAACGATGGTCCACAATAAAAACAAGAAGAAAATAATATAAGCTAAATGCATCGAAGCAGTAGAAAAATAGAAGTACGAGCAATGTGCTTCAGTTTCTAACTGCAAACCTAAAACATATTTGCCAATTTAGCTTTTTTTGGTTACCGGAAAAAATTCATTGAAATACTTATTTTATTTAATCAGTGAAGTGTCACAGTTTTCACTGATTAAATAAAACAAAAAATTTTGTTAAAATTTTCAGGTAACCAAAAGGTGCTAAGTTGGCAACTATGACCGACATGCATTGCTACTACAGTTTCCAAATGGTAATAACAGATATCGCAGATATTTTATTTAATAATCACCAATAATTTAAAAAAAGAGTTACATATGATATACTTAATAGACAATTAATCTTCAAACTGATTAGGCAAACGTTATAATTAATAATTATTGGAGATTATTGAATAAAAAATCCGTCAGATCTAGCAACACTGCCAATAACACAGGTCTGCAAAATCGCACTTTATTTTATTTTATTTTATTTTATTTTAATATTATTATTATTATTATTTTGTACTGCATTGTGTGCCTCTAATGCGTTTTGCTTCGCTGAACTCAGAAATGCTTCTCTTTTCTTCCTAACACGTAAGGGTTATCGATAAAGAAAGGATGAAGACTGAAAGAAATCACACAGAGCCTATAAGGAATTCCAAACTCTTTATGCATAAAACACATTAAAATAGGCTATTATTTATATATTACCTTTTAAATATTTTTCTTTACATCTAAAATCCCTTTAGAGCTTTTTCTCTTGTCCACGGTTTAAGGGCCTTGAAGGGGAATTTTCTATGCAAAATCCAACAATAACTTGATGACATATTAATACTCTATCACCTCTGATACCTTCTCTACATTTCTATTATATCTTGATGAATGATCTCTCTTTTTTCTTCACTCACATCACCTAGAGTTTTCGGAAAATAACTTAGATGGAAGTTCGAAAAGTTGAGCTTTAAGCTCAAACTATCCCATTTTTTACCAAAACTGTACATGATGGACATTTTTGAATAGTTTTTACTTAACCAGCATTCCAGACATCAAAAAACACATCACCTTGAAGAAAAAATTCATCCTAAACTAGATGTCTTCCGCTTGGCTCAGAAACTTGGCGGTAGACAGCACCACCCGGTACAAATTACGCGACATTTTTTATTCAACATCCACCAAAATTTGTTAAAAGTGGGGTTTCATATACTTAAAAGACGAAATCTAAGAAACATCGATTATATATCTGTACTGATGATTATAAGTATAAAGGATTTAATTCCAAAAATGTCGATTTTGAGTTAAGTACATAGTCAGACTCAGAAAAAAAATTCTCTATCGATTGGTATAAAGGATTTAAATCCATGTCATTTAGTCTTTGAGAAAATCCATTGGTAAAAAAAGGTTCAAGTCAGAAATTTAGCATTCATGTATTTTAAAAATATTTAATTCAAATTTTTCCGGTTATTAAATGAAGGTTGACACCCACTGAATGGTATAAAGGGTATAAATCAACGAAATCCCTTCTCCCTAATCGATTCTTCTGCTTTGTTTTTAGTTAGTTTAACTTTATTTTTCGTCTCCTGAAAAATCAAGAATATGGATTTAAATCCTTTATACTTATCAGTACAGATATATCACATATCACTTCTTAAAATTATTGGTGACAGTTGAATAAAACAGTCGCACAATCTGTACCAGGTGGCGCTGCCTATCGCTTGAACTGTTGCCAAGTTTCCGAGCCATGCGGAAGGCATCTAGTTTAGGAGGCTATGGGATGACACTACCACGTGCCATAGGACTACTCTATGGCAAAACAGTATGAAAACCATAGTAAAACGATGGTCCACAATAAAAACAAGAAGAAAATAATATAAGCTAAATGCATCGAAGCAGTAGAAAAATAGAAGTACGAGCAATGTGCTTCAGTTTCTAACTGCAAACCTAAAACATATTTGCCAATTTAGCTTTTTTTGGTTACCGGAAAAAATTCATTGAAATACTTATTTTATTTAATCAGTGAAGTGTCACAGTTTTCACTGATTAAATAAAACAAAAAATTTTGTTAAAATTTTCAGGTAACCAAAAGGTGCTAAGTTGGCAACTATGACCGACATGCATTGCTACTACAGTTTCCAAATGGTAATAACAGATATCGCAGATATTTTATTTAATAATCACCAATAATTTAAAAAAAGAGTTACATATGATATACTTAATAGACAATTAATCTTCAAACTGATTAGGCAAACGTTATAATTAATAATTATTGGAGATTATTGAATAAAAAATCCGTCAGATCTAGCAACACTGCCAATAACACAGGTCTGCAAAATCGCACTTTATTTTATTTTATTTTATTTTATTTTAATATTATTATTATTATTATTTTGTACTGCATTGTGTGCCTCTAATGCGTTTTGCTTCGCTGAACTCAGAAATGCTTCTCTTTTCTTCCTAACACGTAAGGGTTATCGATAAAGAAAGGATGAAGACTGAAAGAAATCACACAGAGCCTATAAGGAATTCCAAACTCTTTATGCATAAAACACATTAAAATAGGCTATTATTTATATATTACCTTTTAAATATTTTTCTTTACATCTAAAATCCCTTTAGAGCTTTTTCTCTTGTCCACGGTTTAAGGGCCTTGAAGGGGAATTTTCTATGCAAAATCCAACAATAACTTGATGACATATTAATACTCTATCACCTCTGATACCTTCTCTACATTTCTATTATATCTTGATGAATGATCTCTCTTTTTTCTTCACTCACATCACCTAGAGTTTTCGGAAAATAACTTAGATGGAAGTTCGAAAAGTTGAGCTTTAAGCTCAAACTATCCCATTTTTTACCAAAACTGTACATGATGGACATTTTTGAATAGTTTTTACTTAACCAGCATTCCAGACATCAAAAAACACATCACCTTGAAGAAAAAATTCATCCTAAACTAGATGTCTTCCGCTTGGCTCAGAAACTTGGCGGTAGACAGCACCACCCGGTACAAATTACGCGACATTTTTTATTCAACATCCACCAAAATTTGTTAAAAGTGGGGTTTCATATACATAAAAGACGAAATCTAAGAACCATCGATTATATATCTGTAGTGATGATGATAAGTATAAAGGATTTAATTCCACAAATGTCGATTTTGAGTTAAGTACATAGTCAGACTCAGAAAAAAAATTCTCTATCGATTGGTATAAAGGATTTAAATCCATGTCATTTAGTCTTTGAGAAAATCCATTGGTAAAAAAAGGTTCAAGTCAGAAATTTAGCATTCATGTATGGTATAAAATATTTAATTCAAATTTTTCCATTTATTAAATGAAGGTTGACACCCACTGAATGGTATAAAGGGTATAAATCAACGAAATTTCTTCTCCCTAATCGATTCTTCTGCTTTGTTTTTAGTTAGTTTAACTTTATTTTTCGTCTCCTGAAAAATCAAGAATATGGACTTAAATCCTTTATACTTATCAGTACAGATATATCACATATCATTTCTTAAAATTATTGGTGACAGTTGAATAAAACTGTCGCACAATCTGTACCAGGTGGCGCTGCCTATCGCTTGAACTGTTGCCAAGTTTCCGAGCCATGCGGAAGGCATCTAGTTTAGGAGGCTATGGGATGACACTACCACGTGCCATAGGACTACTCTATGGCAAAACAGTATGAAAACCATAGTAAAACGATGGTCCACAATAAAAACAAGAAGAAAATAATATAAGCTAAATGCATCGAAGCAGTAGAAAAATAAAAGTACGAGCAATGTGCTTCAGTTTCTAACTGCAAACCTAAAACATATTTGCCAATTTAGCTTTTTTTGGTTACCGGAAAAAATTCATTGAAATACTATTTTTATTTAATCAGTGAAGTGTCACAGTTTTCACTGATTAAATAAAACAAAAAATTTTGTTAAAATTTTCAGGTAACCAAAAGGTGCTAAGTTGGCAACTATGACCGACATGCATTGCTACTACAGTTTCCAAATGGTAATAACAGATATCGCAGATATTTTATTTAATAATCACCAATAATTTAAAAAAAGAGTTACATATGATATACTTAATGGACAATTAATCTTCAAACTGATTAGGCAAACGTTATAATTAATAATTATTGGAGATTATTGAATAAAAAATCCGTCAGATCTAGCAACACTGCCAATAACACAGGTCTGCAAAATCGCACTTCATTTTATTTTATTTTATTTTATTTTATTATTATTATTATTATTATTTTGTACTGCATTGTGTGCCTCTAATGCGTTTTGCTTCGCTGAACTCAGAAATGCTTCTCTTTTCTTCCTAACACGTAAGGGTTATCGATAAAGAAAGGATGAAGACTGAAAGAAATCACACAGAGCCTATAAGGAATTCCAAACTCTTTATGCATAAAACACATTAAAATAGGCTATTATTTATATATTACCTTTTAAATATTTTTCTTTACATCTAAAATCCCTTTAGAGCTTTTTCTCTTGTCCACGGTTTAAGGGCCTTGAAGGGGAATTTTCTATGCAAAATCCAACAATAACTTGATGACATATTAATACTCTATCACCTCTGATACCTTCTCTACATTTCTATTATATCTTGATGAATGATCTCTCTTTTTTCTTCACTCACATAACCTAGAGTTTTCGGAAAATAACTTAGATGGAAGTTCGAAATGTTGAGCTTTAAGCTCAAACTATCCCATTTTTTACCAAAACTGTACATGATGGACATTTTTGAATAGTTTTTACTTAACCAGCATTCCAGAAATACATCAAAAAACACATCACCTTGAAGAAAAAATTCATCCTAAACTAGATGTCTTCCGCTTGGCTCAGAAACTTGGCGGTAGACAGCACCACCCGGTACAAATTACGCGACATTTTTTATTCAACATCCACCAAAATTTGTTAAAAGTGGGGTTTCATATACATAAAAGACGAAATCTAAGAAACATCGATTATATATCTGTACTGATGATGATAAGTATAAAGGATTTAATTCCAAAAATGTCGATTTTGAGTTAAGTACATAGTCAGACTCAGAAAAAAAATTCTCTATCGATTGGTATAAAGGATTTAAATCCATGTCATTTAGTCTTTGAGAAAATCCATTGGTAAAAAAAGGTTCAAGTCAGAAATTTAGCATTCATGTATGGTATAAAATATTTAATTCAAAATTTTCCGGTTATTAAATGAAGGTTGACACCCACTGAATGGTATAAAGGGTATAAATCAACGAAATCCCTTCTCCCTAATCGATTCTTCTGCTTTGTTTTTAGTTAGTTTAACTTTATTTTTCGTCTCCTGAAAAATCAAGAATATAGATTTAAATCCTTTATACTTATCAGTACAGATATATCACATATCACGTCTTAAAATTATTGGTGACAGTTGAATAAAACAGTCGCACAATCTGTACCAGGTGGCGCTGCCTATCGCTTGAACTGTTGCCAAGTTTCCGAGCCATGCGGAAGGCATCTAGTTTAGGAGGCTATGGGATGACACTACCACGTGCCATAGGACTACTCTATGGCAAAACAGTATGAAAACCATAGTAAAACGATGGTCCACAATAAAAACAAGAAGAAAATAATATAAGCTAAATGCATCGAAGCAGTAGAAAAATAGAAGTACGAGCAATGTGCTTCAGTTTCTAACTGCAAACCTAAAACATATTTGCCAATTTAGCTTTTTTTGGTTACCGGAAAAAATTCATTGAAATACTTATTTTACTTAATCAGTGAAGTGTCACAGTTTTCACTGATTAAATAAAACAAAAACTTTTGTTAAAATTTTCAGGTAACCAAAAGGTGCTAAGTTGGCAACTATGACCGACATGCATTGCTACTACAGTTTCCAAATGGTAATAACAGATATCGCTAATATTTTATTTAATAATCACCAATAATTTAAAAAAAGAGTTACATATGATATACTTAATAGACAATTAATCTTCAAACTGATTAGGCAAACGTTATAATTAATAATTATTGGAGATTATTGAATAAAAAATCCGTCAGATCTAGCAACACTGCCAATAACACAGGTCTGCAAAATCGCACTTTATTTTATTTTATTTTATTATTATTATTATTATTATTTTGTACTGCATTGCGTGCCTCTAATGCGTTTTGCTTCGCTGAACTCAGAAATGCTTCTCTTTTCTTCCTAACACGTAAGGGTTATCGATAAAGAAAGGATGAAGACTGAAAGAAATCACACAGAGCCTATAATGAATTCCAAACTCTTTATGCATAAAACACATTAAAATAGGCTATTATTTATATATTACCTTTTAAATATTTTTCTTTACATCTAAAATCCCTTTAGAGCTTTTTCTCTTGTCCACGGTTTAAGGGCCTTGAAGGGGAATTTTCTATGCAAAATCCAACAATAACTTGATGACATATTAATACTTTATCACCTCTGATACCTTCTCTACATTTCTATTATATCTTGATGAATGATCTCTCTTTTTTCTTCACTCACATCACCTAGAGTTTTCGGAAAATAACTTAGATGGAAGTTCGAAAAGTTGAGCTTTAAGCTCAAACTATCCCATTTTTTACCAAAACTGTACATGATGGACATTTTTCAATAGTTTTTACTTAACCAGCATTCCAGAAATACATCAAAAAACACATCACCTAGAAGAAAAAATTCATCCTAAACTAGATGTATTCCGCTTGGCTCAGAAACTTGGCGGTAGACAGCACCACCCGGTACAAATTACGCGACATTTTTTATTCAACATCCACCAAAATTTGTTAAAAGTGGGGTTTCATATACATAAAAGACGAAATCTAAGAAACATCGATTATATATCTGTACTGATGATGATAAGTATAAAGGATTTAATTCCAAAAATGTCGATTTTGAGTGAAGTACATAGTCAGACTCAGAAAAAAAATTCTCTATCGATTGGTATAAAGGATTTAAATCCATGTCATTTAGTCTTTGAAAAAATCCATTGGTAAAAAAAGGTTCAAGTCAGAAATTTAGCATTCATGTATGGTATAAAATATTTAATTCAATTTTTTCTGTTTATTAAATGAAGGTTGACACCCACTGAATGGTATAAAGGGTATAAATCAACGAAATCCCTTTTCCCTAATCGATTCTTCTGCTTTGTTTTTAGTTAGTTTAACTTTATTTTTCGTCTCCTGAAAAATCAAGAATATGGACTTAAATCCTTTATACTTATCAGTACAGATATATCACATATCACTTCTTAAAATTATTGGTGACAGTTGAATAAAACAGTCGCACAATCTGTACCAGGTGGCGCTGCCTATCGCTTGAACTGTTGCCAAGTTTCCGAGCCATGCGAAAGGCATCTAGTTTAGGAGCCTATGGGATGACACTACCACGTGCCATAGGACTACTCTATGGCAAAACAGTATGAAAACCATAGTAAAACGATGGTCCACAATAAAAACAAGAAGAAAATAATATAAGCTAAATGCATCGAAGCAGTAGAAAAATAGAAGTACGAGCAATGTGCTTCAGTTTCTAACTGCAAACCTAAAACATATTTGCCAATTTAGCTTTTTTTGGTTACCGGAAAAAATTCATTGAAATACTTATTTTATTTAATCAGTGAAGTGTCACAGTTTTCACTGATTAAATAAAACAAAAACTTTTGTTAAAATTTTCAGGTAACCAAAAGGTGCTAAGTTGGCAACTATGACCGACATGCATTGCTACTACAGTTTCCAAATGGTAATAACAGATATCGCAGATATTTTATTTAATAATCACCAATAATTTAAAAAAAGAGTTACATATGATATACTTAATAGACAATTAATCTTCAAACTGATTAGGCAAACGTTATAATTAATAATTATTGGAGATTATTGAATAAAAAATCCGTCAGATCTAGCAACACTGCCAATAACACAGGTCTGCAAAATCGCGCTTTATTTTATTTTATTTTATTTTATTTTAATATTATTATTATTATTATTTTGTACTGCATTGTGTGCCTCTAATGCGTTTTGCTTCGCTGAACTCAGAAATGCTTCTCTTTTCTTCCTAACACGTAAGGGTTATCGATAAAGAAAGGATGAAGACTGAAAGAAATCACACACAGCCTATAAGGAATTCCAAACTCTTTATGCATAAAACACATTAAAATAGGCTATTATTTATATATTACCTTTTAAATATTTTTCTTTACATCTAAAATCCCTTTAGAGCTTTTTCTCTTGTCCACGGTTTAAGGGCCTTGAAGAGGAATTTTCTATGCAAATTCCAACAATAACTTGATGACATATTAATACTCTATCACCTCTGATACCTTCTCTACATTTCTATTATATCTTGATGAATGATCTCTCTTTTTTCTTCACTCACATCACCTAGAGTTTTCGGAAAATAACTTAGATGGAAGTTCGAAAAGTTGAGCTTTAAGCTCAAACTATCCCATTTTTTACCAAAACTGTACATGATGGACATTTTTGAATAGTTTTTACTTAACCAGCATTCCAGAAATACATCAAAAAACACATCACCTTGAAGAAAAAATTCATCCTAAACTAGATGTCTTCCGCTTGGCTCAGAAACTTGGCGGTAGACAGCACCACCCGGTACAAATTATGCGACATTTTTTATTCAACATCCACCAAAATTTGTTAAAAGTGGGGTTTCATATACATAAAAGACGAAATCTAAGAACCATCGATTATATATCTGTAGTGATGATGATAAGTATAAAGGATTTAATTCCACAAATGTCGATTTTGAGTTAAGTACATAGTCAGACTCAGAAAAAAAATTCTCTATCGATTGGTATAAAGGATTTAAATCCATGTCATTTAGTCTTTGAGAAAATCCATTGGTAAAAAAAGGTTCAAGTCAGAAATTTAGCATTCATGTATGGTATAAAATATTTAATTCAAAATTTTCCATTTATTAAATGAAGGTTGACACCCACTGAATGGTATAAAGGGTATAAATCAACGAAATTTCTTCTCCCTAATCGATTCTTCTGCTTTGTTTTTAGTTAGTTTAACTTTATTTTTCGTCTCCTGAAAAATCAAGAATATGGATTTAAATCCTTTATACTTATCAGTACAGATATATCACATATCACGTCTTAAAATTATTGGTGACAGTTGAATAAAACAGTCGCACAATCTGTACCAGGTGGCGCTGCCTATCGCTTGAACTGTTGCCAAGTTTCCGAGCCATGCGGAAGGCATCTAGTTTAGGAGGCTATGGGATGACACTACCACGTGCCATAGGACTACTCTATGGCAAAACAGTATGAAAACCATAGTAAAACGATGGTCCACAATAAAAACAAGAAGAAAATAATATAAGCTAAATGCATCGAAGCAGTAGAAAAATAGAAGTACGAGCATTGTGCTTCAGTTTCTAACTGCAAACCTAAAACATATTTGCCAATTTAGCTTTTTTTGGTTACCGGAAAAAATTCATTGAAATACTTATTTTACTTAATCAGTGAAGTGTCACAGTTTTCACTGATTAAATAAAACAAAAACTTTTGTTAAAATTTTCAGGTAACCAAAAGGTGCTAAGTTGGCAACTATGACCGACATGCATTGCTACTACAGTTTCCAAATGGTAATAACAGATATCGCAGATATTTTATTTAATAATCACCAATAATTTAAAAAAAGAGTTACATATGATATACTTAATAGACAATTAATCTTCAAACTCATTAGGCAAACGTTATAATTAATAATTATTGGAGATTATTGAATAAAAAATCCGTCAGATCTAGCAACACTGCCAATAACACAGGTCTGCAAAATCGCACTTTATTTTATTTTAATTTATTTTATTTTATTATTATTATTATTATTATTATTTTGTACTGCATTGTGTGCCTCTAATGCGTTTTGCTTCGCTGAACTCAGAAATGCTTCTCTTTTCTTCCTAACACGTAAGGGTTATCGATAAAGAAAGGATGAACACTGAAAGAAATCACACAGAGCCTATAAGGAATTCCAAACTCTTTATGCATAAAACACATTAAAACAGGCTATTAAATATTTTTCTTTACATCTAAAATCCCTTTAGAGCTTTTTCTCTTGTCCACGGTTTAAGGGCCTTGAAGGGGAATTTTCTATGCAAAATCCAACAATAACTTGATGACATATTAATACTCTATCACCTCTGATACCTTCTCTACATTTCTATTATATCTTGATGAATGATCTCTCTTTTTTCTTCACTCACATCACCTAGAGTTTTCGGAAAATAACTTAGATGAAAGTTCGAAAAGTTGAGATTTAAACTCAAACTATCCCATTTTTTACCAAAACTGTACATGATGGACATTTTTCAATAGTTTTTACTTAACCAGCATTCCAGAGATACATCAAAAAACACATCACCTTGAAGAAAAAAAATTCATCCTAAACTAGATGTCTTCCGCTTGGCTCAGAAACTTGGCGGTAGACAGCACCACCCGGTACAAATTACGCGACATTTTTTATTCAACATCCACCAAAATTTGTTAAAAGTGGGGTTTCATATACATAAAAGACGAAATCTAAGAAACATCCATTATATATCTGTAGTGATGATGATAAGTATAAAGGATTTAATTCCAAAAATGTCGATTTTGAGTGAAGTACATAGTCAGACTCAGAAAAAAAATTCTCTATCGATTGGTATAAAGGATTTAAATCCATGTCATTTAGTCTTTGAGAAAATCCATTGGTAAAAAAAGGTTCAAGTCAGAAATTTAGCATTCATGTATGGTATAAAATATTTAATTCAATTTTTTCCGGTTATTAAATGAAGGTTGACACCCACTGAATGGTATAAAGGGTATAAATCAACGAAATCACTTCTCCCTAATCGATTCTTCTGCTTTGTTTTTAGTTAGTTTAACTTTATTTTTCGTCTCCTGAAAAATCAAGAATATGGATTTAAATCCTTTATACTTATCAGTACAGATATATCACATATCACTTCTTAAAATTATTGGTGACAGTTGAATAAAACAGTCGCACAATCTGTACCAGGTGGCGCTGCCTATCGCTTGAACTGTTGCCAAGTTTCCGAGCCATACGGAAGGCATCTAGTTTAGGAGGCTATGGGATGACACTACCACGTGCCATAGGACTACTCTATGGCAAAACAGTATGAAAACCATAGTAAAACGATGGTCCACAATAAAAACAAGAAGAAAATAATATAAGCTAAATGCATCGAAGCAGTAGAAAAATAGAAGTACGAGCAATGTACTTCAGTTTCTAACTGCAAACCTAAAACATATTTGCCAATTTAGCTTTTTTTGGTTACCGGAAAAAATTCATTGAAATACTTATTTTATTTAATCAGTGAAGTGTCACAGTTTTCACTGATTAAATAAAACAAAAACTTTTGTTAAAATTTTCAGGTAACCAAAAGGTGCTAAGTTGGCAACTATGACCGACATGCATTGCTACTACAGCTTCCAAATGGTAATAACAGATATCGCATATATTTTATTTAATAATCACCAATAATTTAAAAAAAGAGTTACATATGATATACTTAATAGACAATTAATCTTCAAACTGATTAGGCAAACGTTATAATTAATAATTATTGGAGATTATTGAATAAAAACTCCGTCAGATCTAGCAACACTGCCAATAACACAGGTCTGCAAAATCGCACTTTATTTTATTTTATTTTATTTTATTTTATTTTATTATTATTATTATTATTATTATTATAATTTTGTACTGCATTGTGTGCCTCTAATGCGTTATGCTTCGCTGAACTCAGAAATGCTTCTCTTTTCTTCCTAACACGTAAGGGTTATCCATAAAGAAAGGATGAAGACTGCAAGAAATCACACAGAGCCTATAAGGAATTCCAAACTCTTTATGCATAAAACACATTAAAACATGCTATTATTTATATATTACCTTTTAAATATTTTTCTTTACATCTAAAATCCATTTAGAGCTTTTTCTCTTGTCCACGGTTTAAGGGCCTTGAAGGGGAATTTTCTATGCAAAATCCAACAATAACTTGATGACATATTAATACTCTATCACCTCTGATACCTTCTCTACATTTCTATTATATCTTGATGAATGATCTCTCTTTTTTCTTCACTCACATCACCTAGAGTTTTCGGAAAATAACTTAGATGGAAGTTCGAAAAGTTGAGCTTTAAGCTCAAACTATCCCATTTTTTACCAAAACTGTACATGATGGACATTTTTCAATAGTTTTTACTTAACCAGCATTCCAGAAATACATCAAAAAACACATCACCTTGAAGAAAAAAAATTCATCCTAAACTAGATGTCTTCCGCTTGGCTCAGAAACTTGGCGGTAGACAGCACCACCCGGTACAAATTACGCGACATTTTTTATTCAACATCCACCAAAATTTGTTAAAAGTGGGGTTTCATATACATAAAAGACGAAATCTAAGAAACATAGATTATATATCTGTACTGATGATGATAAGTATAAAGGATTTAATTCCAAAAATGTCGATTTTGAGTTAAGTACATAGTCAGACTCAGAAAAAAAATTCTCTATCGATTGGTATAAAGGATTTAAATCCATGTCATTTAGTCTTTGAGAAAATCCATTGGTAAAAAAAGGTTCAAGTCAGAAATTTAGCATTCATGTATGGTATAAAATATTTAATTCAATTTATTCCGGTTATTAAATGAACGTTGACACCCACTGAATGGTATAAAGGGTATAAATCAACGAAATCCCTTCTCCCTAATCGATTCTTCTGCTTTGTTTTTAGTTAGTTTAACTTTATTTTTCGTCTCCTGAAAAATCAAGAATATGGATTTAAATCCTTTATACTTATCAGTACAGATATAGCACATATCACTTCTTAAAATTATTGGTGACAGTTGAATAAAACAGTCGCACAATCTGTACCAGGTGGCGCTGCCTATCGCTTGAACTGTTGCCAAGTTTCCGAGCCATGCGGAAGGCATCTAGTTTAGGAGGCTATGGGATGACACTACCACTTGCCATAGGACTATTCTATGGCAAAACAGTATTAAAACCATAGTAAAACGATGGTCCACAATAAAAACAAGAAGAAAATAATATAAGCTAAATGCATCGAAGCAGTAGAAAAATAGAAGTACGAGCAATGTGCTTCAGTTTCTAACTGCAAACCTAAAACATATTTGCCAATTTAGCTTTTTTTGGTTACCGGAAAAAATTCATTGAAATACTTATTTTACTTAATCAGTGAAGTGTCACAGTTTTCACTGATTAAATAAAACAAAAACTTTTGTTAAAATTTTCAGGTAACCAAAAGGTGCTAAGTTGGCAACTATGACCGACATGCATTGCTACTACAGTTTCCAAATGGTAATAACAGATATCGCAGATATTTTATTTAATAATCACCAATAATTTAAAAAAAGAGTTACATATGATATACTTAATAGACAATTAATCTTCAAACTGATTAGGCAAACGTTATAATTAATAATTATTGGAGATTATTGAATAAAAAATCCGTCAGATCTAGCAACACTGCCAATAACACAGGTCTGCAAAATCGCACTTTATTTTATTTTATTTTATTATTATTATTATTATTATTTTGTACTGCATTGCGTGCCTCTAATGCGTTTTGCTTCGCTGAACTCAGAAATGCTTCTCTTTTCTTCCTAACACGTAAGGGTTATCGATAAAGAAAGGATGAAGACTGAAAGAAATCACACAGAGCCTATAATGAATTCCAAACTCTTTATGCATAAAACACATTAAAATAGGCTATTATTTATATATTACCTTTTAAATATTTTTCTTTACATCTAAAATCCCTTTAGAGCTTTTTCTCTTGTCCACGGTTTAAGGGCCTTGAAGGGGAATTTTCTATGCAAAATCCAACAATAACTTGATGACATATTAATACTTTATCACCTCTGATACCTTCTCTACATTTCTATTATATCTTGATGAATGATCTTTCTTTTTTCTTCACTCACATCACCTAGAGTTTTCGGAAAATAACTTAGATGGAAGTTCGAAAAGTTGAGCTTTAAGCTCAAACTATCCCATTTTTTACCAAAACTGTACATGATGGACATTTTTGAATAGTTTTTACTTAACCAGCATTCCAGAAATACATCAAAAAACACATCACCTAGAAGAAAAAATTCATCCTAAACTAGATGTATTCCGCTTGGCTCAGAAACTTGGCGGTAGACAGCACCACCCGGTACAAATTACGCGACATTTTTTATTCAACATCCACCAAAATTTGTTAAAAGTGGGGTTTCATATACATAAAAGACGAAATCTAAGAAACATCGATTATATATCTGTACTGATGATGATAAGTATAAAGGATTTAATTCCAAAAATGTCGATTTTGAGTTAAGTACATAGTCAGACTCAGAAAAAAAATTCTCTATCGATTGGTATAAAGGATTTAAATCCATGTCATTTAGTCTTTGAGAAAATCCATTGGTAAAAAAAGGTTCAAGTCAGAAATTTAGCATTCATGTATGGTATAAAATATTTAATTCAATTTTTTCCGGTTATTAAATGAACGTTGACACCCACTGAATGGTATAAAGGGTATAAATCAACGAAATCCCTTCTCCCTAATCGATTCTTCTGCTTTGTTTTTAGTTAGTTTAACTTTATTTTTCGTCTCCTGAAAAATCAAGAATATGGATTTAAATCCTTTATACTTATCAGTACAGATATAGCACATATCACTTCTTAAAATTATTGGTGACAGTTGAATAAAACAGTCGCACAATCTGTACCAGGTGGCGCTGCCTATCGCTTGAACTGTTGCCAAGTTTCCGAGCCATGCGGAAGGCATCTAGTTTAGGAGGCTATGGGATGACACTACCACTTGCCATAGGACTATTCTATGGCAAAACAGTATTAAAACCATAGTAAAACGATGGTCCACAATAAAAACAAGAAGAAAATAATATAAGCTAAATGCATCGAAGCAGTAGAAAAATAGAAGTACGAGCAATGTGCTTCAGTTTCTAACTGCAAACCTAAAACATATTTGCCAATTTAGCTTTTTTTGGTTACCGGAAAAAATTCATTGAAATACTTATTTTACTTAATCAGTGAAGTGTCACAGTTTTCACTGATTAAATAAAACAAAAACTTTTGTTAAAATTTTCAGGTAACCAAAAGGTGCTAAGTTGGCAACTATGACCGACATGCATTGCTACTACAGTTTCCAAATGGTAATAACAGATATCGCAGATATTTTATTTAATAATCACCAATAATTTAAAAAAAGAGTTACATATGATATACTTAATAGACAATTAATCTTCAAACTGATTAGGCAAACGTTATAATTAATAATTATTGGAGATTATTGAATAAAAAATCCGTCAGATCTAGCAACACTGCCAATAACACAGGTCTGCAAAATCGCACTTTATTTTATTTTATTTTATTATTATTATTATTATTATTTTGTACTGCATTGCGTGCCTCTAATGCGTTTTGCTTCGCTGAACTCAGAAATGCTTCTCTTTTCTTCCTAACACGTAAGGGTTATCGATAAAGAAAGGATGAAGACTGAAAGAAATCACACAGAGCCTATAATGAATTCCAAACTCTTTATGCATAAAACACATTAAAATAGGCTATTATTTATATATTACCTTTTAAATATTTTTCTTTACATCTAAAATCCCTTTAGAGCTTTTTCTCTTGTCCACGGTTTAAGGGCCTTGAAGGGGAATTTTCTATGCAAAATCCAACAATAACTTGATGACATATTAATACTTTATCACCTCTGATACCTTCTCTACATTTCTATTATATCTTGATGAATGATCTCTCTTTTTTCTTCACTCACATCACCTAGAGTTTTCGGAAAATAACTTAGATGGAAGTTCGAAAAGTTGAGCTTTAAGCTCAAACTATCCCATTTTTTACCAAAACTGTACATGATGGACATTTTTGAATAGTTTTTACTTAACCAGCATTCCAGAAATACATCAAAAAACACATCACCTAGAAGAAAAAATTCATCCTAAACTAGATGTATTCCGCTTGGCTCAGAAACTTGGCGGTAGACAGCACCACCCGGTACAAATTACGCGACATTTTTTATTCAACATCCACCAAAATTTGTTAAAAGTGGGGTTTCATATACATAAAAGACGAAATCTAAGAAACATCGATTATATATCTGTACTGATGATGATAAGTATAAAGGATTTAATTCCAAAAATGTCGATTTTGAGTGAAGTACATAGTCAGACTCAGAAAAAAAATTCTCTATCGATTGGTATAAAGGATTTAAATCCATGTCATTTAGTCTTTGAGAAAATCCATTGGTAAAAAAAGGTTCAAGTCAGAAATTTAGCATTCATGTATGGTATAAAATATTTAATTCAAATTTTTCCGGTTATTAAATGAAGGTTGACACCCACTGAATGGTATAAAGGGTATAAATCAACGAAATCCCTTCTCCCTAATCGATTCTTCTGCTTTGTTTTTAGTTAGTTTAACTTTATTTTTCGTCTCCTGAAAAATCAAGAATATGGATTTAAATCCTTTATACTTATCAGTACAGATATATCACATATCACTTCTTAAAATTATTGGTGAAAGTTGAATAAAACAGTCGCACAATCTGTACCAGGTGGCGCTGCCTATCGCTTGAACTGTTGCCAAGTTTCCGAGCCATGCGGAAGGCATCTAGTTTAGGAGGCTATGGGATGACACTACCACGTGCCATAGGACTACTCTATGGCAATACAGTATGAAAACCATAGTAAAACGATGGTCCACAATAAAAACAAGAAGAAAATAATATAAGCTAAATGCATCGAAGCAGTAGAAAAATAGAAGTACGAGCAATGTACTTCAGTTTCTAACTGCAAACCTAAAACATATTTGCCAATTTAGCTTTTTTTGGTTACCGGAAAAAATTCATTGAAATACTTATTTTATTTAATCAGTGAAGTGTCACAGTTTTCACTGATTAAATAAAACAAAAACTTTTGTTAAAATTTTCAGGTAACCAAAAGGTGCTAAGTTGGCAACTATGACCGACATGCATTGCTATTACAGTTTCCAAATGGTAATAACAGATATCGCAGATATTTTATTTAATAATCACCAATAATTAAAAAAAGAGTTACATATGATATACTTAATAGACAATTAATCTTCAAACTGATTAGGCAAACGTTATAATTAATAATTATTGGAGATTATTGAATAAAAATTCCGTCAGATCTAGCAACACTGCCAATAACACAGGTCTGCAAAATCGCACTTTATTTTATTTTATTTTATTTTATTTTATTTTATTTTATTATTATTATTATTATTATTATTATTATTATTATTTTGTACTGCATTGTGTGCCTCTAATGCGTTTTGCTTCGCTGAACTCAGAAATGCTTCTCTTTTCTTCCTAACACGTAAGGGTTATCCATAAAGAAAGGATGAAGACTGCAAGAAATCACACAGAGCCTATAAGGAATTCCAAACTCTTTATGCATAAAACACATTAAAATAGGCTATTATTTATATATTACCTTTTAAAAAATTTTCTTTACATCTAAAATCCCTTTAGAGCTTTTTCTCTTGTCCACGGTTTAAGGGTCTTGAAGGGGAATTTTCTATGCAACATCCAACAATAACTTGATGACATATTAATACTCTATCACCTCTGATACCTTCTCTACATTTCTATTATATCTTGATGAATGATCTCTCTTCTTTCTTCACTCACATCACCTAGAGTTTTCGGAAAATATCTTAGATGGAAGTTCGAAAAGTTGAGCTTTAAGCTCAAACTATCCCATTTTTTACCAAAACTATACGTGATGGAAATTTTTGAATAGTTTTTACTTAACCAGCATCCAGAAATACATCAAAAAACACATCACCTTGAAGAAAAAATTTCATCGCAGATCTGTATAGTAGTTTCCAACTAGTAATCAAACGCATTTCAATTCCCAGCCTCTAATTACCCAGAAGGATTATTCCGTATACTCGATATTAAAACAGAGTGTCTTTAAGGTATTTTGCTATTTTAAATATGAATCCCCATCAATCTGCGCCCCTTTATAATATTACCATATTTTACTAACGGATTTTACGTATCCGTATTTAAACTTTATCTTATCAATGCGGTAAATGCCATTGGCGTATATACAAGCACATTAACCCGAGTTCGTTAAACAAGAATTTTTTAAACACGAATTCGATTGTTTTTTTTCTTTTAATACGCGTTTTCAAAACGCTAAGAGGTTGGGACTCTTTTTTCTTTTTTTAACGTGTGTGTTTGTGTGTGTCTGTGTGCATAGCCTCCTACAATAGGTGCCTTCCGCGTGGCTCGGAAAGTTGGCAGTAGACAGCGCCACCTAGTACAGATTGTGCGACTTTTTTTATTCAACAGCCACCAATAATTTTTAAAAGTGGAATTTGATATGGCAGGTGTTATACAATTCTGAATTTTTATGATATGCCGTATCTTCCCTTAAAGTTCATCGCTGTAATTTTGGGACACCCTGTATATATATATTAAAAGTCATGCATATGTAGGTGAACCATATCTTTCAATTATACATATATTATGCACATAAATACATATAGGGGAGCGTGGGGCTGGTTGTAACAAATTTTAGAAATATAAATGTGTTTTGAAATGTATTCACGTTTTCCTATTTATAATTGCCGTTTACCATAACATTCATATTCATCTATCATATTCATAAAAAAAAATCGTTAATTTTCTAAATTTAGCACAAAGAAATATTTTTTCAAAATTATTTGCCTGTTACAATTTGCACCGGATTTGGGGCAAATTGTAATACACGTGGGGCAAATTGAAACAGATTCGGAAGGAACACTAACAATGAAATTGACAATATTTCAAAATGTTTTTTTTTTATCAATCATTTATTAATTTACATGTAATAAAAAAGGCAATTAATAACTAATATTAAATTATAGCCTTCTTAGTATAGCAACAATGAATTATATCGAATGGATTGTAGTAAAATAAAGAGAAAATTAAATATATAATCAACATAGAAGTTAGTATTAGTCAGAGTTGAACTTTATTAAAACAAATGATATTTTGTTCCCTCTCATACATTTAGCGTGTGGCCACATTTTGCAAATAAAGCATTATACGCATTCTTCTGCTTTAGAGGGTTTAGCAGAGCTCGAATTCTCCACCCTTTTTTCAGGACACTCTCACTGATGAGAAATTTCTGCTTTTATTTCTACCACTATTTTTATGCAATACTCTCTAATTCGTGGTTATAATTCGTGATTAAAACATCACGGTACTATAATACACAGAAAATATTTCAGTATAATTATAGTAGTGGCACAGAAAAGAAAAATTTTTCATTTCGGAAAGTTTCCTGAAAATGGGCGGAAACTTCGAGCTCTGGCTGTTGGCATTTCCACAAGCCACTCCTCTAATTCAGAATCTGTATCTGGAGCTAAGGACATTTTATTTATATTTTTATCTTTTCGTGTATTTATTTGTTTGTTTCTTCCTATAATATTTTCCTTTTTCTTCCCATTCTCTTTATGCTTGTGTTACTTTTTAATTATCTCTTCAAATTATTTTTCAAATATTTTTCTTTCGGCTGATTGGTGTCAAAAATTTGTACCTTTCTAGAAGATTTCAACTGTAGCCAAATAGTATATGTCTTGACCCTATGAAGCTCTTTCACATTTCTTTTTACAGTTCCTCATGTTTAAAAAAAAAAAAAAAAAATGCATACAATAAATAATTTGCTTGTTAACATTTAAAGTAGAATGTCTAATTGCATGAATCAAAACACAAAGGGCAAATTGTAACATGTTACAACTTGCCCCAAAATTTTGTTTCAACTTGACGATTGGTTATTGATATTTTGTTTATTTATAAAAATGTGTAACGATTTATACAAAAAATTAAACATGCATTTTATAACTCAACACATAGACTAAATAAATAGCTAAAAACACTTCTTTAAAATAAAAATTAACATAACTTTAATCAAAATTTACGAAATACCTTTTTTTTCTACTAACTAGCTAAAATGAATCACATGTACAGAACCTCTCATTAACCATTTTTGCAGTACTCCGATTGTGCTTACCTAATAAAGCGCGTCATTAGAGTTATGTTTATCGAAATATCTAATCGAAAATGTTACAAAATAATTTGTAAATTGCGTGTTACTTCCTACCTCTGTTACAACTATCCCCACGCTCCCTTACACACACATTTTATGATTTTTTTTCAAAAAAAAAACTATTGCTGTACGAACAATCTGATGTAGGAATACTAGAAATATAGAAATTTAAAGAAATGTATGTGTAATAATAATTAAATTAAAATTTAACTCTGATGCAGATTTAAATTTTTTCCTCACCTTACAGGCATTTTCACTAACCACAGAATATCCGCGACATTTAGTAACAGATAAAGCAAATTGCAGAGCCTGATTAAGGGGGAAGCACACATTATCTCCGCTCTCACCGGAATATTTTTACAATTATTTTTTACTTCATCTCATAGAAATTCCACGCTTTGACGACGAAATATTTTTTATAAAAAATGAACGGTGTAAAACAATCCAATTTACTCACCGTTATTAGACACCAGAATTCTTTTAAAATAATTTTTAATGAGAATTTTCTGTTTATTATAGAAGGAAAGTATTTGCTAAAAAATAACGGTGTAAGTATAAATAACGTGTGCTTTCCCCTTAATCAGGCTCTGGCAAATTGCAACTTTAAAATAAAACTTTTTTTCATATTTAACAGAACGGTTGTCTAAGAAGAATTCAATTCCATATCTCTCATTTAATTAACCACATATGAATAACAACTTACTGTATTTCTGAAAAATTCAATTTACAAAAGACAATTTGTTTGAGTCTCTACTCAAAGTGACACTACCATACACATAATTGCCGAATTGTGAGCCTCCAACATATTATAAACACAGGTCTGATGGATTTTGCTATAACAAAAAATATCAACAAAAATTGGTATTAAATAATAATGTGAAGTAATTTTAATAAGTAAGAAATCAGGATGAGCAATATCTTTATTTTCCAGAACAACTATTTTAACATAATATAAATTATTATTAATAATAAATGCAGATACCCTGGCTACCCTGAAAAAAAAAATTAGCTGAGTGACCAGCGTACTTATAATCATAGCTGCCAACTTGTACGGTTTTTTGCTACCAGAAATTTTTAATAGAAATTTTGTATACATTTTCTAGGAATTTCCAACTTTTAAATAAGATGGAATTTTTCGATCAGAGAAAGTGGTGTGTAAAAAAAAGGTGCAAGTTGACAGCTATATACAAGCTATATATTAGAAGCATAATTTTCCAATAGTATTATTTAGTAATATTTTATTACGATTACATGAAGCACAGATTACTATACAGAGATGGAAATTTAGCGCAGAATTCATACCGTTAATTATTTAAAATTTTTCTCTGCTTACAAAATCATTGGTTTAAGAAAAAGAAAATTTCGTTTCATAAATACAGGTATAAGCTGTGCGCCATATTTTCACCCCTGTACGAACGCTGGCAACGCTGTTTAACCCTTTGCCGGTCCAATTTAATTTCACTCCTCTGGTCAGTGTTGCCAAATTTAGGTAAATTTATTTAATAGCCACCACTAAATTTTAACTGTAATAGTTGACGCTTCACTTCGAAGGTTATTCGTGTTTTATGTATATCAAATGCAGGGTGATTCATAAAGAAGTATACACTTTACAGATGCTGTAAAACAGTAACTGTCATAGACGCGCATTACCTCAGCGAAGATAAGAAAGCTGTAATCTTAAAGTTTGTGTCTTTTCCCTGAAGGAAGTGATATAGGCAATAGCGTGTGTGGCATGTGACTAGTGAATTGAAATGGTTGCATCTGCAGTGGAGAAGCCTTTTTGTGTTCTTGAATTTAGTAAAAAGGAATTCTCAACTGTTGTGCAATAGCATTTTCGATGATGATTTGGAAAAGAAGCTACAACTACAAAACCCTAATCTATCTATCACTGGTATGAAAACTTTAAAACTACTGGCTGTTTGTGCAAAGGTAAAAGTCTTAGACAACAGACTGCATCGCTAAATGTCACGGATAGAGTTTGCAACGCCATTCGAAATGGCCACCCAAAAATCCTACCTCTTGTAATTTCTTCCTGTGGGGGTACGTGAAGAAAAAGGTATTTGTACCTCCCCTTTCTATTGACCTAGCGAAGCTGAAACAGTGTATTACAGCCACTATCGATGGACTTGATTCATATACCTTAACACGCGTTTGGGTGGAAATGAATTGTGCATCGTGTGACTGAGGGGTCACACATAGAACATATGCAACTCTCTCTAACAAAAATTAATATAATCCCATGCAATTCTGTTACAGGTAACATACACTATCTTACATTGTTCTTGATTTATAGAGCATTGAAACTGTATACTTCTTTATGAATCACCCTGTACTACTCCTCAAAATTATTTGTGATATAGTTGAATAAAATAGGCTTTAAATTTGACAACACTGTTTAGAGCGCTTTAGAGTGTTAGGGCCGGTAAAGGGTTAATACTCAAGAAATACAGTTCATATGTACTTGTATTATTTAAAAAGTAAAGCCAACCAGTAGTACATTATTAATTGCGTATAAATATTATCATGCAAAGAGATTTATTAAATATTTTTTGAAAATTAATTACTAAACTTTACAATCAATTTACAGAAAATAGCCTTTCAGTATAGAAAATAAAATTTTTGTAATCCGTGTTACAAACTAAGAGTCAAAAATATATTTCTAAGAAAATATATTTTTCAAAACTATTCTCATTAAATTGTGTGAGAGGTACTTACTTTAATAAATGGGAATACTCAAGAGAAGATGCATTCTTTCATACTTACTCACAGGAAAGAAATGATTCTCGTTAACCTTTAAGTACAGGATCCAGAGTAGTGAAATACGTCATTTGTTTTATTTTATAAACATGATTGAAATATGTTATTAATTTTTTAAACAAGTTCTTCTTATTAAGGTAATGTCGATTTTCACATTATTTTCTTTCTTATTCTTATTCTTTTTTTCTTTTCTTTATATATATAAATATATATATATTATTCATTTAAAACAAATTTATAGAAACTTTACTTTAAAATATTTAATTAAAGAAAAGAACATAATTAATTTTAAATTAATCATTTATTTGGATATTATATACTGGGTGATTGATTCAAAATAGTGGTTACAACAATTAACTCTTAAACTAATCGTCATAGAAACAAAATTATAGTTTAAAAAACTGTTTAAAATGAAAAATAACTTTCCGGTATGGTATATTTTGTACAAGGGACAGCATACATATTAACCCTTTCAGGGGCGATGACGTCACAAAAGCATCACCTAATTTTAATTCCCAAGTTCAAAAATTAAGACCAGAAATGTTTCACGGAAATGTTTAGCTTTATAACTTAAAGGGAAAAATACATTTGTTTCTTGTCTTCTGACATTGATCGTAAATTTTGGTGGCTGTTGATTTTAAATGAATAAATTTACTCTGGCCCTGAAACAGTTTAAAATATGAAATTTTATTTTTATATGATTCCTCTTTTTCTACCATTTATGTTTAGAAAAATATTGCCTTTCATTTATAAAGAAAAACAAAAAGTCCGTATCGCTCAGAAGAAATAGTTTCCAAATTATTTAATTTTTAAAATGATGACTTAAACCATTTTACCTGCAATTTGGTGACCATTTTTTTTTTTTACAAAAATGCCATTACTTTTAGGGATCAACCATAAGTTGACACAAGTAAAATAAGTTATGATACAAGTTAAGAGAGATAAAAATATAGGGTTACAACATAAAAAATAGCTTTTTAAAATTTTGAATATCGTCTGCGTTTCCTCATTTAATTAAGACACTTAGATGTAGCTCTGAAGAAAGGTAATTTTACTGTAAATTTTGTAGTAATGTATTTATTTTTAGGATTTTCTTTTTTTACTAGTTCGGTACGTCTTGCGCTATTTATAAAGGCGTATTTCGGTATTTTAATTTAGTAGTTGGGCAAATGTAATGCAGGTTTTTTTTTTCTTTAAATCTTATTTATATCAAATTTTGTTGATTTATAAGGAATGTTTCTAATTAGATCTTAATACTGCACATTAGACAGATTCAGCGTCCCCCGTCTCCCGTGTAATATTATGGGATTTTCGCTGCTTTGTATTTTCAGGACATCTTATTTTATACTTGCTAACCATCTCATTAAGAATCGTAACACTTTTAGTACCCGCCTTTTTTTCAGACCAGTCTTTTTCCGGAGCAATTTTATTCTTATTTAATCGTAACTACATTGGAGAAATTTACTCTAAAAATAAAGTGGTGTGAAAAAAAAAGGGCATGTTTTAAAGGGACGTAACAGTGTTACGATTATTAACCCGTTAGCAGTCGCTATCGACAGCGCCACCTATTACAGATTGCGAACTTTTTATTTAACTGTCACCAATAATTTTAAGAAGTGATGTGATCGACGTTAAATCGATTTTATTCGCGTTTTATGTATATCAAATGCCACTTCTAAAAATTTTTGGTGGCTATTGAATAAAAAATCTAAAAAAAAAAAAAAAAAGAAGGATGGGCGGCAAATCGACCAACTAGCGACTACTAACGGGTTAATGAGATGGTTGGCAAGTATGCTATTTAAAAATAGAGGGTTTTTTTTTTTTTTAATCAGTATTAATCAGTATTATTATTTCACCCTTTGATGCGCATTACCGTCTATCTTTGTAAATAATAATAAAAATAAATAAATAAGTAAATTTAAATATTTTCAGGATCTGGGAGTTTACTAAATAAAATAATAAATAAAAATAAAAGTATATATATATTTTTTTTATTATCACTGGTAGTAAAAGCGTCGTGTTCAAAGAACGGAAGCAAAAAAAAAAAAAAAAAAACAGAATTCGAAAAATTCCTTTCATCAATCTGATATTTTTAAAATACAAGCCAATAAAAACTCTATTGGATTACTTGGAACTTTACTACTATTTTAAAGGGGGGGGAGGTGATCTGAATGATGTGAAGCTTTAAATTTGGTTTGATAATTATTCAATAGCTATTATAGTCAGAGCCTGATTAAGGGGGAAGCACACATTATCTCCGCTCTCACCGGAATATTTTTACAATTATTTTTTACTTCATGTAATAGAAATTCCATGCTTTGACGAGGAAATATTTTTTTATAAAAAATGAACGGTGTAAAACAATCCAATTTACTCACCGTTATTAGACACCAGAATTCTTTAAAAATAATTTTTAATGAGAATTGTCTGTTTATTACAGGAGGAAAGTATTTTTTTTAAAAAATAACGGTGTAAGTATAAATAATGTGTGCTTCCCCCTTAATCAGGCTCTGATTATAGTGCTAAGTTTAATTTAACTTTTGAGTAAAATAAAAAATTTAAGAAATGCTCAGCTGGTCTAAAAGTCTAAAAATGGCAGGTTGCACTTAGCAACAATACTTTCTTTCTTTCTCTTTTTTTTTTTTTTTTTTTGTTTGTTTGTGTGTGTGTGTGTTAAAAAAGTTTGCACGATGTCCTTGATGTTTATTGTCTGCTTTGAAACTACAGTAAATTATATAATTAATAATGTGGTAAATCACCACAGCACCATGAAGCGATTTCAGCTAGCTGCAAAGAATTGATTTTTTTTTTTTTTTTTTTTTTTTTTTTTCAAAGTCAATTAGTAATTATTGAAAGACGCTGCATTATATTGAAGTTATAATTCTATAATATCAAAATTTATATATATGTATATATATAAACTTAACAAACTAATTATAATGAATAATTACTTCTTCATTAAATCACTTCGTTAAGGTTAAGCAAGAAAAAAAAAAAAAAAAAAAGCAATCACATAAATTATCAGAGCTGGTAACATTTTAATTTATTTAACGCTTTGGATCCGCCTTTTATTTTCATACCACACTTTCTTTAAAAGTGTAATTTTCTTTTTATTAAACCGTAATTACATATTGAAGCAATTTATGGAACAAAATAGTGGTGTGAAGAAAAAGCAGTGTTGTTAAATTTAAGGACTTTTTTTATTCAATATATACGACTAAATTTTTACTGTAACGGCTGTCTAATCATTTCGAAGATTAATCGTCTATCATGTATATCCATACTTGCCAACCATCTCATTATGAACCGTACAATTTTTAGTACCCGCCTTTTTTTTCACACCAATAATTTTTTAGAGTAATTTTAGTCTAATTTATCGTAACAACATTCGGAGAGAATTACTCTAAAAATATACTGGTGTGAGAAAAGGGGCGTTTATTCAGGGGGCGTTAACAATTGCACGGTTATTAATGAGATGGTTGGCAAGTATGTATATCCATACTTGCCAACATCCTAATTAATATTCCGTAGTATTGTTAGTCCCGCCTTCTTTTTCACACCAGTACATTTTTACAGTAATTTTTTTTTTCTTATTAAATCATAATTGAATTTGCAGAAAATTACTCTAAAAATTTACTGGTGTGAAAAAAAGGGGCGGAACCAGGGAACTACGGAATATTAATGAGGATGTTGGCAGGTATATATATCTAATATCACTCCTCAAAATTATTGGTTGATTGGTTTATTTAACGTCGCACTAGTACTGCTAAAAAAGTATTGACGACGGTTTGGAATGCATCCCTAATGATGACCCGCAGACATGCCATCCCAATTTTGATGTGCCATGGAGGGAATGGCTCCCCCGTTGCGCTGACCCCAGAGGTATAATTTGGATGGAAAAATGAAGGGCATTGCACCAGCCTAAAATTATTGGTGATTATCAGATTAAAAAATCCCTAAATTTCGCAGCACTGAGACAAAATGTGTACTAATAATACCACGAAATAAATCAAAACATTGGCAGCCCTGAATTATTAAACAATTTCCAACTCTACAGTCAGCAGCAAAATTATTGAAGCTCTAGCAATAATTCCTACTTAAAAGATGGGCACCTACTACTGTTTTGTTAAGTAAAAATTTGTCGAGTACACTGATTATAAAAAAGTAAGTTGGTGATAAAAATTAGCGATCAAACTAAAAGTACATATATGTGAAAACGGAGGATGCGTGCTTCAATAATTTTACTGCCGACTGTACTTACTAGAGATGGGCATTATTTCACATAATAAGATAAATAACTGATTTTACATAAGAACCTATTATCACTGTAATATATTATTATTGAAAAGATCATATTAAATAATTAACGCTTCCATCTTATCTCTCTACACACACACACACACACAAAAAAAAAAAAAAAAAAAAAAAAAAAGAAGAAAGAGAAAGAGAGCGAGTCATTTCTCTGATCTTTGTCATACTAATGATAAATAAATAAATATAACTATCGTTTAAATCAAATTCTGTTTAGGATACGATTTTAGTTTTATTCTTTCATTGTGCATAATTTTGGTAATTTAGTTTCTTTTTAAATCTCTTTCAAAGCTAATATTTCACTTTTGTTTATTTATTTATTTCTATTATATTATATTTTTTCTCTGTGCAAAATGATAATAATAACACGTGAATTTTTTTATTTTTTTATTTATTTATTTTATTTTATTTATTTATTTATTGAATTTTTATTTTATTTATTTATTTATTTATTATTTTTTTGAGTAAATGGATGTACTTCTGTAATCATATTTTTTAGGAAAAAAAAAAAAAAAAAACTCGAAAAATATTTTTTTTCTCTTGCTTAATAAATGTTCTAAAACAAAATTGCAAACACTACCCAAATTATACACGAATGAATTATATGATACAGCATCAAACAAGTAACGAGTTTGAATACTCTCTGTCCCATAATGAATTTACAAAAACAAAACTATGAACAGAACATCCCGACTACCGAAATCCAAATCATACGAAAACAGCTAGACCGAATCGCATCATACGAGATCAGACTTCCCGCACAAATGTTCAAACTTTGCTCTGCACTGTAAAAAAATAACTATTACCAGCTGCAAGAAACTCTCTGTGATTGGAGAAAATAATTATTTTCTCCAATCACAGAGAGTTTCTTGCAGCTGGTAATAGTTATTTTTTTACAGTGAAGTAACGAGTAGAATAGTTACAGCCGTTACAGCTCTAGTATAGTCTGCCTGTGAAATTTAACCTCGTAAATTACATATTAGCCAAACATTCTTTTGAAATAAGTAATGGTTTTGATTATTTTAGATCTTTCGAATATTTTATCCAAAGTATTATTCTAAACTGAACATTATTGTGTATTGGTTTAATTTAATATTATTATAGTCTAATGCTCGTACACTGTAAAAAAATAACTATTACCAGCTGCAACAAACTCTCTGTGATTGGAGAAAATAATTATTTTCTCCAATCACAGAGAGTTTCTTGCAGCTGGTAATAATCATTTTTTTACAGTGTAACATTTATCGTTGAAGATACCTTAATACCACCGTTTAACGAAATAATATTGTTACGATGTTAATTTAAGCATCATGAAGTAGATTAGGGGTGATTATTTGATGTTGATTATTTTCGTCATGAGGATGGGTAATGGATTTACACTTGCCAGGTTTTATTGGCTTTGCGTATTGGTAACAACTTCGGGAGATGATGGATAATGTTTAGAAAGAATGAGTGACTACGAAGCGGAAAGATGAAGAGTGTTTGTTTATATTTGAGCTTTCTTGTATTGCAGCTGGTATACTGGCAGAGTTGGTAAGCATTTATTTATTGTGGTTTTATCAAGAATAATTTGATAAGAAAATTTAATATTTACTTATTTTACAGCTTTTTTTTTTCATCTGATTTTTTTTTTTTTTTTTTTTTTTTTTTAACTACTTTTAATGATTTTAAATGAGTAAATGTGTGAAGAATAATTAGATATGGTCGTTTGTTAAAATTAAGTGTCTGAGAAAATAAAAACTTTTATGCAGTTTTTGTAAGCAATATTTATATTTTTAAGTAAGTGTTTCTAATTTTAGAAAACATATTCAGAGTGACTGTTTGCTAAATATGATTAAAAAATATCATTTTTTTAACTCAATCTGGAACGTTCTTCCGAAAATCTAAAGAGACAATTACTCGGTAGTTTAAAATTCGGGATGTCTTAAAGATGTTTTTTAAAGATTTCTTATTAATAGTTATTTATTTCTTAATCATGTAGCTTATAATATGAGCCTTAAAAAACAGAAAAAAAAATAATATAAAAATATAAATAATTAAAAATAATAAATAAATAACACTTATATACATGTTACTTGATATTATTTGAAATATTCTGTTTTCGTGTTTAAATGGAAGTACTTAATTTAACATAATCTTACACTTACTCGCTTGGGACGAACGTTTGTGTAAAACTTTTAAAACTTTGACTCTACCACTATTTCATATCAAAGTTTTTTCCCCTTATTTGTAGAAGTTTTAGTGTTAAATAAAGTGAAGATTACTCTTCGAAAGCATTGCGACTCAAAAACATAAACCGCATGCGCATCCATTATGCAGAACACTTGTATATACTGTACATCTCAAATGATTAGAAATACATTAGCTATATATAAACTAAAAAGTAATAGGTTATAAAAATAATATGTTATAAGAATCTACTACACTGTAAAAAGAAATAACTATTACCAGCTGCAAGAAACTCTCTGTGATTGGAGAAAATAATTATTTTCTCCAATCACAGAGAGTTTCTTGCAGCTGGTAATAGTTTTTTTTTTTTTACAGTGCATGCGGTTAAAATATATGTTATATTTAAAAAATATAATTTCAACAGATATATCGTTCACATTTTTAAAATAATAACATAATTTTAATCATTTTATTCCAAATGAAAATTATAAAGGGCATTAAATTTTTAAATCAAAAAAGTATAATTTATTTAAACTTGTACTTAAAATGTATACCATACATATTTTTAAAACATTGTTTTTTGTAAGTAAATTTCATTTAAATAAATAGAAATTCAAACCTATTAGAATTGATTTGCATTGTTATTTTTATTATGAAGCTTGATCATTAGCTATCATTTCATTCAAATAATTGAAGCATTATATTTATTTCTAAATTAGCAATTTATAGAGAAGTGCAAGATAATTTACATGTTTTAACCAAATAACAGTCGTTATTGAAATTACAAAAAAAAAAAAAAAAAAAAAAAAAAGAGGACATAGCTAATTCATATATCATAAAAAACGTTATTAATTTGCTTGAGAATTCATTTAAATAAGAATAGAGAAAGTGAATAGAACTCATTTGCATTGATCTCTTTAGTATATAGCTTGGTCATTAGTCATAATTTATTCAAATAAAAGAAGCATTATATTAAACTTATTTTAATATTAATTTTTATTTCAAAAGAATTTCAGCATTAAGCTTAAAGAAAAGAGATTAAATAGCTTTTCATTGTGAATGGGAGGGTTATTGTGTAAGTTCCCGGTTACTTCTTTGAGCTTCTGTATTAAATAAATTTTTAGAAATTATTCAGAACGTATTTAAAATAAAATAAAAAAAAAATTAAATTCTTGCCATTTAAATGCTGCACTATAATAAAAATCAATTTTACAAAGCTATTATTTTCAGGAAAAAGGAAGTCATAATTTAAAGAAAAAAGAAAAAAGCTGAGTGCAAATACATTTTGTGAAACTTTTAATTCTTTGAAATAGTCTATTAGGTTAGATAACATTTTATTAGTGATATTACGCTCTAATATATTGTCTGACCGCGAAAATTTGGGGTATGACCTTTAAAACGTTGCTTTTGAAGTAGAGGTTATGGAATGCTAAACGAAGATAATGCTTGGCTACAGTATTTTTCGCAAAATGCTTTTTTAGACCTACCCGCCACTTTGCCTCCTATACGAGACACCTGTTGTAGATAATTGAAAATTATAGTAGCTTTAAATATTGATTATAATTTTGTGCTTAAACATTGTTTGCTTTTAACATTTAAATTCAATGAATTTGGTAATTGCCAGAAAAATGCATTCAAAATCATACGTGCCAACTTGTACGTTTCTCAACACCACTATTTCTTAAAAAAAAAAAAAAAAATATCGCGCTTAATCACAGGAAACTACTAAAAACTTATTAAAATCTCTGTTAAAATTTCCGCTAGCAATATATATATATATATATATATATATATATATATAAACGTTTATATATATAACGTTTATATATATATAAACGTTTATATATATAACGTTTATATATATATATATATATATATATATATATATATATATATATAGCTGACCCGACAAACGTTGTTTTGTCATATAAATTATTTCTAGAGAATATTTTGCTAGAAAAAAATAACTAACTTATTGTAAGTGTGTAAGGATGTGGTATATAAGTGGAAGATGTATGGAGCGCTGTGAACGGTGAAAGAATATAAAAATAACAAAACACAAATCATTTATTTTTTTAATTTATTAAAATTGATTCTTTAAAATTATATACATATCGCTACTTATAACAATATTACTAAAAAACAATATCAATCCCTTAATGCAACAGAGTGTACAATATTTTTTGTTATCCCACCTTTCGCCAATACAAACAAACTGGATGGTTTGCCCACTCGAGGGCCACGTATAATTTTCCGTGTGAAAAACATGATGTGCTCAAATCTAAGCCACAGACAGACATCGTTTGGCCCTGAGACTTATTGATAGTCATTGCAAATGCCAATCTAATTGGAAATTGAGGGCGTTTAAATTGAATTGGCACATCTGTGGGTATAATAGGAATTCGCAGTAGTAATACATTTTCACCTCGGAATTTGTCATTTAAAATGATGCCTTCGATAACATTTTTCATTAATTTTTTTATGACTAATCGCGTGCCGTTGCATAACCGTTGTGGGTTCAAATTACGAAGCAAAATAACCGGAGATCCAACCTTCAGTTGTAAAATATGCGGTGGCATGCCTGGTAAATCCAATGAGTTTAAAAACTTTGTTGGATAATTTACAGCTTCGGTGGCATCGCAAACTGTATCATTAGATTTGTATGACACCAAGTCTCCTGGTAACAAATGTTGTATCTTGAGATTCAATTCGTTGACGTCCACATTTTTTGCTGCTAAAATTGCTCTTTCTGCCAGCCACTCATGATTTGTGTATCGTCTGTGTACATCGGGAAATATCTGGTCAATAAGAGCATCTTGAGAATCAATGATTGTGCAGAAATCGGTCGGTAATTTTATGCATCCAGTTTCATCTGTAGTAACTTTTCCATCGCCGATATCTAACAATTGTTTTGAGAATGTTTCAGCGGATGGATCTTGAAGCTTTTGAACGCACAAATTTACTTTCAGTTGTACTTTTTCAACATTACGCCACAATGACGATGATTTTAAGCAGGCGTTGATCTCATCAGCGTATGTTGAACGCGGAATAACGGGAAGTGCTTGTCTGAAATCACCTGAAAAGAGTAACAGAGTGCCGCCAAATAGTTTGTCGTTGTTTTTTATATCTTTCAATGTCCTGTTCGACGCCTCAATCGAATGTTTGTGTGCCATAGTGCATTCATCCCAGATAAGAATTTTACACTATTTCAGCACTGTGGCCATGGACGATTGTTTTTTTATGTTGCACACTGCGTCTGGGTTATTTTGAATATTTAGTGGCAGTTTAAATAATGAATGAGCTGTTCTGCCTCCATCCAATAAAGTTGCCGCAATGCCAGATGATGCAACAGCCAATGCGATGCCATTATTTGATCGTATTTCGGCGAGAATTAGCGAAATAAGGAATGTTTTGCCAGTTCCACCTGGTGCACCCCCCCCCCCCAAAAAAAAAAAGAATCCACCTTGTCCTGCCAAAACTGCGAACATGATGCGGTCGTAAATGGTTCTTTGTTCTTCATTCATTAGTGGGACATTGCGAGCAACAATCGCTGCCATTTCGACAGTATTGTATTGTAGTTCACGATTCAATTCAGTGCTTAATAAATCAGATGCATTTAGATTTGTTGAATGCATACCGAAATGACTGAGTGGTAAGTTGGCAATGATAGTGCAAAGATCTTCAATAGCAATCAATGCTTCATTGTACATAGCTTCACTGAATACTATCGTTAGATCGTTGCACCGTGAACGATGTTGATGCAATATATCATCAGTCATTGAATCTTTGTGATTATCCCATAATGTCTCTGCTCGGGCCGGGAAACATGTAGTCAACACTATAGCGAATAGTAGACGAATTTGTTTTGCTGTACAGTTCAGTCCTACTTCAGCAAGCATACACTCCCACTGGTTGTCGTCTTCCAGCAAGCCGAGTGCAAGGCATGCATCTTTATACGTTGGATACTGTTGTCCATTCACTTTACGTAAATCTTGAAATGACAAAGGGCCGATGACATTAACCAATAACAGTCGAAGATAAAAGCACTCAGTCTGCCTTGGATTGACTGTAAATACTCGTCCCAAGGTGTTTGATTTGAATAAACCGGGACATGCATCAATCGGCGTGCCTTGCTTGCGGGGCATCCATTTTTTTGTTGGAGCCCATGTGAAATAGCATGGTACTTCTGAATAGAGTAATGTCCGTGGAAAAGCACCAAAAGCATCCGCACGATTACACAATTCAAAAAATTCGGTGAGTGTAGTTTTTGGTGGATTTATAGCACGATCAATCGCTGTCTCGCTCGTGAAATATACGCGCTGGCCATTTTCAAGATGGACGGCTAAATGAAGAACTGCTGGATCCCGTTCATGAATTGGGAAACCAAAGATACGCCAAACAGCTTCATTGGAGCTGACGTACCGGCCAATTTGGTAAAGTGTTATTTCGTCGTTGTTATTCACCGGAGGAGCATTCACATTGGTATTTTCTACTCGAAATACAGCCATATCACTGCCTTTATTCACATACTTGCAAATGTATTTGATGCTCTTCACTGAACTGCAGAACTGAACATTAATATGAGCACCAAAAATAAATTAAAAAAACTGGCGTACAGACAATAGCAAGAAATTCAAACTTCTTCACACACCATAAATTTTATAAATTCCAGTTCCCTTCAACCAAATCCCCTGTTCCTGAGCTTCAAAAATGGGGTATCTATAATGTATCTTGTAATAACTGTGATTTATCTTATATTGGTCAAACTAAAAGAAATCTTGAATGTCGTTTACGTGAACATTCTCGGTATGTTGTTAATCAAGAAATTTCTAAATCTTCTATTGCGAAGCCCAGTTGGGAATTTGATCATTTTAATTTTAAGAGTGCCAAAATTATCTTTCATGTCAAACACGTTTCCGAACTGGATTTTTTAGAAAATTTAGCTATTTACCTTAATCGTGATAAAACTGTCAATGAAAAATCTGATTCCACTTTGCTATCTACAGCCTGGAAAAATTTGTTTAATTCAATTAAATAATTTCCTTCATTATGTTTATAACTTCATATTAGTTATAATAAAATAATTCTAATTTAAATAAAAATAATAATAATTAATGGATAAATTTTATTAAATTTACTTATTAGTTTAATATTATTGAAAAAAAAAAAATAATAATAATTGTTTACTCCTTTCCTCCCTCCTCATTTTGTGGTGTGTGTGTACGTGTGTTCCTCTCTGATTGGTCCTGTCCTGCATGTTGCTTCCTATTGGTTGTTTGTGTTGCTCCTCCTCCTCTGGATTTTGTCCTGCTTTCAGTCTTGCTTTTGCCTCCAAGGCAGTTGCACGTGTTTGCACCTGATGAAGAAAGGCTACGTCCTTTCGAAACCGGTTGTGCTGATTTAAAATTTATGGTGTGTGAAGAAGTTTGAATTTCTTGCTATTAATATGAGCATTGAATGTTTTGCTCAGCAGAGGCGAATATGGGACCACCCAACGGTTATCAATGTCAATATCTATGTTGTTGACATAGATGACCGCCATAGATGATAAAATTGTCCGCCATTATCGGGATTTCTTCGACGATATATTGGATATCCGTCAACATTTGTGATCGTGAAATTTTTCGGAAAACTTTTAGTACATTTTCCATCTGCACAAATGATAATGGCCTAAAAATTCATTTTTCATTTTAGCATAAAATAACTCCGTCAGATATTGACGAATTTTTTAAAAGAATATACCATTTTAACTAATTTTAACATTTTAACAATATTAACGTTAAAAAAATATTTTAAACACTTACGGTTAAAAATTCATTTTTCATTTCAACATTAAATAAATTCGGACATCGTGTTTACGATTCTAAAATATTAACTTTGAAAAATTATTTTAAACACTTCGTAAGATACGGTTAAAAATTCATTTTTCAACATTAAATAAATTCTGACATCGTGTTTACGACAACTCACGCCATCTAGGTGGAAAAGTTGTTGAAAGAGTTGGTTAAAAATTAATTAAAAAAGAACTAATTAAGTTACAACTTTCATTTGTAAATCTAAATCATTCTCGAATCCACCTGAAGACACACAAAAAATTTCATTAAACTCAGTCCAGCCGTTTAGGAGGAGTTCAGTGACATACACACGCACAAAAGAAATATATATATAAAGATATAAACGTACAAACTGGCAGCTATGAAAAGATTTTCATGAGGGTAAACTCAATAAAAAAAAATGTATAATTTTCGGAGTGTTTTGAGAGAGAAAGAATGGCCATCTCACGAGAATAATATACCTGTAGATTATCAGAAGGGTCTAAATTTAATCATTGATTTTTTTAATATAAATATTTAAATCCATAAATTTATAATAAAAGATTTTGTTTTAACCCTTTCAATGGCAAAGTAATAATGTTCGCTTAATATCAAATGCCACCAGAATTTCAGAACAGAGTTAGATGATAAGAAATAAATGAATTTTTTCGGCTCAGTCAGAAAGGTAAAAAATTATTAAAAATTTCTGGGGTGCTTTTTAAATTTATTCCGGAATGTTGTTACTTCCACCGCCTCCCCCCCCCCCCCCCAGTAATCTTTTTAGAGTAATTTCATTTATATTTAATCGTAATTATAATATATTGTAGAAAAATTTTCTACAAAGATTATGGTGTGAAAAACGGGCGGGTCTAAAATCATCCCTGAATAAATTAAAAATTTTGGCAGCTATGTATGTATATGTATATAATGATTATTTAAACCTATAAATTTGTCATAATTGAAATCTTTATAAGTATTTAAATTACCGTCATTATTATTTTTTCACTTTTATTACAATTGTTATAGTTATTAATGGTTATGTTATATTAAATATTAACTAACATATGTTCTCAATTTCATAACTGTGATGATATGACACGGAGTTTCTTTAATTTCATACAGTGTAGAAATAGACCACTACCCGCATTTATTTATTATTAAGTTTAATTTTATTATTTCTTTCATTTCCGCACTCTCCTCTGCTAACGGTGATTGTGCTTTGAAATGTTATTAAATATTTATTTCTTTTATTTTCCAGAAGCATTTAAGATAATTTTTAAACTGAAATTTTTTTTTTAAATTTTCTTAGATCGTTAGATCACCGAAACTTATAAGCTTAGTTACTTCATTTTAGTGCTAAAACATCCGGACATTAAGTTCATCAGCAATTTAAAATATATATATTAATTTTATAAATAATTTAGGAAAAGTGATTTAATGTGATATATTTTTAACTTTTTATAAAGAATTTTTTTAGACATTGTACACATGACTGAAAATACTTCTAATGCATTCTGTAGCATTGGTTGTACCCGCCCTATTTTCACGCCGCATTTTTTGTAGGGTAATTTTCTCTAACATGTAATTACAATTTAAAAAGTCGAAAATTACTCTAAAAAAGTGATGTGAAATAACAACAACAATGATAATAATAATAATAAACGGTTACAAACGATGCTACGGACAGTATTCTCCCAAAGAGAAATTTGAATACCACTATTTTTATACAGTAATTTCAGACTTTTGTTGATACCATTCTATATCTTTTTAAAAATAATAATATAGAAAAATTCTGGTATCCATATTTTCCTTTGTGAGAACCCTGCCCTGGCTACTGAAAACATTAGAAATGTTTACAATTGTGTATGAATATTTGCCGACATGTGTACGGTTAACTGGATTAAATATATGCATTTTATTTATTATTATGTATTATTGTAACATTTAATAGTGTGTACAGTACTGGAATAAACTTTCTGACCACAATCGATTTTCATCCATTCCATTAAATATTGGATTTCTTTTTCTTTAATTAAATTTAAGCACTTATATAAAACGTAAGCGATTAAGAAATCACTTTGGAATTTTAAATAATTTTAAAAGAGATATAAGATAAAAAGGGATTGTAGTTAATTAGGAAAATCTGCAAGACCAGTTTTTAAAACCACTGTTTGTCCACTGAGGTGACGTCAGATTTGAATAATTTTGCACAAGACTATTGTGACGAAGCGTAAAAAAAAATCTAGATATTAGCTTAACTATTGAAACAATTGTGATTTTGCGGAGAGGTAAATTATTAACAAAAATTAAAAAACGAAAAACCTTGGCATTTCGCCAAAGCAAAATTAGTGAAAGGTAAGTTGTTGACAACATTAACAGACCGAAAACTTCTGTTCACAGTTTTCTCTCCAATTCACGCACATTTGGTGCAAAGAATATGGTGCAAAGTGGATGGCAATCAAAACAATCAGCCAAAGTAAATAGAAGCGCTATAAGGATTGTTGTTAAATTCCAATTCCTTGTGTATTCCGAAACAATAAAAGCCGCTGTTATTCTTAAACCCTTTCAGGTATTTTATACCTCCTAATTTCAGTTCCTAACTTCAAAAATTCATTTCAGAATTTTTTTATAAAATTTTACTTTTTTGCCTTACGCAAAAATATTAATTTATTACTTTTCTTCTATTCTTGTTTTCAAACTGTGGTGGCACTTGATTTTAAAAGAAATGAAATTCGTTGCCCATGAAAGGGTTACGCCATTCCTAGAAACCGTTCAAAATGTGCTAAGTCGTTTGGAAAACATCAAATATCCAAAAGTCAAAAGCAAACATAAATTTAAAAAATAACACTTTGAAGTATGAGTGAAACTTGCAACACACAATATGTTTTAAAAATCCGCTTATGAGGAGGGAAAAAAATATATTAACTGATGAAATAAAAATTTACCTTGGCAATACTTGATGACTTAAAAAGTACTGTTGAAATTTAAACAAGATCCTGTGTTTTTCAAAACAAGTGCAAGATGGTGGAGCAGTTCTGAGTTGGGCAGTATTTAATGTTCGAGTAAAGAAGAATATTGTAGTAGACTCCCACACAACGAGGAAGAATGGTTGCCAGACGAATACTAACATTTCATTTTTTAACACCACTAATTATATATCAAAGCAGTCACTTTATACAAAAACTAAACCTGGTGTAATTGACCTATTATACTGATACTCTAAAAATTTAATGGCATTAAAATGTAAAATTGTAATATTTATTTATCAACCCTGCCCCCGCTTTGTACGGGAGTCTACTGTATTCGTTAAAGGTAATATGAAAATTGCTGCCAACATACTAATTAATAGCCCGTATAATTGTTAGTACCACCTTTTTTTAGCACCAGTCTTTTTTTTAGAATATTTTTCTTCTTATTTAATCGTAATTAGATTTAAAAGAATTATTCTAAAAGTAAAATGATGAGGAAAAAGGTGTGAATACTAATAATACCACGGAATATTAAATAGAGAGTAAATATGAATATGAACACTTTTGATTACCAAGACAAACTGAGTAGCATTTTTATCTCATTAACCCTTTGCGGTGCAAGACAATTTGAAACATTTAACTGACACCGGAATTCATGAACTAAATTAAACTAAAAGAAATTTTAAATCTTAAGCTTAAAAAACCGGCCTTTTCTGATATGTTATAAACGTGAATTTTTGCTAAAAAAATTCCGGGATGAATTTTTGCAGCTGGATCTTAAATTTTGCGCCCTCGCAGCGAGGACAGCGCGCGTTAAGGGGTTAAAAGATCAAATGATGGGTCAAAATTTATTTTTCTGCAGTATAACAAATCATCTATAACTATTCCTTAGCTATCTGAATGAGCTTCACGGGATTTTCGGCAAAAAGTCAGAACATGATCCCCATAGAGAACATGTGGCGAAATCGTTTTACGCAAAGATTATAGAAATGGAAAATAGTATCGTGCTGTTATGGAACATACCTTCCCTTTTTAAATAACGTGGAATGAAATATCACTTCTGAATTACACGACCTTAGATGCAGAGGGTCGTACTGTCCGCCCTTTTTTCAGGACACTCTCAGGAATGAAAAAATTTGAAATTTATTGCTATCACTATCTTTATACAATAATATCTACCCTGTATAATCACGGCACATTACTAAAAATATATCCAGAGGTATTTTTGAATGAAATTAGTGGTGCAGAGCTGCCAACCTAATCTGGCAAATTGTTAGTACCGCCCCTTTTTCTACACCACTAAATTTTCAGAGTATTTGTTTTTTTCATTCATCGTAAATATATTTGAAGAGAATTACTCTAAAAATTAAGTGGTGTAGGAAAAGAGGCGGTACTAACAATTTGCCGGATTTGGTTGGAGCTCTGGTAGTGGCAAAAAAGGTGAAAATTTCTTATCTCTGAGAGTGTTCTGAAAACAGGGTGAAAAGTACGACACCTGTAGATGCCAACATTTTAATTTATTCCGGAATATTTTTAGCCCGCCTTTATTTCATACCACTTATTTTTTAAGAGTATTTTTTTTTTCTTATGTTATCAAAGTTATATATTGCAGATTTTTTTTCTGTAAATAAAGTGATGCATAATAAAAGCGGGGCTAAAAACACTCCGGAATAAATGAAAATGTTGGCAGCTATGCAAGGACCTTAGCAAAATTCTATCCAAAAAAACTTTGAGAAGTAATGCGTATGAAAAGAAGGCACGCGAAGTACTAAATAAGAAATAATTATAATTATAATATAATGAAACTTCCTCAAAGTTTTTTCCACGCTTTTCCACATGTGCCAACATTTCTCACTTTTTCCGGACAGCTGTTAGTGACCACCTTTTTTTTTTTTACATCATTTACATTGAAGAGTATTTTTATTCTTATTTAGTTGTAATTAGATGCTATAGAAAAGTGTTTTATGAACAAAAGAATATGAAAAGAGGGTGGGTAATAACAGTGCGGCAGAATAAATTATAAATATTGGCATGTCTGCTTTTATTTTATTGAAAAAAAATCAACATTATTTATAATTAGAAATGTTCATTTTAAATCTGTAGTTATATATGTAACAAGATTTACTATGATTATGTCAATGTTATTATACAGTTTTCTTTAAAGTTAAAGTTATGTAACTTTATCTGTTGTCTTGAAGTAGCTTTTCCATGACAGTTTATACTCCTGTATTACAGAGGCATGAAGAATAATAGCAGCTTTTTTTTTTTTTTTTTTTTTTTTTTTGGTAGCATGTAAATGCATTATAAGAAATAAAATAAGCCTATACGCTAGCGTTTACTGAAGCAAAAAATATTTTATATTTAAATAAGTAAATCATTGTATAAAAATTGCTGTCTTGTTTTTTGAAGTAAAACTAACACAAATTAACACTTCGCTATAATTTTCAATTTGTATAAACAAATTTACCGCAAATTATCCATAAAAACTCATGTTAATCATTGAATTTCTATCTCTTCTATATCTTTTAAACTCAAGATAACAGCAAGGTTTTATTTTTCAAAAGAAAAAAATCTAACAAAAATCATAATAAATTACTTTGAGAAATGAAAATAAAAAGAGAAAAAGAAAGAGAGGAGTAATGTAGAATATGTTAATATTATTAGATAACAAAAGATGCCACAATTCGTTCTACGTTTCTGTTACAGTCATTTGGGAATTTAATAAATAGTTTTTTCTCTAGCGCAAGTGTTTTTGAAATTTAATCATATGACATTTACTTCGAATAAATAAAACTAAAATATATCCTTTTAAATATGTTTCTGCGAAGCGCAGTGTTTTAGCTAGATATTTTTCACTCCCTTATACATAATTGCCAACATACTAATTAATATTCCGTAATGTTGTTTGTCCCGCCCTTTTTCTCACACCGAAAATTTGTAGAGTAATATTCTCCAAATGCAATTACGATTCAATAAGACGAAAAATGCTCAAAAAATATACTGGTATAAAAAAGAAGGCGGAGCTAACGATACTGCGGAATATTAATTAGGATGTTGGCAAGCATGCTTATACATACTTGCCAACCATCTCATTAATAACCGTACAATTGTTAGCGCCCTTGAAAAAACGCCTTTTTTTTCACACCACTTTATTATTCGAATAATTCTCCGGAAATGTTGTTACGATTAAATAAGAATAAAATTACTCTAAAAAATGACTGGTGTGAAAAAAGAGGCGGGTACAAAAAATTGTATGGTTCATAATGAGATGGTTGGCAAGTATGCTTATACAAAGTATAAGGAAGTACAGTAATTCCGATTTGCGAAATTGATTTTGTATTTCACATAGCTCACCCTTGGGGGACAGGGAAATTTTAGAGTATCTGTTTGTTAGTTATGGCTATCATTGTGCGGTCATTGTGTGCTTTTGTTGTGCCTAGCTGCGTTGTTTTTCTTTCCTGTCTTATTTCACTGCCTGGCGGTTATACATAGCAATTTTCGGTATCCTAATCGTGGTCCCAAGGGTGGCAACCTACGGGTTGGCCAAACCGCCAAAGACAGGTCTAAAGCTTTAAAAAAAAAATTTGGGAAATTTTCCCTTTTTTTTTCTTTTTCTTTTTTCAGTGTTGTTCCTTTTTGTAAATATGGCTCCAGTCCCATCTCATCCGGTCTTGTTTGAATTGGCTACTGCGAGAGAAGAGATTGATAACATCCTCTTGGATTCCAGTAAAATTTCGAATGTTAATGGTTGAAAAATAATTAATCATCTTAACCGTCTTACCGACTTAGTTTTTAATTTGCTGGTTAGTAATATTCAACATGAATATGATTATGATATGTTGAATGACGAATTGTTTGGTTAAAGAGGAATTCAAACTGCAGCAATCTACTTTTTCTGAGATTGTTAGGGAAGGTTCTAGTACAAGCAAAAACTACGTTCAAGAACACGTGGTTATTGTTACCAAAAAGGAGGATGCTCCTGAAAATATTGAACCTAAAAAACTTCTCTTAACTAACCTCAACCCAAAGAATCTCAAAATCAGCATTAAACGCACCAAGGTCACAAAAATAGTGATTTTTTAATTCAAGTTACCACGGGTAACGAAATTGAAGCTATCAAAGAAGAAATCCAGAAAAATGAGATCTTGCGAAGTAATGTTGAAACTAAAGTTCCTTCTAAAAGAGACCCCCAAATTAAAATCTTCAACGTTCCTAGTGATCTTCAGATCACGGAAATAATTGATACTGTTAAAATGCAGAACGATATTGAAGATATGGTTATTACTGAAAGAGCTGACTTCCAGGGCAAAAAGGGAAGGAATGTTGCTCTAAGTTTGGACTTTAAATCATTTAACCTGTTAATTAAAAAGGATAAAATTAACATCGGTAGGGAAAGATTCATTTTCCGTGAATATCTTAAACCACGTCAATGTTTTAAGTGCCTGAAATATGGTCACCCCTCAAGGTTTTGTACCTAAGAAAAGTCTTTTTGTTTTAAATGCTCTGAGGAGGGACATGAGGGAAAAGATTGTACTAGTAAAAATAAAAAAAAATGTTTGAACTGTTTCAACCATAATCAAAAGAATAAGAATACTGAAACTCATTTACAAATAGATCACTTCGCTAATAATCGGAATTGCAATATATATAAAAAGAAAATTGACAACCAAAGAAAATACGCCAGATACGAGTGATTTTCCTGTCTCCTGGTGTTTTCCTTCTCGGTGCTGTTTTAATATTCAGGTTTCTTCTGACGCTTTTCTCTTTTTGCTGTTTGTTGGATTCTCTTGGTTCAATTGAAAAAAAAAATTCCCCAAACTTCTCATTTTTGGTCTCTTTGTTCTATTTGAAAAAAAAAAAAAATAGTTTTTTGTCCTGTTAAGTTTTTTAAATTGTTTTTCTTTTTTTAATGTGTTTCTTGTGTTGGCTCTTTCTCTCTTTTTTACTTTCTCTACTCTCTTTTACTCTCCGGATTAGGTCCACTAAGTCCTCACAGCAGCCGGGGGTGAGGTGAAGGTTTTTGGATTTTTTGAGCTTTATAGTGATACTCACACTTACATGGTAACAGGGACATGGTTAGTTCGGGGATTCCGGTTGGGCCCTCTTTTCTTATTACTAAACTTTTATTTTTGCTGCTGTTATTTGTGTTTGGTTTAAAATTTAAGAAATTTTCCTTTGTTTTTATTCTCCTTGTTGTTTGTTAGTTTTGTTGGTGGCTGCTTTTTGTCTTTAGCGGCTTTTGTTTTGGCACCTGCTCGTTTGTGTTGTCTTCGTCCGAACCTGCTGGTTTTTGTTTTGATTTTCTAATGCTAGTTGCGTTGGATTATTCCTTGTTTCTTAGTACCTTCCCTGAAGAAAAGTGGAACTTCAACTACAGTGTGGTGCCAAATTAATGTGGACACTTGACGTTTTTTCCATTTTCGTGTTTTTATGCCACTTATTATTCCTAGAAGTGGTTCTTACGTTACTGAAAAGCATTTTTATCAAATTTTACTGTGTTACACATTATTTTCAGTGATTTAAACAAAGCATGCTGAGCATAGCGACATTTTTATAGCCGTCACTTCATTTTATGTTGCAGAGTGCTCTCAACGTGTAACACTGAACGTTCATTTTGGATTCTTCCAGCTAAGATTTAATGTGCATTCTGACGCATCTTTAGTAACGTAAGTAAAGTTTGACTACTGAATTACAATTAATTTCATTTTTACTGCATTTTTATAACTCAATTAATTTTGTTTTTTAATTTCAGTATTGTCAGATAAACAGTGGGTTGCCAGACTACAGTGGGTTGCCAAATTAATGTGGACACTTGACGTTTTTTCCATTTTCGTGTTTTTATGCCACTTATTATTCCTAGAAGTGGTTCTTACGTTACTGAAAGGCATTTTTATCAAATTTTACTGTGTTACACATTATTTTCAGTGATTTAAACAAAGCATGCTAATGTGGACACTTGACGTTTTTTCCATTTTCGTGTTTTTATGCCACTTATTATTCCTAAAAGTGGTTCTTACGTTACTGAAAGTCATTTTTATCAAATTTTACTGTGTTACACATTATTTTCAGTGATTTAAACAAAGCATGCTGAGCTTAGCGACATTTTTATAGCCGTCACTTCATTTTATGTTGCAGAGTGCTCTCAACGTGTAACACTGAACGTTCATTTTGGATTCTTCGAGCTAAGATTTAATGTGCATTCTGACGCATCTTTAGTAACGTAAGTAAAGTTTGACTGCTGAATTACAATTAATTTCATTTTTACTACATTTTTATAACTCAATTAATTTTGTTTTTTAATTTCAGTATTGTCAGATAAAGTTACATGTCTCCGAGAAAAAATCTGAAATAAAATCTCTCCTCAAGCCCGCACAGCATTCCTAGGGAAAGTCGCAGGTATTGTTGGGGTTTCTAAATAAGCTGTTAATAAAATAAAAGTGAATTTTGACAAAAACCTGTACCTTTCACCGAAAAGAACAGGGAAGTGTGGTAGAAAACGTATAACTACGTCCAGAACAGACAGAAAAATTAGGGACATTTGCTTACGAAAAAGAAATAACAGTGCTGCTACACTGACTCAGATTGTTAAGGAGTCACGTATTGCCATTTCTAAAAGAATTGTTCAGCGATGTTTGGCAGAAGAGGACCTAGCAGACCATTGTCCAATTCGTAAGGTTAAAGATACAGAGGCTATGAAAAAGAAATGACTCGCCTGGGCTCGAGACCATCGTTACATGACTGTGGAAGATTTCAATAAACAAATACATGATATTTATTAATAGTTTCAATGATTTCTAAGTCCCATTTGCAATTAAACCATAAATAATTTCAATTTCGGGTGTGTTTCCGAGATGAGTTAACTTTTGAAATTTTAGCTTATAAAAGCAATTTCGTCCGGTAGCGCCATGGAGAGCAGTTCCACCCTGACTGCATAATAGTAACATCTATTAAAGGTCATGGTTTGTTCTACTATAAACACCAAGGGTGTAGGGCGTTTATACATTGTTCAAGGAACTATGAAACAGGACCAAAATAAGAAAATTCTACGATCTCACCTTCTTCCACATCTAGGAGAATGGTTCCCGGAAGGTGAGCATGGCGCTTTTATGCTCAATTCTGCCCCTTGCCATGTTACTAAATTTACAGTCCAAGAATAACGAAGTATTACCGTGGCTTGGAAATTAACCCGATACGAATTCCATGAAAAACTTATGACAAGTTGTAAAAAGAGAAATTGCCAAGAAAATGATGACAACCAAGAGAAAACTGATAGAAAATCTTATAAATATCTGGCATCACAATTCTTTAATTAAAGAAAATCCAAAATCCTGCATAGAAAGCATGCTGCAACGCATTGAAGCATAAATATCAGTCGAAGGAAATGTCACCAAATATTAAGTCCTTACAAAATGTTACTTTTTTTTCGTTTTTCATTATACATTCTTTATTAAATAGCTATTAAATATATATATTAACATTAAATAAAGTAATAAATACCAATTGTAGCATATAATGTATTTTTATTTAGAAGAAAAACCCAGATAACTTGATTTTCACAAGTGTCCACATTAATTTGGCAACCCACTGTATAATAAATTTCGCATAGCTCAAAAACGAACGATCGTAGAATATCGCAAATTTATATGTGTGACTGGCAGGATATCTAGTTGTAAAACTGCAACTTTTGTTTTAATACGAGCTGCCATTTAAGAGATACCATCGACTTTACACGAATTATCGTGACGTGTGTATGTAAGTATGTGTGTGTGTGTGTTTGTGTACCTAGCATAACACAAAAAAGGTTGAATGTTAAATTTTCCATTGCAAATTGGTATATAGGTTTGTTATAACATCTATAGTTGTGCACCTTCCTTTTTGGAATTTCTGTGATTTTCCGTTTTGGAGATATGTAGGAAAATTATATTCATAATGGCCAAAAATATACTTTAATAAATGCAGAGGAATAAAGTGTTGCCATTATTAAGCTGCGACAGTTTACATAGCTCTACGAGCTAAATAGTCAATTACATTTCGTGGAATTTCGTATATTTGTTTTGTATATCATTTTTAAATGAAAAGCATATTTAAACCTTTAAAGTGCAAAGAATAAAGTGTAAAGAATATAGAATTTATGAAGTGCTGCTATTTTTTCAAGTATTATTAATTTCTAAATAAAAGTGTGAACTGTTTTGAAAAAATATATCTTATGTTTCTTTTTTTTTTTTCCTAAACCTTTTTTATTCGATAGAATAAATAACCTGTCACATTCAACACATCGTGTTTAGTCTTGCGACATACAACGTCGTAAAATGTGAACCGAAGCAAAAGATGCATTTTTAGCTTGAGTTCTGAATTGAAAATGACAGCAAAGATAGCAACAGATAGAACAGGACTAAAATCTACGGTCAAAGTAAAATAGAATCAAAAATTGAGTTATCATTGAGAGTTTTACTAGCAATATTTCTTTATCAAAACTTTTCAGGGCACTTACAAATTCTTTAGATACTTCAAATAATTTCACTGTCATATTTAATATTTATGTCGTATCACTGTCATATTTTATATTTTTATTATTATGCGATTTAATTTGTATAGACTTTTCTCGTACCATAAACATAGCTACCAAGTGTTACGTTTCTATTTCCTAACTTTCTTTCTTTCTTTCTTTTTTTTTTTTTTTTTTTTTTTTTTTTTTTGGACCTCTACTTTGAAAATTAAATCATTTTTCTAAAGCAACTTACGATTAATTCAGGGAGAAATCTGTCTCCAGAAGTATTTCTATTCCAAAAACTAGATAACCCTGTAAACCAATACTTATACAGGGTAATTAAATTAGATAATGTTTCCGTAAAATATTCGTAAAATGTATCTAATTCAATTTTTTAACAGGTTCTGCGGTATATCACAAACTTAGAGCAATTGTAATGTAAAATATGCCTAGTATGTAATAACCAGTGTTGGCAGATCTGGCGGATTTTTTTATTCAATAACCACCAATAGTTTTGAGAAGTATATCAAATATATTTTGTATATAAAATGTCACTTTTCAAAATTATTGGTGGTTATTGAATAAAAAAATCTGCGAGAACTGGCAACACTGGTAATAAAAAAAAAAAATTACATGTAACCTTACCGAGCAAAATGAGCCATTTCTATGAATTTTAAAGGTCTAGTGTGTCCTTAGTTCCGAAAGCATAGAATTTATAATTTTCAAAAAAAAAATAATTTTCTTTTTTCCTGATTCTGTCTGTTCTTTCAATTTTACATTATTATCGTCAATACAATATCTCGTGTAAGTTTTAGTAAAGATAACAAATGCGTTTTGTTCATGTCAAAAAAAAAAAAAAAAAAAAAAAAAAAGCCGAATGCTTTCATACTTCGAAACAAATACAAAATCAAAATTTAATTATCATAATCTGCATTATTTTCTATGTGAATAACATGTAAAATGACGAAGAAATAAAGGTTTCTTTTATAAAATAAAAGTTTTCAAACTTTTTTTTGTTTAAAACATTTAAAAGAAATGCAATGACATTTTTAGAAAGCATATTATAGTATAGTAGCATAGCCTCTTTAACTAGATGCCTGTCGCGTAGCTCGGAAACTAGGCAACACTTGAAGCGGTTGACAGCGTCACCAAGTACAAATTATAGGATTTTTTTAATTTAACTGTCACCAATAATTTAAAGAAGTGATACATGATATATTTAATCGACGTTTCTTCTATTCGCCTTTTATGTATATCATATCCAACTTTCAAAAATTTTTGGTGGCTGTTGAATAAAAAAGTCGCGCAATCTGTACCAGGTGGCGCTGTCTACCGCTTGAAGTGTTGCCTACTTTCCGAGCTACGTGACAGGCATCTAGTTAAGGAGGCTATGATAGTAGACGAAAAAATACTGCTATCAAAATATAAAAATATTAAATATCTGATAAAATATGAGCATTTTTGTGAATAATTTTTAATTCCGTATGCGTAAGCTAAGGAATGCGTATGCTAAGTAGTCCTATTTTTCAAGGAAGACTTCATACAGGAAATTTTTTTATAATGGTTTTCAGTTTATTTAATCGTCGAAAGTGTATATGGAATTTTAATTTTAGGAATAGTGCTGATAACTCTAATTTATAAATTAGAAATATTAGCAGCTATGGTAAGCGTTAAAGAATTTTCTTTTACATAGTTTCTTAACTAAATGCATATTATTAGGGAAGCGAAATTTTTATGGAGTTAGCAGAAATCTTTATAAAATTTTTGAAGTAATGTGTCATAAATAAGTTGGACAGAGATTAATTTATTAAAATAGTTGTAGCAATAAAGGCTGAAATTCACATCACAGAGACAAGGATGGAACACGGGCGCAGAATTCATACCGGAATCTGTTTAAGAAATTTTACTACCTAGAATATCGTTGATTTAAGAAGTAGAAAATTTTCTTACATTGATAGTGGTATGAATACTGCGCCCGTGTTCCATCCCTGCAGCAGTGTTGGGCATCAATCGATTAAATTTTCAATCAACTAATTAGTTGACTAAAAATTTAATCACGATTAATTTAATCACAACTAACGGTTATACATTTGCTGCAACTAAAAATTCAATCGCGATTAAATTAATCAAAAACCAGACGACTAACCGTTAGTTGCGATTAAATTAATCGCGATTAAATCAATCGCGATTAATATTTCAGTCATTTGCTGCAACTAAAAATTCAATCATGATTAAATTATTCGAGAAGCAGACAACTAACCGTTATTCATGATTAAATTATTTATGATTAAATCAATCGTGATTAATATATTAGTTGCAGCAAATGATTAACTGTTAATCATGACTAAATTAATCATGATTAAATTAATCGTGATTGAATTGCAGTTGTATCCATAGCTGATATCCCCCCCCCTTTCTCTGAAGATCAAATGATGCCGCTAAATTTTTGATAGTAATTTTCAGTAACGGTTTTTAGAAACTTTCCAACAAGGTTGAAAAATGTTAATCACTTCGGTTTGTCTGTCTGTCCGCGCTCTAGCTCTAACTCCCGTAAATATTTATGGAATTTCTTGAAACTGATATATGTTATTCAAGTTCACTATCGAATGTTCCCTATTGAAAGTGGAGTAAATACCTCTACTGCTCTGTGTACAGGGACACCCGAAAGTATTCCAAAGCATTGTAATCTATGGGAGGTATTTCTATAAAGCATATTTTAATACTTTTGCTGTACACAAATCTTAATGAAATTGAAATATGTCATTCAAGATTAATATTGGATGTTTCTTATGTAAAATGGAGTAAATATCAGCACTGTTTTGTTTACAGGGATACTCTAAAGTATTCCAATGCATTGCGTTCTATGAGAGGTATTTCTATAAACCAAATTTTAATTGCCGAAACGTCAGTGGAGGCCCTCTGTTGAGACTCAAAACGGTTTTGGCCTCTGTCTGCGTGTCTGTCTGTCGCGCGATAGCGGCCGCAAAAATGGCGCTATTGACTTGAAATTTGGTACACATGTTCATGAGCCCCATGAAATCAGCTGTATAGTTTTTGGTATGTATTCCATTTGCAGTTCGTATACAGGGACACGCCAGAGTTTTTCTTATCATTACGGCCTATGGGAGAAATTTGTATGAATCGCCATAGCGGTCACAAAAATCACGCTATTGACTTGCAATTTGGTACACGTGTTCATGAGCCCAACGGAATCAGCTGTATAGTTTTACGTGTGTATTCCATTTGTAGTTCGTGTACAGGGACACGCCAAAGATTTTCTATCATTACGGCCTATGGGAAGAATCTGTATGTACCGCGATAGCCACCGCAAAAATCAAGCTATTGACTTCCAATTTTTGCCGAAACGTCAATGGAGGCCTCTGTTGAGACTCAAAAGGATTTTGGGTTCCGTCTCTCCGTATGTCTGTCTGTCTGTCGTGCAAAAGCGGCCGCAAAAATCACGCTATTTACTTGAAATTTTGTACACATGTTCATGATCCCCACGAAATTAGCTGTATAGTTTTTGGTATGTATTCCATTTGCAGTTCGTATACAGGGACACGCCAGAGTTTTTCTTATCATTACGGCCTATGGGAGAAATTTGTATGAATCGCCATAGCGGTCACAAAAATCACGCTATTGACTTGCAATTTGGTACACGTGTTCATGAGCCCAACGGAATCAGCTGTATAGTTTTACGTGTGTATTCCATTTGTAGTTCGTGTACAGGGACACGCCAAAGATTTTCTATCATTACGGCCTATGGGAAGAATCTGTATGTACCGCGATAGCCACCGCAAAAATCAAGCTATTGACTTCCAATTTTTGCCGAAACGTCAATGGAGGCCTCTGTTGAGACTCAAAAGGATTTTGGGTTCCGTCTCTCCGTATGTCTGTCTGTCTGTCGTGCAAAAGCGGCCGCAAAAATCACGCTATTTACTTGAAATTTTGTACACATGTTCATGATCCCCACGAAATTAGCTGTATAGTTTTGGGTGTGCATTACATTTGCAGTTCGTGTACAGGGACACGCCAAAGGTTTTGAAGTGAAAACTTCTTTAGGCGCGTTGAGCACTTTTGGATGAACACAAATCATTGAACTCCCGCCATCGTCAGCTAACGATTTCCATTTGAAGGGAAAACATTTGGGTGAACAAAAATCATTGAATTCGCGTCATCGTCATCAAACGCTTTCCATCCTTGTATGATACAAATAATGTATCATACAATAAATTTGCCAATGTGAAGTGTTAACAATTATATATTGTATATTATTTTAAAATCTGGTGCGGCTCCACACGACTTCTCTCATCTCCGGGCACAGTCTCTATTGCAGTTAGACCTCACAAAACCGTGAGAAAGCCCAAAGCTGCCATTTTTCTCACGTTTTTACAAATTGGTGCGGCTCTACACGACTGATCCCATCTCCGGACACTGTCCCTCAAGATTTCAGCCGGAAACGTTGCAGTTAGACCTCACAAAACCGTGAGAAAGGCCAAAGCCGCCATTTTCTCACGTTTTTAAAATCTGGTGCGGCTCTACACGACTTCTCTCATCTCCGGACACTGTCTCTTAAAGATTGCAGCCGGAAACGTTGCAGTTAGACCTCACAGAACCCTGATAAAGGCCAAAGCCTCCATTTTGCTCACGTTTTTACAATCTGGTGCGGCTCTACACGACTTCTCTCATCTCCGGACACTGTCTCTTAAAGATTGCAGCCGGAAACGTTGCAGTTAGACCTCACAAAACCGTGAGAAAGGCCAAAGCCGCAATTTTTCTCACATTTTTACAATCTGGTGCGGATCTACACGAATTCTCTCATCTCCGAACACAGTCTCTATTACAGTTAAACCTCACAAAACCGTGAGAAAGCCCGAAGCTGCCATTTTTCTCACGTTTTTACAAATTGGTGCGGCTCTACACGACTTAGCTCATCTCCGGACACTGTCCCTCAAGATTGCAGCCGGAAACGTTCCAGTTAGACCTCACAAAACCGTGAAAAAGGCCAAAGCCGCCATTTTTCTCACGTTTTTACAAATTGGTGCGGCTCTACACGACTGATCCCATCTCCGGACACTGTCCCTCAAGATTTCAGCCGGAAACGTTGCAGTTAGACCTCACAAAACCGTGAGAAAGGCCAAAGCCGCCATTTTCTCACGTTTTTAAAATCTGGTGCGGCTCTACACGACTTCTCTCATCTCCGGACACTGTCTCTTAAAGATTGCAGCCGGAAACGTTGCAGTTAGACCTCACAGAACCCTGATAAAGGCCAAAGCCTCCATTTTGCTCACGTTTTTACAATCTGGTGCGGCTCTACACGACTTCTCTCATCTCCGGACACTGTCTCTTAAAGATTGCAGCCGGAAACGTTGCAGTTAGACCTCACAAAACCGTGAGAAAGGCCAAAGCCGCAATTTTTCTCACATTTTTACAATCTGGTGCGGATCTACACGAATTCTCTCATCTCCGAACACAGTCTCTATTACAGTTAAACCTCACAAAACCGTGAGAAAGCCCGAAGCTGCCATTTTTCTCACGTTTTTACAAATTGGTGCGGCTCTACACGACTTAGCTCATCTCCGGACACTGTCCCTCAAGATTGCAGCCGGAAACGTTCCAGTTAGACCTCACAAAACCGTGAAAAAGGCCAAAGCCGCCATTTTTCTCACGTTTTTACAATCTGGTGCGGCTCTACACGACTTCTCTCATCTCCGGACACTGTCTCTTAAAGATTGCAGCCGGAAACATTCCAGTTAGACTTCACAAAACCGTGATAAAGACCAAAGATGCCATTTTCTCAGGTTTTTACAATCTGGTGCGGCTCTACACGACTTCTCTCATCTCCGGACACTGCCTCTATTGCAGTTAGACATCACAAAACGTGAGAAAGGCCAAAGCCGCCATTTTTCTCACGTTTTTACAATTTGGTGCGGCTCTACACGAATTCTCTCATCTCCGGACACTGTCTCTATTGCAGTTAGACATCACAAAACCGTGAGAAAGGCCAAAGCCGCCATTTTTCTCACGTTTTTACAATCTGGTGCGGCTCTACACGACTTCTCTCATCTCCGGACACTGTCTCTATTGCAATTAGCGCATTAAATAAAATTGTAATATAATTTTTGTAGTAGTAGTTTATATTAATGAATAAAAAAACAGTTTATTTAAAAGTATTTCCTACACAATAAAATATTTCCTGACGATTCAAGAAATACACACGTAATTGTTCACGTTTTCCCTTCTGTCGGCACTCCCGAAGTGCAACTTTTTTTTTTTTTTTTTTTTTTTTTTTTTTATCATTACGGCCTATGGGAAGAGTTTGTATGTACCGCGATAGCGGCCCCCAAAATAACGCTATTGACTTTCAATTTGCTACACATATTCATGAGGCCAACGGAATTAGCTGTATAGTGTTAGGTGTGTATTCCATTTGTCGTTCGTGTACAGGGACACGCCAAAGTTTTTCTTATTTTTACGGCCTATGGGAAGAATTTGTATGTACCGCAATTGCGGCCGCAAAAATCCTTCGATTCACTTGCAAATTGGCGCACACGTTCTATCTTTGCATATAGGTAGCTGTATAATTTTTTTTGCTATATTTTTTATAAACTGTGTACAGGGACACGCCAAAATTCTTAACATTACGGCGCATGGGGTGAATTTCGTTTAAACGCGTTTTAATATCATTACTTTGCAATGAAGAAAATGAAACTAGCGTACGTGAGTAAGATGCTTAAACTTATGTTGTTTAAAGAAAATATGTGCTTTTAAGCTTTCTAATTAATGTACAGGATCTTACAAAAGTGTTCTGACAATGCCACATAGTCATCCAAACGATGTTAAATTTGGAACACTTATTAATTTTAAACGAAAAATAAGCTGAATAGTTTTTACTGGTATATACAATGTTTATGGTTCGTTTACAAAGACACACGAAAGAATTGCGTAACATTAGAGCCTATGGACAAATTTTTAATTTAAGCGCGCACTTTCATGCGTTTATGCTGAATTGAACTTAATAAAGTTAACATACATTATAAAGATGCTTAAATTCATGTTTACTCTTAAAAAAGGTTGTGTATAGACTAAATAATTTATGGGACCACACAAAGTAATTCCGAGTATGTACTGTAATCATCCAAATGATGTCAAATTAGTTTGAAAAATTAATGAGTTATAATTAATTACGTTTATTCTTATTATTGGCGTTTATAATGACTGTGGCTACTTTTCCGGGATACATAAAGGATTTTCGTACTATTACGGTCTATAGTCGGAATTTCTTATAAGTGTATTTTAACAAGGTTACACCCCATCTAATATAATGAAATTTTATTAGAATTTTAAAAGTATGTTTTTCTGTCGAAAATTGTGGGCATAGAATTGATAATTAGTTTAAAGGTTACGCAAAATATTTCCGATATGCAATGTAATTTTTTTATATGAAATTTGATGGTAATGAAATAATACAAGACCGTCGTTTATTAAGAATACATATTGTTGCGTACTTGGGGGTTCGTAAGTTGTCCGAGAATGAAAGGCGAAACTTGCAAAAATTCAGTGATTTATTCACACAAAGTTCCAGAAAAATACAGGTCTATAAATCAAGTATCAGCTTCAATTCAACCAGTAAACATAGCTTAAACAATAGGCGTTAACAGTAAAACAACAGTACAAACTCTTTATCAATAACACATAAAGCAAGTCTCATTCAAAGAGGCTCACAGCAAAGCAAGCATTTGACGAAACTGACGCAGATCTGAGACTGACCGCCTTGGCGAAAATAATGCTTCTTTTATACTTTTCTATCGAACACAGACTGTTCAGGAAAATTCTCGTATCACATGAGCCAATGAGGTCAGAGCTTCCCTATTTGGTATATCCCTAATAAGGATTTTCTCCCCAATGTCGCCAAAAAATCGCCAAAGAGGGAAACAATCGCCGAATTTGGCGCCAAATCCATTTCTTCCCTTATTGGAGCTTTTTAATGCATTTTCAAAGGAAAATTATGCTATTTTAATGATAAAACGACTAGAAATGCACAAAATTAGCATTTTATCAGCTTACTAAACTTCTTTGAAAGAAATTATGCAAAAATAAATGCAATTATTTACAATTCCGTAACACTTTATATGATATACAAATAGGTATACAAAGAGAGATAAAGCGGGGGGTTGAGGGGGGCTGCCGCCCCCCTCTGTAATGTATGTGATTATGGTAAGAAGTCGATCGAATCAATATATACTATTATATAATAAGGAATAAATAAAAATAGCCTATTGAATAATGTCTGATGCAAATAGGAAATTGAGGCTCCTGATCTGCAGATCCACTAGTAACTTTACTTTGCATAAAGCTTAATGAAATTAAAATATGTTATTTATATGCGCAAAAGAATGCTTTCGATAGATTATAGTATGATTAGCATTAGATTTACAGGGCCACACAAAAACATTCAGTTACATTAAGAGACATTAGTAAAATTTTGCTGGAATTGCACGTTCGTTTACATTAAGTATCTTTAACACTTTCTAACAATTTTTAAGTGTGAATTTTACTTCAGTTTGAGTATCTATCTGTCTGCTCGTCTGTTTGTTCGCGCTCGAATTGTCATAAATATTTATGGAATTTCTTGAAACTGATATATGTTATTCAAGTTTACTACTGGATGTTCCCTATTGAAAATGGAGTGAATACCTCTGCCGGTTTGTGCACAGGGACACCCGAAACTATTTCAAAGCATTGTGTCCTATGGGAGGTATTTCTATAAACCATATTTTAATAACTTTATTGAACACAAATTTTAATGAAATTGAAATATGTTATTCAAGTTCATAATTGGTTGTTTCTTATGTATATTGTTTAAATACCACCACTGGTTTGTGTACAGGGACACTCCAAAGCATTCCAAAGCCGTGCGTTCTGTGAGGTATTTCTATAAACCAAATTTTGATAACATTATTACAAAGCTTAATGAAATTGGAATATGTTATTCATAGGCACCATGGAATATAATATAATTAGCAATTGATTTACAGGGCTGCACAAAAATATTCAGTTACATTAAGAACTATTAATAAAAATTTGCTGGAATTGTACTTTCATTTACGTTAAGTGTTTTTAACACTTTCTAACTATTTTTAGGTGTGAATATGATTTCAACTTGTGTGTCTGTCTGTCCGATTGTTTATTTTTCTATCTGCCTGTCTCCCGCCTCCAGCAATACTTTTAGAAATTTTAAAAAATGTTATATATTAGTCGAGTTCACTATGGAATATTCCCTATTTAAAATGGCATTAATAAGTCGTGTACAACTAGTTTGTGTACAGGGTCAGGTTTGCGTTTTAGGTCAGACATTTTTAAAAATCATATTTAAATAACTTTCTACTCTAAAAATCATAAAGAAATTTTATGCATTGTTAGTATTCTAACATAATGTTTTGTATAGAATATGATATGATTAACCTTCCAATTTACAGGACTACACTAAAATATTCAGATACGTTAATAGCTGCAATTATAATTTACCATGTGCATTTTCTTTTGTGTTGAGCCTCGTATCTCTCGTAAGGTTTTAAATTTACATGATAATTGTTTGGGGGTTTTCATGTAAATTGCTCAATACTTTTGGCTATTAAATTATACAAGAGAAATTTTTATAAAGCTTGTGCATACGTAGTTTAAAATTATTTAGCAAAAGTGCTCGTATTTCATGAGATATTTAACATTTTTGCATTCTGATTGCTGTATGTGTGCCTTATGTAGCATACCATATTTCTTAAAAATGGATTTCCACTGCATCTAATGCCCTACGTGTTTTAATTAAAAAAGGAGAAATTGTTTTTGCGATTTTTTAAAGAAACCGTTATATCTCCATGAATATATGAGGTAATCTCTTAAAATTTATACATATAATGAAAATATCCTCATAATCATATGCTACAACCAAAACGAGTTTAAAGCATTACCTTTTACAAGGTGATAAAAACATTTTGGTTTTTGTTTATTTTTTTACACTGGTGCACTTTTCCTCCTAAGGACACAAATTTTGCTGAAAAATGCGAGGTATAACATGTTCTTTACACTACCGAAGTTTCAAGATGATTCCTATAGAATTCTTCTAGATATATGACAAAATTTCTTAATTCGAAAGTACCTAAATACTTATTGGTAGGTTGCATATCTCTTAAATAGGGATCTTTAATTTGTTTTATAAATAGTTAATAGTTTACATCGTATTTTCGCAAATTCAAAAATGAAAATTATAAAAATTAAAATTAAAAACTATTAGGTGCTCAATTTTTGATACTTTTCTTTATTTTAAAAATACTTAAAATGAAGTTTAAACTGAAATTTCTTTTCAGTTTACGTAAGTCTACTAAAAATGCATAAAATAATATTTCTTAAAAATATTACTGAGAATATATCAGCTACATCAACCGTTTATATAATTATTTATGTAATGAATTTATTTTGCGTTTGTGCATATTCTTGAATGAAAAACTGATTTGAGTTTTGTCTTCCTGACTAGAAAACTAAAATAACAAAAACTATGTATAATTTGAAGATATATTAGTAAATGAGAATTTATCGTCTGCAATCTTTAAGAGACAGTGTCCGGAGATGAGAGAAGTCGTGTAAAGACGCACCAGATTGTAAAAACGTGAGAAAAATGGCGGCTTTGGCCTTTCTCACGGTTTGGTGAGGTCTAACTGCAATAGAGACAGTGTCCGGAGATTAGAGAAGTCGTGTAGAACCGCACCAGATTGTAAAATCGTGAGAAAATGGCGGCTTTGGCCTTTCTCACGGTTCTGTGAGGTCTAACTGCAACGTTTCCGGCTGCAATCTTTAAGAGACAGTGTCCGGAGATGAGAGAAGTCGTGTAGAGCCGCACCAGATTGTAAAAACGTGAGAAAATGGCGGCTTTGGCCTTTCTCACGGTTCTGTGAGGTCTAACTGCAACGTTTCCGGCTGCAATCTTTAAGAGACAGTGTCCGGAGATGAGAGAAGTCGTGTAGAGCCGCACCAGATTGTAAAAGCGTGAGAAAAATGGCGGCTTTGGCCTTTCTCACGGTTTGGTGAGGTCTAACTGCAATAGAGACAGTGTCCGGAGATGAGAGAAGTCGTGTAGAACCGCACCAGATTGTAAAAACGTGAGAAAATGGCGGCTTTGGCCTCTCTCACGGTTCTGTGAGGTCTAACTGCAACGTTTCCGGCTGCAATCTTTAAGAGACAGTGTCCGGAGATGAGAGAAGTCGTGTAGAGCCGCACCAGATTGTAAAAGCGTGAGAAAAATGGCGGCTTTGGCCTTTCTCACGGTTCTGTGAGGTCTAACTGCAATGTTTCCGGCTGCAATCTTTTAGATACAGTGGCTGGAGATGAGAGAAGTCGTGTAGAGCCGCACCAGATTGTAAAAACATGAGAAAAATGGTGGCTTTGGCCTTTCTCACGGTTTGGTGAGGTCTAAGTGGAATAGAGACAGTGTCCAGAGATGTGAGAAGTCGTGTAGAACCGCACCAGATTGTAAAAACGTGAGAAAATGGCGACTTTGGCCTTTCTCACTGTTTTGTAAGGTCTAACTGCAACGTTTCCGGCTACAATCTTTAAGAGAAAGTGTCCGGAGATGAGAGCAGTCGTGTAGAGCCGCACCAGATTGTAAACACGTGAGGAAAATGGCGGCTTTGGCCTTTCTCACGGTTTTGTGAGGTCTAACTGCAATAGAGATAGTGTCCGGAGTGAGAGAAGTCGTGTAGCGCCGCACCAGATTGTAAGAACATGAGAAAAGGTGCATTCAAAGGATTGTATTCCTGAAAAAGCAACATAAAAAAATTCTCTAATATTGGTAGACTCGCGTTTCTATCCGTGGGTCAAAAATTAATGCTAACCCGACTCGCACCCGTCGCAGAACGCTACCTGAATAATATACATCAGTTTCAGGTCATTCTAAAACTATGATAAGAAATCTGATGGACAGATTGACAGTCATATAGACAGACCAAAATGTGAAGTCCTAAACACATTTAAACGATATTGAAAAATGTTTTACTGTGAATTCTTATTCTTTCTTATATAAAATTTATCATTAATTACTGATTTATTCGTTAGTCATAAAACTTTTGATTAATGATTGATTCAATCATTAGTCATAAAAATACGATTAAGGATTGATTTATTCGTTAGTCATAAAAAAATATGATTAATGATTAAATTAATCGTTAGTCGTAAAATCTACGATTAACGATTAATTTAATCGTCAATCAAAACATTTGCGATTAATGATTAAATTAATCGTTAATCAAAATATTTATGATTAACGATTAATTTAATCATTAGTCAAAATATTTTTGATTAATGATTGAATTAATCATTAGTCAAAATATTTTTGATTAACGATTAATTTAATCATTAATCGTTAGTCATCCAGATGATTGAATTTTGCCCAAAACTGCCCTGCAGAGAGTATTCTGAAAAAAAAAAAAAAAAAAAAGGCGGAGAATATGACCCTTTGTTCATGAAGACAAACAACTTGTGCAATAGGTGTTCCCAAATCCCTTAGTTTTACATTTCTGCCCGATATCATAAAAACCTGACCGTGACTATTCTACTGCAATTGAACGGTTAGACGTGACATTAATGTGATAAACAACTATAAAACGTTTTTCAAAGTCACTAAGTATCATTCATTTCAATATACTGTCAAAATTTCACTTAGAAATTACAATGTTTCCACTTCGCTTATCGTATTAAATTTTAACATGCCATGAGCGAGTATTACATAAAATACGTCACTCCGTAGTATTTTATGCAAATCCTCTGATGTCCGGTTCATTGTTTTAGGATAGTAAAGGTAAATGGCCTTTAATCATGGGTCGTATTCATAGTTGCCAACTTAGCACATTTTAGCTACTGCAAAAATTTAACACAAATATTTATTTTATTTAATCAGTGACACGTAGCGGTTTTAACTGATAAAGTAAAAGAAAAAAAATACATATATATAAATTTTCCGGTAGCCAAAATGTGCTACGTTGGCAACTATAGTTGTACTTTCCGCTCTTTTCCCAGGACACTTTCTGAAATGAAAGATTTCTGCCTTTTACCTTCTAGAATTTTTAGAGAATTACCTCTAAACTATTTAATCCTGGAACATTACTATAAGAATACGATACAGCATAGGTGCCAATACTTCCGATTTTTTTCACGCCGATATATCTTAGGAAAAATTCTTCTTTACTTAAAGGTAGAAATTCTGTAATTAAATGAGATGAATATAGCTATTTTATAATAATAGTCAATGGTGTGAAACAGTCTGAAGAATTGGAATCTATGAATAAAGCTGTCTTTAGAAAAAATAGTGTTGGTAGAAGGTGAAAATTTTCTCATCACTTAAAATATCCTGAAAAAAAAAAAAAAAAAAAAAAAAAGACGGAGAGTAAGTTAAACTAAAAGAAATTTTAAAATTTAAGGTTAAAAAAACCGGCCTTTTCTGATACGTTATAAACGTAAATTTTTGCTAAAAAATTTCCGGGATGAGTTTTTGCAGCTGGATCTTAAATTTTGCGTCCTCGCAGCGAGGGCAGTGCGCGTTAAGGGGTTAAATTATTTTTTAGCCAAATATGCGTACTAAAATATTAAATTACTATTGAAATTAATAAACTTACAAGAATGAATAGAACTTTTCTAACTGAAATTGAAAAATAAGAGGGAAAGCAAAATAATTTTAAAATCAGTTATTATAAAATGTGTGGACTGACTTGTCAGTCCTATTGACTATTCGCATACGGAGCTGCCAACCTATTCCGGAGGATTGCTAGTACCGCCCATTTTAACACACCAGTCTTTTTTAGAGCATCTTTCTTCTTAATTCATCGTAAATACACATAAAAAGAATTATTCTAAAAATTAAGTGGTGTGGAAAAATGGCGGTACTAACAATTATCCGGATTAAGTTGGCAGCTCTACGCATTAATGCCAATATTTCAACATATTCCGGAGTATTTTGATCCCCGTCTTCATTTTACAGTACTTTATTTATAGAAAAAATTTCTCCAATATATAATTTCGCTAGAATAAGAAAAAATTATCCTTAAAAAATAAGTGGTATGAAAAATATAGGCGAAGCTATAAATACTCCGGAATAAATTTAAATATTGGCATCTATGCTGTACGTATGATACTAAATATTACATGAAAAATATATTTTTTAAAAGAAATTATTTTCGAATATTTTGAAAAATCTTGATTACTTTTCCGTCCTCGTTAGTTAGGGTAGCTAGAGTCCTTTCTTTATCTTTGAAATATCATGTTGGCGTCATACGGTTTCACCATAATCATATGAACATTTTTCTGTTCGGCGATAAAAATCAGTGTGTGGATGTAAATGTTTGGCTTAATATAGCCAACATGAAGCTATATATTTTTAATTATACACATACTTGAATACAACGAATTTTTTTGAGCTGTTGAAAGCAACTTGCATCGTAGGATGATGTTTATATACACTTTTCGTACAAACGTGCACTTAGCTGCGCTTTTTAATCCTTCTAGGCTCATCGCTAAATTCTACATCTTTATTAATTTAAATAATAAAATAAAAATGAAATTGTATAAGCAAGTCTTATTTTTATTTGTGTTTTAAAGAGAGTATAGCCTTTTAGAATCTTACGTCGTCCTATTTCATCTTATATTTTTTAAAGAATTTATGTACCTTGTTAATAATAAATCGATCACGCAACCGCTCAAAATGAGCTTTTAATGAACGAATCTGCACGATATTCAAAAGGGGTATAAAACCCCATGATAATTACTTACATAATTATAGATGCTCACGGGAATGGATAGGTAATTTCAACAATGTGAACCAAATAAAATACCACAGACACCCTGTAGCAAGATGTATTATCATCTTGAAATGCTGATTGCGGAAAAAGCTGAGATACCTGAAAAATAGTCGGTCAGGCGCCAATTTTATAATGGCTGTGTTTTATTTCCAGCTAATTGACTCCTTAAGCATGGAAATTTACCCGACTTCTTGAAATGTCATGCACCAAAGTGTATGGAGAATGTGTCACTGTTTTAAAAGTTCAATTTTCATTAAGTTGATCATTTTTTCGTCACCTTCTGTTAGCTCGAAGTAAATTAAACTTGACCCATCAGATAAAACCCGTTCAACCTAATAATTACCTGATATATATTTTTAATTTTGGGGCAACCGAAATCTTTTTTTTTTTTTTTTTTTTTTTTTTTTTTTGTAAATCTGCTTTATTTAATTGTTTTTGCTTTGTTTTTGAAGAAATAATTTTGCTAAACCATTTTTTAAAATCTTTTCTAAGTTCTGAACATGATACAAATTAATTTTTTAAACATTTGCTTTTAAACTTGCAGTCATATCGCTTAGAGGAGCAACGTGGCTGCCTAAAGCCAAATTTCCACATTAACAGCCAAGCAATTTCACATCTTGCTAAAAACCATCTCACTAATACTTCGTTAACATTTAATTATTTTTCCATCTTGCGTATTAAACTATTTTATGATTTACATTCTAAAATTAATACTTTTTGTGGCACCGTTAATTGCCTTATTCTTGCTGTTTTTTATCTTTTTTTTTTTTTTTTTTTTTTTTTTTTAGTTATATCATGTTTTCTAAAATCACAATTTTCCTGTCAATTGCATTTTGTTTTTAACACTGGGCTCAATCTTAATATGTGCGTGGAGGATGACGTAATAGAATCTGTGCAAAAATTTGCTTTTAAAACGATAAAATTGGCGGTTGCAGATAGATAAATAAATATTTAAATGTAGCTTTATTTAATTTTAGTTTTATTTATTTATTTATTTATTTATTGTCCCAAACTGTAGATAGCTTAAATATTGTCCTCCATCCTTACCAGGAATCCATCCCAATAGTGTATTAATAGAAATAATAAAATGGTGTTCATTTGAGAGGGAATAACCTAACGTGATTTTCGGCGCGTAAACTGTTTGCCCTTGTGAGCTAGTTCTCAAGAAATCCATATTTAAATTTGAGTAAAAATGTAGTTAGGAAAAAAGAGTGGGAGGAATCCCGATAAAGTCTGCCAAAACCATGACTTTTGTCAATTTTCAGATTATACATTAACAAATTTTTAGACATTATATTTCGATATAACGTATCTCAAAGCTGAAACGGGCATTTAATTTATGCATCAATGAACACGTTTGTCTATGCTCTTTTCGGTTTCTGCTTGTTTTGGATTTCATTCATTAGTAGTAAAGCGTGATTTTATCTATTCAGGCGTGGATGCACCGACCATTATCGAAATTTCAGAATTTATAACTCGAAAACAAGCTGACGAGGGCAATCGTTTTATGCCTCAGAGAACATGTTCATATATGCTCTTTCGATTGTTGCTTGTTCGGATTTTTATATTATGTTTCCTGGTCAGCAATACTCCATCAGTGTACATTTAGCTAATAAATTGTGCTATCGAAATTTGTTCACTCTTATGAATGCACGGTTAAAACTTGTTTAGTAAAATTGCTCATATTTAATTAGATGATTACTATTTTTATATTCTGATTGACATATTTGGGGCTAATGTAATAAGTGAAGTTTCTTAAAAATGGCATTGCATTGGTTTGAAAACACCTTGTGTTTAAGTAAATGTACGAATTATTATATTTAAAAAAAAAAAAAAAAACTTTATATTCCCAAGAATTTACCTATGTTAATAAATTATAAATAATGATACTTAAGTAAGGTACAAGGGTATACTTAAAAAAATCATTTACATGTTTGTCAAATATGAGGTCTTAGTGCTGTATTAACGGATAGACTCGTCGAGAAACTTACTAACAGATAAATCAAAAATATAAGTTTTAAACTACTTACCAATCGCACAGCAAAATTTGAAATTTCTAAATATATACATCATTACTAAAATGCATCATGTCAAAAATATCTGTTCATTGACTAAATTTATTCGAATATATTTGTGCTGAACAGCATAACTTTATAAAACACCCATAAATCACGCTGTATATTTGAGTTTATTGATAAATGTATGTCCCATTCTTGAACTAATTTTGCAACTTCCATTCCTAGATATCATAAACTAATCACTCTCTCTAATTAAATATACTGAATAAAACTCGGATTTATTATACACTCAGCTGAACACTTTTATATTAAATAAAAACTGAACGGGGTTAAAACTTTAAATATAAATGCTGTATCATGCTTTAATATATATATATATATATATATATACAGTAGGTAACAAAAATATCCGAACACTAGCAAAAATTCCCGTGTGGAAAAAGTAGAGTTTAATAAATTTTGTTAAATAAATCCTTGTCGAATCCTGTTCTTACACTGAAGAACAGGATTCGACAAGGATTTATTTAACAAAACCGTATGAAGTGCACTTTTTTTATATAGGAATTTTTGCTAGTGTTCGGATACTTTTGTTACCGACTATATATATGCGGAATAATATAAAGACTCTAAAATAATAAGTGTCTAAAGTTAAAATCATAATTAATGGTCTGCTCTTAACTAGTTTCCTAAAAATTCTTTATATATATGTGTATATATATATATGTATAACAATTGTTTTACCGTTATTCTCGAAAAATAAATTTCTATTTTAACTTATGAGCTTATTAAAGGGAAATGTTCGATATACAAAATTATGGGTAGACGGATAAAAAGTCTTTTAAAACCATGCTTGAATGCGTTTAAAAAAATGCTCAATAAACTCTCATATTTTATTAATTATTATAAAAAGCTGAGTATTAATTTTTGTATTATTATTCGTCGTTGTTCTGAGTGCATAAACATCATTATGCTACAAATTCATAAATAATGGTCGACATGGGTTCGAATATAATGTGTATAATAAACGCTTATACAATAGTTGTTTTTAGCCATTTCGAGTCATTAAATGTTTATTTTATCATACAACATAGCTACCAACATTTCAATTTCTCAAATAAAATTTTATCACCACTGTTTTTGAATAGAAATATTTTGTATTTATTTTCTACGACTGAATTACTATAAGAATTATTACAACAAAAGATAAAATCTGTCAAACTTTCAGATTTAACAGCACCAAACTTTCAGAAAATCAGATTTAACAGCACCATCCAGCTTTGCCAACCGTATGCTAATTATCGTACACATAGATTTCCGCTTTATTTAATCATGGAATATTAATACGAAATACTTATATTAAAAATATTAATTTGATATCTAATTAAAAATTTTTAAATACTGGCCAGTACTATCACACAGTTGGCGACGTTGGCACTATTTTTGAAATGAAATCTGGGGCATACAATTTTAACGAGGAAATGTGCTGAAAACAATTACAAAATTTTCCGGTATGAAATCTCCCTTGAAAAGTGAGAGACTTGGCACCTAATAAATAGGATTTCCATATCTTGCGAAAAATTCAAGAAGGTTGGCTGTTATAGACTTTTTACGGACCTTATTTTACAAAAATTATAAGTATTTTGTAATAATTGTCAAATTAGTATGATACGTACCATATAATGTTCATTGTATATATATATATATATATATAGCTGTCAGCATTTTAATTTATTCGAGAGTATTTTAAGCCCAGCCTTTATTTCATACTTTCATACCACTTATTTTTTAACAGTAGTTTATGCTTATTTTATTATATATTGGAGAAAGTTTATATATTAAAAGTTATATAGATGTTATATATTAGAATTTATATATTAGAAGAAGTTATATATTAGAGAAAATTTTCTTATAAATAAATTGGTGCGAAATAAAGGCGGGGCTAAAAATGCTCCGGAATAAATTAAAATGTTGGCATCTATGATATATAATGACCTTTTGCAAATCATGCATGGTGATGGATTTATATATATATATATATATTTATATATATTTAAATATGATGAAACATGCAATTTGACACCAAGAGACAGAATTTATTTTGAAAATCAATTAAACATTCAGTCTCAAAAATACTATTATTTCAATACAAAAATTGAAGTTTCTTTCTTAAAAATAAATAAATAATAAAAAATATAATTTTGTACGTTTTTTTTTTTTTTTTTTTTTTTTTTTTTTACTGTACCTTTAAATTTCCATATTTTATATAAGTACGTACGCTATGTTTGTGTGCTTACATACACATAAGATGAGAAGATGCTTTCAGAAAAAAGAATATACTTTAATTTGCGTCGGAGTTATTTCATGATAAGTACGTCTAAAATACTGAAATTTGAAATTGCACTTCCTATTAACAATAAGACAAATTTAAATTTGAAACAAAAATTTCTATACTGATTGTAACTTACTGCAAATTGTGAAGCTTTCAAATATTTGCGTTAAGAAATAAAAATAAATAATGAGAGAAAATTTACGTTCTCTCATAATACTGCATTCGTAAAACACTTTCTTCAAAAGCTTCAAATTTCTAAGAAATGGTGACAGAAAACTTCATCCATTGATTTTCTCTCTTTCATGTCAGAGAAGTCTAACTAAATTCCTAAGAGATAAATCAACGATTCTTTCTTTTGGCAAGTAAATCTCTCTTGAAAAGAAAATACTATTAAAGACCATTCAGTTGTAGGTAATTTTAGTTTTTAAGAATAAATTAGAAATATATTTAAGTATTTTCTAATTATATTTTAAGAGTTAGATTTATCGATTTTACTCTTTGAAGCAAGATGGTGTATATTATGCACTATCTAAGCTTCATTCCGAAATATTAAGATTCACACCAGAATTCTTTAATAAAAGTTTGCGTTTTGAACTTAGTGTTAAAGAAATAGCAGTCTTTTTGACCCTTCGAAATTATTTGTTTTGATGGCTGTCGTCTTTTAAAGAGCATAAATTCAGAGCCTGATTAAGGGGAAGCACACATTTTTTATACTTACACCGTTATTTTTTAGCAAATACTTTCCTCCTATAATAAACAGAAAATTCTCATTAAAAATTATTTTAAAAGAATTCTGGTGTCTAATAACGGTGAGTAAATTGGATTGTTTTACACCGTTCATTTTTTATATAAAGATATTTCCTCGTCAAAGCGTTGAATTCCTATGGCATGAAGTAAAAAATAATTGTAAAAATATTCCGGTGAGAGCGGAGATAATGTGTGCTTCCCCCTTAATCAAGCTCTGCATAAATTGGTAGATGCCAATATTTTAAATTATTCCGGAACATATTTAGCGCTGCCTTTAATTCGCACCACTTTATTTTTAGAATATTTTATCCACTATATAAAACTACGATAAACTAAGTAAATGTTAAATAAAAAAAAAAAAAAAAAAAAAAAAAAAAAAAACTTGTTTGAAATTGAGGCTGGACTAAAAATGCTCCGGAATAAATTAAAATGTTGGCAACGCTCTTTGTACTCCAAACGGTTAAAACATGCTGCCAAGAAACTCTAATAATGAAAGATTATAAGTCTTAAATTTTAATGTTTAACTTTTCAGAGTAGCATGAAAAAACATACCACTTAGTTAAAACTTTACGGGATCATTACATGCTGGTTTATTCTTGCTGTCAATCGTCATTTAAATTCAAATGCATCTATTTAAAAAAATAAATAAATAAATAAATAAATATTACATACTATATTAAATATTAGGTCTATCGAAAAATTCTGTCCTTTTGAATTAAAATACTGACATCGGCAATTTATCTTGGATAATATTTAAGATATTCTTTGGATAAATTTACCTGGCGACATACTTTTTTTTTTTTCGGATTCTTCCACTGGGATTTTTCTTTCAAAATTATTAATACTATTTTTTCACGATTAATCTAGTAAACATTTATCATGAAAATTCACTGGTGGAAAAATCAGGGGAAAAAGGCGGATCTGTAACCACCCTGTTTTAACATGATAAATAGTATAGTATTATAGCCTCCTAATCTAGATGCCTGTCGCATGGCTCGGAAATTTTATAACAGTTCAAGCGGTAAACTGCGCCACCTGCTACAGATTGCGAGACTTTTTATTCAATTGTAACCAATAATTTTAAGAAGTGATATATGATATATGAAATCAAAGTTACTTCGGCTATATTCGCCTTTAATATGTATAAACCTCACTTTAAAAATTTTTGGTGGCAGTTGAATAAAAAAATCACGCAATCTGTAACAGGTGGCGCTTGAACTGTTGCCAAGTTTACGAGCCACGCGACAGGCATCTAGTTTAAGAGGCTATGATACTATCATATAAATATTATTAAACAAACATTTTCGGTGTCATTTTATTAATTCAAAAGGACAGAATTTTCCGGTCGGTATAATATGTTGTTTTCAGTTTTGATTACATTTTTCACATTGTGAATGTTAATAATTTTGTGTTTGGAAGTAAAATAAAATTCTGTGCATTAAAAAGTGCCTAACACAATATGAAGAATGTTAGTCCAAAATCTATATTCTCAAAGTATGAGATTATAATTTATTCATGACTATAAAAATTTTCGTGTTTTAATTAGAGATTTTAATTTTTTTTTGTTTTGTTATTAAAGCTTTTAGAGGTAAATAAACAAGTAACATTTTTACATTATTCTTATTTGAAAGAAATTTGTATTGTTTTTATAGATATTTTGTAAAAAAAAAATCTCTTCTAATACACAGAGCTGCCAATATTTTTAATTTATTCAATAGCATTTTCAGTACCCTCCTTTTATTCATAACACTTTTTCTAGAGAGTAATTTTCTTCTTATTTAATCATGATTACATATTACAGAAATATTCTTTAACTCTATAAAGAAACTGGTGAGAATAAAGGTGGGTACTAAGAATGTTACCGAAAACTGAAAATGCTCAACATGACTATTCAGAAATGTAAATATGTATGTATTTTAAATAAACACATTAAAAAAATAATAATAGTGGTTTACTGAATTCTGTTATTTAAAAAGAAAAAAAAAGTTGAATTAATAATTCTACAAAAAAAAAAAAAAAAAAAAAAAAAAAAAAAAAATGGTATATTTACAAAACTATTAATTTGTTCACCATTTCATTCCCGGTATATTTTTATTCCAAGGAAAAAAAAAAAAAAACTTTGTTCATTTTTTCCGTTTATTTAATAAAAAATCTGAATGTATTAAAGATTTTGATAAAGTTTTGATATTCTAATAACTATAAACATGATTTTTTCCAACATAATTTGAGAAAACTAATGTATTGATGTGATTTTGTAATACAACAACGACCAGAGTCGTTAAATTTCACGCAGATTACCATATTTTAGTCGTTGTAGTTTTCCAGATCATGAATATTAAGATTATAATGATATTTTGATTGGCGACATTCCTTGTAAAAACTACTCTCTTGATGATATCACTCACGTTTGCATCCATTTTTTGTTTATATTTCTTAATAACCCCAATATTTTTTTCAGAAAATAATTTTAAATTTATGTTTTAAGCTAATTTTCGAAAAAGACACACACACACACACAAAAATAAATAAATAAATAAATAAATAAATAAATAAATAAAAAATAAATAAATAAATAAAACATGAAAAAGCAGTACTTTTGAATTCATAAGGATCTCGTTTACATAATACAGGAAAGGCTATGTATTACTATACAATGTTTAAATTTCCAATTATTGTTTTTATCGAATTGCTTCCGTAGTTCAAATTACTTTTCGGGGTTTATCAAATTAATATTCCGTAGTACTGTTAGTAGTACCCGCCTTCTGTTTTCCTTTTTTCTTTCTTTCTTTCTTTCTTTTTTTTTTTTTTCACACCAGATTTTATAGATGCAATTTTTGTCTTATTTAATCGTAATTACATCTGGAGGGAATTGCTTAATAATAAAGTAGTGTGGAAAAAGGAGCAGGTACTATCATAGATGCCAATATTTTAATTTATTCCGGAGTATTTTTAGTCCCTACTTTATTCAATACCGCATATTTTTTAACATTTTCGCGACCGCATGCTTTTCTCTTTTTGACTGTAAGGTCCGCCTGTGGGCGTTATTCGCCCAAGGTACAATATTTCAGAACAAAATTTTCTATATTCACATTTACATTGCAAATAGATATACATTATAATTATATTCTTCCTAATCAAAATATTTGTATCTATATTATATTTGACTATACAAACATAGCCTCCTAAACTAGATGCCTGGCGTTTGGCTCGTTAACTTGGCAACAGTTCAATCAGTAGACAGCCCCACGTGGTACAGATTGCGTGACTTTTTTATTCAACAGCCACCAAAATTTTTTTAAGTGGGATTTGATATACATTAAAGGCGAATAAAATTGAAAAAAACGTCGATTTGACATATCATATATCACTTCCTTAAATTATTGGTGACAGTTGAATAAAAAAAGTTGCGTAATCTGTACGAGGTGGCGCTGTCTACCGCTTGAAATGTTACCAACTTTCCGAGCCACGCGACAGGCATCTAGTTTAGGAGGCTATGGTATAAATTTAAAAATTGGGTCTATTCTTAAAAAATAAGTAACACACAAATCGGGAAGGAAACGCCCAGTGGAAGAAATACAGATTTTTAAAAGACGTGAATCTACGCCAGTGGTCGCGAAAGTGTTAAGGGTAAATTTTTCGTAATTTATCGACTGGAGAAAAGTTTGTATAAATAAAGTTGTGCGAAATAATGGCGGGGCTAAAAATACTCCGAAATAAATTAAAATGTTGGCATCAATGGTACTAACAATGCTGCGGAATATTAATTAGAAAGTTGGCAGGAATAATTTCTCTCAAGAAATCAGTAATTCCAAAAAAAAAAAGTTGGCAACTCTAAATTCCCAAAATTTGTACGCATGTACTTTTAGTACATTTACTCACTTTCAACTTTTGTTTATATTTCAAGCTGTTACATTTTCCCTCAATTTATGTGAAACATGTTGTGCATAGCTCCGCCTATTTCCAAAGACTTTCCAATACTATTCGAGACGTGCCAACACGAACCCTATTTTTACACCACATTATTTCTAGAGAAATCTGTATAATAGTATTTTATTTATTTATTTTATATAAAGATAGCACTTTTTACAACTTGTGTTATAATTTCCATACATATATCTTTATTGCATTTACTTGGGAAATTTTTGTCAATGAGGTCACAGAAATCTTTTCAGGAAACCTTAAAATATGAGAAGTTTCCGCCTTTTTGGATACCACTATTTTTATACAGAAAAGTTTACGTTGTTTTATAGTAATGTGTCATGATTATATAACAAAGAGATTATTCTATAAAAAGGGTGGTAGAAAAAAAATAAGGATGAAAGAGTTCGGCTTCTTCTGAAACCGGTAAATCTATTCAGAAATTTTTATAATATTTTAACCATTATTTTTGTGATTTTACAGATTAGAAATGTTTAGGAATATACTGGTAAAAAAAAAAAAAAGAGGAAATTTTTCATTCCTGAAAAAGGCGGAAAATTGTATTCTCTGAAAGTGTCCTGAAAAAAAAAAAAAAAAAAAAAAAAAAAAAACAGCTCTGCATTAAATTGAATAGAGATAACGTTTATAATTACTGAGGTCAAAAAAAGGACAGAAATAACATATCTTATTATTAAAAGAAAAATGGAATACCATTCAAAATAAGTGAAAGAAAATTAAATACCTCGCGAGCCAAAGGAAGTCAAATATAGCCCCCCCCCTTTATTTATTTATTTTTTATATTTGCATTTCACAGTATATCCTGCTCTTTTACTTTAATAAAAGAAATAACATATTAATTAAATTCCTTATCAAATATATACTGTAAACAAAATGTTATATAGCTTTCTTACAAAAAGTAAAAAATCTACCTAACACAAGAATAAAACAAAATAAATAAATTAATTAATTAATAAAAAGTGCAAAAATTGAATTAAAATATATATATATATATATATATATATAATTATGTTCAAATTACGTAAATTGCTATTTAATCCACCGTTTCTCAATCTTTGTGAACTAAAGACATTGTACATTACTGATACAATCTTAAGTCTGTTATATCACTGTAAATGTGTATTTTATATTTTATTAAGTTAGAACATGTTATTTTCTTTCAGCAAATTAATATTTTTACTTTCTCTTACCCATAAGGTAGAGAAAGTATTGTTTTTGGGTCAAATTTTTGAACGCGAGATTTTGTTATATTTACACATTTTGAGGTGCCCTGAATACGAAAATCATGTTTTTCGCAAATGGTCTGTGTGTATGTCTGTGTATCTGTGTGTTTGTGTGTGTGTCTGTCTGTTATCAGCATATCTCAAAAACAAATTATGGAAGAAAGTTCAAACTTGGTGTTCTAAGTGTGTATCATATAGGGATGCTACAGTAAGCTTTTCGTTAAGATCAAGCAAATGGTTCGTGTACAGGGACATTCAAGAGAATTCTAATACATTACGTCTATGGGGGAAATTACAGGTAAGTAGAGTTTAACGTCTATAGACTGCACTAAACCAAATGAAACGAATATATATTGTTTGTAATAGAGATAGTTAACTGGGAAAAAACAAATTTGCAGGTAGGAGCCTCGCCTCCCCCCCTGGGGGGGGGTCTCTCCTCGAGGGAAGTAAATTTTCATGATGGGTATCTTTCAAAAGAGCTCGCCAATACCTTTTAAACGAATGGTTGAACTATCGAGCTGCGATAATTTAAAACAAAGTTAACGATTTTTTTTTTTTTAACAAAAAAAAAAAAAAACTTAGAAAAAAAAATCGTTTTTTTTTTCTTTCTTTGTTTATTGAGAACTAGCAGGCTTTGCCCGCTTCGCTGGACATTAAACTTAAATGAGTTGTCAAAATGCCACATCTTTATTAATAACCTAAGTTCTCGCTGTGATTGGTAGAAGTTTTCTCGCTCCCAATGTGAGGAGTCTGGGTCCCCACTGTCTTCGGCACAACTTACCCACTTCTTACTTCCCCACCCTCAGCGGGTGAGTTCGAAGTTTTGCAAAATCCCACTAATGTACATAATGCGTACACTTAATCAATATTCACACACCAAAATTCGCCATTCTAAAATAATTCAAAGCGAATTCAAACGGAAAACATGTTTTTACACATGTTTATTGCCCTCCGACTCCGAGAAGGGGGGGGGGGGATTTCGAATTTCGTGAAATGCAGTTACAATAAGTGCCGGGTGCATACAATCAATTTACGCCCCAAATTTCGTGACCACAGAAGTCTTTAATAGGCAATATTATAAATAAAAAAGTAAAAATTATACAGACACGACATTATTTCATTATTTAAAACATGAAAATCTGACATTGACAGATTTTAATTTAGTGCCAGAGGCCTACTGCTAAACTTGTTAATATCGACAAATTCTTCTTTAGTTAATTCGTGACGATCTAAATTCCATGATGAAGTTTTCATTAAATCAAACCAATGTGTTTCAGCTGCAGATATTGTAACAAATAACGTTGGAAGTCCAAACTGTCTTATAGCCGCAAAACAACGTTTTTTCTCTTTTTCCCAATGAGGGGGAGGTGTGCCTTGGGGGGGGACTCATGTCAAAGGTGTGCCTTGGGTGGGGACTCATGCCAAAGTTGTACCTTGGGGGGGACTCATGTCAAAGTTGGGCCTGGGGGGGGGACTCATGTCAAAGTTGGGCCTTGGGGGGACTCATGTCAAAGTTGTACCTTGGGGGGCCTCATGTCAAAGTTGGGCCTTGGAGGACTCATGTCAAAGTTGTACCTTGGGGGGACTCATGTCAAAGTTGGGCCTGGGGGGGGACTCATGTCAAAGTTGTGCCTTGGGGGGGACTTCATTCAATAAATCCACATTCAATAAACCGACTGAAATAGGCCCTTAGCACTATTAAGAGCGTATTATAAAAATGCGACAACGCTGTACCGACTGAAATAGGGGTACCTTGGGGGGACTCATGTCAAAGTTGTGCCTGGGGGGGACTTCATTCAATAAATCCCCATTCAATAAACCGACTGAAATAGGCCCTTAGCACTATTAAGAGTGTATTATAAAAATGTGACAACGCTGTACCCTGTACCGACTGAAATAGGGTTACCTTGGGGGGGACTCATGTCAAAGTTGTGCCTGGGGGGGACTTATGTCAAAGTTTTGCCTTGGGGGGACTTCATTCAATAAATCCCCATTCAATAAACCGACTGAAATAGGCCTCTAGCACTAATTAAGAGTGACCTATAAAAATTCGACAACTGTACCGACTGAAATAGGCCTCTAGCACTAAAAAAAGCACAGCTTAAGTATCGGAACCCTTTGGTGGCTTTAAATATTTTAAGCCATTTTTGCGATGAACTGAATTGGCTATCTCAATTGTGAAATTAAAGATCTTGGCGAGAAACGTCCGAGCTACTTCGGTGCCGAATTTCAAATTTTGCCAAAGGGATCCAATACTAAAGCTGTTCCATATCGAATCTGGGTTGAAAACGGAAAAAGGGTAATATAAATTAGAAATATCAGACTTATATTTATAAATTTGATACTAAATGAAAGGGGTGATTTTTCTGAATCCAGGGTGCAAACAGTTTTTTGATGCTACAATTAGATTTTTAAAAAATAACTAAAGTGTGAAATTTAAGTGGCAACGGAAAAACGGTAAAAGGGGAAAAGAAATTAGAAGTATCAGACCTATCGTTACAAATTCAGTACCAAATGAAAGAGGTGATTTTTCTGAATCCTGGGATGTAAACAGTTTTTCGATACGACAATTAGATGTTTTAAAATTAACTAAAGTATGAAACTCAGATTGCACATTTCAATCTTTTCATAATTTGTAGTGCGAATCACGCGAATAAAAAAAGTCTTTATCTTAAAAATTTATTTTTGCATTTTATTTTTCCATTCAAAGCGTTTTAGTGAAAAAATATTTATGGCGCATGCGCAGGCGTTTTTTACCCACAATTTAAACACTAATCAGAATTTTAAAAATTTCTATAGATATAATTTTAAGTTGGGTGAAGACCTAAGTTTCTGCCAAGCGCCGTTGAATTCCGTCCAACCGTTCTCGAGTGATGCCCGGACAAACGTGTTTTAGTCTTTTACCCCCCAGGGGGGAACGGGAGGGAATTTCTGAAAAGTTGATAAATATAATTTTAAGTTGGGCGAAGACCTAAATCCCTGCCAAGCGCCGTGTAATTCCGTCCTGCCGTTCTCAAGTGATGCCCGGACAAAAAAAGCGACGAACACGATGACACACACACACACACACACACACACACAGGCAAAATTTTCTGAAGTCATTTTCGGCTTTCATGGGGTGTGAAACGTGAAGATATCGCAAAATTTTTCGATTCCGACAAATTTACAGACAAAAGTCTGATTTTATTAATATAGATAAAATGGACTTTTTTTGGATATTTGGTATTATACTACTTATCTAATATGGAAATCGTCTGCATTATCATAAAAGATAATTTTTTTAAATAATAATATTAATAAATTATTTTTTAAAAACAGAATTATTTTTTAATAACCGAATTAAACTCTATATAAATGTAGGTGCATTAATGAAACGGGGGGCGGTAGCCCCCCTCACACAGAACTAATTATCATATAAAACTCTTCAGAAGCCTAATATGAATTGTTTAACACAGGTTTACATAACAGTACTCGTTATCTTACCTTTTAATCTGCAACCTGTATTTATAGTATTAAATTTCAGGGTAAGAGAAAGTCGTGTGAGTGACACACCAGATTATTTATTTTTATTTTCCACATGCTCGTGCCACCCGTTTAGTGTAGTCATGCCCTTTAACCCTTTCATGCGCGGTGGGATATATTTTATACCACCTAATTTCACTTCCCAGCTGCAAGAATTCATACCAGAATTTTTTTAGAAAAAACATACGTTTTTAACATATCAGAAAAGGTCGGTTTTTTTTAACCTTAAAATTCAAAATTTCTTTTACTTTAATTTAGTTCACGAATTCCGGTGGCATTGTAATTTAAAGGATCCGAATTGTCTTGCGCCGGAAACGGTTAAAGGAATGCGCTAAGGGTGAAAGTGATTTTCGTCTTCGGCACCATTATTTTTGTTTTAAAAAATTCAGTGTATTTTTGCACTAATACCTTACGATTAAAAAGGACAAAGATTATTTTTAAAATATACCTGTGGAATAGTTCCGTCATAAGACGGAACACTTTCACCCCTATAATGCTAATCTTTGCTTGAAAATTACTCTTTTAACCCTTTCAGGGGCAAGCAAATTTTCTTCATTTAAAATCAATAGCCACCAGAAATCACTACCAATATTAAAAAACAAGAAATAAATGAAGTTATTCGTCTAAGTTACAAAAGAAAAATTTTATAAAAAATTTCTGAGGACAGTTTTTGCAATTCTGAATTTAAATTTGTGGTTGCACTGTGTAACCATCACCCATGGAAGGGTGAATGCATTATTTTCTAGAGTTTAAAGTTTTTAAATATTTATGTATGTTCGTTACAAATACGTTAAAAAATATATTTTGTTTAAAATAGTAATAATAATAATAATAAATTAATATAAGTGTACATGTGGGTAAGCAGGAGTTAAAGTCTTCTGTATTTTAAATATCACTAGCTTTGATACATTTTTTTTTTCTATATTTCATAGCAGAAATCCAAATAATTAATAAAGAAAATAAAAGCTTCTTTACAAAAAATAAAAAATAAATAAATAAATACTAGCAATCAAAATACAACAGGGTTTGTTAGGTATTTAAATTTCCTTCATTTTCTCTGCCACTAACCTTGTATAATAATTTTGTTATAAATATGTATATATATATGTATTTTTTTTTAAAGATTTTTATTCAAAAATAGTGATGAAAAAGTTATAAAAAATGCAGGCTCATACTTAACATGGTAAGACAATTGTCATTTTCCCATTTGGGTTAGATATTTATAAGAATGCCTTTAGCATTGGTGCCAAGTCTTCCGTTTTTCAAGGGAGACTTTAAACCGGAAATTTTTTATAGCTGTTTACGGTAATATTAATCGTCGAAAGTATATATAACATATTCCATTTAAAATTACTGGTGTTAATTCTGATTTAAAAGTTAAAAAAGTTGGCAGCTCTGCTTTAGTCATTTTCTTTAAACCCCACTATTTTATAACAGTAGTACTTAATAATAAATTTCTAAGATCAACTCTCTAACATACAATGTACTCGCTACGGGGACGCAATTACTATTTCTGAACTACAAGAATTCATCCCTGAAACTTTCAACAAAAATTTACTTTTAGAACTTACAGGGCTGCCACAGATGACTTTTTATATTATTTTCCTACAACTATTTTCATAATATAAAGTTTATAATAAATTTATGCAGGATAATTGCAGATTTACCACCATAAATATTTTATAATTTTTTTTTTTTTTTTTTTTGGAAACAGTGGTACAAAATGAATTATATATATTTATATATAAAGTCACCTGTGGCATCCCTCAACTTAGCTATGAATTTTTTTTTTTTTTTTTTTTTTTTTTTTTTCGAAAATTCTGGTGTCTTTCAAAATTAAGTGAATATAATTACTTTGCCCTTTAAATGGTTAAGCTTGGCCAAAATTATTATTATGGTGGCATGCATGGGTATTAACCCTTTAACGTTCACTTCTTAATTTATTTTAAAAATTACTAAACTAATTTTAAAAATGGCTTTTAGACACATAGCTGATCATAAATATTTAAAAAATAAAAAATTAGCATTGTTCCTTTTCGAGAAATTTTCGGTTTGAAACATCTGTAAGTAAACCTTATTAAATTCTAATAATGTTTAATTTAATAAATAAATCACTTTATAAGTAAACATTATCGACAACAAAAACTCGTAAAAGTTGCATAGATCCCAACATTTTAATTTATTCCGGAGTATTTTAACCCTTTGCGGTGCAAGATGATTCGGATAATTTAAATTACACTGCCACCGGAATTTACGAACATAATTAAAATACAAGAAATTTTAAATTTTCATGTTAAAAAAAGGGCCTTTCCTGCTGTGTTATAAATGTAAATTTTTGCTAAAAAATTTCCGGGATGAGTTTTTGCACTTGAGAATTAAAATTAGGTGTTTTATCAGCGGGAACAGTGCGACTGAAAGGGTTAAGATAAAACATTCTTTTTATAGCTAAGGTTTTATTACTAGCATTGTGTCATTAAAACGTAGGATGATTAAGACATTGAAAGTGCATAGCTGCCAACATTTAAATTTATTCCGGAGTATCTTTAGCACCGCATTATTACACACAACTTTATTTATAGAACAATTCACTCCAATATATAACTCCGATGAAAAAAAGAAAAAAAAACGTAGTACGAAATAAAGGCAGGGTTAAAGATACTCCAGAATAAAATAAAATGTTGGCAGCTATGCAAGGGGGAAACATGTTTATTTTGATTTTAAGTTTTTTGTAGTCTGTCATAAGAGCGCTGTCCACGTAAATGTTAGTTAAAAAAGTTTAAAAAATAATAAAATAAAATGAGTCATGTCAACTTTTACACATAATTGCCAGGATATTTTTCTATTTTTAACTGCAGGTACCTTCTTTAGGCATTCCTCACGCAAAAATGTCTACTACACTTGTAAAACCTGGCAATATATACTAGCACACAAAATGTTAGTAATATATTTTGCACAACATCTATGTTGAAAACGAACAGAGTAAAATTAGTTAAAAATTTCGACAAATTTTTGAATTTTCAAAAGAATATATTCGTTTTTGCGTATTAAATACACCTAAAGCATGTCTTCACCATAGATATAGTAATAAGACATAGATCGATCAGCGAGAAGGAAAAAGTGATTCCTTTTTACTCGGGAAAAGTCACTCTAATGGCTGCCTTTCCCCGAGTAAATTACACACAGGAACACACGCAGATAATTTAGTAAATAAAATTTATGAATAATTTATTTACTAAAGGTGAAAGAAAAACTCCAGATACAGCTTCAAATTCATTTTTCTTTCTTTCTTTCTCTGTTTATAATATCTTTTAATGGCTGATTCCAAAACATTTTTTCGGCATCAAAAATTTTTTGCTCGATAACATGGGGATGATAGATAGATCTATATATATTACAATATCTATGGTCTTCACGAAACCTATTAACTTTAGCGTAAAGCAAAAAAAAAAAAAAAAAAAAAAAAAAATAGTAATAGTAATATTCCTATTATATTAGAATTTGGCGATTCAAGAACTGAAGTTTTAGACAGAAAGAAGCAAAACAAACGAATTCTTTCTTTCTTGTATAAAATTTTTTTACCGTTTATATATTTTCCTTTTTTGAGAAAATTATTTTATACCGGTGATATTAAAATCATTTCTCCATTTAGTTGATCTTGTAATAATTTTCCCATTATTGTTTTCTCAATTTTGTTTTATCGCCATTGTTTTACAGTTTTGCTTAATTTTATATATTTTTTACTCTTGGCTTTAAAGAATCTGTGGATATTGCGATTAAAACCTCTTGAACAAATTTAACAAATAAATAAAGAATATTTCTGTAAAATTTGAATATTATTTAAAATTGATTTCACATATTTACAAGCATGCCAGCATTTTAATTGATTCCGGAGCACTGTTAGTTCCCACACTTTTTTCACACTTTTCTTCATATTTAATCATAATTAAATATTGGAGAAAATTTCAATGTAAGTCAAATAGTATGAAAATAGAGCAGATTCCAACAGTGCTTTGGAATAAATTAACATTTTACGGGTCGTATTTACTATGTCTGCCTTGGTTTCCGGGAATTTTTAAAAATCTCTACATATAATAAAAGAAGGTGAGTGTATATCCGGCGCTTTGTTGGGAAAAGGCTCATCGCAGAGCTACACAAATTTGTATTGAACTCTTCTAATGCATCTCGAAGGCTGATTACCCAAAATTTTATTAGTTTTTTAAAAAAATAATTATAGTCTATAAATTTCCGAAAAAATCGGTTTAGAGATAGAAACGTGAAAGTGAAAAGACATTCCGTGGCTCGTTAGCTCAGTTGGTTAGAGCTACATGCTACTAACGTGAAGCTTCTGGATTCGATCTTCCAAAATCCGATGTGTTATTTTTTGCAGATAAGTAATAGAAAAGGTGTCAACTGATAAAAGAAAATCTTTCAGCGTCTATACAGTATCCTAAGAAATTTTGATTAGTTAATATATTTTTTAATTAATTAAAAATTTTGCAGCTTCTGGTGTTGTTATCTGTTGAGTGAAGATGATAATCTGTCCCAGAAATGTCTGTCCAAAAAATTTGTTCTGGAATAATAGCAGAGCCACTTATCGTCCAGTTAACACCTACATTGTAATGTCTGTTTAAGGCAAGGATGCAAGCAGTTTGGAACCGGAACCTATATAGCGCTAACGGGAAAGACGCTGACAAAAGGTAATTATAAATTAATTTAAAATTCAGTAATTAATATTTTTCGAAAATTCCTTTAAATATAGTTGTTATTGAAGCAGGCAAGGCCTGCTAGTAATTAAATAAACATGTATGAATGGACGTTATTCTTCTCTAGTATTAAACATGTTAATCACGTGATTTGTTATGTAAATGCAGAGGTGCCAACCTAATCCGGAGGATTGTTAGTGCCGCCTCTTTTTCTACACCAGTGAGCATTTTTCTTCTAAATTCATCGTAAGTACATTTGAAAAGAATTACTCTAAAAAGTAAGGGGTGTGGAAAAAGGGGCGGTGCTAACAATCCTCCGGATTAGGTTGGCAGCTCTGTAAATGTATATGTCCTGACATAGGCTCCTAAACTAGATGCCTGTCGCGTTGCTCGTAAACTTGGCAAGAGTTCAAGCGGTAGACAGTGCCACCTTATACAGACTGAGCGACTTTTTTATTCAACAGCCACCAATAATTTTTAAATGTGATATATGATATTTATAATCGACGTTTCTTCGATTCGATTCGCCTTTTATGTATATCAAATCTCACTTTCAGAAATTACTGGTAGCTGTTGAATAAAAAAGAAAGCGCAATCTATACCAGGTGGCGCTATCTACCGCTTGAACGTTGCCAAGTTTACCAGCAACGCGGCAGGCATCTAGTTTAGGAAGCTATGGTACTGAAGATCTCGGAAACTGGGGTTAAGTTTAGGGTTAGGGGTCTTTTGGGGTGAAAAATGATTGAGCTTATCCTCATCTTCAGGAAAATTCGCGTTCGCTGTTAACTTTAAAATTTTATTAAGAAACTCTGTTAACATCTTATGGTATTTCATCTTATGACAAACCCGGAAATCTTAGCAACTGTGTTAACTTATCATTAAAACTTTACGCACAATCTATTTTATGGTAGGATTATAAATTAGCTAAAAGGCAACCCTGTTTAAGTAAAATATTGTGTAAAATGTACTATGAATTCTACTTTTTTAAATTTAAATTTAATTTATTTATTTACTTATTTATATTTTGTTACATCTTAATTGTTAGTAAAGTTTCGTGTAATAAACTTAATGAACTTTTGGCTTTATTTCTACTGAAAAGAAAAAAAAAAAAAAAAAAAAAAAAAAAAAACTTTTGAATTTCTATACGTTGCATACACTATATACTTCTTGTGGAATAATAGTTAAACTTATAGTAATATCTGTTTAATACTTCCAGTGGAATCATAGTTACCAACTTTAGCACATTTAGACTATCAAAAAACTATTAACAGTAATTTTCCTTTTAATGGCCAAAAAGTGCTAAATTTGGCAACTATGAATGAACTGCCGTCACAATAAAAGTTAAAAATAAAATAAAAATCATAATAATAACACTGCGCTGTAAAAAAAAAAATCGAGCTGTGATACCATTCTTGCTGATTCTTATGTAAAATGACCTCCTTAATCCGAATATGATTCACATTTTCCCTGCCACCCACAGTTTTCTAGGGAAACCACACACTCCCTCAATTTTTATAGCTGTATACAGTAATTTAATAACCATGAATTTGGTTTGGAGAATGAAAAAGAATTAATTCAACACCCAAAAACAAATATATATATATATATATATGTGTGTGTGTGTGTGTGTGTAATATTTAATAAATAACATTAATAATAGATTAAAAATACAAAAGAAATGTGATACATAATTTCAGTGGCAAATCCCCTCTAAATTTCCCCCTTGCAGCAAATGTTTATGTTTTAGAATTTTCCAACTCTGTAGCTCCTCAGAAGATATTTAACAGTTAAAGCAATCCTCTAACCCCCACTCGTTTATCGCCATAAAATCCCCGAAAAGTGATAAAAATAGGGGGCCGTCTCCAAAAAATGGTGGGTAATAGGGCAAAATAGGCGTCATATTCAGAATCAGGAGGTCATTTTACATAAGAATTTGTAAAATTGATGTCTGGTCAGTTTTCATGCCGAACAAAGTAATTTTTAATCAATAAAATCATGTGAAAATATTTTTAATTAAACATTTCGTTTTATTAATTAAACAAACCAATTTCGCATTTTTTCAGAGTGCATTACTGAGACAGAGAAAAAATAAAACTTCGACGAAAACTCAATTTTGGCTTTGAAATCATAAAAACGTTTGTTTATTTTATTTTATAAAAATAAATTTGTGTTTATTTCAAATGACGTAAATAATAGTTATATAAGCATGTGAGATTTTCGCTTATAAGAGTCTTTTGGGATTTTCTTTAAGCCACATGGCTAATCAAATAAAGAATTCGTTTTCTTATATACGCTGTCATAATTTAATTTTTATGCATAATTCAGTAAGAATTTAATTAAATAAAGTGTGTAGAATTATATGTAATGTAAGCAAAATGGAACTTTAACTTATATCGCAGCATATTAAATTTTAATGGAGGATTAATGAAAATTTGGAAAAGAGGTTTTTTTTTTTTTTTTTTTTTTTTAAGAAATAAGGTATTGAGAGTAAGAAGGAAGCGGTAGAAAATAACGAAGTGTTTCAATATTTAGATTAGAAATTTGTAAATATATATATATATATATATATATATAGATTGATAGATAGATATAAGGCTTTTTATGAATATCATTATAAATTTATTAATTGCAAATACTTTAGTGTCCTAATACTTGTTTTTAATTAATTCAGTACAGTTTTAACATTACTAAATCTGGAAAAATATGAAAGTGAAAATCATAAAAAAAGTAACGTTTGCTTGAAATTTTACATTTAATTGTTATCTTAAATTGAAAACTGCAAAGAAATATTAGAAAAATATAAAAATAATAATATTCATTAATACCTCACTTTCTTTATAAAATGAAATTCTAAAAGATTTAAACACGAAACTATTAGGGGAAAATGGTATTGGATTAGTACTGTGTGGGAATTTTCATATTAAATTAATTATGTATATAAGTCTATAATAGTATAATATGAATACATAGGTTGCCAGTTCATATGTGCTTTCATTACCAATATAAATATAGAGAAAATTTTGCTTTATTTAACAGGGCGAGATTTTGCAATAATCAATTAAAATTAGCCCTTCATGCGGTTACATAGGAGCTAAGTCTCCCGTTTTTCAAGGGAGACTTCAAACCGGAAAATTCCTATAGCTGTTTTCGGTAATATTAATCGTCGAAAACATATATAACATATTCCATTTAAAAATACTGGTGTAAATTCTGATTTAAAAGTTTAAAATGTTGGCAGCTCTGCGGTTATATACCGCACTCTAAGGCGTATAATACGCAAGTTTGTTAAATCAGTTTTATACCGGAAATTTTAGTTACCAAATAAAGCTACTTTCAGAGTTCCCAAATTTTATAATTTATTCACGAGCATTATTAGCCCCGCCTCTTTTTCATACCGGAAATTTTGAAAAATGATTTTCTTATTTAATCGTTGTCACATATTAAAGAGAAATAATCTACAAAATTCTCGGCGAGAAAAGAAGGCGGGGCTAAAAGTGCTCGTGAAAAAATTATAAATGTTCGGAACTCTGGCTACTTTTGAACAAGCTTTTACATATTTCAAATATTGTCTTGTTTGTAAATTAAATTGTCCGGTGTGAAACGGATTTATGTGACTTGCGGATTATAGGCGAAACATGCGGTACATTTCCCCCTTTAAATAAGAAATATATATATATATATATATATATAAATAGCGATAATAAAAATACGTAAATTTTTTTAACATTGTGAACGCATAAGAATTTTCTACTGAATTAGAACCAGAGCATCCATTTCTATAAATTATTCCGCAGCGTTGTTAGTACCCAACATTTTTTTTTACCTCACTTTCTTTGTGCAGTAGTTTTCTCCAATACGTAATTACAATTAATTTATTGAAGATGGTGGTATACATTATGCAGGGTATCCGATGAGTATAGCAACAAACTTAAAGTGGATATAGAACATATAATAAGAATTCATAATTTCATAGAATCATGACCACAAAATGCCATCTTAACCATACCTGCCAACCTTCTAATAAATATTCTATAGCATTGTTACCACCCGCCACTTTTCAACATCACTTTATCTTTAAAGTACTTTTTTCCAAATTCAGGGATGGAAGACGGGCGCAGAATTCATACCGATATTTGTTTAAGAAATTTATCTAACTATAATTTCATTGATTTAAGAAGTAGAAAAATTTCTTACATTAATATTGGTATGAATTCTGCGCCCTTGTTCCATCCCTGCAAATGCAATTATGATTAAATAAATAGAAAAATATTAAAACCAGAATAAACTACTACGTCAGAAACGCCAAAGAAAAAAAATATTTTTTTCTTTGGCGTTTCTGACGTAGTAGGTTATTCTGATTTTAATATTCCAACGCCAAGTCCCCTGTTATTAAACAGAAAAATACTCTAAAAAAGACTGGTGTGAAAAAAAGGCGGGAACTAACAATATTACGAAATATTAAATAGAATGTTGGTAAGTACGTTATAACATTTTAACAACCGGTGTTTTTTATAAATATTTTACTGATGTTGGCTTTTGTATACTGAATTTTTAAGAAACACCATTTAATCATTCAAATTATTACATAAAAAGTTATAGGGGAGCGTGGGGCTAGTTGTCACAGGGGTAAGAAGTAACACGCAATTTGCGAAATAGTTTGTAACATTTGTGATTATATATTTTTATAAACATAATTCTTATGACGCGCTTTATAATGTAAGAACAATCGGTGTTCCACAAAAATGGTTAATGAGAGGTTCTGTACACAAGCTTCATTTTAGTTACTTAGTGGAAAATAAATATTTCGTAAATTTTGATTAAAGGTATGTTAATTCATACTTTCACGAAACGTTTATAGCTATTCATTTAGTCTGTGTGTTGAGTTATAAAATGAATGCTTAATTTTTTCTAAAAATCGTTATATATTTTTATAAATAAACAAAATATCCAAAATCATACGATGGGGCAAGTTGTAACATGTTAGAGGAGTGGCTTGCGGAGATGCCAACTGCCAGAGCTTGAAATCGCCGCCCATTTTCAGGAAACTTTCAGAAAAGAAAAAAATTTTGGATTATTTGCCTATACTATATTTATACAGAAATATTTTCTGTGTTTTTATAGTATGGTACCGTGATTATTTAACTACGAATTAGAATCACGATTTAATCGCGAATAAGGGAATAGTTTGTAACATTTGTGATTAAATATTTTTATGAAGATAGTTCTTATTCTTATGACGCACTTCATAATGTAAGCACAATCGGTGCTCCACAAAAATGGTTAATGGGAGGTTCTGTACACGTGTTTCATTTTAGCTAGTTAGTGGGAAAAAAATATTTCGTAAATTTTGATTAAAGGCATGTTAATTTATACTTTAACGAAATGTTTATAGATATTTATTTAGTCTGTGTGTTGAGTTATAAAATGAATGCTTAATTTTTTCTATAAATCATTATATATTTTTATAAATAAACAAAATGGGGCAAGTTGAAACAAAATTTTGGGGCAAGTTGTAACGTGTTAGAGGAGTTCCTTGTAGAGATGCCTGCAACTAGAGCTCGAAGTCTCCGGCCATTTTCCGGAAATTTTCCGAAATGAGAAATTTTTGGCTTTTTTGCCCATACTATATTTATACAGAAATATTTTCTGTGTTTTTATATTAAGGTACCGTGATTATTTAACTACGAATTAGAATCACGATTTAATCGTGAATTAGAGAACATTACATAAAAATAATGGTAGAAAAAAAAGCAGAAACTTCTCATCAATGAGAGTGTCCTGAAAAAAGGGCGGAGAATTCGAGCTCTGCTAAATGCTCTCTGGGGAATAAGAATGGGTATAATGCTTAATTTGCAAAATGTGTGTACACAATAAGTGCATGAGAGGGAACAAAATATCATTTGCTTTAAATAATTTAAATTTTGACTAAAATTGACTTCTATGTTGATTTTATCTTTAATTTTCTCTTTATTTTACTATATTTCATTTGAAATAATTCATAGTTACTATACCAAGGATGATATGATTTAATATTAGTTTTAATTGCCTTTTTTATTAAATTAATAAATGACTGATAACAAAAAACATTTTGAAATATTGCCGTTTTTATTGTTAGGGTTTTTTTGTATCTGTTACAACTTGCCTCACGCGTGTTACAATTTGTCCAAAATCCGGGAAAAAATTGTAACAGGCAAATAATTTCGAAAAAATATTCTTTGTGCTAAAATTAACAAAATTAACGAAAGTTTTTTTTTTTTTTTTTTTATGTATATGATAGTTGAATATGCATGCTATAGAAAACCGCAATTATAAACAGGAAAGCGTAAATACATTTCAAAATATGCTTAATTTTCCAAAAACTGTTACAACCTGCCCACGCTTTCCTACATAGTAATAATGCTGTTTTTAATCGATTTAAAGCACTGATTTTATTAATACGGTTATTGTGTACGATTTTGTGAAATGATGAATCGTGTGATATCTTAAAATTTACAAGATAAGAGCAGTTATAAATAATTTAAAATCTACTGTACTCGTTAGCCGTTATATGTGCACACACATAGAGCTTAGTGTTAAAAACCCAGACAACATCCGACGTTTAACGGTTAACATGATGTCGACGGTCGTGGGCAGTTATGCAGGTCAAGGCAGTTTACAGACAACTATATAGGTAATGGAAAATTAGCCACAAGAAAATCCACTTCCGATCATTATAAACAAATTGGAGAATTCAGTAGACACACCAGAAATTTCTGTGGTTGCCAAGAGTGCTGGAGAGGTGTTTTCGTCAATAGAGTATTTGTTATTCAAGTAGTAGTCACGGTGTATAAACTTCCACATTATACAAATGTAAAACTGGTAGACATGTATTTCGTAAAAAAAGATCACCCCCCACCTTACCCCCCATCACCTCATATCCTAGTTCAAGTTTTGCTCGAGCTGATAAATTCTTTATGACAACTATCAGAAATTATCATTTACCAGATTGACTTAAAATAGGAATAAACCATTTTGCGATACTATCTTCGATGTATTTTGTTTAAAATCAAGCTCATGTGAATATTACATAAATATCAATCATGCCCTCTCTTCTGCCATCTCCAAATGCATGTATGCACTTCTTCATTGTATCTGTTACTCTCCAGTCATGATGAATGTCAATGTGAATTTAACAATTCACATGATTTATGTTCAATAAGATTTAACTAAATGTTTTGAATATACATATATACCTTTTCAAGTTTGACGTGAAACTATATTTTAAGAGCATAACAATATTAAATGTGCATTACTGTTCCTGAATTTTTATGATTTTTCGTTTTATACAATCTTATTGCATGACTTTTACATCAAATAGTGATAATATTCTTGTTTATCACTATTTCATAGTATACACACAGTATAAGGTAAACGCTAAAATAATAATAATAATAATAATAATAATAATAAAAGGTAGATTTACAGCAGAATGTGCGGCAATATGGGTGCAGGGAAAAAAGAAAGTTAGAAAGAAGTAATTTACAGCAAAAACAAACGTAAAAGAGTTTCTCGTCACAGATGTTTCCGTTGTAAATTGCCTTATTTAACAGCAGAATGTGCTCGGAAATATGGGTGCCAGCATTATTTTGCTGTAACAACTTCTTCTTCTTCTATTTTTTTTTTTTTTTTTACAGTGTACACGGTTGGTATAAACCGTGTATCTTAAACTATGCGCATTAAAAATTAATAATTTAAATTATCATATTTCTATTCAAAATTTATTTTCACTTACTTTCTTTTCTTTTTCAAATAGAATACTAAACATAAAGCTGCCACAGATTTATTTTACATCAGAACAAAAAAGACACATAAAATGAGAGTATTTCTTGTAATAGTGTATTAAGTTTCCTACTTTTGTTTCTATGAACTCCTTATTTTATTTTTATAGGTTCATATAAAAGATTTCTTTTTAAATTTACTTTTATGTGCGGTATATTAAAAAAAAGTTTCCTAGGATACATAATACAGGGTATTTATAAAGTCCCGGACCCATTTTGATGTTTAATAACTCATAAAATAATGAAGATATAAACAAACTTATGGCATTTATTGATGGAATAACTCATATATTTTCTTTTCAGGTTTGAATATCTTTACTTTTGTAAATATCGTCTGCGCGTGTGGTTAATTTCAGATAATTTTATTTTCCAGTCTAAATATCTGTACTTTTCTAAATATCGTCTGCTTATGAATTGCATTTTTCTCTCTTTTGTTTTTGGCAACTATTGCAATGTTATACCGTGAGGCACAAAGGGATTCCCCAAAGGTTAATGTGTGGTGTGGACTAATGCACGACCGAGTCATTGGGCCTTTCTTTTTTACAGAAAAGACGGTCTCATCAGTCGTATACTTAGACATGTTGGAAAACTTCGTATTTCCACAACTAGAAAAGCTTCAGCCACATGTCTTTTTGCAACAAGATGGTGCACCACCTCATTGGGGGTACCATCATTCGTAGTTCTTTGAATGACCATTTTCCAGGAAGATGGATTGGGCGAGGAGGTCCAATTCCTTGGCCACCCAGATCACCTGATATAACGCCGCTGGACTTTTTACTTTGGGGATTTGTAAAGGACAATGTTTACAGGAGGAGAGTGTCGAACATTGATGACCTAAAAGTCAGAATTACAACCACAATAGCCTCTGTGGATGCCGACATGCTTGCCGCTACCTGGCGTGAAATTGACTATCGACTTCATATTCTCCGTGCGACGAAGGGGGCACACGTGGAAGTTCATTGACAAGGGTCATGAAACTTTTGAGTCTATCTAACCATTTATGTTATTAATTTTAATCTATCTTTATTTTTTTATGAGTTATTAAACATCAAAATGGGTCCGGGACTTTATAAACACCCTGTATATAAAATCAGGGTTGCAAGAGTTTCCGTCTCAAGCCCGGACACTGACACCAGTACTTTTTATCAGTAACTTCGATCACATTCGATCGCAATAAATTACTGCACAGATATGATAGAAACTATTAATAAAAAATACTGGTGTAAGAGTTCCGTCTTGAGACGGAAACTCTTTCACTCTTGTATAAAATGTATAAGATTCCCATGCGTAAAAAAAAATCTTTCTTTTTGCTATTTTTATATTTTATTGGGTATTACTCATATAAATGTTTCATGTCACTTTCATTAACCCTATGTCCGTCCAATTTAATATCACTCCTCTGGTCAGTGTTGCCAAATTTATGGATTTTTTTATTCAATATCTACCACTAAATTTTAAATATAACGGTTGCCTAATCACTTCGAATGTTATTCGTTCATAATGTGTATCAAATATCACTCCTCAAAATTATTGATGATAGTTCCTAAATTTGGCAACAAAAAGTAGCAGAAAATATTTGGCAGGAAAAAGTCCCTAAATTTTGCAACACAGTTTACAGCGTTTTAGAGCGTTTGGGCCGGCAAAAGATTAAAATATTAGCAATGAAAAACTATTGAAATAAATCATTTTATTCTTAGTTTTATCGACAAAAATAGCTGTCTGAAAAGTCCTCAAATTTAAGAATTGGCGCAAATATAAACTGAACGACGTAGATCTCTATATAATCTAGATAATTATAACAGCCACTTTTTTTGAACGTAACTATTGTTAATGAAACATAAAGCCGAATGTTGTCCAATCGTTTAAATCTGTATCTACGTTTTTTAATCAATATAGATTTCTGTTTAAAGTTTGCTGTTCTTTAAACTAGCCACATCACTGCCATACACACAGTATTATAGCTGTTAATATTTCTAATTTATACCATAGAATTGTTACTATGCGCCTTATTTTCACTCCAATATTTATGGACAGATATTTTCTTTTTATATTATTGTAATTATACACATACTTTCCAACATACTAAATAATATTCCATTGTATTGTTAACCCCGTATTCTTTTTCACGCCAGTATCTTTTTAGAATATTTTTTTCTTATTTAATCGTAATTGTATTTGGAGAGAATATTACTCTAAAAATTTACTGGTTTGAAAAAAAGGGCGGGACTAATAACACTATGGAATATTAATTAGGATGTTGGCAAGTATGTATACATTGAAAAAATTACTCTGCAAAAAAGGCTGTGTAAAAAAATAGCCAGTACAAACAATGCTGGGGAATAAATTAGAAATGTTGGAGGCAATGCGTATAATCACCATTTCTAGCTTATTTCGGAGCTTATTTAGTGTCTGCCTTTTATTCACACCACTTTCCTTGAAGAGTATATTTCTCCTTATTTAATCGTAATTACACATCGTAGAAGATTACACATAAAACAATGAGGTATGAAAATGGCCAGGTACTAACAGGACTTCGGAAAAATTAAAAATGTTGGAATGTCTGACACTATTTTAAAGCAAAAACCTTTAGCAAAATATTTCTCCAATTAACTAAATTGAAAATTACTATTTTTAAACATCGGTAGTAAATCTCTTTTCAGAAAGGGAAAAAGTGACTAATATGCTACAATTTGCATGATTTTTTTTTTTTTTTTTTTTTTTTTTACTCACAATTTTTTTTTTTTTTTTTTTTTTTTTTCGATTTCGACAGAATTATAAATAACAGCCATTAAAGGGATTCAAATATCGCTCCCTGACACAGTTTTTGAACATATATTTTCTTATAGAAATTTTTAATAATATTTCATAGTATTTAAATAAAGAAAAAATTGTTGTTCATAAATAGCGGTACTAGTTGTTTTATGAAAAGTTTTTTTTTTTTTTTTTTTTTTTTTTTTTAACCTTTTTGCGATTATAAATTTTTAACACATTAAATGAGGCATATGCTGTTTCTGTTGTCGTGCAGGGCTACATAAAAACAATATTTTGCATATTTTTGCTTTAACTGTAAAACTTATAAATATCACTTTTCAAGTTTTATTTCTTATTAATTCACATATATTGTGAATTTAGTGCGACTGTTTTATGTACAGGGATTCAAAGAACAATTCGAATATATTATGGTCCATGAAAGGTATTTTGTTTAATCTAATTTAATGCGTTCATTTTTATATAAAACTAATTTACCATACTTTTTTCAAATACACAAATGTATGTCTCCTATAAAATATGAGTAACTCTTGTGAGACTTTAAACCCACTCAACTTAAACCTACAAAATATGCTATTATTAGTTTTAATGATAGTTGAACATTAAAAATTTCCAGGTGCATTTTAGCATATAAATAGAAATGTTCCTGAAATGCTCCTTTAAATGCGTTTTACGCCTATAATTTAACATTTGAAACAAACTTTAAAAGTTGTTGGTGAAATAATAAAAAACGTGAAAGTAGAACTCAGATATATTTTAGAATCTATACAAACCATATGATTTCCATTTCTCGTTATCCAAGTTTCAGATTAGTGAAATATGATTTATGCATTAACAGTTTTAATGTATTATAATAATTTGATAATATACTGAACGTAAGTATGCAGAATTTTATGTTGATTAATCGATGACGTGACAGAAATTAAGCTGAATGCATTGCTCCATCAAAGTATGAATGGTGATATATATTTCCAAAACAAACATTATTGAGAAAAGCAACTTAGGCTAAGAGTAATAAATTAAAAATTATCAGTGGCATACTAAACTATAACCATGCGCACAACGCTTTGGCGATTTTGGGGGAAAATGTTCTTTTAAGGTAGCTTGATGTGTCAGTTGGTGTAGGTCGGAAGAATATCTGGGCCGCAGTTGACCTATGAAGGAGTTAAAAATGTCATTTCCGGTAGCAATTAACCTAGACCGGTTGATAAATAGTTCAAAAATGCACCCTCAGAAGGATTTACGTTTATTTGTGTTTCTAAGAATTTTTTTTTGACTTTTTCCCAAAGCATTGTTCGGGCCAATATGTCACGAATCTACTATGCATTTAAAATTGTGCACATTCAAATACAAAATCAAAGAGGAAACATAAAATAAATGTTAAATAGTCAGTAAATGTGTTTCACAGAAGCTAAGAGTTTCATTCAAGCTCAGTTGCTTCGATACATGCCGTAGAATAATATCGTAGAACAGTATCGTAGTGGCATTATCGTAGAACGATATCTAAAACAAAAGAATGGTATGAGGAGCTATTTGCTCGTTTTCCATAACTGGTCCGAGAACTCGATAAAATACACCGTATTCCAATGTAATTTATTTAATAAAAACTTCCAAGCCCATTGAAGCTGTATATGCTAAGTAAATCTTTTAAACGTGAAATTAAAGTATGGTTTTTACGTAATAGTTAAGCTTATTAGTTCATTAGGAACACATTTATACTGCTAAAAGAATTAAGATTAAAGTGATGAAAAATGAAGTATTAGAGTTTTAAGTTAACTTACATGTGAACTTACAGTATATAATGTTACATGTAGTAATCTCTTTACATTCTACGATCTCGCAAATCTACTTGTAAAATTCAAAATTAATGTACTTGACATCATGCTAAAAAAAATGAACTAGAAAGTTCTGATAGAATGATAAGTAAAGAAATTTGTTGCTTTATACAAGGTCTGTTAAAAAATTATCCGACCTTTGGCCAGAAAAAATATCTTAGTCACTTTGCGGGATTGGGTGTTGGTGTTGGTGTTGGGGATTAAGGCCGATTGACAACACTGGGGTCCTAGGCCTGAGGGGGAGTGCCTTCCGTGGAGGTCTTTCTAAGGGGTCCTAGCCCGTATTTACGCAAGTTTCGGAGGAAACCACGGAAAACTCCGAACGGCTAGGCCGACGAGCGCGACCGGGGATCGAACCCGGCACCTCACGTTGCGGGATTGGGATCCTAATCCCCTTCAAAGTAAGCCCCTTGCGCCTCCACACACTTAGCCCACCGTTGCTTCCACTGCCGAAAAACACTCCTGGAAGGTCTCTTTTGGAATGGTGTTCAACTCCGCCGTCGCGTTCTGCATTATCTCATCTCTACTCTGAAAACGGGATACTTTCAATGGCATTTTCAATTTCGGGAACTGCCAAGTTCAGCGTTGATAGTGCCCAGTAGGTCCTGTGCAACTGCAAGACGGAGTTATTTCTATTCCACCGACAGAAGCTTGGGAATAAATTTCGCAACCACTCTGCGCATCTCCAAATAATCACACAAAGTTGCATGCACAGAAGCTGTACTGATCCCAACTTGTTCAGCAGTCTCTCGTACGGTCAAACGACGATCCTTCATTATCAGATTTTTCTCCTTTTCAAAAACAGCTGCATTTCGAGCGATTTGTGGCCTCCCAGAATGCTGGTCACTCCAGAGACTCCAACATACTAATTAATATTCCGTAGTATTGCTAGCCACGCCTTTTTTTCACACCAGTATCATTTTAGAGTATTTTTCTTCTTATTTAATCGTAATTAAATTTGGAGACTATTACTCTAAAAATTTACTTGTGTGTGAAAAAGGGCGTGACTAACAACACTACGAAATATTAATTAGGATGTTGGAGTCTCTGGGTCACTCTCTATCGAGTTGCTGCCACTTTTGAATCGGTTCAGAGCCTGATTAAGGGGGAAGCACACATTATCTCCGCTCTCACCGGAATATTTTTACAATTATTTTTTACTTCATGTCATAGAAATTCCACGCTTTGACGAGGAAATATTTTTTATAAAAAATGAACGGTGTAAAACAATCCAATTTACTCACCGTTATTAGACACCATAATTCTTTTAAAATAATTTTTAATGAGCATTTTCTGTTTATTATAGGAGGAAAGTATTTGTTAAAAAATAACGGTGTAAGTATAAATAATGTATGCTTCCCCCTTAATCAGGCTCTGAATTGGTTAAATCACTCCTTAATTTGTGTGACCCCCATAGCATCGTCACCGAACACTTGGCGAATCTTACGAATTGTTTCACTTTGGGAATCATCAAGCGTTTGACAAAATTTGATGCAGTACCTCTGTTTCAGTCGTTCAGTCATCTTTAGATAAATAAAAATACGACGAACACGTTTAACCACACCTCATTCGACTGCCTGCAGGAAGCGACTTGTACACTGAAACGTGGGGGAAAATTTCAAGCATGCGCATTAAGCTGTCTCCTCCCACTATGCACAGTGTCGTCGCTTTAGATAGTGGTGAGCGGCCTCCTTCCGTCTTTGAATCTTTATGTGCGCGGGAAAATTCAAGTTCAGCTACTTTTTGAACAGACCTGGTATTTTGATTTAGAGATGATTCAACTGCTGAGAACTACATTTCAAAAAATAACAAGAATATCAAAATTTTTTATTACAATATATCACAATAAATCAATTAGTAACAGAAGAAAAAAGAGCCTGAAATGCTATTGCAATACAATGGCACTAAAAGAGATGCGAATTTTCTTGTTCTGGAACTTTTATAAATGATAACTGCCCAAATAGCAAAAAAAAAGTTAAAAATCAATAAAAAAGTGTATTTGAATTAATTTTTATTTCGCATAATTTAGTTCATATAGTATACACATTTAATGCATTTATTTTTTCAAATATATGAACTATATTCAGTTAAAACAATTCTTTTATTTATCTCTAAAAGTAAATTTCTTCAGAGAACTTGGAGAACATAAGTTCCTGCAGTAAGTAACCAATGACCGGGTGATATGAAACCGAACATTACCTGCGAATAGTAAATGTGAAAACAATGACAGAGTTAAACATGATTACGCAAAACCATTTTGTTAAATAACGGAACATTTTAAGGGAACGTCACAAAAAGTGGCTTACTGTTCAAAACAAAGAGATATTCTAAAGTGAAAATGTTTATGTTTGATTTATTTAATCGCAGAAAGTTAATACAATAACATCACTCGCATGGTCCTTGAATTCCATTTATTTTCTTTTTCACTAATAATTTATGACAATTTATAATGCAAATATTGTCTATAAATTTAAAAATACATTTATTTTTCTTGCGAAAATTTACTTGAGGCAAATGCTTAAAAAAAAGGCTGATTTGTACGAACCCGAAAACATTACTGCTAGTAATTATTAGTATTTCTTAAAAAAAAAAAAAAAAAAAAAAAACGCATGTGCTATTGTTTTGCTATTTTCTAAAGAGAATTTCTTTTACGTTGTACTCATTACTTCTTTCAAATAATGATTACTTGTCTGACAAGATGATAAAATATTCAAATATTACAATTATAAATTACATTATCTTGAATACAAGATGAAACAAATTAAATCATCAAATAAGTTATGAATGAAGTTATTGTGTAATTCATAAAAGTACTAAATTAAGAAATGATTTGTAGATTTTACATTTTATTATCAAATTTCCGTATGAGGTTTGAAACTCCTGTATCAAAATTTAACTGAAATGTAAATATTTATCATGAAGAAATTTAATTAAATGTATTTGGCAGGTTGACATTTCGAATGACGTCAAGTTGTTCAATTAAAAATTTTAAACCAAGCATTAATTTACTTAAAGTTATATTCTACAAATGCGTTGAAAATGAGTGTTATTTTAAAAGCAAACAATCAGAAATTTTTCTATTAGTAGTCTGTAATGCGCATATTTTCATACAAAACAGGACTCTTTTCTTTAATCTGCACCAATTAGAGTGTGATTTAAAAAACTGCCAACTGATTAAAGTTGTGAATTTATCTATTAAGAAGATGGATTATTTGCTTTTAAACAGAACTCCGTTGAATTTTATCTATAATATTCTTAAATTTGTTTACTATTTATTTGACTATAAATTTTCCGCCAATTTCTTAAGATCCTATATATGGATATATTAATAATAAAGCTCATTGGGATATACAAAATTTTCTCTAATAACAGTAATTTTCTAAATGAATAATTTGTTTTAAAATTTATGTATCAAAATTTAAGAGATAATAATTTCTTTTTTTTTTCTTATAGGTAATGTTATTTTGAAATAAGATCGGTAATATTTTTTGAAATTACGATTTCATAATTAGGTGTTTTACATAACTGTTCACTTATTATTATTATGAGGATTATTATTCTACCAAAGAATATCATGATGGCTGACGTTCTTATTTTCCAGAACCCCTATTTCTGTATTAAAATTTAGGACATTCAGGTCTAGAAACTAAAGAGTCTTAATGAGGATTTTCAGGACTAGCCAAAAACCTAAATGCTATATCTCCGTTCCCACCTCCTCCAAAAGCATATGATGTAATAAAACCTTTTCCTGCATTTATATAATTGCTGAAAAAATATTACTTAATAATATTACATTAAAATAGTGATTTTGGCATATATGGTTGCCAGTTAATCCTGTTTGTGTATAAATAGTATCAGCATAATCAGCTTAAGTTTTTTTTTTTTTTTTTTTTTTTTTTCGGAAATACAATAAAACTAAATTTTCATAAATATTTTTAGCAACAGTTTTCTACGATCGTATAAGTAAATCATTAATGGTTGAAAATAGTGGTGATATTTTTTTAGAACAAACAGTAATGTAGATAAGTATGATAGCAGCAATGACATAGTTCTTCACTTCAATTATGAATACGCAGCAAAGATTAATTCACAGTTCTACATAAATGCATACCGTCACAGTATCTATTTGCTGAATTACATTTAAAACCTCTGCTTTTACATAAACCGTTACGTAATATATATATATATATATATTACGAATATATATATATATATATATATATATATATATATATATATATTCTTTTTGGGAAAAATAAAATATTAACCTTGATACGGAAGCAAAGCAAAAGATTGAAGTAGAACATAAAAGTAAAAATTGTGTTTTTTATTTAGCTTATGAACACAGTTATAGATTCTCGGATGTATGTTTTAAATAAAATCGTCTTACATTTTATTAATTAAAATTTAAGTAAAACTGGGAAAATATTTTAAGGAGATATGCTCTATTACTTCCAGCTGTTTTAAAGAAATATTTACTTATGTTGAGGGAAAAATGTACTTTGAAAATATAATTTAATAATTTTCGTGCATCACGGAAAGTTTTGTTCATTAAAAAAGTAATTTAAGAAAAGAAACTGTATCTATGTTCTTGCTTCAAATAAAAGACATAATGAAGTTTTTTCTTAGAAATAAAATTTAATTTGTAATTTTATTAAAGAAACATACGTATTTTATTTTTTATTAAGAAGGGGACAATTCATAATACCGTTACAACCAAGGCCCATGTTATTCTATGGGAAAAATTGTTTCCAGAATTACTTATTATCTATTTTTTAAATTATATTTTCACATTTAGAGAATTAAATTAGTACTCATTTTTGAGAAATTGATTTTTTTTTTTTTTTTTTTTTTTTTTTTTTGAGTTGATAAATGCGAATTTTTACAAAATGCATTCTTCCATTTTTTTAAGTCGCAAAATGAAATACCGTAATTTTCAGCGTATAATCTACAGGTCAGATAAGTCAGTTTTGCACCAGAAATTTTAATTGATAGATAAAGTTATGTTTGTTTGAATTTTCTCTACGAAAAAAATATAGATTTCTCTGTCAAATAAAATTTCTGATGGAGGAATGATATATCTTATCTGCGGATTATATGTCGAAAACAACGGTACTAAAAATTTTTAAAAATCAGTTTTTGAAAAACAAGTACAATTTTAATTGTTGTGAATTTTCTGAATGTGAAAACAGAATTAAAAAAAAAAAAAAAAACATTAAGTTAATGAGTAATACCGGAAACAAATTTTGTCACAGAATAACACGAGCCACGGCTGTCGGTGAGATTAGACACTGTCCACTCTTAAGAAAGTCTGGTACTAGAACATAGCTGCCAAATATTCCCGATTTTCGAGAAGACTTTACATCAGAATTCTATGATAGTGAACTTCGAGATCTTGAATATCCGAAAACTAAAATGAGAAGTTTCTTAAAAATGTAGTGGTGATTATCCTTATTTTAAACTTATAAAAGTTAGCAACTGTGCTAGAAGCTGCGGATCTTAAATTTTATTCTCTAAATTTTCCTCAGGGGAGTCATTTATTGGATAAAAAAATGCAGAAGATCCAGGTTTTTACGGATTGTACGTAACCTTCATAGAAAAATTTTGTAAGCAATATTTTATAGTAATAATTATCTGCATATAAATAAGACAATAATTGTTATTTCTAAATAGTGCTATAAAAAATATTTTCAGTTGATAAAAACATGGAACCTATTCAAAAATGGTATATGTAGAGAGAAAGTGAGAGTGTTTCCAATTAAACTTCTAATATAAACTAAATTCAGCAGTTAATGCCGGTGAGTGAATTGTCACAAATTGTTATATGTACTATACAGAAGTAAGAACAAGGAATTGAAAATAAAATTAGTGTAAAGTACATTTTTCAGATGGCTCATTGCTGAAACACATTCACAAGAAGACAAATAATCTAATATATGTATGTATGATGCATTTCTGTCACATTTGAATAAAAGTTTATTAAAATACGTTAGTGTGATGCAGTGGCGGCTCGTGCTCCGAAAATAGGTGAAGAGGCATACTGTATTTTACACTGTATTCATTTATAGAATATAAATTTACATTTAAATATGTATTTTTAGTTAACTTTAGTTAAAATAAAAATTATGCAGTAAAAATACTTAAATATTATTTTTGAGCTCTTCACCTGTTTTCGGTTCACGAGCCGCTACCGGGTGATGGTGTTATACGACTTTAGTCAGGCTATGTCTCAAGAGGATTTCGGGAATTTCCATGCACCAAATTTAGTAGCATTCCGCTCAACCTGTAGCCGCAGAATGCTGATTACAGGGAATGTTACTTATAATAGGTTTCGTAATAGTCACTATTTTGAATACTATTTCTTATTGAAATCATTTCTCTTATTATTTATCCGAAGAAAAATACTCAAAACAAGTACTAAAGGATATCATTAGTGATATTTAATATAATGACTACGTAGAGCCTTGCATTGTAAAAAATAACGGTAGTTTTTACAGAAAAAAAACTGTAGAAGAGGCAGAGCCTGATTAAGGGGGAAGCACACATTATTTATACTGACACCGTTATTTTTTAACAAATACTTTCCTCCTATAATAAACAGAAAATTCTCATTAAAAATTATTTTAAAAGAATTCTGGTGTCTAAGAACGGTGAGTAAATTGGATTGTTTTACACCGTTCATTTTTTATAAAAAATATTTCCTCGTCAAAGCGTGGAATTTCTATGACATGAAGTAAAAAATAATTGTAAAAATATTCCGGTGAGAGCGGAGATAATGTGTGCTTCCCCTTAATCAGGCTCTGAGAAGAGGCTCTCTTTAATGATTTTTCCGCTGCAAATTCCCTTATTTAACAGAAGAATGTGCTGGCAATATGGGTGCCAGTATATTCTGCTGTAAAACGCTATTTTTTACAGTTTGTGTAAATACAATTTTTTATAAAGATTTTTTTTTTTTTTTTTTTAATTTAAATTCTTGAGAAATGTATTAGATCTGCAAGTTACTAAAACATTGATTGAGTTTAGATAATCTAGGTGTTTATATCTTATATTTTTATAAATATGTACTCAACATTCATTTTATTTTTTGTTGTTATGAAATCTAAGTAAAAAAGTATATTTTCTTGATATATCTTTTTATATATCAAACGTATACATGCAATTTATAAAGTCTAAAAGTTATGCTTTTCATTGAAATATTACAATTTTTACATCTTTTGAATTTTTAGAAATTACAGCGGCTTTTTATAATTAATTAAACAAATTTTACATATGCAGAGATGCCAACATTTTAATTTATTCCAGGACATTTTTAGCTATGCTTTTAATCCATACCACTTATTTTTTAAAAGTTTTTTTTTTTTTTTTTTTTTTTTTTTTTTTTTTTTTTTTTTTTTTTTGTTGTTGTTGTTATTTTATCGTTGTTATATACTGGAGAAAAATATTCTATAAATAAAGTGGTGCGACATAGAGGCGGCGCTAAAAATGCTCCGGAATAAATTAAATTGTTGGGAACTATCCATATGTCTGAATGATTGTTGTTTTTTAACCTAATGCATCAAAGCGTTTTTGACAAGCTTCTAGAAAAGTGTATTTTCTAATAATAATAATAATAATAATAAAAAATTAACCCTTTGAGTGGCAGGATAAAATCGCACATTTAAAATCTATAGCCATTGATATTTACAGCGAAAGTTAGAAAGCAAGAAATGAATGATTTTTTTTTTTTTTTTTTTACCTGCCATATATAAAAAGCGAAATTTTGTTAAAAAAAATCCGGGATGAAATTTTGCAGTTGGGACTTGTAATTAGATGGTATAAAATAAGTACCACTACCCTTCAAGGGGTTAATATTTCAATATACTTTAAAATTTTTCGGAAAGCTATATAAATTTATTTCACTTTTAATACTGGAAGAAAAGTTTGTAAACGTTTGTTCTATTACTCAAAGTTTTGTTCAGTCTCTCTGCCTAAATAAAATAAATAAAAACCACTGATGCTTTGTATAATGTTACGTAATAGTTGAATAATGATTCGTATTTGTTACATTTTTTTTTTTTTTAATAGACTGTTTTGATGATGTATATTCAAAGTTATAAAAATATGCAAATATATTTCTTAGCATTTTGAATGTACAGTCGGGGAAAAAAAAAAAAACGCAACACTCAATGTAACTTAGTCGCTAATCGATGTAGAAAAATGTAATAGGTATCATTCGACGGGTAATTGTGAGTAGTTTCAGAAAATGAACTGAAATTTTGATTTAGGGGTCGTCTACATATTAAAACGCGCACCAACTTTGATTTTTTCAATGATAATGCCCCATTTTTACTTTATATTTGAATTCCTGGGATCGCGACAACGCGAAAAAGTATATTGGTTGTATATTTTACTTATTTTTTCACAGAGTTAGAAGCGTTCAAAGTTTTAAGTTGCTAATGTTAAATTCATATTTAAAACTTTTATTAATATCTTCGCAAAAAATAACTTGATCAATATAATATTTTTTTTTACGCGATACAGTGAAGAAACCAAAACATAATCCATCATTACTTTTGATTCTGAAAAATATTAATAAATTCATATTCATAAAAATTATGAATAATGACCTATATTAATTTTTACATAAAATGAATCCCAATGCCGAAAAATATGGGTATGCAAATTTGCCGCTCATTCCAGTTATTAGTTTCCGAGATATAAATAAATCTTTCTTTTGGATTGGTTTAGGGGGCCGTCTCTTATAAAGTTTTGCATGAGATAACGAATCCAATCTTAAAAAATAGCAAAGAAAATTAAACAAAATATTTTTATTTTCTATTTACGGGTTAAATTATATAACAACAACGTCAAACGCTAAGAAATGAAACAAAAATGATGATTTTTAGACATTAGTGTTAGCATCATTCCTGTTTTCTAAAGAAGACAAGCCCCGCCTTCATCGTTCTCCAAAACGAAACAATACAGAAAAGAAAAGTAAATGTGACATAGAGTATTCGTGTTAACCCCCTTATTTTATGTTGACAAAAATATGCACAAGTGGTATTTACTTCCTCGATTATATGGTGATAAATTTTGAATCTTTCAAACGAACACTAGAAGAAAAAAATTAACTAAATAGGCGGGGTTTACTGTTTTAAATAGAAAAATATGTTTAATGGGAAATTGTCAAATATAAAAAACGAATGGAATTGGAATGCAAGACAGACTTGTAAAATCGTTTCTGAACTATCGTCATAGTTAAAAAAGGCTTAATCATTTGCTTCATATATTGCTTCATTTTATTTTAATTATTTACTTATTTATTTATTTTGTAGGGGGGAGGATTATTATTTTAAGGACAATTTAGTCTTTAAAATTTTATTAATATATTTTAACTTTATACATTTTAAAAACATACTTTAACTTTTATAAATATATTTTAACACTTTTTGCGATCGCAGGATTTTGTCTTTTTGACAGTAAGATTCGCCTAAGGGCGTTATACTCTCAAAATAAAATATTTCAGAACAAATTTTCTGCATTCACAATTATATTACAAATGGATATACATTATAATTATATTCTTTCTAATCAATATATTTCTATCCATAGTATATTTTATTGCAAAAATATGAACACTGGGTGCACACTTAAGAAATATGTAACACACAAATTACGAGAGAAACGCTCACTGACAGAGTTACACATTTGGCGTGAATCTACGTCCGCAGTCGCGAAAGGGTTAATTAAGAAATATATTTTCATACAAATTATAAAACGAATCGTACAGTTCCAAAGAGTTCAACTGTCCCAAAACTGGTAAGTGCGATTAAATTTTTTTAATATTTACTTCATGAACCCTTACAATAATTTATCCGAAAAGATATAGTTTATGAGTTGTTGTATATATGTATCAGTACAAAAACCCTTAACGGGTTAAAAGTTTGTGACGCAGCTACTTCATCGCTATAAGAATTTGAAGTATGGGTCTTAAAAATAATGATATCAAATTTTAAGTGACGCTTTACTATTAGTTAAAATATACATAGATTTTCTTATTTGATCATTTGCTTTTTTCTTTTATTTATATTTACAATGCAAACATAATATTTTTAACTTCAAGATAAGACAAATATATAAAATGTACTCACTGATGATTTTCATTTGCACTTCAATTTCAAAATAACAGTTTCAAAAGGAATGATATAAAAATTCCAGTGACACCTCGGTGTCATTTTAAACGATTTGTCTTTAGATTCCATTAAAATTACCTTTGCTTTGTCTAATAAAGTATATTTACAGATTGAAACAGTGCTTTTAATTTTCAAATATACTGTCAAATAATCACACTTTCACTGAGTTTGCATTATAAATTGAAATTATTTATTTCAATAAATTGATTTGTCTTTTGCGTCACGCTATCCAAAACTGCAAGTGAAATTTGTACAAATGTTTTCTTTGCATCACACTATCTCTTTGCCCAAATTTTCACTTAGTTGGATACTATGATACAAAGTAACATTTACATAAATTTTACTTGCAGTTTTGGATAGCGTGACGCAAAAGACAAATCAATTTATTGAAATAAATAATTTCAATTTATAATGCAAACTCAGTGAAAGTGTGATTATTTGACAGTATATTTGAAAATTAAAAGCACTGTTTCAATCTGTAAATATACTTTATTAGACAAAGCAAAGGTAATTTTAATGGAATCTAAAGACAAATCGTTTAAAATGACACCGAGGTGTCACTGGAATTTTTATATCATTCCTTTTGAAACTGTTATTTTGAAATTGAAGTGCAAATGAAAATCATCAGTGAGTACATTTTATATATTTGTCTTATCTTGAAGTTAAAAATATTATGTTTGCATTGTAAATATAAATAAAAGAAAAAAGGAAATGATCAAATAAGAAAATCTATGTATATTTTAACTAATAGTAAAGCGTCACTTAAAATTTGATATCATTATTTTTAAGACCCATACTTCAAATTCTTATAGCGATGAAGTAGCTGCGCCACAAACTTTTAACCCGTTAAGGGTTTTTGTACTGATATCATTACTTTTTAGAGGTTATTGATCAAAAAATTAAAACAAGTCCTTCCGGCTCATAGGAAGGTTAGGTTGATTTATCTTTTCTTATGAAGTCGCCACCATTTTTTTCAAAATGGCAGCTACATTTTATTAATCAATTTCGTGGATTTATTGAGGGCTTTAAGCAAATTGGTTCAAAAGTTATTGTGATAATTTTCAAGTGGTCACCATTTAGAAACAAAAGGACAGAGTGACTGAAATGCCCAGTGAACTTATCAAAGATACTTGAATGATATGTCAACTGTGCAAATATGATTCGAACTGATTCAGTATTAGAAAAGTTATTGTAATTAAAAAAAAATTAAGTGGCCGCCACTTGGAAACAAAATGGTGGAGCAAGTTGCCTAGCAAACTTATCCAAGATATTTGAATTGTAAGGTCACTTCCCAACTTTGATTTGAACCAGTTTAGTATTCTAAAAGCTATTGTGGTGGCACATTTTCATATACCAGCCTGATTTCAAGTGGCTGCAACTTGGAAACAATGTTGGAACAAAATTCATCCAAGATATCTGTGTGATAAGTTCAATGTCCAACTTGAACTGATTCAGTATTTCAAAAGTTATTCTGATGATAAATTTACAAGTGTTATCCTGATTTGAAATGGCCGTACTTAAGATATTGGTCATTTTGTTAAAAATGACAGATAAAATTCATTAATAAATACTTGATTGAGACTTTTATGTGGTCAATGTAAACATCAAAATTCAAGCAAATTATAGTCTTAACTAAGCTTTTTCAATGTAGATTTGAAATTTTCATGTAGCTGCCACTTGAAAACAAACAGCAGAGCAACTTAGTTAACGAACTCATCAAAGATATTTGTAAGATAAGTTAGCTGTATAACTTTGGTTCAATTCAATTTTGAGTATTATGTCGAGAGTTATCGTAATCACAAAATTTCCATTATATATACAAAAAAATCCAATTTATACATCTTTTAAATTTATACGTGCTTTTAGTGAAGTCCTGATTCATTCCTATTCATAAAAATATCTTTGTTTATAAGTTACACAATATTAGTTATGTCTTTTCACTTTCCTAATACTTACAAAATTTCTTGACCGGTCATTCTTATAACCATTCTAAATATAAATTTTGATGAGTATGTGAACTTTGATATCAATATCATGACTTCGGAGCTATTCACAATCTATTAACTAATTAAAAACAAATTGTTTAATGCTAATTTAAGTGATAATGATGTGGGATGTGACGAAGTTATTCTTAAGAGAGGACAATACCTAATCTTGGCAACAGCTATGGCCTATAGGCCTATGTTATGGGAAGATTTATTTTCATAATTACTCAGTACCAAATGTATTTTTTAAATTCCGTTTCCACTTTCAGAAAATTCACAACCATTAAATTGGTACTCATTTTCGAAGATATTGGTTTTTTAAAAAATGTATATATTTTTTTAGTTCAAAAATGCGAATTTTCACACAAATTGCTTTTTTTAACCACAAAATGAAATACTAAAAATTTAAAAAATCAATTTTTGGAAAATGGGTACTAATTTAACGATTTTGAATTTTCTGAATATGAAAATGGTTTTTAAAAAATGTGCTTGCTAACGATAATCTGTTTTAAAATTTATTTTCAATTTCATTTTGAGCACTGAAAGAGTGCTTGACAGAAGTGCAGTAACTGGAATAAACTAAATTTAATAAATAATATCAGGGTTGGCAGGTTTTTGACGGTTTAAACCACAGTTTAAACTGCCACGTCAAAAACCTTAAATTTGACACTTTTTGGTATATTTTAACAATGAAGTAGTCATATTTAGGGAAATAAAAAACTAATAAAAAAGTGCTTAGTTTATATGCCTCCCATGGTTAAAAATAATTCTTAGAAGTGTATTATCTGTTTCTTATGAGTGCTAATGATTTCTATTTAAGTATAAAAAACAGATATTTATTATCTTTACAAAACACAAAAATTCAAATATAGGAATTTGTATATTCTAAGGTGAACCACTTATTGCCTTTTAAGTTATAAAAATTTTATAAAGTCTTATTAATAAAAAAAAAAAAAAAAGTTCTATTAAATTATATACTGATTGATAATTAAAAGATACCGTAAGTATTTTACCTCAATGAATGAAATTACTGTGCTATTAAATAATGCATTATGTTCTTTCATTTTGGGTTATAGTCAATAGCATGTTTTAATGTTGTACGATTAAAACTTAGAGGTATTGCATGACTTGTTGAACTAAATTTTATTATGAATTACATAATGCAATTCTATTTTTAATTAAAGAGATGATGGACAGTATATATCTCTTTTAAATTACTGCCATAAAGGTATGAAAATTTGCATTTATATGCATTGAAATTTAATATTATATTAAAATTTCAAGTGGAGTCACTCCAGTTTTTTTTTTCTTTTAATATTGCTAAAAATTTCATTGAAATTTCAGCATTTAACATAATTTTAAAAATAATTATAAGATAGAAAAAAAACTTTTTTATATGTAGTGATGTGGGTTGGAAAATTTTCTTTTTTGGAAAATTTTCTACCATGTTTTTCCGGAAAATTTTCCAACCAAAAAAACAATTTTTTTAGTAAATCTTTTGCATGATATATTTAAATTTTCTTTTATTAGTCATAGTAATGCTATATACAGTGTGAAAAACAAAAGTTTCTGATTAAAGTCATCATTTTGAAAGTTACCAGATATATGTTTTGAGCAACTTGAATGAGAAATAGGTTATTTATTATAATACAAGAGATCTATGGTTGCTAATCAGAATTTTAAATGTCTATTCAATACGTTTGTAAGAACATAATTATAAAGCATTTGGCAACATAACAAAAAAAGAATATATTGATAAATTAATGCACTACTATACTGCTGAGCATGTGTATCTATTTTTCAAAATATTCATTTGGTAAATGATGATACGACAATGTTTTTCAAACTCAGGCAGCAATTCTCTTAAGTCACCTTATTTATGGTCTCTGATTCTGAGAGTGACTCAGAAAGTTACGACATTGTCATAATCTTCGTTAAAAATTCAATAATATAATAATAAAAAAAAAAAAAATGCTTTAATTACAAAATTGGCATTGTTGAAATTTTTAGAGAAAAATCTTATATAAAAACATATTTTTTAAAATAACTTTTTAAAACTAATTTCTAATGTGGAAATTTTTTTTTTTTTTTATGCAAGCAACAGGAAATACAATTAATTGCCTAAATATAAACAGCAATATTTTGATTAAAATTTAAGGAAATCAAATAGATAAAATGAATCACATCATATCTTGTAATTGGAGGTTTAGTTGAAATAACTCAATATTTCTTTATTTGCTTAAAATATCCAAAATTGAATTGTACTTGAAAAATCTCATAAAGGTGTTACATTTAAAGTTAAATAATAACAACAATAATAATAATAATAAAATCTCAAACTTCCACATTAATTTTTTTGAATAGAGGATTACATCCATTATCCAATACCACCAACTATTAAAAAATATGATTTTGTGTTCGCAAACTGTGCTTAAAAATAGAAGAAATCGAAAAAAGTAAAAATCAAAAGAATTTTGATGAAATGAACCCTTTCATGGTCTGAGCCATACCTTATTAATTACCTTGTACAGTCGGCAGCAAAATTATTGATGCGCTAGCAATAATTTCTATTTAAAAGATGTACACCTAATACAATTTTGTTAAGTAAATATTTATCGAGTCATGATCTTAGTCTTATACTGTTTATAAAAAAATTAAGTTCATGATAAAAATTAGCGATCAAACTAAAGAAAAAGAAAAATATGAATGTGTGTTTCAATAATTTTGCTGCTACTAGCAGCCAAACCTCACATTATTCTAAAAAGAAATTCGTTATGATAATTACCTCTTTTTTTTTTTAAATTTTGTTTAGTTTTAGAATATTCACAATTAGTGCTGCACCGAGTAGCACTTTGGCCGAGTACCGAGTACTCGGCCTTTTACTACTCGACTGAGTACCGAAGAAAGAATAATTGATGTATATATGAAGAATGTTTCACATGTTGAAATTGAAAATAGGCCTTTTGAACACAAAATTAAGTTAAATGGCAAACAGTATGTTTTCATGAAATTTTCCAGAACTTTTGTAGTGTATAGTATACATAATTAGGTTCATTGTTATATTTGATACGTCCAGCTTATTGGATTATTAAAACCATAATAATTGATAATTTCATTCTTTATTATATAGTCTTTCTCAGATGCGAATCATTCTTAGATAATTCTTAGAGAATATAAGTTCCTATATACTCAGGCATATTTAAGATGTATGAAATGAGAATATTAAAATAAATATTTTATCATTTCAAACATGATAGACTTCATTAATCTTCAAATTCTAGAAGAGTAAAAAAATAGGTGTTTTGGGCCATAATTTGCAAAACAACAAATTTGATTATTAAAATATATTTTTAATAATATTTCAGGGTATTTATATTTTTCATAATTATTTTTTAAATTAAAAATCAATCTTTTCTTACATTTTTAAAAGCGTCTTACTTTTATTTGCACAAATATGTAACTAATGTTTTATCTACTATTTTAGTATTTATTATATAAGGGTTCTTTCTTCTAAAATATTTTATTTTTGTCTATTTTATAAATACAATTTTATGCATTTATACTTAAAATAATAATAATAATAAATTAGTCAAAAAATAAAAACTTATTTAAAACAGAACAAACAGTAGAAAAAAGTTTTTAATTATCTGCTGGCAAACTGATTTTTGAAATAAGTCAAATACCATGTAACTAACAATGTAAGATTTTTTTTTTAAGATGATAAAAACTAGCATTTTGTAAATCATAAATAAAATGTTTATTATGACAAAATAGATTTTTTAAAATCTGATCAAAAGTTAGGAATAAAAAATGATGCCTGAGGTGATTTCATGCTATTTTAGGAAGCTTACGGTTTCCATTTTCATATAACCAGTGTCCGATTTTATATAATACAAGTCAATGTTTATATAGGTATACAAAGGTGAATAAATAATGTTAAACTATCACTTATTCGGATACAGCCTATCGCTGTTTATCTGGTATTTTAAGAACAAACAAAATGTGAAAAGCAGAAAGGGGGAGGGGGGGGGAATTAAATAGAGTAAAGGCACTTTTACGATATATATATATATATATATATATATATACAGTGAAACCCCAATCTATCGTTCACGCATCCATCGTTTTCCGCATTGATTGTTTTATTAATTCCTTTTCTTAGGAATGAAAGTTTATGAGAAATAACATGGAATTTTGAGAAATCATAAGGGTGGTGAAGGAATACACGAGCGCAGCGCTCATATATATGCATTCGTTTGCACGCATTGTGCACGGGTCCACGCTGCCGAAGGCAGTGGGGACCCGATGTAACATTTTTCTTGATTAGAATTTTTTTTTCTCTTTTTTTATCACGTGATAAAAATTAATGCAATTTTGAGAATTCATTAATTATAGTGATTCATTTAAAAATAGTGACCAGCGAAGCGGGCGTAGCCTGCTAGTGTATAATAAAATATTTTTAAAAAGCAACATACATGAAGATGCACATTCAATTTGGCAGATATGTGATCAATTTACTGCTTTTGTAAGAGTGACAAATAATTAATACTGATAATAATAAAACAAAAATTCAATATTTGGTAAATTTTATCATGCAGATTTTCACAAAATTTTAAATGCAATATGCAATTTTACAAGAGAGAATTTTTTTTTACTTATTTATTTAATAATCTATGAATATTTACAAATATTACACATTCTACTTATAAAACTAAATGTGATGTTATAAAGTATTTTTGGAAAGCTAATAAATTAAGAGGCACACTAAATTTGGCAGATATTTGATCAGTTCAATCTTTCAATGCTTAATATAACAGTGACAAATAATCAATACAGATATTTACAAAACAAAAATAATATTTAATATCTGGAAATTTTTCTCATACAATTTTTCACAAGATTTTCTATGCAATTGCAAAAGTGAGAATAATTTGCTTTTGAAATAGAAAACAGAAAGAGATATCATAACTGAAGAGAGATTTCACTGCTTTTTTGTAACAATTGGCTGCTTTTTTATGACAATTGTATATAATAAATACATATTTTATTCAAAATACTAAATAACAATTTAATCAATGTAATCTTTTGAAAATCAGTGTATATGAAGATGCATGTACTGAACTTTGACAGATCAGTTTATTACTTTTATAACTGTGACGAGTAATAATAAATAAATATTTACAAGCAAAAACTAGAAATGTAGAAACCTTTCTCCCACAATTTTTCACATAGATTTCAATGTAAATTTCATATGAAGGATTTTTCTCTTAATATTATAAATCAACATAAAAAGTTGCACATTATCTTGAATTGATATTTGATGAAGTCATTTTTAATAAAAAAAAAAAAAAATTAATGCAGTACACTCCCAGAATGAATATTTGTAAATAAATATATTTTATTTTTTTAAGGCAAATTAAGAGTAGGTAATAAATGCAGTAAAAATATAAAGTTTATATCTGCAAATTAAAATTTACCCCACAAATCCAAATTATAAAATGAAGTATAAAAATATTTAATGCAATATATAGACTTTTATTATAAATTTACAGTTTTATTATAATTGAGAAATATAGATATAACTGACTTTTTTTATGCTTAGAATTTTTTCTTGATTTTTATAGTCATTATTTTTTTTTTGTTCAAACAAAAATATTGTTGCTTAAAAAAAAAAAAAAAATACTTAGGGTACGGTGGGGTAGTGGGACCCCTTATCGGCATAATTTGACTTTAGCTGAACATAGCACCGGTTGTAATAGGCCTATCAACTTTTTTTTTTTTTTTTTTTTTTTTTTTTTTGTAGTTCATTCATAGACCTATTATAAGAGTGGACAGAGCATTCTATTATTAAAGGAATATAAGAAAAGGTGCAAAGATGAAACCACGTTACTGTTGAAAAAGGTTACCTTTTTTGGCATTTATCGCGTTATTGGCGATTTTTTGTTCTGAACATAAATATTATTATTATTATTAAAAGATACAGCAAGAAAAACTTGCGTAAAATGAAACAGCTGCTGAAATTTATTTTTACCTTGTTATTAACACTCTCCAAAAAGTTCAAAAGCGTTTATAACTTCGTTTTGTCTATACTCGCTTTAACTCTCATAAACAGTGTCCGAAATTAGCAGTCATTAGTTGTCAAATATGACTAAATTATTGCATTTGGCGACTATAAAATTATTTCCAGTCGTCAAATTTAACGCCTAGCTTTTTTTTTAAAGACTTATTTTTGTTTAACTTTGAAAGGTCCAAGTCCATATAATATTTTCCCCCCTACCGCACAGGGACTATGTCGTTTAGACACCTGGGCATTTCCAGCATATTTCACCCCCGACCCCCTTACAGAGATAAAAAAGAAAAAGTTTCCTTTAATCCCTTTTAATCTTATCTTTTTTTAAAACTGCAATTTGCAACGCTCTCGCCACACATGCATACAAATAACCTATGGAACTAACACATTTATCTGTGTGCACATACTGATGTAATGTGTAAGAAAAATACTAGTGCTGCACCAAGTAGCACTTTGGCCGAGTAGCCGAATACCGAGTACCTTTTACTACTCGGCCGAGTACCGAGTAGTTGTAAGAAATAATAATTGATGCATATATGAAGAAATTTGCACATCTTAAAATTAAAGAAAAAGGCTTTTGAACATAAAATTTAGTTAAATGGTAAACAGCATGCTTTCATGCAGAACTTTTGTAGTGTACATACATAATTAGGTTCATTGCTATATTTTGATACTTTCAGCATAGTGGATTACTAAAACCATAACTGATAAATTTACTCTTAACATCTTTTTTTAGATGCGAAATTATCATACTCAGATAATTCTTAGAGAATATAAAAGTTACTAGTCACTAAGGCTTAATTTAAGATACATGAAATTCACATATGAAAGGGTAACATTAAAATATTTTATAATTTCAAACATGACAGGCTTCATTAATCTTCAGATCGTAGAAATGTAAAATGACAGGTGGTTTTGGGAACAACATATTTGTTAATGAAAATAAGTTTTAAATAACGTTTTAGTGTATTTACCCTTTTTTATATATAACGTAAAATGCCATAAAAGCCTTTATTTGGTTAAATGCCCCCTCCCTACTCTTTTTTATTATTATTATTTTTTTGTTCTTAAAATACTAAATAAACGCAACTTTTGCTCAACGGTAGACTGTATCCGAATAGGTGATAGTTTTTTATGTTATTTTATAGTATAAAATTCAAAATCAATCTTTTCTTACCAATTTGAAAGTGTGTTAGTTTTATTTGCACAAATGTATAACGAAAATTTTGTGTTAATATTACAAAGAGGTTCTTTTTTTCCTAAAATATTTTATTTTTGTCTGATTTATAGATACAATTTCATGTACTAAGCATTTATAAAATAATGCATATTGATATTACATAATAGTTATAATTAAAAGCTCAGATCATGAATCATCTCTATACTAAGTTTGGTAACAGCCCATTTTAACTGCAGAAAGCTGTTATAGCAAAAATTTTAATTATAATGACTCTGTATTTATATTTTCATATTTTTTTAGTTCAGTTGTAAAATAAATATCTCTCACTAACACATTTCTATCAATAATGCATAAAAATAGTGAAATTTCCACAACTACTCAGTATTGGCCGAATACATAGCCTAAATTTGGCCAAGTAAGCCGAGTGCCGAGTATATACCAAGTACTCGGTACAGCTCTAAAAAATACATATAATATATTAAACTGTGTTCCAGAAATTTTGACGTGTAGTTCAGAAAATATTGTTTTACTCATAATCACTCTATTAGTCATGTTAAAAGCGAATTTCAGAAATTGCAACTAGAAATTTCAATTTGACGCCTAAAATATTTACAGCAGGCATCATATGACGCCTTCCCTTTCCTTCCCAATTTCTATCACTGCTCATAAATAATCATGGACATTTTTGAAATGATATAAAGTATAATATATTCAAACTAATTCAATTTAGAGAATTAAGTATAGCAATTATAAACATTTTATAAAAATAATTACTTAAAAAGAACGAAATAATAAAATATTAAAAAGAATCTTACCTGTGAAAATCCTTGTTTTACATAATTTCTAGGGCTTTTAATATCTAATTACAATTTCTTGGTATAAAATTCTTTTTACATTCAAAACAATATAACTTTTAAAGAGAAATAAAAATTTTAAAAATAATTTTCAAAGAAAACGGAAAAATATCGCCTGCTTAATAAAAAGCAGTGTTTAGAGCATGGCGAGTAAATTTCAATATTGGCCAGTTTGGCGTCCTGTAGATCAAAAGTCACATGACCTTTTTTATGAGTTACCTTTGCCACTAAAAAAGGCTGCCATTGTCCCGTCCACTCCTATAATAGGTCTATGGGTTCATTCTCTCATATGTTGTTCCTGTACCCATGGCAACCTTGAAACAAATTGGCAAATGATTAATTAAAAAAGAAATGTGGAACAGCTTTACTATTAGGCACATACTGCTGTTGCCGATGTATAGCTCACTGGATGAATCGATACTCTGAATCATTACAAAACTTAAAAAATACATTTTAAGAAAATAAATTATTTTTTCACTCAGGTGCTTGTTTTGAAATTCACTGAAATTAATTAAGCATATTTTTAAGATTAATAAAACAAACATATAAAACAGTAATAGAAATTTGAGTTACTTCACCAAAAAAAAAAATTTCGAACGGCTTTCAATCTTTAGCACATAAAATTCAATGTTGATCCCAGTGGCAGAACGTTTTGTAGCTGTCTGCAACAGGCTTTTAAAATTTCATAATCTGTCTGCAAAATTTGTGTGTAATCAGGGGAGAAAATGGCTTACACTCAAAAAGCCTGAAAGCTGATTGGAGGGGGGGGGGCTTAACATCAGTAGGGATCTCGTGCAACAATACACGTATACAATTTTACTGCAGAACAATATAGTATAAACAATTGTGTGTATTCATTCAATTCATCTCATTCAATTATATATTTTATAGCAATGTTTGACACAACACAATATAAATAATTATAAATAATAAAAGTATTAGTTGTAGTTTTGATACAGAATTTTTTTTTTTCAGTGAATTGTTATTCGAAAGTTGCAGACAAATTTTTTTATCAGTGCGGACAAAAACTGTCCACAAGCCGTTTTTCTGTGTCCGCGACTATGTCGCCGTGTTTCTGCCACTGGGCTGTTGATAATGACAAGCACATAATATTCAGTGGAAATAATGATGTTAAATATATAACTCGAATATTTTCTACAATTTTTTAAAATTACAGGCTTGCATGAAATTTTGTGCTGCAGTGGTCAGTATCCCGATATTAAAACCAAAAAAACATCACTGGATACCCCTAATTTGTAGCGCATGAATCAGAAAATGTATAAAAATCTGTACTGCAGCAGTCAGGATCCCGATATTAAAAAAAAAAAAAAAAAAAAAAAAAAAAAAATCACTGGATACCCCTAATTTGTAGCGCATGAATCAGAAAATGCATGAAAATCTGTACTGCATCAATTACTAACACGCACTATTTTTTCCCTAAATACTAATTCCATTTATTTAAAAATAATAATAAAATACACTTGAAAAACTAATTTTTAAATCTTAAAAACACGTTAAAAAAAATCATTCAGCTGAGACGCATTACGATAAACACACATGAGCTTTCGGCACAAAAAGAAAAACAAAGTTCCGATACAAAAAGGTTACTATTAAAAAGTATCGATCTCGATATACTAAATCGGGATTAAATTACGTGATTTTGGTCAAAGCTGAGAAAAATGTACCTTTTTTTATCATTGGGGTTAAGTTTTCCAACTCCAGACAAAACATAGCGACATTCGTTTTATGGCGGGCATCGGTCTAAAAGACCACATTTTCCCATGGAAAGTTGTTGAAATCCCTCTAATTAGAAAACAAAGCAAACTAGCTGACTAGTACTTTTTTCTTCACTGTTTGTTTTAAAACAAAAGAAACTATCTGATTTTGCATCACATATCAAATTTTGCTTGATTGCCATCTCATCTATTAAAGATGACGAGAATTTTTCGAAGCTATTTAGATTGTTCGATTCTTCCATCAGTCTTTCTTTTATTAAATTAGTAACACCAAGTTCACCACTAAAGGGACGCAGGTATCTCTGCAATGTTGTTTTTTGCTGGCTAAGTTAATTGCTTTTCACGAGCAAAATAATATCCTTTTGGTGAGCAGGAATTCCATTTTTTCAAGTGAGTAATGATGCTTGTTAGTCTCATAATAAGTGAGTTTTGTCTTTAATTTTTTTAATTCTGCACGCGATTTTTCTATTTGTGCATTTTGTTCCACAGTCTTCTTTTCAAAAGTCTCACTGCATCTTTTTTTCTACTTAAAACATTTCCAATGAAGCTTTTATTTCTTGCTGAACAGACTGAGGCATATTATCATAATCACAAAATGAGTCCGAAGAAATTTGGCTAGAACTGTCTGCAGACGAATCTTCACACTTCCTTTCAATACATGGCTTTTGAAGGCACATATCTTCTACTTTCTCCCGCACTAAACTTCCTCTACTTTTATTATCTGCCGGCATTTTATATTTTGCAGGGGCCAATCCAGGATTTCAAAATTAATACCTATTTTTGTGAAAAATCTTAACTATATTTTATTTTTGTGAAAAATTGCAGCACACTCTTGTTCTGTGTGTGTGTGTGGGGGGGGGGGGAAGTTTAAACTAAGTAAAATAATAAAAATAACGCTTAACAGTTGGTGTGAGGCTTATAGCAGAACAGGAATCAAATCCCATTTCTCTCTGAAGTAAACAGTTCAGTAGAGAGAATGTAAGTACGAGTTGTTTTTATTTGTGCTATTATCACTGCACTACACATGAATTGTACAAGGGAGGATACACACATCACCATACAGTCATCAAAGCGTCAAACCACCTGACGAATCAGCAAACAGTACATTATGGCCACAACTCCAAAGCGTGTCTGTACAGATACATGCGAGGATCGTTTTGTTTACTTATGCTACACCATTTCTCACCCGTAGAAAACACTTGTGTGTAGATTAAAACCAACATTGTGTATGTTTCTTGCTTTGTGAATTGCATCAACAGGAATGCACAAATAAGTTACTCTTCTTTGAAAATGTGCTCATTTAAGATGACAGATTTTGCTGGGATGACTAAGATTTTTGTGAAGGTACCAATTTTAGCTGAATGATTTTTGTGAAGGTACCTTTTTTGCCAGATTGATTTTTGTGAAGATACCTTTTTTGCCAGATTGATTTTTGTGAAAATACCTTTTTTGCCAGGTTGATTTTTGTGAAGGTACCCATAAAAGGTAGTAAACTCGACCTGTATTAACCCCTGTTTTGGGTAATTTTCAAACATACTTGGGCTTGCATTTTTATCCAATAGTCGACGATTTAATCCTTTTTTAAAAAAAGCAGCTTTTCAAAAGTCTCATTTCATTTTTTTTCTACTTAAAACATTTTCAATGAAGCTTTTATTTCTTGCATTGCTTTCTTGCTGAACAGACAGAGGCATATTATTAAAATCACAAAATGAGTGAACTGGCTAGAACTGTCTGCCGACGAATCTTCACGCTTCCTTTCAATACATGGCTTTTGAAGACTCGCATTTATCCAATAGTCGACGATTTAATCCTTTTTTAAAAAAAGCAATTCCTGATATAATAATCTATTGCTTATGATAGCAATCGCGACAACATAAACAACACACTGCGGATTTCTCCGTGTGCGGATTAATACAGTGTAAACAATTAGCGACATTAGCGTAGTGTCTACAGCAAGCGCGAATGATCTACGCATCCGGATGTAGTACGCATGCGCTTCAAAGACCATGGACCATGGTATAAATTCGTATTCATGAGTACTTTAAATTTTTTCGCTTTAAATTTTTTTTATTTAGTATGAATAACGATGAAATAGAATATCTATAACTAAAAAATATTTCTTTTATTTTAAATATTATCTAAATACTTTTTTGATAAAATGGGAAATTTTAAAATTAAAAATATTTTCTTCATAGCAAAAATTTATTGACTGCATTCACGTTGGTCAGCCAACCAACGTGAGCAACTGAAGCCTTGCAAGCAAGAAGTAATAACCGCATCACGGTCTTTTCAGCCGAAGAAACACATGTAATTGGCGTAGTAATATAGTTCCATATTTAAAGCGATTTATATAAAAAACAAGAGTTTTCCTGGAAAAAACGGAAACGTTACTAGATTCAGAAAGATTTTATTAACAACATATATTAATTATATGAAAATCCTTCGAGCCGTTTTAGAGATATTTTTCAGAATTTCAGTCCATTACTCCAATCGTTTTCCCATTTTGGCTTTAAATTGAGATTCAGATCTCAAAACATATTGCATGTAGAAATGTAAAATTTTCAGGATAGATTAAGACCGAAGATAAAAGACTATTTTGAAAAGAACAGAACAAAATACGGCATATTTGCTGAGATATTAAGTGTCGGCTTTTACAGATCTCTTTGATGCCAAACTAGCCGTATATAAGAGTTCGCAGCGTTCAGTTTGGGCTTCCGCTTGCGCCACTCGAAAAACTGTCGTTTTTCATGATCTATATTATTTCATTTCGTATATTATGTTACACCTACGAAAAAAAATTTAAGCTTTATTGGTGATCAGTACAGCCATTATAGACACTTTTACTTGAAAAATATTGCACATTTTTCAAAGAGTACTGTATGCACCAATCGCAAGTGTAATGTATTATAAACCTGAAGTTATCTAAAAAAGTACTGAAGTATATACAAATATAAAAAAAATGAATTCAAGATAATTAAGAAACAGGAAAATGAAGCATGGTTTTATTAATTTTTATAATTCACTTTTTCCTGAAAGATTTCCGGTGTAAAACATTAAAATTTTGTCTATTTCTTATAGGATCTTAATTTTATTTTTCTACATTTACAGATAACCCCCTAACAAATTTTTGATTATAAATCTATAAATACTAATGTTAAAGTATACAAACAATGTACTTTTCCTCACTGCCAGACTCTCAGAAATTCGAAAATGAAGTCAAAGTTGGGTGTTGCTATTGAAAAAATCAAATTGGCGCTCATTTCAATATGTAGATGACCCCTAATTTAAAATTTGACGACATATTCAGAAAGTGCTTTTAATTTCCTGTTGAATTATGTCTACTATATGTTCCTGCGTCAATTAATACCAAAATTACAGCGGATGTTGCGTTTTTTTTTTCCGAATGTACCATCGTGTACACTAATGTGCATGGAGCACATAAAATTCGTCGTGGCTACTCCATGTTCCCATCCAAATTTTATCACTGGGTGCCGCGGAAGTGGGGACACCGCACCGGGAAAGACCAAAATTGTAAGTCTCCGGACCACACTTAAGGGTGAGTCCCAAAAGATAGTGTAGCACTATTGCGGCGCAAAACATACTCAACCTCAATCATAATTTCATTTTGAATTCTTCAAAAAGTATTAAATAAAATAATTAAGTAGCTAAAATTTCATACCATTAAAAGTCAAATTTAATTTATAATATCCGATGCTATATTTGCATACACGAATCTTCCTTATTTATTCCCCGCTGTCTAAATTTTCATGAAAAAAGTTAATTTGCTTTAATTTTCATTTAAGTTTGAAGTTAATATCACAAAAAACATTTTAAGAGTGAAAAAAAAAAGTAGTAATAAATTAATATTTGCATGTAAATAAAAAACTAAAATATTTCATCTCTGCCAGGAAAATTTCTTGCATATCTTTTTTCATTCGAGAAGTGAAAATTTTGTAATGGGTATGTTGCGTCACAGAGTATACATTTTACTTCATGACATTTTCATTTTTCATTTATTTTTTGATGCGTATCAGGATTGAGGAGTCAATGTAAAACATCAGACGAAGATATTTCGGAATATGAAAAAAAAAAAAAAAAAAAAAAAAAAGAACGAAGTCGTTAGATTCAAGTGCATTCAGTGATAAGCAAATATATAAATTGAATATATTTCTACCAGATTACATTAGAAAAAAGAAGAAGAAAAAGAGAGAGAGAGCGAAATATGAGATAAAAGAGCATTACTCTTTGATGTTGATGTTGTTACTCGACACCAAAGAGGATTAGATATTTAACATAATATAAATTTACAAAAAATGATGCAAATAATTTTAACCTAGAATATCTATGAATAAAATGCAAGTCAATGCAATGTTTATTTTTCAAAGTAGTCCATCAGATTTTAAAAACAATTATACATCTTTACATAAACATAGCTACCAACTTTTACGTTTTTTGGCTACCAGAAAGTATCAATAGATTTTTTTTTTCTGTAACAATATTCGCAAAATAAATAAAATTTTCTATTAAAATTTTCCGGTAGTCAAAAAAAGGTAAAAATTGACAACTTTTCATAAAACATAACTATCAAGTCTTCAGCTTTTTAAATACCATTGTTATTATTAATATTATCATTAATATTATATTATTTTTTTACCCATTAATTACAGAGAAAAAATTGTTTTGGGGTCAGATTTTCGAAGTTGATATTTATATATATTTACGCATTTTGATGTTACCTCAAGAAAAAAAAATCAGCTTTCCAGCGGTTTGTCTGTGTGTGTAGTGTATCAGTCTGGCAGGTGCGCCAGTAAATACTTAGTTGCCAAAATTTTAATTTATTCCGGAGCATTTTTAGCCTCGTCTCAATTTCAAACCACATTTTTTTAAAAGTAACATTTACTTAGTTTATCGTAGTTATATATTGGATAAAATCATTCTAAAAATAAGCTGGTGCAAATTAAAGGCGGGGCTGAAAAATGCTTAGGAATAAATTAAAATGTTGGGAACTATGGTAAACATTATGACTCAGGAACAAATACTAGCAGAAGTTGTTTAATTTCAGTAGCGTAAATCAGAATCATATGGAAATGCTGCAAGAACCTTTTGTTAGAATCGAACAAATAGTTCGTGTACATGGATATGAAAGAGTATTCAAATACATTACGTCTAAGGCTGGAATTTCTGTTAGGAGCAGTTTAAAATCTTTAGACTGCACTAAATAAAGTGAAATTAATATATCTTTTTATATTCACAAAAGCGTATGCTTTGTAATGAAAATGTATGAAAATCACTCGCCATTCGTTTACAGGGTCACACAAAAAAATACATTAGGTGATACCTGCGAACCATCTCATTAATAAGCGTAAAATTGTCAACGCCCCGTGAAAAACACCCCTTTTTCCACACCATTTTATTTTTAGAGAAATTATCTCCAAATGTTTTTACGATTAAATAAGAATAAAATTACTCTAAAAAATTATTGGAATGGGAAAAAAAAAAGGCGGGTGCTAAAAGCCTTACGCTTCATAATGAGGTGGTTTGCAGATATGCATTAGGATATGCTCTAAAATTGCTCGAAGTGTAATTCAAGTTTTTTTAATTGCTTTTATACTGTGCTAAATTGAAATATACTACGTGGTGCATACCTTATTTTCCGGCATATTACCCGTAGGTTTTTTTAATGAGTTTTAAACCGGACTGATTTAACTCTTAGTTAGCAAGCTAATGAGCTTTTGACACGTACAAATATAGTCTTATCGTTAAATTAAATCTTCTGATATGAAACTGATTTATGCAACCATGCAGATTATACGCTGGAAAATACGGTATATAATTTATTAACGATGCAAATGGTTACCTAAAATTCAGCAAAAGTACTCTTTTTTAATAAATGTAATTTATTGAAAAGCTTTACTAAATTTTGCCAAATCCAGAAAAACTACTTAAAATTAAGAGTGATATTTACTTCCTCATACCAATATACACTCATGTTTGTGAAAATTGCAACACTAAGAAGGAATGCGAATATAAGAATGATATTTATTGTGCACATACATTATAGTAGGAAGAGCAACTGATTAAATTTTCAGGAAGTTTTGAGTAATATACCCTGTGAAAACAGTACATAAAGCAGCGACCTCTGGGAGTAATAACTACACTTATCTGACTAGGCATTGAATCGAACACCGATTGGATGACATATTCGGGTACAGCACTTAATGAAGCTGCAACAGGGGGCCACAGTTCATAGTCTGTAGTTACTGGAGAATGGTGGCGGGTCACTCGCTTTTCAACGATTAAACAGATATTTTTATTGGGGCGAGATCAGGAGAACGCGCAAGCCGGTGCAACGGTTGAACACATTCACTATCAAAAAAGGTCCGGATAATGCAGACAACTTGCGGTCATGCATCATCCTGCTTAAATATTGTGATACGGATGCCTAGAATATAGGGCAGAGGGGCGGCACTTAACTCACCAGAAATTTAATGGCCGCTATTCAGAGTGCCGGGAATGCGTAGAAGAAGTAATCGAGATGAGTATCCAAAGGGACCCCATACCATCACTGTGGGTGATGGACAGTGTGACGATATCGAATCCGCGCTGGTAATGCGCATTATTCACAATGCTGTTAAATACGGATAAGGCAATCTTGATGCTGTAAAGAGGATTGTGATTTGTCTGAAAAGCGACTTCACGCCATTCCTGCGTCCAGGTTCATCGTTGATCACTTATTAAAGGCGCATATCATTGATGCAGTTTTGAGGGTAATCAAAATTTTGGTAGCCGCGTACTGGGTCACCACCTGGAGTGATGGTATGCTTTACCATTAGATACACATCTCGATCAACTGCTGTTTTCATTCCCGCCAATCTGAATACCAGCCATTACATTTCTGACAATTTAAGGCCAATCGCTCTGCCCTATATTCAAGGTCTCCGAAGCGCAATATTTAAGCAAGACAATGCCCGACCGCAAGTTGTCCGTATTGTCCAGACCTTTCTTGATGCAGAATATGTTCGACTGTTTCTCGGCCTAGCGCGTTCTTCTGATCTTGCACCAATGAAAATGATTGTTTACTCGTTGGAAAGCGACTAGCCCGCCACCACTCACAGTAACTACGATCGATGAATTGTGACATTGTTGAAGCTTCATGAAGTGCTCTACCCGTACATGTCATCGAATCGCTGTTTGAGTCAATGCCTAGGCAGATAAGTACTTTTATTTCTCATAGAGATCGCTGCTTTATGTATTGTTTTCTCAGTACATATTACTCCAAATTTTCTGAAATTTTAATCAATTGGTCTTCCTACTATAATGTACGTGCCCAGTAAATATCCTTCTGATATTCGCATTCTTTATCGGTGTTGCAATTTTTACAATCATGAGTCTAGTAGATAAATATTTTCTTGAACTCCAATTTTCAACGCTGTTTTTGCAAAATGTGCGCGTTTTGATGTCACGTGAATGAGAAAATGATATTTTTAGAAAATTATATATGTATATGATTTTTTTCAGCATAACATGAAATTAAATCATTGCAAGAATTTTAAGTTTGGAATTTCGAAGATCAAATGAGAGTGCCTCTTGATAAATTTGACCAAGATTGGTGTTCAGACAATCTAATTAAGTTGTGTGTTTATATTTCGCTTCTAAAGCTTCAAAAGGAGAGTTTTTGTTTTTATGTAAAGCATATACGCTCTTAATCGGCAGAGAGGGAAATTTAAGATACTGAATTGTTGAGAAATTTTCTTTTACGATGTTACATCATGGAATATAATTTGTTCCATTGATTTATATTGATTTATATTTTAATTTATTTCATTAATTATAACAATAAAAACGTACATACGACATGTAAATATAGCCTTTGTCTTTATTAGCCTGACATTTAATTTTATTTTTGACAATTAGGAAGATTCTAGGAGTGATGTGTGTAAATGTTGTCTGAATAATTTTGGATAAACTTTTAAATTTTGCAACAAGTATATAGATATTTTGTATGTAGTTACAATAGTTTTCGGAGGGTTGAGTGGGCAGTAGTTACTTTTACAAAATATAAATGCCAAATAAACCTGTTCTTAAAATGATTTTGATTTGTTTTTTAAGCATATTCAAATACAGTACTTACCATCTTACTCCTTAATCTGTAACCTGTCTCATTAGTAATGAAATGCAAGCTAAGAGAAAATTGTGCGAGTGCCACACGAGACTATTTAAAATTATCTTGGTTTTATTTAATTAAAGAAATTAAATCTTTAAGTGATTACTGCAGCTATGATTACTGCGCATTCAGAATTTTTACCACTTACCGGCAATACTACGAAATTTAGTTGAACATTTTTGAAATATTTTGTTTTTGGAAATCATTCATTTATTTTCTTACAGTTAAACCCCGCCAGTGGCTAAGAAGTTCTACTCTATAGTTGACTATATATGGTAGACAGAAAATGTCGGGTTCGATTCCAAGCCATGCTTTTCGACCTATCTCTTCAGAGCTTTCCGTGGTTTCCTTCGAAAAGCCCGTAAGTAAGGGCTAGGATTAAACTGACTCCCACGGAGGATACAAAAACCAGGTGTGTAGTGATTTGTAAAATCAATTGTCCATTCTAACATCACCACTATCTTGTAATTTAAATATTTCTGTTGCAGATCGAGGAAAAACAATTTATTAAACAATTTAATGTTAGTATTTGATATTTCATTTAATATAATATTTGGCTACAAAATATCTTATATTCATATAACAGATTAACAGTTTAATAATAATAAAAAAAAAAAAAAAAAAAAGTCTTTTTTTTTTTTTTTTTTTTTTTTTTTTTTTTGTAAAAGTTGTTGCACTAAAGAAAGTGTTCTTTTTAAATATATAAATATATATATATAGAAAAAACTGCATTCAAAAGAAATTAATGAAAGAAATCTCAGTGGGAGAATCTGCTTTTTGACTATCGTTAGTTAAAAATTAACGGTGGTTAAAAAAAAATATATAATAATAATTCTATATAAAAAGATATCTATAAAAGGATATTTTCAATGCCAATTTTCTTCCCCAGTTTTATTTTTAGAACATAATTTATTCTTTAAGAATTATTATAAAACATCCTTACACATTGAATAAATTAAACTTTTCCTAGGAAAAAAAGTCTCCTTTTTTAAGGCAAGCATTAGTTTTTACACATTATAAGTGATAAGGTACATTAACTTCAAGTTCCTTTTTTCTTTCCTGTTTTAAAATATTCTATATATAAAAAGTCCTTTAGAAGATTGCTATAAAAATAAATAAATAAATAAATAAAATGAAATAAAATAAAATAAAATAAAATAAGATAAAAATAAATAAATAAAGCAAAAGTTCAAGAATTTTTTTTTTTTTTTTTTTTTTTTTTTTTAACTCGTAAAGTCATACTTGAGAAAAAAAAATGCGAACAATTTGTTAAAGCATTTTTTATAGTAACTTTATGCGTTTAATTTTCATTAAGTGTTCTGTATATCTTCGAAGCAATCATGAAAATTTGGTGCAGAACGTGCGCCACTATTTATGAAAAAAATTCTTCTTGTTTAACCTTTTAATGGGTCATTTATTCGATAATTTAATATTATTATTATTATTATTATTATTATTTTGATTGAGATTGATTTAACTCCATCAAGGAGGTGGAATACATTTTATACCACATAATTTTAATTCCCAACTGCAAAAAATTGTCCTGAATATTTTTAACGAAGTTTTACTTTTTAAACTCATCTGAAATGTTTCATTAAAATTTTTTCTTCTAATCTTGTTCTCAGATTCCGATGACACTTGATTTTGAATGAGAGTAATTATATTGCCCCCGAAAGAGATAAGAAATAATCACATTTAGTATATTATATAAAATTAATTTGATTTTTTATCTTTTATAAGGCCATGAGAAGTACTTACCACTCTATTAATTAATTTTAAACGAAAAAGGCGTAACCAATTTTTTGTGGGAAAATAACTATTCACGAATTTTCAAATTAAATTTCAGAAAAAAAAAGAATCATCAAAGAATGTGACACGTTGTTCTCTTAGTTTGTCCTTTCATGTATTTTAATAGAGCAAAAACTCCAGGCGTGGTAAAGTAGTTTACGACACCTTTCTCATTTAAAAATTGAGGATTTTGGTGTTAAGTTTACATACCACAGCCCATTAAAGGGTTTGTCGAAGATTAATTAAGACGAAAATTTTTATTTGTAAATATTGGCTGAAATCTGCGCCAAATTCCCATCATGGTCAGAGACGGATAAATAAATTTTTAAATTAAAGTGTTTTTGTTATAGTTATTATTAAATAATAAGAGTATTTTCTTCCATACAAAACGAACCAAAAGAACACATTATTATTATAATTATTATTATTTTACATGGTGAGTACGGTGCTTACTTTTTTATACCACTTAATTTATGTAGTAAGTTTGGCATGGGAAACACCTATAAATTTAAGAAAAAAATTCTTGTAAAGTAAAGTATTGGACGAGACCTTAGAAAAAAGCGCGTTATTCCAAACCCTGTTTTCCTATAGAATCAGGTTGAAATAAACAGTTTATGATATTGATTATAAAAAAAATATATATACGCGATGCTTTTTATATTTTTATTTAAATTAAATATTAATCTTCTGAATCAAAGTATAATAACATTAAGTGAGTGAAAATTACGTTATTTTAGATACAATCATAGCGAAAGTTCGCGCAAGAAATTTTTCTTTACTTATGTCTAACATAATATTAAAAAGGTAAATAAAATAAAATGAAATAAAATAATGTTATGAGTGCAACTTCTCTGATTCTTTTATTCAAATTCAATTAAAATTATTACAACAATTATTTAATGACAATTATTTAACTTAATTTTATTGTAAATAGCAGTCTTTAACCCTCTACCAATTCTATTTAATTTCAATCTTCTTGTCAGTGTTGCCAAATTTAGTGACTTTTTTTATTTAATATGCACCACTAAATTTTAACAGTAACGGTTGCCTAATCACTTCAAACGTTATTCGTCCATTACACATATATCAAATATCACGCCGCAAAATTATTGGTGATAGTTAAATCAAACACCTTCAGAGCGCTTTAGAGCGTTAGGTCATAGCCTCCTAAACTTGATGCCTTCCGTGGGGCTCGAAAACTTGGCAATAGTTCAAGCGGAAGAAAGCGCCGCCTGGTACAGATTGCGCGACTTTTTTTTTTTTTTTTTTTTTTTTTGTTTTCAACAGCTACCAAAATTTTTAAAAGGGGAATTTGATATACATAAAAGGCAAATAGAATCGAAGAAACGTCGATTATATATATCATATATCGCTTCATAAAATTATTGGCGACAGTTGAATAAAAAATTCGCTCAATCTGTACCAGGTGGCGCTGTCTACCACTTGAACTGTTGCCAATTTTCCGAGCCACGCGGAAAGCATCTAGTTTAGGAGACTATGGTTAGGCAGTGTTGCCAGATTTAGGACTATTTTTATTCAACTATCACCAATAATCCTGAGAAGTGATATTTTATATACAGATTTGCGATTAATCTTCGAAGTGATTAGGCAACCTTTGTAATTCAAATTTTAATGGTGGATATTGAATAAAAAAGAGTCACCAATCTGGCAAAACTGGTGATAGGGCCAGCAAAGGTTTAACAGCTGATATCTAGATTCGATTCTTCGGCACCATTTATCTTTTATAAAAATAAATTCCTAAATGAAAATACAAAATTTCTATCAAAAATAAATTTAAAATTATTATTAAAATATAGTTGTGACAGTGTTTCTTGGCTTTAGCCAGATCATTTTCTTTTACAGAATACCATTACATGAAGTAAAAGCATAATTTTATTCCAATAGGATATTACACCGGTATTCGTATTTTGAAGGCAATTATATGTATATAATTGCCTATAAGTACTTGCAATATGAATAAGTATAATAACAAAGATGTACGTTATTAAAATATGCAGAAATGGTTACGAAGAAATGAATATAAGTAAAGAAAGTGTGGTAACAAATATATATATATTTGCAATTGCATATGTGTTATAAAATATATATAGAAGTACAAAAAAAAAAAAAAAAAAAAAAAAAAACACTGCCTACCAATTATCTAAATAACGATTAAATATATGTGAACATATTTCTGAATATAAATAAAAGTAAACAAATTTCAGTTTTGAAAAGAAAAAGAATATTAAAAGTAAATAATGGCATTGTCCAAAGATATAACACTGGTGGAAAAATTAGATGCCACAAACTATGATTTGTGGCGCTTTAAAATAGAAATGATCCTAATAAAAGAGGATTTATTCAATGTGATCACCGACCAACCCCCAGAACCTTTGACTGCCGATTGGCGTGCTAAGGATAAGAAGGCCAGAGCCTTCATAAATCTGTCAATCAGATAATAAATGGTAGGCACCTAAATACCGCCAAAGAAACATGTGACGCTCTCCAGAACATTCATCAAAGGGCTAATTTAACAAATAAACTATTTTTATTTCGTAAATTGTACTCAGCCAAATTGGCTGAAAATGGCAATCTGATAGATCACATTACCAACATTTACCAAATACGCGATAAGCTAATTGCCATTGGTGAAGAGATACATGACCAGCATTTGGCAGCAATAATGCTTTGCTCCCTCCCCTCTAGCTATGATACATTTAAGTGCAGTTTCCACTGAGGTTGGTTGGAAGTCGTTTCGAGCTGCGCTATTCAGAATCCTTTGATGTGGTCAAGCGGTTGGAGGTGGTTCAACCGGTTGGTCCGAAGGGAGAAAGTCCCTGGCTCTAACCCCCAGCTGAGATAATTGAGGTTGCAGAGGCAGATATCTTTGTCAATTTTGCATGCTTTCCTTTCAAAAAACTGCGCAATCTGATAAAAAAAGGTTACAACTGATGACAAGACGTTTGGCTCTTTGTGTCGAGAGCGTGATTAATGGTTTTTTGAACCTCGAAGTTCCAATTGCAATGGAAACCGGCCTTTATCACTGCAATAGAAAGCAGAAATGAACAGGAATTGACAGCCGAGTTTATACGAAATAAGCTAACTGACGAGTACATTAAAAGAACACAAAACAAAAACACTCAGGGAGAAAACGCATATAAAATGCAGCTTAAAAATAAAACACAATCGAGTAAACATTGCACTTACTGCAAAAAATCATCACATACCCGTAATGAGTGTTGGCACTTAAGGACCCTCTTCACTCACCGCCGCGGGAAGCCCGAGCCAATGTTTTTCTATGGGGAAATTTTCTTTACAAATAACTTATTAACTAATACATATTTTTAAATTCTGTTTTCACATTCTGAAAGTTCCCAGCTGTTAAATTGACGCACCTTTTTTAAAAATGTATTTTTTTAATTTTTAATATTTTATTTCGAAATTGCAAAATGAAAAAATTTCACATATTGAAAATTCGTATTTTGCAGCTTCAAAATAAAATATAAAAAAATAAATAAATATTTTTTTAGAAAAGGTGCGTCAATTTAACAGCTAGGAACTTTCAGAATGTGAAAACAGAATTTAAAAATATGTATTAGTTAATAAGTTATTTGTAAAGAAAATTTCCCCATAGAAAAACATTGGCTCGGGCTTCCGGCGACGGTGAGTGAAGAGGGCCGTTAAAGCCCAGGGGAGGTAACCCACACCGCAATAACAATAATTTCAATAATAATAGCGGTAACAATACTAGATATAAAGGTAAACAAAAAACACAGTTAATTAAAGAAACACGGAATAAACTGAAAAATTTAACTTTTATTATAGACAAAACTGAAAATGATGGATTCGTAATAGATAGTGGAAGTAGCTCACATGTCTGCAACGATTTAAATAAATTTACATGTTTAAAAAGAGATGAAAAAGTAAATATCATGCTAGCGAACGGACAGACCGTAGTCTCTCAGGGACATGAGGACATAAATATAGCAGTAGTTAACTCTGAAAATGAAACAAACAGTATTACATTAAAAGATGTATTATATATCCCTGATATGGCTACTAACTTGATCTCGATAAAGAAAGCAACTGAAAATGGTTGCGTTGCCACAAAGACAAAGAATGTCAAATTAAATACAATAAAATACCATACATTGAGGCTAACGTAACCGATAATTTATATGAGATAAAAACACATAAAAATTTGTCGGAAAGTATAAACATTGCAGAAACATGCAATGATAAAAACTGTGTTAAAATATGGCACCAGCGGTTAGGTCACAAAAATTATCAACAGATCAGAGAGCTCACCGAAAAGAACATGGCAACAGGAATAAATTTAAATAAATCAAACATAATGAGGAATGCGAAATATGCATAGTTTCAAAGTTAGAGGATAACTCGTATCCAAAAACGGCAAATTATAGAGCAATTAAACACTTAGATTTAGTCCACTCATGCGGACCGTTTCAAACGTCTACCGTCGGTGGTAAAAATTACTTCCTAACCTTCATTGATGATTATAGTAGGTATATATTTACATATCTAATGAAAAATAAAAGTGAAACATTCGAAAAATTCAAAGAATATCATGCGTTAACTGCGAATAGGTTTGGAAGGAAAATAAAAATACTCCGCTCAGACAATGGTGGGGAATATAAAAATAAACAATTCGAAGAATTTCTCACTAATGAGGGTATAGAACATCAACTTATCGTAACTCACTCTTCACCCCAAAACGCCGTATCGGAAAGAAAAAACAGAACCGTAGTTGAAATGACTAGGTGTTTAATAAAACAAAGTGGATTACCAAATAAATTCTGGGGCGAAGCTATTATGACCGCAAATTACCTGCAAAACAGATTACCCACAAGAGCTTGCGACATAACACCGTATGAAAGGTGGACAGGAAATAAACCAGATCTTTCAAATATTAAAACTTTTGGTTGTAAAGCATATATATACACTCATAAAATAAATAGAAGGAAGCCTGACAGCAAAGCTAAATTGGGTACATTTGTGGGATATGACCTCAGAAGTAAGGGATATAGAGTTTACATAGATAATAATGTAAAAATATGTAGGACGGTCAGATTTATCGAAATAGACCAAATGCGTGAAATAAGCGATAACAATGACAACGAACAGTTACTAATGAATGAAAATGAAAATGAAACCGGTACTAGCGAAATAAATAATAAATCACCTTTTTCGGTATTAACTGAACAGAATCAGGAATCGGATCACATTGAGGAATCCAATTTACAGAACGGAGAAATTTCAGATCAAAATATTCCCAGAAGATCAGAAAGCGCCAACAAAGGCGTTCCACCTCATAGATTCGCTTTGTTATCAGATATTCTATATGTAGTCGATTGGTTGGTTGTAGGATTTAAGGCCGATTGACTCCTGATGTGTCCTAGGCCTAGAGGGGGAATGCCCTCCGTGGGGGTCTTTCTAAGGGGTCCTAGCCCGTATTTACGCAAGTTTCGGAGGAAACCACGGAAAACTCCGAACGGCTAGGTCGATGAGCGCGACCTGGGATCGAACCCGGCACCTCCCATCTACCAGCTTTGAGCGCAGAACCGCTCGGCCGCTGGTGGGCCTATATGTAGTCGAACCTAAAACCTTTCATGAAATATTAGAATTGAAAAACCCTGTAGAAAAAGAAAATTGGCTAAACGCAGCCAAAGATGAAATTAATTCACTCAAAGAGAATAATATATGGATATTAGTAGACACTCCACCCAACGCACATATAGTAGGCTCCAAATGGGCGTTCAAAGCCAAATACAATCATATGGGAGAAATTCAAAAGTATAAAGCGAGGCTGGTGGCCAAATGATTTAGCCAAAAATACGGGGTGGATTACGATGAGACATTTGCCCCAGTGGCGCTTCACACGACAACCAGATCATTTTTAGTCATGGCACTATATAAAAATCTAGAATTAAATCACCTAGACCTCAAAAATGCGTTTTTGCACGGGAAACATGAAGAAAAAATTTACATGTCGCAACCGGAGGGATTTATAAATTCCGGGGTAGAGCAAAAAGTATGTAAATTAAATAAAGCAATCTATGGTCTCAAGCAGGCAGCCAGAGCCTGGAACTTCAAAATAAATGAGACTTTAATTAATCTAAATTTCACACAAAGTCTAGCTGATAAATGTCTATATAAAAGAAGTATTAACAATAGAACAGTCTACATGCTAGTATACGTAGACGATATCCTAGTCTCAGGAACGAAAAACGACATAAAAGAAATAACTGAACAACTCAGGCGCGAATATAACATTACCAACCTTGGTAACGTTGTAAATTATCTCGGCATAAACATTACCAGACAAGATAACAATACATTGCTATTAGATAAAACCAATAAAATTGAACAATTAATAGATAAATTTAACTTAACAGATGCGAAACCCACTAACACCCTCATGGATACAAATTATTTAAAAAGTAATAATAATGACAATTATTTACCAAATAATACAGATTACAGAAAAGCAGTAGGGGCATTATTGTATATTTCGACAACTTGTCGACCCGACATAAGTACGGCTGTCAATTTTCTGTCTAGACACAATGAAAAGCCAAGAAAATCTAATTGGGAACCTATCAAGAAGCTGAGATTTCGCCAACGATCCGAATGATAGGAAGTCAGTGACTGGAAATGTATTCTTCATTGGACAGAATTCAATATATTGGATATTCAGAAAACAGAGCAATATTTACATTATCAACAGCTGATGCAGAGTACGTCTCTTCCGGCAATGCAGCTCAAGAAACGGTTTTGTTGCTATGACTCCTAGAGGACCTAGACTTAAAACAAAACAAACCAATAACTATATTTGAAGACAACCAAGCCTGCATTAAACTTGTTGAATCCAACAAATATCAAGCACGGACCAAGCTCGTTGATCTAAAATTTCATTTGATCAAAGAACTTTATGAAAACAAGATAATAAAGTTAGAATACATGAATAGCAGCAGCATGACTTCTGACATCTTCACAAAGCCCCTACCAGGACCGATGTTCAACAGACATAAAACTGAATTAAACTTAAGTGAACAATGAAAATACCGCACAAGTAGGGGTATAGTGTAATAGAAATAAACTGTAATATTTTATGTCCGATATTATCATTAACCAAAAACTCCGATTCCAATAGGCTTTTTATTTTATCCGAGAGACAATCTCCGTAAATGTGCGTGTATCTAAATGGAATCTGCAGCTCCCTGTTTTCGCTCCTTGAACTTCTTTAGTCAGCATTTATAAACTTTCTCTCGCGCGCTTTTCTAATGTAAGGGTATTCATTCTGTAATATGTAACCGGTATTGAAAGGAGCTCTGTTAAATGCTCCGTTCAGAGCCTGATTAAGGGGGAAGCACACATTATCTCCGCTCTCACCGGAATATTTTTACAATTATTTTTTACTTCATGTCATAGAAATTCCACGCTTTCACGAGGAAATAATTTTTATAAAAAATGAACGGTGTAAAACAATCCAATTTACTCACCGTTATTAGACACCATAATTCTTTTAAAATAATTTTTAATGAGCATTTTCTGTTTATTATAGGAGGAAAGTATTTGTTAAAAAATAACGGTGTAAGTATAAATAATGTATGCTTCCCCCTTAATCAGGCTCTGGCTCCGTTATAATATTATACTTTGATTATATAAATATATATTATTAAAATGATAATCAAGACTTTATTAAAGGAAATATATCCTCGAAAAAGTTTTTTTAATCATGAGTTTAGTAATCACATATATAACAAATATTAATATTTTCCAAACACACAGAGTTTATTTTCAGATTCTAGTGCCGATGAATGATGCTACGCACTCAAAGATTTGGAATGACGCAGAATCTCCATCTTCGGACTGGAAGTGAAGGTGAGTACAAATCTTTCCTTCATATTAACTCTTGATGTGTAATTACTAATTTTTATACATAAAAATTATTCCTTCAGCTCTCTCACCAAAAATGTATAAACATAAATATATGAATATTATTCATTTGGATTAAAATTGAGCGCGCTATGCGCAATCTAAGATATTAGATATCAAATATTTTTATTAGATGTATGAGACTGAATGGCTCAATTTTATCCAGAAATCGCTCAATAAGCAATTTGAAAAGAAAAAAAAAAGAGAGCTGAATTATAAAATCATATTATAAGCTGATTTATAAAATCATACTACATATGATAATAATCAAGGTTACATTATAATAAATATACAAATAAAAATTGTATATATATATATTGTTGCATACTTGGGGGTTCGTGAGTTGTCCGAGAATGAAAGGCCAAACTTACAAAAATTCAGTAAATTCACAGAAAGTTCCAGAAAAATACAGGTCTATAAACCAAGTATCAGCTTCAATTCAACCAGTAAACACAGCTTAAACAACAGCAGTAAATAGCAAATTCACAGTACAAACTGTATAGCAATAACACTTAAAGCAAGTATCTTTCAAAGACGCTCAAAGCAATGCAACATTGACAGAAGCTGATCTTAGACTGACCTGAACTGACTAGCCTTGGCGAAGAAAACAGCTTATATACCCCTGTAGAAAAGTGTGGAAAGTTCCGGAAATTTCCGTATCTCATCAGCCAATGAGATTAGAGCTTCCATATTTGGTATATCCCTTATAAGGATTTTCTCGCCAAGGTCGCCAAAAAAATCGCCAAGGTGGGAAAAAGTCGCCAAATTTGGTGCCAAATCCATTATCTGCCTTATTGGGGCTTTTTAATGCGTTTTTAAGGGAAAATAAGGCTATTTCAACGCTAAAACGTCTAGAAATGCACAAAATTAGCACTTTATCAACTTACTAAGCCTCTTTGAAAGAATTTATACAAAAGTAAACACAATTATTTACAATTTTGTAACACTGCCCCCTTCCCAAGGACTGCATGTCCCGGGCAGTGCAACCCTTGGTTAAGAGGCGCAACTAAACAAATTTACACAATCTAAAATACAAAAATTAAGTTGCATATAACGATAAAATAGAAATATAAATCAAGAGAGAAATATTTACAAAATTCACAAATATGTACAAATGTATATATACAAATATTTACATTTTAAATTTTAATATTACCGTTAATTGTGGTACTTCGCTAGCCTGATATAATGCACCACCTTCGGTTTTCACGAAGGTGTTTTAGTGAAACGCACCACTACATCATTCAGCCTTTTTAAGACTGTGTATGGTCCGTCCCAGTTGCACTGTAACTTAGGAGAGAGTCCTTTGTGTCGAACAGGATTCCACAACCAGACCTTCTCTCCTTCCTGGAACTCATGTTGTGTAGACTTTAGATCGTACCTTGTCTTCATTTTCTCCGTTGCCATGTTAATCCGCTCCCGAGCAAAGTTGTGTACGTCCTCAAATCGTGCCTGGAGATCTTGGATGTACTCCTCGGGCGATGAAGGCGCATCGGGTGGACAACCAAACAGGAGATCACAAGGGAGACGAAGTTCACGTCCGAACAGCATCTGGGCTGGAGTATAGCCGGTGGTTTCATGGACAGCACTTCGATATGCCAGCAGGAAAAATGGCAACTTCAAGTCCCAATCTTGCTGGTTCTTTGATACTAGAAGAGAGAGGTTATTCAGGATGGTTCGATTGAACCTCTCGACCATGCCGTCCGACTGGGGATGTAAGGGTGTTGTCCGGGTTTTGTCTATGCCGAGTAGTTGACACAGTCCTTTGAAAACAGCAGAGGTAAAGTTCCTACCTTGGTCGGTATGAAGTTGTAGGGGCGTGCCGTACCTTGACACCCATTGCTGCACTAGGACCTCTGCGGCTGTGCATGCTTCTTGATAGGGAATGGGATATGTCTCAGGCCACTTGGTGAAATAGTCCATCACGACGAGGATGTATTTATTTCCACTGGAGGTCCGTGTCAAAAGACCCAAGATGTCGAGTGCAATCCGTTCAAATGGTGCTCCCACGTTATACCGTTGCAGTCTTCCTCGACTTCGTTTCTGCGGGCCTTTACGTGCCGCACAAGCATCACAGGATTTGCACCATTTCTCCACATCCTCCTTTGCCTCGCACCAGTAGTAGCGTTCCCGAACTTTCTGCAGAGTCTTCATTACCCCAAAATGGCCTCCGGTAGAGCTACTATGCAGTTGTTCTAAAACATCTGGAATCTTTGATCTTTGTAATACAATCTGCCATCTGAAGCTTTTCCATCATCAGATTCCCACTTTCTGTATAATACGCCGTTTCTGATATGAAGAGAGTCCCAAAGTGTCCAATAACTTTTCGTAATGGGACTAAATCTGGAAATGTCCTGCCAGGTAGGTCTGTTGCTGGTCGTCTCCTTCAGCTGAAATATTGGCTTTTTCTCAGGATCTTCCAACTGGGCTTGTCTAAGTTCTTCGTCACTTCATGGATCGGGATCTTGTTCTGATGGTGTTGAGACAGTAACTTTGCGAGCAACTGGCTTTATTCTTTGGTGTTTATCCTCGGCTTTAGAGCTGTATTTATGATCTTCAGATGGAGGCTTCCGCAAGAAGGAATCTGGATTTTCCCGAAGAGCTCCTTCTGGGTGGCATACTTCAGAGACATTCTTGGTTGCTTCTCTATGTGTTCTTACTGGGCAGCTTCGTTTGATATGCCCGTCTTTTCCACAGCCACAGCATTTAGTTATTGGAGTCTTCCCTTCTTTCTTACTCTCAAGAATGCGTAGTCTTCTATTAATATCTGCAGTCACTTTCTGAATCTCTTTAAGATAATCTTGAAAGCCGTTCACTTTGTCTGCTGTGCTGTTCTGGCGATGTTTACGGGAGGCTTGTTGGGCTGCCTCGATCTTTAGGGCATACACTAAGGCTGACTCCACGTCCTTCACACCAGAGAGTCTGAGGGCTTTTTGAATTTCTGGATCTCCGACAGCATCAATGAAATATTCTAGGGCTAGATCATTGCGTGTTTCAGGATGACAGTCTGAGAATGCCAAATGTGAAAGCCTCTGGATATTTGATGCCAGTTCTTGTAAGCTTTCCCCTGGTCTCTGATGATGTGACCTTAGCTGGAGTCGACTATATTCTTTGGACCATTTCGCTCCAAAACGTAGCTCTAGTGCTCTGGTTAAAGCTTCGAAATCATATCGCTGTTCCTTCGAAAGGGTCTCCAGAATATCTGCGGCGTCGCCCCGCAACGACCCTACCAGATGAGCCGTCTTTGCAACAGAGTCCCAGCCGTTAGCTTCAGCTACGATGGAAAACTGCGTCTTATATACATGCCAGGAGGAACTGCCGTCGTAGGTGGATAGCTTAATCAATTCCTGATTCTGGATTCTTCTCTCTTTCTTTTCAGTTTCCCGAGTCATGGATTCTAACTTTTCTTCGAGATTCCGAATCTTGCTCTGCAGTTCATTCCCTATTACTTCTCCGTTCCACTCTTCTTTCATTTTTCTCTTAAGATCTTCCTCCATTCTCTTAAACTTTCTTTCTATCTCTGAAACCCTTCCTTTCAGCTCTTGATCAAAGTTTTCTTTAAATTTCTCCTCAAAATTTTCTTCTATCTTCATAAATCTCTCTTCAAAATTCTTTTCTACTTTCATAACATTTTCCTCTATCTTCATTGCTTTCTCTTCAAAACTCTCTTCTATTTTCAAAACTTTCTCTTCAAAAATTTCTTCTATCTTTATAACTTTCTCTTCAAAATTTTCTTCTATCTTTATAACTTTCTCTTCTATTCCATCCATTCTATTTTCCATCACCGTTAATTTACCCTCGATTGATTCTTTCACCGTTGAAAGCTCTCTCTTCATCTCATCTTGATTAGATTTCATTTCTTCTTTCAAACCGTCTTTTAATTCTTTTTGTCCTGTTTCTATTTTCTCTATCAATCCGGTTTCCATCCTTTCCTGTCCGGCTTTCATTTCATTCATCTGGGTAGCTAAGCTTTCTAGAAGTTTCTTCATCTCTTGCTCCATAGCTCTAGTTATCACCATTCACAGACAATCCCGCTTCTGACACCAGAAATGTTGCGTACTTGGGGGTTCGTGAGTTGTCCGAGAATGAAAGGCCAAACTTACAAAAATTCAGTAATTTATTCACAGAATGTTCCAGAAAAATACAGGTCTATAAACCAAGTATCAGCTTCAATTCAACCAGTAAACACAGCTTAAACAACAGCAGTCAATAGCAAATCCACAGTACAAACTGTATAGCAATAACACTTAAAGCAAGTATCTTTCAAAGAGGCTCAAAGCAATGCAACATTGACAGAAGCTGATCTTAGACTGAACTGAACTGACTAGCCTTGGCGAAGAAAACAGCTTATATACCCCTGTAGAAAAGCGTGGAAAGTTCCGGAAATTTCCGTATCTCATCAGCCAATGAGATTAGAGCTTCCATATTTGGTATATCCCTTATAAGGATTTTCTCGCCAAGGTCGCCAAAAAAATCGCCAAGGTGGGAAAAAGTCGCCAAATTTGGAGCCAAATCCATTACCTGTCTTATTGGGGCTTTTTAATGCGTTTTTAAGGAAAAATAAGGCTATTTCAACGCTAAAACGACTAGAAATGCACAAAATTAGCACTTTATCAACTTACTCTTTGAAAGAATTTATACAAAAGTAAACACAATTATTTACAATTTTGTAACATATGATAATAATCAAGGTTACATTATAATAAATATACAAATAAAAATTGTATATATATATATATATATATATATATATATAATTGCATATAAGTATTTGCAATATGAATAAGTATAATGACAAAGATGTACGTTATTAAAATATGCAAAAATGGTTACAAAGAAATGAAAATAATTAAAGAAAGTGCGGTAACAAATATATATATAATTGCATATGTCTTATAATATATATATAGAAGTACAATTAAAAATAAAACTGCCTACCAATTATCCAAATAACGATTAAATATCACTTTTAATTAATACATATTTTTTCATCTGTAAGTTTTCAACGAAATTTATGTTTACTTGAAAAAGAAACGTTAAAATAGTTATTTAACTTACAAAATATACTTTCTTCTAAAGTAAAATAATACTTTATAACTCTACTACAGCGTATTTTTTATTCCCAATGGACCTCTGTGAATTTACAAAGTTGTGTAACGAATGAAACCAGTAAAACACTAAAGACTACAGTGCTTCTTCCATACCATTAACTGATAGAAAAAAATGATTTTTTTTTTTTTTTTTTAATGAACTCTTTAAGTAATTTTAAAAGTCAAGCAATGTATTTCAAAGTAAAAAAAAAATATGAAAGAAAATAAAGTTTTGAAAACTGATGCAAAAGAAAGATGATATAAAATCTACAGAAACTTGAAAATCGTGAGATATCGTGCTACTTATGCGACATAAAAACTCTTATTTCAGGAATTAAAAATTTCTCAAGCAAAGGTAATTATTTAACCCTCTCAGCGTGTGACCCCGTATGACCTCTCTACTTCAAAAATAATCTTACTCAGAAAAGTAAACCACCCTAATAAGTCATCACCAGTTTCACTGAAAGTGCTCGAAAAAAATTCGAACCTGATTTTCCCCCATTCTTTAATCTATAAGCTTTTGAGTTGGAGGTGTGTTGGTGTGTCAGTTTAAAACTCCGAACAAAAGCCTTTGTGTTTGAAGGTCATTCCAAAGTGGGGTTCAGACTTTACTGAAGTTTCAAATACCTTTTGAAAATATATCAGTATAGAAGTTTATCATTTCTGTGTAAGAAGAACGGAATCAAAAAATTAAGCTGCAATTAATAAAGAAAAAAAAAAATGTAGCACAAAATACTTTTTGTAATTTATTTCAAATTCATAAATTTTAATTTCCACTAGTTTTACTATCAGATATGGTGTAAGATTAATATATTATATGAAGTACAAACTATTAACATTTTTAAGTAATTATTAAAAAAAAATATATATATATATATATATATATATATATATAGCTATTTAAAAATAAAATTATACTAAAAAAAAAAAACGTAAACCTTTCTTATTTATAAAAATATAATATATAAATAAAAAAATAAATAATAATTCAGAAATATTTAGAAATACTTCTTTCTGAATGAATAAATTAATTTGTATGCTATTTTACAATTTGTTGCCGCTTTTTCTTTTAGATTATATAAAAAAAAAAAAAAAAAATATTTTAAGAAAATAGTACTTAACTTTGAAATTTGAACAACAACAACAACAATAATAATAATAATATAACGAAATGAACCGAGCAAAAGAGGATTTTGGTTCATAAACAATAATCTATAATAATGCTATAATTCTTTTCTAATTAGTTAGCTTCAATGAGAGCTTAATTTGGTTAACCAATAAATGTATAGGTAGTTAAGTACAATAAAATTAACAAAATTATTAAATAAAAAGAATCTTTTTAATTATTATTATTATTATTGTATTTTATTTATTTATTTATTTATTTTTGCTAATAACCAATTTACAAAGAAATATGGTTGCATTACACTCAGAAAGAAAAAAAATGTGATTGACATCTAGAAACTAAATTGTGGTTCTAGTAAATTTAGTTCCATGTCATCCTTATAAGTTCTTATTCCCTTTGGTATTGATTTCTAAGAATTTCTATTAGAATTCTAGAGCGTTTTTCTATATTACCGTAGTTAAGCTTATTTAAAAAAAAAATTCAAATAAATACAAACACAAGAGGCATGTCTTAGTAACTACAATCTTGGTTTATGGCCCAATTCTAGAAAATCAAGCGAGAATTTCTCGCAATACAAAGGATTCATAATACTGTTTCACCATCTCGAAAAGTATAGACCGGAAATTCTCGATCATTTCGTCTGTTCAGGTTATTTGTTTACCTTATACGTATAACTTGGAAATAAATCTATATTTCCTGTTTGGGGATTCAGAATATGACTACTTATTCATTCTAGATGAATAAGGTATATATATTTCTTTCTCATTGTATATGAAATATTTCTTAACGGTGATAACACAACAGCATACTTATTTAGATGCAGAAAAAAGTGCTCTCAAATGTTCAGATGTCCTAAAAATAATATTAAAGAAATGGTTAAAAGTTACCTCAAATAAAAATCGAAAGTGGAAAAAAAATCTTTAAATATTTATTAATTATCTTATATCTCAACAAAAAAATTGCACCCAATATTTTAAAATTATAAGAAAATGAACAAAACTGGGGAGTACTAATCATTAGAAAATTAAACGTAGAAAATGCAGTTGTTTAGAAAAGCATTTGACTATATTTCTGAACAACTCCCATTTGAAATTCGTCTTCCTTTTTATAAAACTTACTTATTGTTTGATAGTTTTTAGAGTATACAGAAAATGCTTATAGCGGTTTGTTGAAATCCCGTTTATATTTAACCTTTTTTTTTTTCTTTTTTGAAAATAACTCTGCCTAATATGATATTATCTGTACGATTATATAAAGAGCAGAACTTTGTTTGTTTTTGGAGGGTAATCTCTAAAACTACTGAACCGATTTAAAAACTTCTTTTACTGATCAAAAGCGACACTATTCCTGAGTGCAATAGGCTATATTTAATTTTGATAAAATAAGCTTTAGTTTAAAATCTGAGTTTTATAATTAAAATCCACATAAAAGCCATAATAGAAATGTAAATAATGAAATATTAACAAAATTATATATTTTATATTTGTAGGAAATACACATGATTAATAGGAAATTTTTATGAAGAATGTTTATAGAATCCAACGAGCTATTTTTGGCGCTTTATTCAAAGTATTTTTATTCTTTCACGTGTGAAATTTGAAGATTTCATAATATTCTAGAAAACCAAATAACGCTTTTCTATATATTTTTTTTAATAATAGCATAGGTCTTTTTAGAAAAAGATATTAAAAAAAAAAGATCACTTTGTGCAAATTTTTGTAATATGATTTTCTTTTTTCTTTTCTCCTTTTTTTTTTTTTCTGAAACTATTTCTAAACACCCTTGAATTATTTATAGCAAATGTATTATGATTTGTAGATACTGAAATGTGTTCATTTTACTTGAGATTTTGAAAAAAAAAAAAAAAAAAAAAAATAATAATAATAATAATAATAATAATAAATTTTGAAAATTTTGCAAAATTTTCTTATTCAAATATAAAACCATTTTTTTTTTTTTTATATATAAATTGTTAACGCATTTGTATTGTAATATTCAAATAGATTCATAGTATGTTTGAACTAGAATAACAAAAAAAAAGAAAAAGAAAAAGAAAATAAAAGAAGAAGAATTAGCGAAGCTCGAGCATTTAAAATAATTAAAGATATTATTTTTTTTAAATTTACTTTTTTGCTTTTGATAAGTTCGAAGAAATTTTATTATACTTATTACTATTACATTTTATTACACATAACATGCAATCATCATATATTCATCCCCTCAAAACAAAAACAGAAGAGGTTAATAAGTTGATTGTCCAAACAGCTGATAGGTTTCTAAACATTATAAAATATTTTTATTGCTAAAAAGTTTAATTTCTTTTTATTCATTGCAATCCTCCCCCCCCCCCCCCTCGAAAAAAAAATCCGCTTTTAAATCGTTATTAGATTTTGGAAATATATTGAAGAATATTCCGGAAATTCATGAATTACTTAAAAATTTTACTATTCGAGACTTGAACCAGAATAACCACTTCCATTTTTCTTTTAGCTCTAAGTATTTTTAAATTTTTTAAAACTTGGGTTATCCACAAAAGAAAAATGGAATTTTATGTCCAATTTTTCCATCGTAAAATTGGCGTCAACGTTTTATTCGTAGATTGAGTCTAATAGTCCTCTACTCAATCATTCAATTACTCTACGCAATAAATCTTTCGAAAATTCAAAACGGATTCTTTAGGAATTAATAACTTATTACTTTACAATTTAAATATATGAGGATTATTTATCAAATAACAATAAGTAAAAGTTCTTTCTTTTTACGTATGAATAATCGCGCAATTAAAAGCAGACGGAAAAAATGCAATATAAATACTATTTTTCGTTGCACTGTTCATTTGAAAAACATTTTTTTTTTTTTTTTTTTTTTTTTTTCACTTGAAATAAAATGCTTTAAAATTTAACAGAATATTTATTTTTATGTTATGCATAAAAAATAACAAAATAAAAGCAAATGATAAGCATTTCTTACTAGTGGCTTTGGTGTAAAATATTAATAAAATATAAACATTTCGACCTTCTCAACCTTCCCTCCTCCAAAAAAAAATAAAAAAAAAATAAAACTTTTATGATACTGTCCGTTTTGATGCTGATTATGATTAATTTTCTTTTCTTTTTCCTTAAAAAAAAAAAAAAAAAAAAAAAAAAAAAAAATGATTTTCATGAAATTTTGGCAAAAGCAGAATTTAGTTTAGTATGGATGATTATAATTGTTTCATTTTATTTTATTTATTCATTCATTCATTTTTTTTTTCAAATTTTAACATCGCTTTCAAATTATTAGGACACAAGACTGTTAGTCTCAATCAACGGATTTTTACGATGTTGTTACGGTAGTTGGACATTTATTGAAAATTTATCGAAAATATAATTGAATACAGTCGAACCTCGTTAACACGAACACTGTTAACGTGAATTACTTTTAACATGAACTGTTTCCACCATCCCCGTCAAAATGAAGATTTGTTTAGTTATATGAAGATTAGTTACTGATAGCATGAACTACTGATAACATGAAATTTTTTTTTATCCCCCTTGAGATTCACATTAACGAGGTTTGACTAATTGGAAAGCGGTGTTATTATTTGGGGGGGGGGGAAGAAACTAACAGTCCTCCGTACTAAACTAAATTCTGCTTTTGACAGAATTTCATCAAAATCGTTCTTTCTTTTCTTAGAAAGGGAAAGAAAAGAAAATAACAAGCACTTTCGAAATAGGCAGTCTCGAAAAAGTTTTTTTTTTTTTCTTTTTCTTTCAAAAACATTTTTTTTTTTTTTAATTATTCGCTTTAAAATATATTTTTCTATACGTCGAAAAATAGATTAACTCGTAAATTGTTTTGGTAATAATTATAAATTAAAATAAATAATTTAAAAGCTTAGAAGTTAGAATTTCTAATTTTATTATTATTTTTTAACTCGCTATGTAAACTCTTTTTTACATGTTTTTATATGCATATTAGCTTTCTCTTATAGGAAATTTGATAGGTGTCTACTTCGTTAGTTCAATTTTATGTCTTCTAATCACATTATTTCTAAAAAATGTACTATATAATACGTGTAATAGCGGTTAATGGAAATCGTGTGGTTGTTTCATACAAGATTTTTTTTTTCCTCTACTGATCACTGAAATTGCCAACTATTGCATTGTAAATTGATGAAACTTTATTTATTTATTTCACATTTACAAAATACGTATTATTATTATTATTATTATTTTTTTTTTCACAGATGTTATTTGGACGATAGATCTGCCAAATTTACTTTGAAAATACTTTTCAATAGCCTGAATAATTTAAGCAATTTGTGCAAGTTAGTTATTACTAAATACTGAAAAAAAAAGTCAGTTTATAAATAATATATAATAATGTGAACATTATTCTTGAAATAATCAGAAAATGAATAATTTTATTTCTTTATATATATATTTTTTTTTTCGGGGGGGGGGGGGGGGGGGTAATTGTTGTTGAATGACTTAACCAGTAAAAAATACACCAACGGCAAAGCGGTTCTGCGGTCAAAGCTGGTAGACGATTTATTGATTGATTGATTGATTGATTTCTGTGTACTAAAGCAAAAATATAATTTACAGCATGCATAGAAAAAAAAAATCTCTGATGTTGATTTCCAAACATGGTTCTTTCTTAATGAATTGTCGAAAATTTTTCCAGAAATTTTTAGGCCAAAATATTTATTGCCTGTGTTTACGAATTTATGGTGTTTGCTTACTTTCTGCATCTTTCAAATACCAGTTTTGAAGTTTTATATATGGTTATATTCGGTGTTTCATTATGCGTCAAGTAGATGAAAAATATATTGCATCTAATTTATGTAATTGAAAAAAAAAAAAAAAAAAACATAAGATATACATAAACTATTTCTATTTCTGTAAGAATTAGTATTAATAAAATACAGTTTTAAAAATAAATAATAGAAAAATAAAAGACTTCTTAAATAGAATGCATTTATAAAAGTTCCTTAAAATATGGGAAATAAGAAAATTTTTAAAAATTATGGTCAGCTTCAAGAAAAATGTAATAAAAAAATTTCAAAATATTAAAAGTTGAGTAGTTTCTTTTTGTCTAGGAGTAACTATACCTTCGTCAAGTTTAGATACTTTTCAATTATTATTATTATTATTATTTATCTATTGATTGATACTTTTTCATTATTATGACGACAATTTTCATTTTTTTTTTTTTTTTTTTCCACTTTTTAGGGTTCCTCTATAAACGTATTCTATTTAAAATATCACTTTTTTTTATCCTTCTTTTATTTTAACTTTTTAATTGTGTAACTTATGTTACATAGCTAAAAAACGAACTTAGCTATGTAACTCCGGTACCTTTTAGAAAATTCTGAAAGATTTTTGAAAACTAAATTTTTCTAGAAGGTTCCATGAAATTTCTAGACGTTTTCACGGAGGCTCCATGAAGTTTCATGAAGTTTCTAAATATTTCAATGAAGTTTCTAGAAGATTCATGAAATTTCTAGGAGTTTCATGAAGTATCTAGAAGATTTCATGAAGTTTCTAGAAAATTCCAGGAGGGGCCAGCGGTTGAGTGGTCCGGCGCTCAAAGCTAGTAGACAGAAAGTGCTGGGTTTGATCCAAAGTCCCGCTCATCGACTAGTCGTTCGGAGTTATCCATGATTTTCTCTGAAACTCGCATAAATACGGGTTAGGACCCCTTAGGAAGACCACTATGAAGGACATTCCACCTACATGTCTAGGACCCTAGTGCAGTCAATCTGCCTTAAGCTTACAACAACAACTAGAAGGTTCCATAAAAATTCTATATTTAATTTATATTAAAGAAAATTTCAGATAGACAAACCGATTAAATATAAAAACATTCTAATAAACTTCTTATTATAACAGATATATTTTATGTTTTTTTTTTTTTTACAGTGTAGTATACTTAACTCAACTATTACTTCAATATATTATAGGCATTTTTTAGCGTATTTTTTATGGGATAAGAAAAGGGAAAATAAAAAATCTTTCTGGTGAAGAATTATTTAATGGTATGGTTATGGTTATGGTTATGATTATTATTACTATTTTTTTAATTTATTTATAACCCTTTGCCGGTCCTATTTAATACCACTCCTCTTACCAGTGTTGACAAATTCAGTGATATTTTTATTCAATATCCACCACAAAATTTTAACTGTAACGGTTGCTTAATCCCTTTGAAGGTAATTCGTTCATTATGTATATCAAATGCTATTGCTCAGAATTATTTATGATAGTTGAACAAAAATGTTCCTAAATTTGGCGACAATGTTTACAGCACTTAGGAGCGTCTGGGCTGGCAAAGGGTTAAATTTAAAAAAAGCAGATTTTAATCTAAGTTACAAAGTAATAAACGTTTGCCATGTAGGATTAAATCATTTTATGTTTCGAAAAAAGGTAATAATTTATTCGTCACATTTCTTACATTTCACAATCAAATTATTATTTATTTATTTATTTAATTTTTAATATTATTATTTAATTCATATTCATATTTAGCAATGTTTACTATTCAGTTTAGTTATTTTTATTTATTTAATTGTATTTGTAGAAATAATATTGTTATATAATGAAAATAATTAAACATATTATTTTAATTATAAATGTGGCTAAAATTTATTTTTATTTATACTTTTATAATACAATTAATAGCAGTATAATTGTAATTTTTTGCACATGCAATTTTATTATCAGAAAGCAAAATCTAGAAAAAATGTGTAATTATGTCCCACTAATACATAGTGCCAAAACTAAAATGTTTAATAGAAGCTGGTATATGTAAAATTATAGTTTTTGAATAAAAGCAGAGCTACTTTTTGTTCCATAAAAACCAAATTGAAATGTCCGGATAAAATACTGGCGGTAGTGGGGACCTTGGCAATGCAGTACCGGCGAGGAATACACTGTCGAATGTAGCGAATACCTGAAGCAAAATTTACTTTTTTATTTTATTTTATTTTATTTTAGTACGATAGGACTATTTGGATAGGATTTTGTGTTGTCGCCTTTTATTTTATTACACCTTGATATGTATATTAAGATTTAGATGATATTTAATTTAGAAAATAAAAAGTGCGCATGTAGATTGAAATAAAATAGTACTGGCTATTTTAATTTCAATTTATAGAGATGTCAACGATATTGAAAATCTATTTTGGCCATTTTCTTTCGTTTAATAAACAGAAAGAAAAACGGATAATATTTTATCTTGAGATATTTTGTATATTTAGACCAATTATCCCCCCCCCCCGGCATTAAGTTAAAAAATAATTAAATAAAATTGAAAAAATCCTGCTAAAGCAATGGAGCAGCTTGAACCTCTTGGCAAAATTTGAAATTTGTCACCAAAATAGCTCGGTCGCTTCTCACCAAGATGTTTACTTACGCAATTGCGATACCCAATTTAGCTTATCGTCAAAATTAAAACAAAAATATAAAACTGCCAAGGGGCTCCTGTGCTAAAGCTGTACTAAAGTAATTTTAAGAAATGAATATAGTAACCGTTGCTAGGGAATGAAATAGTTCCTGCATGTCTTTATATGAATAATTTGACTAAAACAAGATTTTCTAGATTAGAAACACATCTGACTTATCCTCTTTTTATCGAAGATTACTTTTCATTGCTAACCTTCACTTCGTCCGTGAGAAAATATGGCAGAAACGTGATTTTCTTACAAACTACTTGAATGATTTTGATAAAAATTCAGATTCAGGGATATTTTGAGTTTACAATTTAATCTGAATGGTGCTCTTCTTCAGTAAAATTAGCGTTCACGGTAACCCATATTTTGTCAGGGGAAAAAAAAAGTAGCTAAGACTGCGTTTTCTTCGAAAATACTTGAAGGATTAGGAAAAAAAAAAAAAAAAAAAGAAAAAGATAGAGTTTATGTGTTTTTTCGATGATATTTCGATATAAAATATTCGGAAATTCAGGAAAATTATCGTTCACTGGTAATTCGCACTAAATCCGGAAAATATACGACAGAAATTTGGTTTTGTTGGAAATCGTTATAGAACAATTATATATATATATATATATATATATATATATATATATATAGAGAGAGAGAGAGAGAGAGAGAGATAGATAGTATTACAGATTTTTTTGAGATGAAAAATAAATCTGATTATTAGGTAATAGATTTAAATATTAGCAAACTCAAAACCTAGAAGAATATTTTCTAGGAAATTGCTAGATTTAGGGGTTTCCGATGATAATTCGATTTGAATTCGTCTTATCTCCATGAAAATTAGATTTCACTGGTAGCCAGCGCTCCGCTGAGACATATATATATATATATATATATATATATATATGTATATATATATTTTTTTTTTTTTGGGGGGGGGGGTCATTTTATTCATTGATAATTTATTCCTATATTTCAGTCTTGCATTCCTTTTTGTAGCAATTCTGCGCATTGGTTTGCAATTCTCTTTTTTTGTTTTTCTTATCTTTAAACTCATATATTCGTTAAAATAGTTACCTATATATATATAATACACTTCCGAAAACGAATCATTGTATTACACTATTAATAATTTTTACAATGAAACCAAGTAAACTGTAATTCAGGTACTGAATATAAAAAGAGAAAAACCTGTTACAGGATATTAAAATGCTGTACATTAATATTTAATTAAAACAGTGTTTTATGCAGAATATTCTGTTAGTTCATAAATAATAAACATAATAACAATAATAATAAAGCTGCTGATTTAACAAATAATTGTCATTATTTCATTCTAACAATAAATAATGTCTTTTATTATTAATTTTAAGATTCCTATGAAAAACATCGTCATCTAAAAGATATAATTTAAATTGAAAAAATAAAAATTTTTATGCGAAGTTCTATTCGGCCAAGCAGTATTTTAACTGATTTTACAAATTATCAACAGCTCTTCTTGAACAATTTTCACTATTCTATTCTTTTGTTATCAACCCTCTCTTTCAACAAAGAAGCATTTCAACTGTCAGCTTATCTTATCGTCATTGTCCGCCCCTTGTCAATCCGTGTTGGTAAAAGGGGGGAAGGGTCAGTTACAAGTTTCCGTCTCTAACGATTTCGGAGTAGAAATTTAGAGTTACAGTAATCAGGTTCGCACGATTTAGAGAGAGATTTCTTACGTTACAAGAATCAGTCTCAAACCGTTTCGAGGGAGTTAGTTTGTGTTACAAAATTCCGGTTCAAACGCTGAGAGGGTTAAACCAATGAAATTAAAGAAGCATTAATTTTGTTTTAGTTTTAGGCTTAAGTTGCATTTCTGGGGTATTTTATTTAAATGAGAGCTTATAATATGGTTAGAAGATCAAAACTTTATTGCTTGTGCTGAATAAGATTTACTATAGTTAAAATAGATATTTTAATTACTCATATGGTAAGGAAAGTACTGTTTTTGAGTCGAATTTTCTAAATTGAATTTTTGGTATAGTTGCTCGTTTTGAGGAGCCTTAATCAGAAAATCAGGTTTATAGCTTTTGGTCTGTCTATCTGTGTGTGTTTGTGTGTCTGTATGAGTGTATGAGTGTATCAGTTTAATCAAAAAAAAAAAATAATAATAATAATAATAAATAAATAAATAAATAAAAGGGAATTGAAACTCGACATGCTCAATTTGCACCATAATAGGGATGTTACTTTAAAACTCTCATTGATATTCGAGAAATGATTCGTGTGCAGGAACGTACAGAAATATTCAAATACAACAAATCTGTGGTCAATACTTTTCCTTGAGTTGGTGTGTCAGTCACTTAAAAAGACGAGGCTTACGGGATTTGTTTTTCTCACGCTATTACCGCACATAACACTTTATTGTATTTTTAAATCAGTATTTTGTGTTAAAATAAGATAATAATTATTGTTAGAAAATAGTGGTGGGAGCACAAATATCATTGTGTGTGACTGACACTACATTTACAGACATGCCAAAATTTTAACTTATTCAGGAGCACTCTTAGTTACCGCTCTTTTTTTTACACCACATTATTTGTAGGGAAATGTTCTTTAATGTGTTATTAAGATTAAAAAGGAAAAAAAAAAAAAAGTATTATTCAAAAATAGTGATGTGAAAAAAAGTTGGTTTCTAACAATGCTCCGTAATAAGTTAAAATGTTGTCCTGCCTGAATTTATCTCGGAATTTCGCATTAACGTTTTTAGACTGCTCTAAACAAAATGAAGTTTATATACATTTTTAAATATGAACAAAACATAATTCACATAGAATACATAATGAAAAGCAATTATTTTCCATTTATAATACCACACAAAATGATTATAACGTATTAGTGCTATATTCGTAAATGGCTTGAAATAAATTTCAGGTTGTGTCATACAGTTATTTTTTATTTTACTTTATTTTATTAATTAAATAATTAATTTTGTGACAATTTAGGCACTCTATTTATTACATACATAATTTATAGCTAATAAGCAGGGTTATTCAGAATAATTCGAATAAATAGTGTTGTAAGCGGTAATTCTCTGTATAAATTGAAATAAATTTCAAATTTTAAAAACAGCCTTAATGCTTTATGAAAGTAGCTATAATATTCCAATATGGGGCTGAGAAGAGTGGTGGCCCCATTAAGCCTGCATAGTTGTCAAGTTTTACGCTTCTTGGCTATTTTTGTAACAATTTTCACTGATTAGAAAAAATTAAAATTTCCGTTAATTTTTCCGGTAGCCAAAATGCGTAAAATTTCACTGCTATGAGACAGTAGCTTATTCAGATAACTTTTTTCAAACCTGTTTTGAAATCATTTACACACACACACAAATATATATATATATACTACCCCCATCTGAACGAATAAGTAGCCATTTTCTGAATCCATAAACTAGAAATATGGATTTCTGCGCTATGCGTATAAGCATACTTGCCAAATTCCTAATTAATATTCCGTAGTGTTGTTAGCCCCGCCCTTTTTTTCACACCAGTAAATTTTTAGAGTAATAGTCTCCAAATGCAATTACGATTGAATAAGAAGAAAATACTCTAAAAAGATACTGGTGTGGAAAAGAAAGTCGGGCTAACAATACTATGGAATATTAATAAGCATGTTGGCAAGTATGGTATAAGGCAAGCTAATAGACTGAATAGACAAACTGATCGAGAATTTATAATCTATACATTTCTAGATTGTGAAACAATATTATGAATTTTATGAAACATTTGCATTGCGAGAAATTCTGATTTGGTTTCTTATAACTGGGTTATAAACTCGAAATATAGTTTCTAAAAGTCGCCTTTTGTGTTTGCCTTTATTTGCAAAGATTTCTAAATAATTTGCTCTAGATAATATAGGTAAACTTCTAGAATTCTCATAGAGGTTTCTATAACTCGCTCTCAAAAGGGACTGGAATTTATAAGGATAACATGGAACTATTTTTACTAGAGACACAATTTAGTTTCTGGATGTATTCCACATAATTTTTTCTCAGTGCAATGCACTAGACATTTTCAAATACAGTACTCAAATAATTTACACCTTAAACTGTATAAATAAATATATTATCAGTAATGAATGTTAAGAGACTGTAATGTGAGTACTACAGCAGATTATTTTCTTTACATTTAAACAAAATTTGATTCATCAATATACATATATATTAGTTTTAGAATATAAAATTAAATAAATAATTCTCAAGTTACATTCCAATGAAGTTTTATTTTGATGTACATGCAGGGTTATTCAGAACTACTGCTCAAAATCTACATGTAGACCAGGAACACGATAACAAGCAAGAGTCATATAGAAATATATAGTCGTATACATAATTAAGACACGCTAGATACCCAATAATCCAGAGACTGACAGATGCGAGATAGGTTACAAATAATAGTTTTATTAAACAAAGACGAGTTTACAGAGCATTTTTGTTTAAACGAAAGCTTTACAGCAGGAAGTCGAAATTGCGTCCTGCAGCTGTTCAGTGTTGCCAAACTTAAGGACTTTATTCAATATCAACCACTAAATTTTAACTGTAACTGTTGCCTAATCACTTAGAAGATTAATCGTGTGTAATGTATACTAAATATCACACTTCAAATTTATTGGTGAAAATTGAATAAATATGTCCCTAAACTTGGCAACACTGTAGCTGTTACACTACTAGTTCCCTAGTAGATGTTCCACTGCAAACAGCTGTCAGTAAACGAGGTACATATCTGCTATTTCTCTGTTCGTGTCTGCGATTCATCCAGCATTACGCTCATACATCAAAATTACGCTTTTTGTCGTTTTATCCTGGCCAGCTTTCCTCCAGACCTTAAGCACCGTCTGGCGCATCTGGGTTGCATATGCAGCCATATGTTCTTTTATGATTCTTTCTTGTTATCCTGTTCCTGGCCTCCATGTAAAATGTTCAAAAATACACTACCTTTCCATAAATGACCGGACACTTTGGGTTCCAGACTTTTTTTTCGAATATTTCAAAAAGTACTAGAAAAATCATCTTGAAATTTCAAGAGGGTGGAGAGCATGTTATACTCCATACCTTTCAGCTAAAGTTTTGCACGAAATGTAAAAAAGGGACCAGTAAAAAAAAAAAAAAATGAAAGTGTTTGGCATCACCCTGTAAGAAGTAATGCTTGGAATGCGATCTGGCTGTACCATGTGATTATGGGGCTCTTTCTTATTATCTGTATAAATTTTTACGTCTCTACCGTATGTAATCAGGAAGATAATGGTTTCTTTAAAAAATTGAAAAAAAAAATCACAATTTAGCTATAATACGCAAGGTATTAAACCCATCGCAAAGCTATTTTCAGGAAATTTGACATACGCAAGATATTAAATCTGTATCTAATATGGAATATTATTAGAAACAGCATACTGCAATGAGAAGTAAAAAATATTTAATATCTAATAAAATATGAGCATTTTTACTAAATACAGGGAAGGAACACGGGCGCAGAAACCATACCGGTATTTGTTTAAGAAATTTCTCTACATATAATATCGGTAATTTAAGAAGAAAATTTTGTTACATTGATTGCGGTATGAATTCTGCTCCCGTATTACATCCCTGTAAATAATTTTTAATTGCGTATGCATACGATTTAGCGAAATTCATTTGCATAATTTAATAGCCAAATGTATTGAGCTACTTATATAAAAACCCCAAACAAGTATCGCGTAACTCAAAAAATTCTACACGATAGAAGGAACAGCTATTCAGTTTATCTCGAAAAAAAAAAGCTAAACTATACGGGGTTTTATTCACATTTTTATTTTGATTCAGGGAATGGTAATACAGTTTTCGATTATCGTAAATAAATATTAAGAAAATCCCTTTACCATTTTCTTATTTTGGGGAACAGCTGAAATTCAGTTTACTCTGTTGCGTAGAACTTTTTGAGTTTAGACGATACTTGTTTGGGATTTTTATATAAGTAGCTCAATGAATTTGGCTATTAAATCATGCAAATGAAATTTCGCTAAATCTTGCGAAAGAGCAGTTAAAAATTATTTAATAAAAATGCTCATAATTCATTAGATATTTAATATTTTTTTCATTTTGTTTGCAATATGCTGTGTTTAATATTGTATGTCAAATTTCCTAAAAATAACTTTGCACTGGGTTTAATGCCTTGTGTTATAGCTAAAAAAATGATTTTTATTTTTTATTTTTATTTTTAAGAAACAATTTTATCTCCTTGATTATATGCGGTAGAGATATGAAAATTCATACAGGTAATAAGAAGGAGCCGCATAATCACATGCTACAGCCAGATTGCATTTCAAGCATCACTTTTTACAGGGTGATGCAAAACAGTTTCATTTTTCTTTAATTTTTTATTGGTCTTCCTTTTACTTTCGGAGCAAAAATTTAACTGACATATGTGGAGTAAAACATGTTCTTCACACTCCTGAAGTTTCAATATGGTTTGTCCAGTACTTTTTGAGATTTAAAAAAAAAAAAAAAAAAAAAAAAAAAAAAAAAAAAAACCTGAAATCGAAAGTGTCTAGCCATTTATGGAAAGGTATTGTAAATCTGAATCGCTCTGTTTATTGCCAATCTCATAACAAAGACGTGTAACTCAAAAAATCACGATTTTGAGTTAAGCCGATTTTCGAAAGGCTCAAGGCAATATTTATGACTTGTCAAGGTGACGTGCTTCAATTTCAATTGGTTGCCTAGTTACGAGGTAGTTATGATTTGTAGAACAATTGGTATTAGGCCACTAGCACATTTGGTATTTGGTATTTATTTGACAGCTTCGTGACCTATAGTTCCAATTATTTTCGTCTCGAACGATCAATATTACAGTAATTTTCAGCGTATAAACCACAGGAATGATATGTCTTTCCTCCATCGGAAATTTTATTTATCAGAAAATCTGTAATTCCAGCTCGTGCAAATATAACGTTATCTATCAATTAAAATTTCTGGTGCAAAATTGGCTTAGCCGATCTACGAATCATACGCCAAAAATTACGGTACATGGATTCACAATTACAATACAGTTGTTTATTTCCCCAAGCGCATTATTTGTTTTGACTCTCCTGAAAAAGTTAGTAATTTTGAGTTACATCTTATATGCAGAATTGTCAACTTTTATAATTTATTCCGAATCATTTTTAGCCTCGCCTTTATTCCACACCACTTTATTTCTAGTTTAATATTCTCCAATATATAACTACGGTAAGATAAAAAAGTTACTCATAACACTTTCGCGACCGCTGACGTGAATTCGCGTCATTTGAAAATATGTAACTCCGCCAGTGGGCGTTACTTTAAATTACATAGGTTACATTATTGTTTAAATTTACATCTAATATTCCCATTTATACAATCAATGTATTATGGATACAAATATTTTGATTACAAAGAGTATAACTATAATGTATATCCATTAATATTACAAATACTTTTTACAAATACCATTAAATTACAAAAATTTCAGAAAATATTTATTAAAAATAATGTAATATACAATAATAACGCCCACAGGCGAAGCTAACTGTCAAAAGGAGAAAAACATGAGGTCACGAAAGCATACTTGCTAACCATCTCATTATGAACCGAACAATTTTTAGTACCCGCCTTTTTTTTCACACCAATAATTTTTTAGAGTAACTTTAGTCTTATTTAATCGTAACAACATTTGGAGAGAATAACTCTAAAAATATAGTGGTGTGAGAAAAGGGGCGTTTTTTCAGGGGGCGTTAACAATTATACGGTTATTAATGAGATGGTTGGCAAGTAGGCGAAAGTGTTTAAAGAGGAGTAGTATGAAGAAAATGTGGGGCTAACAGCACTTCGAAATAAATTATAAAAGTTTGCAAATCTGCTGTTTCTCCTGTGAGCGATGATATAGCTGGCATCTTTTACACTTTTTTAATACCACATTAATTGAGTAGAATTTTTTGTTTTATTTAACCAGGAAAAAAATGTCGCTGATATTTATAAAAGATTTCCAGTAAAAAATATTGGTACCAAAAAGCTTAAATATTAGCAACTATGGACATATCGTCGTATGTTCATATCGTTAGAAGACCAAGACATTATTTTTTTATGTTGAATAAGCTATTTCAATTCAGCATGTCATAAGTTTTATTTATTTTATATACATTTAAACAGCCTTTTCATCAAGCCACCATATCAACTTTTTTTTTTTTTTTTTTTTTTTCATTCCTGAAATATGCTTAATTAATAAAAATTATGAAAGTATAAAATAGTATTTTTACAAATTTATCATATTGAACTTCAGTAAGCATTGAAAATATTCTATAAATTGTAAAATAATTATTCAGTTTAAGACTAAGGAAATTTTAAAGTTAGTTTCTAAACACCTCATAATCAAGGTTGCCAACTTTTTTCTTTTTTTCTTTTTCTTTTTCTTTTTCTTTTTTTTTTTTTTTTTTTTTTTTTTTGTGTGTGTAAGGACTTTTCATTTTAATAATTACCACTAATCTTGAAAAACGATGTTTGTTATATTTAGTTGTCGATTAGAAAAGCATACGTTTAGACGAACATTACAACTAAAAACTATTGATGGAAATTAAATATAAAAGTCCAAACAGGTTAAGAATACTGTTCATAATTTTATTATTCTTAACCTACATTTTAACACTTTCGCGACCGCATGTTTTTTCGCAGTAATAGTTCGCCTGTGGGCGTTATTCTCCCTTGTTATAATATTTCAGAACAAAATTCTCTATATTCACATTTATTTACAAATGGATATGCATAATAGTTATACTCTTTCTAATCACAGCATTTAAATCCATAGTACGTTTGATGGTGCAAATATGAATATTGGGTATATTTTTAAGAAATAAATAACATAAAAATGCCGAGAGAAACGCCCACTGGTGGAGTTAGCGATTTTCAAATGACGTGAATCTACGTCAGCGGTCGCGAAAGTGTTAAATATATTTATCCTAAACACTGTAACAAATATTAAAGATGTTTGATTAAAAAAAAAAAAAAAATCTCCAAGATATGAAACATTTTTTAATATCCCATAGTCGCCTGAAAAAAAAGCATAAAACAAGCAAGTAACAAGCAGTACAACAAACAGTACAACAAACAAGCAAGGAAATTAGGGAAAAGTAATTAGGATCTTAAAATGAACTATTATAAGACAGTTGAAATATTCATATTATAATTTAAAACTCTTCTATTGTTATTATTTTTTTTCTCCAGAATTGCTTGTCTGTATAACAAGTCATACCAGGCAACTGCTTATATGACCTGACGTCATCTTACTATATTTAATAAAATTACGTCTTTTAAGTAAGTTAAATTATCTTATTTCATAATATCAAATTAAGAAAATTTAGATGTATTTTTAAATGTTGAATATTTCCAGTTTAATTTAAGTTAAGAATCTTTACGTTTGAGCAAATATTTATTTATTCATATTTTGCTAAACAAAATAGTTCCATAGTTACTTTCGTTAAGCAGTTCAAATTTGCATTAAATTAATTCACATCCACTTACAAGAGGAAAATAAAAGTAAATATCTTCATGAATCTAAATAATAAAACAGAAAATAATTAAACTTTTCTTTTTAATTTTAGAGAAGTGACTGGGTAGTGAAAAAGGAAAAGCTTTTCATTTCCATTTAAATTCTTTAAATCAGTTTGTTCTTCCTTATTTCAAAAATAACATGTTTATTTTTTATCATCTGTAACTATTATTATAATTTTAACTATCCAATTTTATTTATTTATTTATTTTATGTTATGGGGTTTTTGTGATTATTTTTATATATAGAAATATTGTTAACACCAGGCAAATACCTTTTTTTTTTTTTTTTTTTTTTTTTTTAAGAATAGGTCAGATAATATACTTTTGATTATTCTTGGGTAAATGTGTACAGAGCTGCCAACCTAATCCGGCAAATTGTTAGTACCGGCCCTTTTTGTACACCACTTAATTTTTAGAGTAATTCTCTTCAAATATATTTACGATGAAATAAGAAAACAAATATTCTAAAAATTAAGTGGTGTAGAAAAAGGGGCGGTACAAACAATTTGCCGGATTAGGTTGGCAGCTCTGTGTGTATATATCATAGCTGCGAAGTTTTTAAATTTATTCCGGAATGTTGTTTGTCCCGCACATTTTTCACACCGTAATATTTTAAGAAAACTTTTCTTTAATATATAACTACGATTAAATATGAAGAAATTTATTCTAAAAAGATTACGGTGTGAAAAAAGGGCGGGGCTAACAACATTCCGGAATAATAAATTAAAACACTTGGCAGCTATGATATATTTAACCCTTTATCTACTGACGGTACTTTAAAGTACCGTTAGATTAAAAAGCATATAAAATCGAATTCATGGGCGACATGTCAAAGGTGTTTATAAGAATAGAACTTATATACCTCACATTAATCTCACTATATGGCATTAGACGCTACATGTATCCGTTTTTAATCAAGAAAGGGTGTCTGAAAAAGTGGTTTCTGGCAATCGGCCAGCGAGTATGTGTGTGTGTTCATGCGTGTATGTAACATTTGCTAACTTTTAAGCTTTTTGGGTACTAGAAAATTTCATTAGATTTTTTTTTTTTTTTTTTTTTTTTTTTACATATTTCTCTAACAGTTTTCACTGATTAAATAAAATAAAAAATTTTATTAAAATTTTCCGATAACGAAAAAGCGTAAAAATTGGCAACCATGGTATATGTATGTATGTATTTGTGTGTGTGTGGGGTGGGGTAGGAACTTCATAATTAAGACTGGCCAGGAAGAAAGACTCTAACGATTTTTTTCAAAATTTCCGTAAAAACTCCTTTAGGTGTATTTTCGTATGTATTATCTTGTTACTTCAGAAAAATTAATAGACGTTCTGTATAAGTGGGCCAAAATCTCTGAAGTGCGTTCCTTTAAAAACGCCTTCTTTAAACTCGCTTTTCTTCGAACTCGATATATTAACTCCTTTTATATGTCATTCAATTCCTTTTATATGCCATTCTGCAATTCAGCAGAACTAATCAACAGACACCACCTCCTTCGATGTGCTTCACTTCGTGGCAACTCTGAAACTGCGCTTTATTGGCGTGCCAGAGAACTTTTAAGGCAATGACTTTGGTCACTTCTACTTTTTTGTCATCTTTTTTTTTTTTTTTTTTTTTTTTTTGTAACCATTTTGCTTCTGTATTTGCCTTGCCATTGTAAATAAAAAAATAATAATAATTTGTCATTTCGTATATAATTCTTGGTTTCTGGTAAACACATAATTTATTAAATTTTGGTGAAAACTGGGATTCAAAGTTAATATTCCAAAAACAGCTCTAACGATTTTCTTTAAATTTGTTATACAAACAACATTTTAGATATCCTTTCGCATGCATTTTGTTTCCAACGCCTTTTCTTTTTCAGCACCACTATTTTGAATTAGTTATCATCGTTTTATTTAATTGTAAAATCTTAGTCATATATAAAGGAAAAAATTTATTGAAATATAGTGAAACTAAGAAATGCGAAAGTATTGGCAGCTGTGTATCAAGAGAAACTACTCATTTTTATGATCAAACTAAAATATACTTTTTAATATTCAGAGTAATATAATTTTTAATTTCGATTTAAATTATTTATTTCTGTTTTAAAATCGAAGTTCACGAAAAATAAATAAATAAATAAATATTAACTGAAGGGTATTTTTTTTTTTTTTTTTTTTTTTTTTTTTTTTTTTAATGTCACATGCATTTTGTCACAGTAAAATTGCAAAAACCACATAGTAGTTTTTGCTACACTAAAACGAACTTTTAATCAGTTTTAATTTATATCATGATTTGATACAGTAAAATTTAAAAAATAAAATTTTTAAATGTAATATCACTAACTTTATTTTTTAAAAACATGCATTTACGGGATTTTTATAATAATAGCATTAATAACTGAATTTAATGATGAAATTTTTAAATTAACTTACTTAAATTTGTTAAACAGAAAAAATATTTTGCTATTGGAAATTATTTATAAATTAACATTCAATGAACTTTTATGTATATACACATAACCAAATGTTGTTGTTTTTAAACCAAAATGTTACATCTTTCCGATATTATGTATAGTATTTAATAAAATAAATATGTTCTAGAAAATCAATGTGGCTTCTGGAAATTGGAATGTTAAAGTAATTGACAATTTTAGAACATCCCCTTTATTTAATATGAGAAGTTGTTCGTAGAAAAACTCATAGTAACAGACATAATAAAGCAAAAAAAAAAAAAAAAAAAAAAAAAAAAAAAGAAAGAAAAGAAAAGAAAAATATTCACTCCAAATACAGCTTTCAAAACGGTTCCATTTTAGACATCTAAGTAAACATTTATACATACCTACAATGTGAAATAAAAGTACAAATGAAGTCAATTTATTTAGCAAATACGACAAAGAGTCTTTTATTTTTCTTTTGATTGGCCATTTGGATAAATGTCAAAAATAAATAAATAAAAATAAAAATGAAATAAAATGCTACAAATCGTAAATCTAACATTTTAGTAAAAAAATAACTCAATTTTGAAGCACCATCATTCTTTATGTTTAGGAAAGAATAAATGTTATGTTGATAAAATTTGATGACAGAGCAAAACTTCATTGAATTATTGTTCGACAAAAGGGACATTTTGAAGAAAATGAATTAAATTTTGAAAATATTCGTATTGATTTTGTAATATTTCACGCAATTTGGAAGAGACAATTTCAAGACATTATTTAGTTATAAAATATTTTACAAATAAGTTTTACCACAGAAGGATAACATTCAATGTATTATTTAAAAAAGTTTTTATATATTTAAGTGCAGTTAACCCCAAAACATTATAATGATAAGTTAATAGGGAAATATAGAATTAAATTTATGCAATTTACACTTTTTTAAAGTAATCAATCATTAAAATAATTTCTGTCAAATAGCAGATATATATATATATTTTTTTTTTAATTAACCCTTTATTTCGTATAATTTTCATTTCATTTTCCGAAAAAAGCAATAATTAAATAGTGTTTACTTTTATTAAAAAAAAAAAATAATAACAATTGTGAAAAGTATGCTTGGATATATATATTCCCTATAATATCCTTAAAGCATTCCCTCTAAAACAATAAGTAAAAGCTAGTGTATTCAGCAGCATAAGGCCAAGTTTCCATTATATATATATCTATCTTATTCTATTAAGTGAGCAATATTTGTATGTATATTTCACTGTTCTCGAAAACGGTAGCTCGGACAGTCACGAGATTTAACACAAAGGTGCCCCCCGAAGGATCATTGCGCACATCGAAGTCAGAATTTCGAATTTCTGTTTAGTTTTCGTTTAATTAATAAAAATATGAAAATAATAAGCTAATAAGAGCAAAAAATTAGCCATTTAAATTTAATCCATAATTTAATTGTTGCCAAAAAAAAAAAAAAAAAAAAAAAAAAAAAGTACGACTTTATTTTTTTTTTCCAACAGGAAAATAAATACATTTATCTAAACATGAACAATACTAACACACTACTGATCGCAGAGCTTCCAAATTTGGCATATAGGTACCTGGGACCCTACAGGCGAGCACCTCATCGAGATTTTTTCGAATTTCGAATTTGAATTTTTTAAATTAATGTTTTTTCGATTTTAAACATTGGCTTTTATGTATCATTTTTCATGAATTTATTCTTCGATTGTAATCGTCTGCGTATCTTAGCAACGGCTATATTATGCAATTTATTTTTTATTTAATACATTTATTTGAGGGCGAATCTTTTTTCTCTTTTTAATTTATTATATTTATTGAAAATAAAATGGAAATGCAGTAGAAAAAATTAAATATATTAAATTTAAAATTTAAAAACGTATTTATAACAGTTATGTTTATGTATAATTTTTGTAGTATAACAACAATTATTTTTCATTTGTTAATTTAATTTCTTTAAAAGTTTTTTTTTTTTTTTTTTTTTTTTTTTTTTTCTAATTTATAGTATTTGTCAGGAAATAATGGTAGTATATAGTAGAAAGGATTAAACTGATTGAAATTTATTTGTTTTTTATGTATTTAATTCCTTCTAAAAGAAAATCTACTTTTTATTTTATTTTATTACATTTGTCGGAATAAAATTGTAATACAGCGTAAATAGCATGAGCAATAAAATACTTGGTACAAAAACTAAAATATTTAATAGACGCTGAGATACAGTTATCTTTAAAATCGTAGTTCTTAAATAATGGCAGACCCACCTATCGTCAATAAATACCCATATTGAAATACATAGGAAAGAGATTTCTGCAGGCAGTGGGAACCTGCTCCCGATACAGTGCGGGCATCGGGAGCAGGTTCCCACTGCCTGCAGAGCTTCCGTAGTCAGCGAGTACCCGATGCGAGGTCTAGAGCGATTCCAATGTAATTATTTTAGTTTTTATTTATAATGTGATGTGAAAAATAAATAATGATCCAATTCTTTTGGAGATTCATTTAAATATAGTGGCCAGCGAAACGGGCGTAGCCTGCTAGTATATATAAAAGAGCAGAGTCTGTGTGTGTGTGTGTGTGTGTCTGTGTGTCCGCTATAGAATCCTAGGCCGTTTCACCGAGCGGGACCAAATTTGGCATGGTTAATGTTTACGACCTGAGAAAGACAACGCCGCAAGCGATTTTACAAAATTCGCCCCCCAAGGGGGGGAGGGGGGGGCAAAACGCAATTTCCCAAAATCCTTCATATCTCAAACAAAAGAACAGATATCCGTAAAATTTTTGCTTTAAAATATAGCTAATACAAATGTCTAAAAATCGGTTTCTGGAATTTTTGAAAATCGCTCCCCAAGGGGGGCGGGGGGGGGGGGGGGCAAAACGTGATTTCACATGCGTAAAACGAGATTTCGCATAATCCTATATATCTCAAACAAAAAAAATAGATATTCGTGAAATTTTTGCTCTAAAATATAGCTAATGCAACTATCTAAAAACCAATTTCTGGAATTTTAGAAATTCAGCCCCCAGGTGGGGCAGCAAGGAGGGGGGGGAGTATGGAGCAAAAACAAATAGAAGTAAAGTTAGGCCGTTCAAAATTGGTACAGATAGGTTTTAAAGGCCTGCAAGTCGAATGGGGATATTTTCGATTGTGTAAAGTTATTAGGAGGGGCAAGAAGGGGGGGAGGAGAGGGGGAAACAAAAAAATAAAAATAGTGTCAGACCGTTCAAAATTGGTACGTAGAGGTTTTCGATACTTACAAATCGATTGCGGATATTTTTGAATTTGTAAAATTATTAGGAGGGGCGGGTAGGGGGTGGGGCGGTAAGGGGGGGCTATGGGGCAAAAGCAAACAAATAGAAATACAGTTACGCCGTTCAAAATTGGTACAGATAGGTTTAAGAGGCCTGCAAGTCGAATGGGGATATTTTCGATTGTGTAAAGTTATTAGGAGGGGCAAGAAGGGGGGGAGGGGAGGGGGGGCAAAAAAATAAAAATAGTGTCAGATCGTTTAAAAATGGTACGTAGAAGTTTTCGATACTTACAAATCGATTGCGGATATTTTTGAATTTGTAAAATTATTAGGAGGGGCGGGTAGGGGGTGGGGCGGTAAGGGGGGGCTATGGGGCAAAAATGAAATAGAAATACAGTTAGGCCGTTCAAAATTGGTACAGATAGGTTTAAGAGGCCTGCAAGTCGAATGGGGATAATTTCGAAAGTGTAAAGTTATTAGGAGGGGCGAGAAGGGGGGAGGGGAGAGGGGGGCAAAAATAAAAATACAGTTAGATCGTTCAAAATCGGTATATAGAGCTTTCCGATACTTACAAATCGATTGCGGATATTTTCGAATTTGTAAAATTATTAGGAGGGGCGGTAAGGGAGTGGGGTGGTAAGGGGGGGCTATGGGCAAAAACAAATGGAAATACAGTTAGGCCGTTCAAAATTGGTACAGATAGGTTTTTAAAGGCCTACATGTCTAATGACGATATTTTCGAAAGTGTAAAGTTATTAGGAGGGGCGAGAAGGGGGAGGGGGAGGGGGGGGAGCAAAAAAATAAATATACAGTTAGATCGTTCAAAATTGGTTTATAGAGGTTTTCGATACTTACAAATCAATTGCGGATATTTTCGAATTTGTAAAAATACTATGAGGGGCGAGAAGGGGGGTGGGGTGGTAAGGGGAGGCTATGGGCAAAAACAAATAGAAATACAGTTAGGCCGTTCAAAATTGGTGCAGACAGGTTTTAAAGGCCTGCAAGTCGAATGGGGATATTTTCGAAAGTGTAAAGTTATTAGGAGGGGCGAGAAGGGGGGAGGGGAGAGGAGGGGGGGCAAAAAAATAAAAATACAGTTAGATCGTTCAAAATTGGTACGTAGAGGTTTTCGATACTTACAAATCGATAGCAGATATTTTCGAATTTGTAAAATTATTAGGAGGGGCGGTAAGGAGGTGGGGCGGTAAGGGGGGGGCTATGGGCAAAAACAAATAGAAATACAGTTAGGCCGTTCAAGACTGGTACAGATAGGTTTTAGAGGCCTGCAAATCGAATGGGGATATTTTCGAAAGTGTAAAGTTATTAGAAGTGCCGGGAAGGTGGGGGGGACAGAGGGGCAAAAAAAATAGAGTTAGATTATTCAAAATTGGTACATCGAGGTTTTCGATACCTACAAATCGATTGCGGATATTTTTGAATTTTTAAAATTATTTGGAGGGGCGGGAAGGGGGGAGGGAGCGGTAGGGCAAAAAAATAAAGATAGAGATAGATCGTTCAAAACTGGTGCATAGAGGTTTTTGATACTTACAAATCGATTGCTGATATTTTCGATTTTGTAAAATTATTAGGGCGCTCATATATATGCATTCGCGCACGGGTCTACGCTGCCGAAAGCAGTGGGGACCCGGTGCGACATTTTTCCTGATCAGAGTTTTTTTTTTCTTTTTTTTTTTTTTCACATGATAAAAATTAATGCAATTTTGAGTTCATTAATTATAATGATTCATTTAAAAATAGTGACCAGCGAAGCGGGCATAGCCTGCTAGTATATATATATATATATAAATTTGGTTCTTAAACAGCAATATTTCCTAAAAATAACCATTTTCTAATGAAAGAATATAAGTATACTGCTACATATAAGTCAATAATTAACGTTTCAAAAATACTGTAGTTAGTATGTCCAATTTTAAACAGGCTCTAATTAAAACTATTTTGTTCTAAATGAGAATTTTACAATAACTACCTACCGACATATACTTAATATCGAAAGCAGCACTATTTTAAAAACAATCATTACTTAAGAAATATTGACCCCTTAAGTGGTATGACCTAGACAAGTGTTGCTACGCTCTGTATTTTTTCCAACTCCTCCACCACAACATTTATATGGCAATCCTTTACAATATGTCTTCACGATCAATTAAACGGAAAATTTATTTATAAATACAGCGTCAGAATAATAATTAAAAAAAATCTGGACCTGGAGACTGTTTTAAGGCCCTGTAGATTTTTTTTTTTTTTGAATATTCTGTAACAATTTTTTACGATTGAATAAGGTGAATAAAATTAGTCTGTCAAAGTGGTAAAAAAAGTTCATAGCAGAGTTGCCAACATTTTAATCTATTCCGGAGCATTTTAAGTGCTGCCTTCATTTCTTACCATTTTTTTTTATTTAAAGAGTAAATTTTTCTTTTTATTTCGTAGTTTTATTTTGGAGAAAGTATTCTAAAAATAAAGTATTGCGAAATAAAGGTGGGATATCTGAATTTCGATATTATTAAATACACTTTATTTTATTTTAATTAATTAATTAATTAATTAATTAATTTAATTATCTTTGTATACAAAAATTTATTTTAATTCATATTCTAAGTTTTTCAGGGGAAGGAGGGGTATTCTTATACAGTGTTGCAAATAAAGGCCGCAACACACCATTTTTTTTTTTTTTTTATCATGTATATTTCGCACAAGAAACAAGCTCGGCACTGCACGCTTTTCGCGCTCTAACATTGCAGGACGAAATAATAATTATTGTTAAAATAACTACATTTTTAATCGTTAACACCAAATATTTTTTGGAGATTCTCGACGAAGAGAAATTCAATGCTCCCTTCTTCGAGAGACAGGAAAACCAGAACACAAAAAAGCCTATGGTATTTAAACCAGAATATATTACTACATTCGGGTTTTTATATTCCAACGCCAAGGCTCCTGTTATTATAAGTTTATGGTAGTTACCTCTCTTCTCTTATAGCCGAATTTATCCGATAAGTGTATCTAGGCTTAGCGATTGCGCTGCATATAGTAACTTAATTCAGAGCATGTGTCAACTGTTAGACTTAGCTCTGCGTCTCTACGATGGCTTGGCAAACGATGTAAGATAAGTATCAAAGCTAATTGACTACAAAAGGGGTCTGGGTGGATTGTAGGGCCTTTCTAAAAAGTTTTAAGAGAGTTTATATTTACGAGAGTTTCGGGGAAAACCACGGACACCTTTAAACAGAAATTTCTTCAAATATGACTGGTATCGTACACGACACTTCCTTTTATTAGCTTTGAAAGCATAACCTATTAGACACTTTTGGGCTACTTGTGTAAGAAAACTTCAAGGAAACTGTCGAATACTTCCTCGAAAATAACGTAATTAAAAGATTAAAACCACTGTTATACTAAAAGGATGCACTAGGAGGGAAGCATCATGTATATTGATGAACAAAAAAGGGAAATTCACTGATTACCCGTAAACACATAACTTAGTTACATACTTACCGGTGGTAGACGCGCAATTTAACTACTCTTTTTAAATGAAATTAATCGAATTTGACTAATTTGAAGTACCCTATTTAATACTTTTGTGTGTTGTTGTTGAGAAAAGACTTGAGTAATCGATTTTGCTTTTCTCCTTTGTAACTATTTGTAATCCAATATTTTTATTTTAGTATTTCACTGAATATTTTCTTTAATATATATATATATATATATATATATATATATATATATATATATATAACAAGTAATTCAGATGCTCTTTTCTTTGTACTCACTACCTGACTATTGGAAATTTAGGTTTCTAGAAATCATGATTTTGTACATATAATTGCGAATACAAGACTATATTGAATATATATTTGAATTGCAAAATCACTTGCAAATATTTATGTTTGTCACCTAAATCTGTCATGTGTGAACCATTTTTAGCTCGTAAGCAGTGTTGCCAGATCTGGTGGATTTTTTAATCAATAATCACCAATAATTTTGAGAAGTGATATTTGATATACATAATAGACAATCAATCTTCGAAGTGATTAAGCAAACGTTACAATTAAAAAATATGGGTGATTATTGATTAAAAAATCCGCCAGATCTGGCAACTCTGCTCGTAAGTAATTTTTCCCATTTTGCAACGCTGGTCTTATAACATCATATAGTGAAACGTGACAACTGCTGTCACAGCTCCTGTTTAAATGATAAAACAGTGCTATTTTAACCCTTTGAGGCGCAAGACAATTTGAAACATTTAAATTATACTGCCACCGGAATTCATGAACTAAATTAAACTAAAAGAAATTTTAAATTTTAAGGTTTAAAAAACCGGCCTTTTCTGATATCTTATAAACGTGAATTTTTGCAACTGGATCTTAAATTTTGCGTCCTCGCAGCGAGGACAGCGCGCGTTAAGGGGTTAAGAGATTCTTTTACACACATATTCAAACTCAGATCATAATTAGTTTTGGTTTAAATTCTACCAATCGTATTACCTATACAATGTTCCACAGTCTTGATTTTTTTTTCTACTGCTAATTCTGAATAGCAATTTTTGTCACAATATAAGTCTACAGATTTAAAAGAGGTTTATTCTTTAAGAATAATAGTGTAAGAGTCCTCAGAAAACGGTGAGGTTCTGGAAAGCTTTTATTCTGAGAATATATTTTTTCTTAGAACTCTTATAAATCATATTTTACAAAATTTTTCATTTGGGTATATATATTAAAATTAAGTATTTCTTCATACTTTTTTGGCTTTTTTTTTTCTCTAGTCATCAGTAGTTTGAGAATGACAGAGACAGCCATTATAAAATCTTTGGTTTAGTGAGAATGTAGATATCATAATACCAACTGCAAAATATGTTCGTAATCGTCTCCGAATGAAATTAAAATTTATAAGATATCTCAGAAAACATAACTTTTCCGATCATTTCAGAAAAATACAACTTTTACTAATATTTTTTTATATTTCAAAAAATAGAATTTGTAAATATTTTAACTTTAATATTATGTAATTACATGCTTACAACTTCCTGACAAAATACTGGGGATTGTTCTAAAAGCTATATATCAAATGGTAAAATGACATTAACATAATGTTTTCGATTTTTTAATCATAATAAACAAGGCATTTTCTAAAATCATTTCTTATAATCATCACTAATTCATTACCTTTTAAAAAATCAATTATTCCAAAATTTAGATATTTCCTCAATTATTAGTATTTTGCCTCTCCCCTACCATTGTATACTGCAACAAACTTGTAAATAATAGTTGTTTTTTATGTAATTTTTTTTAGAGGCTTGTGATTTTTATATAGCTCTAAATATATTATTAAAATATTTTAATTTTCTTTAAAAATCTGTTAAAAAGCTTCAACAGTTCAGAAATGGTCTTTGCGACGCATTTGGCAACATATTGGCGAATTTATTGCCCGTTGGTGATTTTTTGGCAGCTTTGGCGAGAAAATCTTTATTATCGATATATGAATTATTGAATCTCTAAATAGAATATTTCACGAAACAGCCAGAAAATTCTGCAAATGTGCGAGAATACAAAATGTTTGCCTTCTGGCCGTCTCGAGTGCAGTTGAAGTGAATTATTTGTAGCGTTAAGAGCTCCCTCTATCTTTGCCACTACTATTGATTACAGCTTATGTTGTGTGATGCTATGCTACAGTTTATGCTGTGATTTTTAACTGACCCTGTACAGAAATCAATACTACAATTTACAACATTTTCAATAGAAATGTGTAATGATGAACCCGAATAGCATTTATTAGTTTTTTTGTCCGCTCGAAGAAGTAATAAAAAAATTTCTAATTACAGGTGAATCAGTAAAATAGCGCAGCCTTCCCGTCCCATCCGATACTTAAACCTTGAATTTTTATTTCAGCATCGAATAGTGGGTTGTCTAATGGCAGGAAATTAAAATCGTGACGTTTGAAGTAATTATCGTTGTATGTGAAAAGATTAAATTTTGTATTCTAAACAGATGCTTTTCTCTAACATTTCTAATTGTTTTAGGTCTGTCAACTATTGTAAATATATTGAATAATTTTAATTGAGTTGCCTGATATTGTGACTTTAATACGTAAATTTTATGACAGCATCCTTCAGATCGCGACTAACAATTTCGTTTTCCAATAGTTAGTATGTTCCCATCTAGGAAATTTGCAGTAAAAAAAAAAAAAAAAAAAAAAAAAAAAAAAAAACTTTTGTAAACGGAATCTGTTAAAAACATTTAATAATAATAATAATAAATAATAATAATAATAAATCAAAATCGGATTGTTGTCTACTATTACCCTCGACCTCCATATAGCACTTTTTGCTATAATTCAGTAAAACCATTACAATAGGCTGCTTTTCCAAAAATTATAGTTTGAAATTTATGGACCCATAAAATTCTGTTAGAATAGCTATACGAATGCTTTAAAAATAAATCTAATTGATAATTCATTAATATTCCTAATTTATGTTGCAAAATATGCCAAAATTAATTTTCGATAATGTGGAGGCACTGCAATTTGTATCTCTTACATTTCAGTTATTGATATTTTGTACGAAAGAGATGAATTTATAGCATATCTGGTCTCATAGGTTTATGTTTCCTCCGATCGAAATTGAACGCATTGCTTTATTGAATATCCAATGAAACATCAAATAATCTGCATTCAAAATATGCTGACATATTCTAAATTTCATCTAGTTATATTTAGAAAATCTTATTATTATATGTTATTTGAAAAGGGAAAGTTATTGAAAATATACATTTATTTTTGGCAAACTTTCAACAATTTCTATGCAGGGAAAACAAGTACATATATTTGAATGAATGTCTCTTCCTTACAAACGCTCATATTATAATCTAGGAAATATAGTAAAAAATTAAGTATATATAATTATACGAAAATAATGAAGTTTATTAAAATATTTAATGTTGATATGAGATTTCCCTTCATTCTTTTTCTAATACGAAATAAAATTGTATGATTAAAATAGATCCTGTATGCGTGCGTACAACAAACTACAGAAAAATCAATAGACTTGTGTAAAAATACGATATTTATATGTTGAATTATATTTCCTAACTAGCTGCCTTCAGCGACCAGCCGATTAGCTATCCTTGAAAAATCTGACTGAATTAATATCCCGCTCAGTGTCGCTCCTTCTCCCTGTTTCAGGACCTACAACAATTTATTCGCTTATAGTTCCAGAGATAGAACACTGGCGCAGAATTCATACCGGTATTTGTTTAAGAAATTTCTTTATCTATAATATCGTTGATTTAAGTAGTAGAAAAATTCTGTTACATTGATAGTGGTGTGAGTTCTGCACCCGTGTTCCATCCCTGTAGATCAAATAGCTTTACTTGAAAGTTCTAACTGTAGCAAATTCATGCTTAGTAGCGCCTGCGGTGCCTTCTTCCAGTTTCATGATCTGAAACAGCCTGTTTGCTCACCGTGCAAGTGATCTTTGGAAATTCTGACCTTAGAAAACTGCCGCTCGTTGGCGATTGCAGTGCCCTGTTCCAACCCTCCCCTAAAATAGCAAGTACGTTCTCTGTGAAAACGACCTTAGAAAATTCTGTTCGTGTCAGCTCCCCCCCCCCTCCTCCCAGTGGCGTGTGTGTGGTGCCCTTTGTTTATGAATAAACGATATCTTAAAATATAATGGGCATAGCTACAACATTTCTTGAATTATATGTTTATTTGGCAGTTATAAATCATGTTAAAAAAAAAAAAAAAAACTTCCTTAGCATAAGCAAAATAATATGTATATATATACATATATATAAATAAGTTAAGAAAAAAAAATTCTTCATCAATGCATTTAATTCAGAAAAGAAAAAATGAAACCAAATAAATAAATAAATAAATAAAATAAAATAAAAATTGCTTTCCCTTTAAAAATACTTTTTCTATATTTATATAAACAAATGAAAGAAAAATGAATTTAAATAAATGTTATTTCTCTAAAACTCTTATTTTTTGTTATGTCTTACAAGGAAACATTCAAAATGTGTCGTCTTCAAAAAATATTGAAAAAAAAAAAATATTTGTAATTCTACTCTTCCTAAAACACCAGAAAGTGAAAAAATTATCGGCTGAAATGAATTAAAGCGACCACAAAAAATTATATCAGAATTAAGCATATTTGCATACTTGCCAACCATCTCATTAATAACCGTACAATTGTTAACGCCCCTTTTCTCACACCATTAAATTTTTAGAGTAATTCTCTCTAAATGTTGTTACGATTAAATAAGACTAATATTACTCTAAAATATTATCGGTGTGAAAAAAAATGCGGGTACTAAAAATTGTACGGTTCATAATGAGATGGTTGGCAAGTATGTATTTGGCGATTTTACATTGTTAGGCGATTGATTTTAAGTACTTGGCGGAGAAACAAAACATGGTTCAGTTCGTACATGCATAGCTGCCAATATTTTAATTTATTCCGGAGTAATTTTGGCCCCGCCTCTAATTCGTACCACTTATTTTTTAAAAGCAATTTTTTCTTATTTTATCGAAGTTATGTATTGAAGAAAATTTTTCTGTAAATAAAGTGGTGCGAATTAAAGGCGGGGCTCAGAGTACTCCGGAATAAATTAAAATATTGGCAGCTATGTACATGGCAATCTCGGTGCTAGTGAACTGAACGCCTAACAGCGCTAAATCGCCAAATATGCTTAATTTGATAATTTTTTGTGGTCGTTGTAATTCATTTCAGCCGATAATTTTTTTACTCCTTGGTGTTTTATGAAGAGTAGAATCACATATATTTTTTTCATTATTTTTTGAAGACGACACCTTTCGAATGTTTCCTTGTTAGATTTTTGAACCGGAGACAGATGAGCAATAACCAAAGAATTCAATTTCTGGAGGGAAAATCAATCAGTTTAAAATGGGAAAAATTAAAAATTTGTTTATTTAATCTCCAGTAGTTTGTCACGTGGTACATCAAAAATTGAAAAGCAATTATTCAGAGCAGAAGATCGTCTGCAGATATTCGTCTGAAATATGTAGGATGATAAATGAAATAATGAAGTGTTGCGTCTAAAATTTCATACTTTAGATAATTAAAATTATTCTAATTGACCCATCGGTAAGGGGTTTGCATCCCTGGATTCAGAAAAATCGCCCCTTTCATTTAGTACCAAATTTGGTACGTAATATTTCTAATTTATTTGTCCATTTAACGCTCCTTTAAACTCATTTTAATCACAGAATTGTCTCGCTTGTTAATTGACATAGGCTGACGTTTTAATTAATATCTCTGCAACTGATTACAATTTTAAATTCTTTTTTCACTATTCCCTATAGAAGGCTTCTGAGCTCTCGTATGTCGATATTTGTAATTCCACGTTCAGAAGGGTCTGAACGTATGACAGACAGATAGATAGACATCTCCTTTTATTATCATAGATAATCTATTTTTACTTAAAATTAGTCTCAATAAATACGAATTTAAAACCTAAATTTAAAGGTCTTAAAAAAATTCACTATATTCAAGTTTTATAAATTTCATTAATTTATGTACGACTATTTCGTAATTAAAATATCTCGTTAAACTTTTAGAAAATTGAATGAGGTGAAGCTAACTATAGTGCTTCAAAAATAAATATATATATAAATAAATGCAGCTATAATATTAATTTATTTTTAAATAATTATCCATTTTCAAATCCAACTGCAACAATGATAACAGTAGAATATATTTAGCAGGTTGATAAACAAGAATCATGAATTTATCTTCAACGGGTCTGAAGAATATGCTGTTTTTCTAACACTTGTATAATTTAATGCCTTACAGATAATGATTGTTGTTATAGTGATGAGGAATTTTGTATAATATCGAAACGATTATAATTTTTTTTTATATAAATATAATATATGTGTGTATTTTTATTTAAAAATATGTGCGTAGTTTTAACATGTCATTTATAAAAGAAAGTGTGCTTTCGAATTGCCATAGGTGAGAAAATGTGGTGTAAACCTGAGTAATAGTATTTTAAAACTAAAATCAAAGTTAAAAAAAAGCATAACTGGTATAGTCATGTTTCTTTAGCAGGAATTCCATTCTGTAGCGGAAAGATTTGCGCTTTAGCTTTTAGCTATCCGATACAGGTTTCAGGTATTCTTTAACTACGTTCTTTGCGACCATGAGATCCCCTGCACAAGTGCTGACTGGACGAGTCCAATTTTAAAATAGGGGGTGATAACCCTTGTGGTTGAGAGAAAATAGCGATAACAGAGTGCAGAACAAATGACTGGATGTTTACCAAATCTCAACCTGTCTGTCAATTTGGCAACCATCGAAGTCTTTGTAATCACATTTCCTTTGACCTCTTATCCAAATCGTGTAATAATAGAAATCAATTAAATGATGTTCATTCGAGAGGACATAATCTAACGTGATTTTCGACGCTTAAACTGTTTGCCCTCGTGAGCTCGTTCTCAAGAAATCTATATTTAAGTTTGAGTAAAAATGCAGTAACGAGAATGAAGTTGGAGGAGTCCCGATAAATTCTGTCAGAACCATGACTTTCAACAGCGATTTTTCAAATATTATAGCTCGATAAAATGTATCTCAAAGCTGAAATAGGCAAGTGATTTATGCATCAAACAACACGTTTGTCTATGCTCTTTCTATTTCTGCTTGTTTTGGATTTTCAGGTGTCGTAGTCTCCGCCTTTTTTTTTCTTCTTTTTTTTTTTCAGGACACTTTGAGAAATGAGAAATTTATGCCTTTTTTGCTACCACTATTTTTACACAATATATTCTATGTTGTTTAATAACAACATATTTATTTAGAAATACAATAAAGATTTCTCTAAGAAAGAAATGGTTGCAAAAGAGGCGAAAATTTTCATCCTTGAAAGTGTCCTGAAAAAAGGCGGAAACTGCGACCCCTGGATTTCATTCATTATTTCAGTAAGACTTGGTTTTATCGATTTAGGCGTGTTGCACCGATCATTAGCATATTATCGGCATTCATAACTCGAAAACAAGCTGACGAGGGTAATTGTTTTATGCGTCAAAAAACATGTTTATACATGCTATTTCGATTGATGCTTGTTTGGATTCCTTTTTATTATTACAATAAGCAATGGTTTCTTGGTTAGCTTAATTTGGAGATTTATCATATCAGTTCTAAGCACATTGATCTTATTGAAGCGGAATGCACTAAAGTAAAAGCATTATTGTATAACAAACGTGAACTGCTGAGATGCTTGCTTTAGAGCTTAGAGAGGTTTAAAACATGGAGTACCATTGTATTTTTAAGTTATTCTTTGCTTATAAGTACATTTTCTAATTTTAAAGTAATAAATTTGCTTAGATTGTTCAGATCCAAAAGCATCGACTTTTGTCAAATTTTATACGTTTCTAATAAAAATTCTGTAAAAGTTAAAAAAAAAAGGTTTTTCTTAAAAAATCTAATTATACTAGTTAGTAACATATAGCAATATCTATTATTTACTTTTTGTTTTGATGAGGAAGACTGCACAAAACAAAATTGTCAGATTTTTTATTTTTAACCGAATTTTTTTGAAGTCTTTTTTTTTTTTTTTTTTTTTTTTGTAATGAAAGTATGTTTTTTGTAATTTTGTTAATTGTTGTTTGAGCACTTCTTTACCCCACATTTTTAACATCAATCTGAATAGAGTTTATAGCCATACCTCCAAATTACCCCACGTGGGGTCAATCGGGGGTAACTTTTATTTTCATATTTCTTATTGCTGTAAAAATTTATACAACCATCTCAGCGTGATACATTGATGAACTCCCATTCTGTAACCATATTTATAATGAGAATAATATTGAGAGTATAAGAATGATAATTAAAAAAAAAAAAACTAAATTTTCCACCGATTTACCCCATTCTACCCTATTCAAAAAATGACTGGGTCCGACCTTTTATAACTAAATAACAAAATCTGAAGTGTAAAATGCTTATACTCATAAGGAGGAGCCATGATTTCGGGATTTCAGATGTAACCAAGCGTTTGCAGGATAGCTTCAATGTAACTACAAAATAAAATTGCAAAACTCAACAATTAGCCTATCTCGAGAAATATTCTTTTAAAGATTCGGGTGCAACTAATGTGCTAATTTGTTCATCAATTGCCCATGGCTTGAGCGGCGCAGTTGGTAGGAAATTTGCTTTCTCTCCAAGTATCCGTTATTCGAAATTGATTATAGACGTAGGTGGGCTTTTTAATTAATTTATCGTAAGAAATTTCTAATTTATTTTAAAATATACTAAAAATATACATATATATTTATTTTACTGTGAAATATTATAAATATAAATAGATAAAATATATAAAAATTGTCTTTAGAAAAACAATTGTGAATATTAAAAGAATACTAATAATAAATAAAAATTTTTGCACATTTATTTAAAGCTATTTATGTGTAAGAATCGCAATGATAGTTACCACATTTTCTAATCAGATCAACTGAAAAGCAAAATTTATCCATACCCTCCAACCATCTCATTATGAAGCGTTAAATTTTTTGTACTCGACTTTTTTTTTTTTTTTTGGTTTTTTCTTTTTACACCAGTCTTTTTTTTTTTTTTTTTTTTTTTTTTTTTTAGTAATTTTATTGTTATTTAACCTTAACAACATTTGGAGAGAACTGCTCTAAAAATAAAGTGGTGTTGAAAAAAGGGCGTTGGAAATTAATACTTATTAATGAAATATTTGGCAGGTATTCTTATCTACATTAGTATAATTTATCATTCACATAAGTTTGGACGCGTATCAAGCGTACTTGATCTTTTTATCAAAGAGGGTTGGAGATTATAGTTTATAGAAAACTATTGATTGTAGTAACGAAAATAGCAACATAGATACAATGCACACATTGCTAAATTTTTTACCTGAAGAAGGACACTGCTTACTTATTTCGATGCGAAATAACTGTATCCGAACACATTTCTAATTTTATACATAGCTAATTCCTTTATGAAATTCAATTTCCCCCTTCCCTCTTTTAGTATTAGTAGAAATTTTGTGAAAAAGACACTCACTGGCCGTTAAAAAAAAAAAAAAAAAAAAAAAAAAAAGTGTTCGCAATTTTCTTTGTTTAAAAGCCATTGACGCAAATTAAGAATGAAGAACAATTTTCTTATCGAAACAATATCCGAATCAATGAAGCTTCCTCAGATTATGTACATGCTGACAAAACCAATTTAAGTGTGTAATGTTTGTCATTATGTTAGATTAAAAATTACAAAATCCAGATATTCAGTTTTAACAATTGAATCTAAATTTATATAAAATTTTAATTTGTGGTTTGAAATAGTGAACGTAGCGTTTGGTTAGGTTACAAATATTAACTTCCAAGAAAGTCATACTTAACCTAATCAGATGCCAAGAGTAATAGCGGTTAAATATGAAACTTATACATATTCAACATATAAAAATAGTAGTAGTTGTATTCCAATACAACTAATTACGAAATTTTTAGAAAATTTATAGTTTCAAGAAAACAGTATCAATGAAAAGAATGCATAATAAAAAATTTTGTATTTCTAAATATTTAAAGTAGAGTATGTTATTCATGATGTTATTTCTTTCTTCGTTTATTATTATTATTATTATTATTATTATTATTATTATTTTATTGTTATTAATTATTTTATTTAATTTTTCTATTTCTTGCAATAGCTGAAAGTTAAGCTTTTCGGGAACTTACAAATTTTTCTTCAATAATAATAGTATTATATGTATATATGTGTGTGTGTGTGTGTGTGTGTGTGTGTGTGTGTGTGTGTGTGTGTGTGTGTGTATGTACTGTGTGTTCTAATAAGTCTGTAGATATTGTAAAAATTTTACAAAATGAAGATCTGGAAGAATTGAACGAAACGTTTGAGAAAACGTTATTCTCGTAAAGGGGGAATTTTTTTTTTTTTCTTTTAAAAGAAAAAAAAAGTCAGATTTTTCGTCGATAGAGGGCCCTGTATGGATATATACAAATCAGAGTCCTATAAATTTCACAGTTTTACGATTTTGTTTTGCCTCCTAGCTGCATATACACGAAGTTTTAAATGAGATGCTGACTTGATGGATAAAGCGTTATTGGTGATGATGTTTTCCACTCACGTAAGAAACGGCTGAATGAAGCCGAAATTAGCGGTGTTGTAACGCGTAAAAACTGTAATTTGTGATGACACATTTGTAATTTGGCGGACACTTAGACCAGAGGTTTTATATGCCTGGAAACATATGCATGCAAATAAATATAGTTTTCACGGAAATGTGCTATTTGCTCATGTAACAGCGCCTCCTATCGATGAAAACTTTAACTGTTAGTTTTCTTTCTTAAAAAGAAAAAAAAAAGAAAAAAACTCTTCTTCAGAATAACTTTTTCGCAAACTGCGCTCATTTCTGCCAGTTCCTTCAAATTTTATGAAATTTTAAAATATCTACGGATTTATGGGATACCTGATATGTATATATGTATACATATATATTGTATTAAAAAGTTGGAAACATTTTTAATTTATTCTGGAACATTTACAGCATCCGCCTTATTTTTGCAACACTTTTGTTTAAGAGTAATTTTCTTCTTATTTAATCAAAATTACATATAGGAGAGAATGCAGATAAAGTGGTCTTAAAATAAGGCGGGTGCTATTAATGCTCCGGAATTAATTAAAGATGCTAGTAACTCTGAAGTTGTAAATGGAGTTTGGCGTGTCGACGCAAAATTTACTATTATCGCTTTGCTTGCGGGAAACGTGAAATCATGTCATTTGAAAATCTGTAACTCCGCCAGCGGGCGTTTCTTTGTTTACATTATTTTTTAACATTATGCCAAATATTCACATTTGTGTAATCAATGCATTATGGATATAAATAGTTTAATTAGAAAGAGTATAATCAAATTGTATATTAATTTATATTTTCTATATGAATACAGCAAACATTGATTTAAAATAATGTAATGTAAAAGAATAACGTCCATAGATGGAGCTTACTATCAAAAAGACAAAAACATGTGGTCGCGAAAGTGCTAATTAGTTACTGGAGTAAAGATCAACGGTATCAAAACTCAAAGTACCCCTCACCTTTCCCAACACTTTTTTTTTTTTTTCCAGGATTATTTTCGCCACTTCGATTTTATAAAATTGTAGGCATAATTTTATGATAGTAATTGCTATTATCGAAAATTAATAAGAATGCACCACTGAACTGGCGTTTTAAATAAGTACAAAACTCTGAATAAACACCAAATGTTTCGAGTCGAAAAAACGCAAGACCTTTCCTCAGGCGAACAAAGTAGGCACGAGTGCCGTAATCAAAGCGGCAACGCACTCGTGCCTACTTTGTTCACCTGACAAAGAGTCGTGTGTTCATTCGACCTCAAACAATTATTGAGAATTTATTGCATTTTATAGTGTTTACTCAAAGTTTTATACTTATTATTGTAAATGAATAGTGGAATATATCCTGAAAAAAAGCAAGCCCTCTGCGGTATTTTCATATTTATTAGGGCAGATTTGAAAACTATAGTTACAATGAATTTTGTCTTGTAGGATCCGTGTTATATATATAGATATTCCCAATAACAAAGCACAATTTCTTATTTTTACTCTTATAATGACACCACAAACGTACACGATTGAACCGAGATTGGAACCCATGACCTGGAGTTCCAGAGAACCAATAACTACCGACCATGCCACTAGGCTAGGCTCCCCAGAGGAATTAGGACTTCACAGAGTGTAGTATAAATATATTAGAATATTTACAAGTATATTTTTTGTATACGTATTTTTACTTTTACTGGCTAACATACCTGTCCACAATATGTCGATATTAAAATGCTGTTTAACCTAATAGCTATCAATAAATTTATATTCATTTCAGTTATGTAATTTCTAATACATCTAGAATTTATTAATTACAATTAATTATTCTCGTATCATTGTTGATTTTTCTTTTTGGTATAGCATGTTTAGAAGTTTGTTTCATTGCTCTGAAAGTTTCTTAGTACATTTTGTTTTACAAGATTTTTTTTATTATCCAACTATTTACAAAATAAAACAGTAAACTGTAATAAACGTGTGGAAAAGTTTAATGATTAAAATTTAAACTTCTTGACAAAGTTTTGTATTATAAAGATATCTTAAAGATATAGATCTTACTTCTATATTTATTTTTACTGGAATGATATCATTTTAAAGTTTAAATATACATGTGTAGATATAGATATGTATCTTCACATTGGTACATTTAAATTTAGACAATTTTCTGAAATGAAAAAGCATAAAAATCATAAGTAAAAGCTCTGTAATGTTATACATTTTCTTCAAAATGATAGAATTTCTTTGTCATTTGAAGAAAAAGTACTCAAAACATTTTTATCTCTAATATGTTTTATCGATAAAATCTCTAAAGATTTCGTATAAAAAGGTACATCATCAGATAAGACATGAAAAACTGAATATCGAATAACCTAGGGAATTCACAAAGCAATATCATCTTTTGCTACGGCATGTCCTATAACAGGAAAAGTAAGTAATGTCGAAGCATGATCTAAGATTTAAGAAATTTTGTTTTTGAAATAATTTTCGAATGTTATTAATTATATAGTTTTATATAAAATACAATCTTTTAGCTTAATGTGTTTAAAAAATAAGAATTTTTTTTTTAATGCATAAATAAAATTTCAAATTAAAAAAAAAAAAAAAAAAAAAAATGATAAACGCAACAAACTGTGTAGATACAACTGACCAGAACTGCCAATATTTTAATTTATTCCGTAGTATAGTTAATACCTGCTTTGTTATCTTTTTTACACCATTTTCTTTGTACAACAAATTTATCCACTATGTACAGCCGGTAACAAAATATCCGAACTCTAGCAAAAACTCCTATATAAAAAAAGTAAAGTTAATACTGTTTTGTTAAATAAATCCACAGGATTTATTTAACAAAACAGTATTAACTCTACTTTTTTCATATAGGAATTTTTGCTAGTGTTCGAATACTTTTGTTACCGACTGTAAGTACTTTAAAAGAGGAAGAAAACTGACCTTCAAAAAGAGTGGTATAAAAAAAAAAGCGTATATTAAGAAATTTATGGAATAAATTAAAATTTGGCTGTTTTGCCACTGACATATTATAAAGATTTTAGAATCACCATCTTTTGTAATGAATGGCAAAATTCCTTATTTTGTGTATAAAAGAAGTAAAAGTTCATAAATACTATGATTAATCTCGTTTGAGAATGTTTGGGAACAGCTAATTTGTAATGGCTGATTTACAGTCTCTACTTCTAGATTACTCTCTTGCATGATGACTACAAGTGAGTGATAAAAGTCAGTAATAAGTCAAACTTAAAAGCACTAATGTTTATTTTAACTCAAAAAGGGAAGAGGGGTTGCACTTTAAGACGAGGAAGGGACTACTAAATTTAATTCGTTAGAATACTTATACTAGCATTAAATAAAACTTTATTAAGTTTCTCAGCAAACGGTGCTCCGTGGATTTCCTATCGAATAAACCTTTAAGGGTTACATACAAACGGAACGCTTGCAATTTCGATGACTTAAATTTTGCAATTTTTTTGCAAATACAGTCGGCAGTAAAAGTATCCGAGCACTAGCGAAAATTCCTATGTAAAAAAAGTACACTTAATGCGGTTTTGTTAAATAAATCCTTCTCGAACTCTGTTCTTAGTCAGTCTACGAACACGATTCGACAAGGATTTAATTAACAAAACAGTGTTAAGTGTGCTTTTTTTCATATAGGAATTTTTGCTAGTGCTCGGATACTTTTGCTGCCGACTGCAGTCATACATTTGGAACGCTTGCAAGCGGCTTTACACCTGGAAGTGTTTCATTTGTATGTATCCCTAAGTTGCTAAACACCAACCTCGCTTGCAACTCATTAGCAGGAGGCACACTCTTTACTTCTAATACGGAAACACACTGACAGAAAATTTCCTTCGAAAACACTATCCAGTTTACTGCAAGGCATGCTCAATTGCATTATTAAAGTACTTTTCAATGCATTAGCAAGCACACACCTCCTAACTCGAAAGAGTATTTAAAATGAAATCTTCTTTAGACGATTTTCACTTTATTTTATATGAAATACTCATTCTAAAATTATTTATATTTAAATGTTATCTACTTTCGTAACTTCCTTTAAACCTGTTCTCAGTTTGGCAAACTAATTCCCAATAGCTAGAATCACTCTACACCAGGCCTCTTTTGACTCTGCTCGACACTTCTAAGTTCAATCTAATATTTCCATCAAACATCGTCACCTGATCTTGGATCCAACTAGCAACCTTCACTTTCTCAACTGAACACCTCTAACTGAACTCGACGCAATTACCTGAGACCACCACCAACACTGAATCTGACTGGCGACCTTCACGTTCCCAACTCAGTACTTCTAATTCGACTCGACACTGTCACCTAAACTTCAGCGCCTAGAATATACAGTGTGATAATCGCTTATGATCGAATGTTTAAAATATTGCTAAAAAAAATTCAGCTTCCCAGATGGCGCTCCGATAGAGATTTTTTGCTGGAATAGAAGAGCTGACTGGCTTTTTTCAGTTTCGATTGCTCGGTCACGTGATCTAAGAACATAATTAACCAATAGGGGCTTTTTCAAGCAGTAAACTCGGTTACACTGACCTCTGGTGAGAGGCTTAATTTTAAGGCACTAATTTGCTGGTCGCTTTCCGCACTATGTATTCTAGGCGCTGTACCAAACTACAAATTCTTAGCGCCGGTACCGACTGGTGACCTTCACTCTCCCAGCTCGACACATCTCATATCAAAAGGAGATGTAAAACAATGTCTAAGTGGTAAAGTGTTCACCTGCCATTCTGACGACCCGAGTGCGATTTACAGCATAGGCAAAATGTGACTGCATTTTTCTATGCGATTTATTTCATTATCAAATAAACAATTTACAGATTTCATTTAATAAACCGAGGCCATTTAGAGCAGTCACCTCATGTTTACATTACGTATTATAATATATGTAAAGCATATTAACTTTCATAATAAACATGCCCATTATCATACATACATTTATATTTTATGAATCGATAAACTGCCTTTTGTTGTAATTATGGCGGATAGCGCACTTTCCACGAACTCTTATTTTAATCTCAATTATAACTTACCTTTTGCCCAAGCTCTTATTGGAAACAGAAACATTTGTATAAATCTCAAGTTTTGAAGTTTATAGCGACTCAATCAATTTTAATCGCATAAGAATACTTTTTTTTTATGCTAGTATATATATATATATGTGTGTGTGTGTGTGTGTGTGTGTGTGTGCATTACATAAAATAACTGTATGGAATTAGGTAGTACGTAAGAATTTAAATTTTGTAATATTAACATTTTCGTGACCGCATGATTTTGAATTTTTGACAGTAAGGTCCGCCTGTGGGCGTTATTCTCCTATGTTACAATATTTCAGAACAAAATTTTCTGTATTCACATTTATATTAGAAATGGATGCACATTCAGAGCCTGATTAAGTGGGAAGCACACATTATCTCCGCTCTCACCGGAATATTTTTACAATTATTTCTTACTTCATGTCATAGAAATTCCACGCTTTGACGAGGAAATATTTTTTATAAAAAATGAACGGTGTAAAAAAATCCAATTTACTCACCGTTATTAGACACCAAAATTCTTTTAAAATAATTTTTAATGAGAATTTTCTGTTTATTATAGGAGGAAAGTATTTGTTAAAAAATAACGGTGTAAGTATAAATAATGTGTGCTTCCCCCTTAATCAGGCTCTGTGCACATTATAATTATATTTTTTCTAATCAAAGTATTTGTATTCATAGTGAATTTCATTGTTAAAATGTGAATATTGGTTATATATTTAAGAAATAAATGGCATACAAATTGCTAAAGAAACGCCGACTGGTGGAGTTACAGATTTTCAAATGACGTGAATCTACGTCAGCGATCACGAAATTGTTAACAAATTTCCATTGTGGATTTGTACAGGACATGTCATACTTACCATAGCCTCCTAAACTGGATGCATGTCGCGTGGCTCGGAAACTTGGTAACAGTTTAAGCGGTAGACAGCGCCACCTGGCACAGATTGCGTGACTTTTTTATTTAACTGTCACCAATAATTTTAAAAAGTCATATATGATATGCATAATCGACGTTTTTTCGATTCTATTCGCCTTTTATGTATATCAAATCCCACTTTTAAAAAGGTTTTGGTGGCTGTTGAATAGAAAAGTCACGCAATCTGTACCAGGTGGCGCTGTCTACCGTTGGAACTGTGACCAAGTTTTTGAGCTACGCGACAGGCATCTAGTTTAGGAGGCTATGTATTTACTTACCTGATTAATTATTTATTTTTTCGTTAAGAATTTCACTCTTTTGACGAACGGCAATGAACGTAAAGGCCGGTAATGATAAGACTTTGCGTCCTTTGTTCGTATTCTCCGCCTTTATTTTAGGGCAATTTCAAGGATGAGAAGTTTCCGACTTTTTTGCTACTACTATTTTTATAGAAATTTTTTATGGTATTTTCATAGTACTGTGTCGTGACGGAAAAAGGTGGAGACTTTTCTATAAAAATCGTAGTTGCAAAAAAGGCGGAAATTTCTCAATCCTCAATGTTCTCTAAAAAAAGGAGGAAATTGCGACGCCTATATAAAAATCAGATCAACGCAATTTTCCGCGAGGTATTGGGTCTCGGCATAGAAAAAATTAAGCTGTCCTTAAAATGGTTAATATAGAATAATAAAAAAAGTAGATAGACATATAAAAATAAAAGAAGATATATTTAATGTATAAATGCGTCTAGGTCTTTGAACTAATTACTCTAGTTTCATTATTAAACAAAATTTTTGTTGCTAGAAAAATTAAATCTAAGCTCAAAATTACATGATTCAGTATACGTTTAGTTGAATACGTTCACAGAAAATTACTTTTCTTTCCAAGACAAAATATTTACTTCAAATTTGTGAAGAAACAGTTGTTTATTACATAATAAATAACTTGGAAGAAGTAACTTTTCAAGAAGCGTAATCCGGTAGGATATTTTACTCACGCTTATTAAAGAATACATTTATATCTGTAAAATATTTATCAGAAGATATATCTACTTATTCCTTCCTCAGTTCTAATATTTTTCTTTTGAAATAGAAGTAAAAATGTTAAACGGCAAGCCTCTATTCAAAAATGTTTGTTTTCAAAGATATTTCTCTATCTAAATACACAAAGGATTATTTTTGAAGCATTTCGAAGTGAGAAATATAGCTCTGCTTAAATTATTTGCTCTAGTCCTTAGAGCGGTTGATTTAATTTCGATGTACAAATAACAGATAAAATGAAATATTTACACTTTATTATGAGTCCAATGTTAACTAGTATGTTGTGGCCACCACAAGACTTTCTTCTATATTTTCCTATACATCTTCTATATTTTCCTATACATCCTATTCAATCAGTAACAATATAAAAAAAAAAAAAAAGATTTTTTTTTTCTAAGTTTTTTTTTTTTTTTTTTTTTTTTTTTTTTTTGTAAAAATTAATACATAATCAATCACTAACAATATTAAAAAAAAAAAAAAAAAAAAAAAAAAAAAAAAAAAAGCGAATATTTTTTTTTTTTTTTGGTTAAAAGTAAAAAAAAATAGATAACTTTGTTTTAAATTATCACAGATTTATAGTTCAACCATTCGTTTTAAAGGTATTGACGAGATCTTTCGAATGATACCCATCTTCAAAATTTACCCCCCACGGGGGGGGTACTTCTCCCCAGGGGGGGAAGCGATGCCCCCCCATGCACAAATTTTTTTTCCTAGTTACGTAGTACTATTATCAATAATTCATATTAATTTTACAATCACAAGTGTAAAATAACTCTTATTACGCACATTTATACGAATTTTTGTCCTATTCTGCCATGTTAAAAATTTAGATAAAATGCTATCACAGCGCCTCCTGTTGAGCTATTGATCCCCAAATAAAATCAGCACCAGTTTATGTCGGGTACCAACTAAATACCAAGTTTGGTAAAATTTCGTTTAAAAAAAAAAAAAAAAAATACGATTTTTTTTTCTAAGTTTTTTTTTTTTTTGTTAAAAGTAAAAAATCTGGAGTGACTCCACTCGACTTTCCGAACATTGAGTAATTAACAGTTTTGTAGATAAAGTAAAGAAAGAGGAGTTGTTAAACAAATAAAAGAGAGAAAACCATAATAGAGTGTTTGAGTATTTTTCTCCATCTATTACACGATGTTTTATTTAACGCTACTGAACTTTGAGCCCATAGATCATAATGATAAAGAATTTTTCGTTGTGTCCCTGTAAAAACCTATAAATGCTAGATTCACCAAAATGCTCATAGTTAGTGCAACAGTGATTTATAATACTCATATAAATTTTCAGCTCAATTCAATAAGGCGTTTAGATGCTATCGTACTTTTAAAAATTTAATCCCATAGGCCATAATGATAAAGAATTTTTCTTTGTGTCCCTGTAAAAAAACTGTAAGTGCTAGATTCGCCAAAATCTATACAGTTAGTTCAACTGTGATCTATAACATGTGTACAAATTTTTTGCTCAGATTAATAAGGCGTTTAGACGCTATCACACTTTTAAAAATTTGGCCCCATAGGCATAATGATAAAGAATTTTTCTTTGTGTCCCTGTAAAAAAACTATAAGTGCTAGATTCTCCAAAATCTATACAGATTGAGTATTTGTGACCTATAATATGTGAATAAATTTTTTGCTCAATCGAATAAGACGTTTAGATGCTATCGCACTTTTAAGATTTTGCTCCCATAGGCCATAATGATAAAGAATTTTTCTTTGTGTCCCTGTAAAAAAACTATAAGTGCTAGATTCACCAAAATCTATAGGGTTCGTACTATGGTGACTTACAATATGCGTACCAACTTTCAGGTTAATCGAACAAAGCGTTTAGACGCTAGCGTGTTCACTCACAGACATACACACATACACACATACATACACACATACACACACACATACATACATCATCGTAAAAATAGTGAAAACGGACTCAGGGGACCTCAAAACGTATAGAAACATCAAAATCTCGAATTCGGATTTTTGACATGATTACAATACTTTCCTCACTATAGTTTTCGGAAAGTAAAAATCGATAACTTTGTTTTAAATTATCACAGATTTATGGTTCAACCATTCGTTTTAAAGGTATTGACGAGATCTTTCGAATGATACCCATCTTCAAAATTTAACCCCCCCGGGGGGATACTTCCCCCAGGGGGGAACCGATGCCCCCCCCATGCACAATTTTTTTCCCTAGTTAACTACTACTATTATCAATAATTCATATTAATTTTACAATCACAAGTTTAAAATAACTCTCATTATGCCCATTTATACAGAATTTTGTCCTATGCTGCCATGTTAAAAATTTTCATAAAATGCGATCACAGCGCCACCTGTTGAGCTATTAATCCCCAAATCTAATGGGCACCAGTTCATGTCAGGGTGCAACTAAATACCAAGTTTGGTAAAATTTTATTCATTGGTTCGTGAGATACAGCGTCCACAAAAAAATGATACACACAGACAGACATTTTCTAAAAACTATCAATTCGTGTTCAGGACATCCCAAAACGTGTAGATCCGTCAAAAAACGGAGGTCGAAAATTTTCGCGAATCCAATACTTTCTCTATATTACATATAGAAGAAAGTAAAAAAGAAAAACCAATTAAAGCGAGAAATATACATATATATAACTAGCTTTCAATCAGTCATATACTCTAAAACATTTACGTTGTCAGCATTGGCAGAAGGTCTCAGTAACACTATTTACGAATAATAAATTTTCCTTTGTTTCATTCAGGAATATTATTACAAATAAAAATACAATACCATACTTGCCAAACTAACCCGGAAGATTGTTAGCCCCGCCCCTTTCCGCCTATTTTTTCACACCAGCTTTTTTTTTGGAGTTCTTTTCTTCTTATTTAATCGTAAATATATTTCAAGACTATTACTCTAAAAATTAAGTGATGTACAGTCAGCCAAAAAAAAACGCCACCCCCCCCCCCACCTAATTTCGCCGTAAGTTATTGTAGAAACATGCGGCTGGTACCTATCGATCTGTAATAACGTCTAGTTTTTAATGGTGTAGTTAGATTTTGTTTAAGGGGTCATCTACATATTAAACACGTATAAACTTCATTTTTTTCAATGACAACCCCTATTTTTGACCTCAAATTCAGATTTCGGAGATCAAGGCAGTTCGGAAAACCTACCTATTTATATACTTTAAATCAATTCTAAACAGGGTTACACGTGAAAATGTGTTAGGGGACCGTATATACATTTAGAAAAAATAAATCGTGATCTACCACCCAATATACATTATTTATTAAATTTCACATCGGGAAAAATGTTCAGAAATGTTTTTTTATAAAATAAAAAACGATTCAAATTCGCAGAACTTTCTATGTTAGCTTATGAATTAAAAGATTTTTATTGGTTTCAATTTATTAAACATTGATTAGTTAAATACAACACTTCATATAAAAAAAATTAAATAGCTTGAATCATATGAACCCTACAATGTTGAATTACAAAAATCTAGATACCAAGGTAAAAGAACAACAGCAATAATGATAATAATATTAATAGCGGTTAAAAAAATAAAAAAAAGTATTTAATATTTCAGATCAAGAACTATCTACTTCTTAAAAGCAAAAACTGTTTTATTTAAGAGACAAAAATTTAAGTTAAAATACATATATAATAAAATATATATATAAAATACATATATAAAATATATATATAAAATACATATATAATATATATATATAAAAACAATTAATATCTACTAACTAACAATTATTGTCTACTTCTTGTTGGGTATATTTTTATTTTATACAGTAAGCCTCGCATGAAAGTGTTACTATAAAGATTTACATTTAATTTTAGGCGTAAAAACCAACAATAGATAATATACAAAAATATAGATAACAAGATTTAAACTAAAATCTGAGAAAGGATATTTAACATTTTCGCGACCACTGACGTAGTTTCACGTCATTTTGAAATCTGTAACTCCTTCAGTGGGCGTTTCTTTCACAATTTGTGTGTTACGATATTTCTTAAGAATATTCCTTATATTCATATATATATAAACAAAATAGTATGAATACAAATGCTTTCACTAGAAATAGTATAATTATTGTGTATATTCATATGAAAATAAATATGGATATAGAAAAAACGGTTTCCCATTGCCTAGAACGAATATTCCCCGTTCTGCAGTCGTCTACTGTACTTGAATTCTTAATTTTAAATGCGTAAAATCTATATCTTTAAAGGTAATAAGACATATTACTTAGTTTTAAATTCTTTTTTCCGTGATAAATGTGTCGTCAGTTTTACGCCGTGATTAGAATAATCGAAAATAAATAATACTACATATTGCGACGTCATGCGATAAAATTTAAAAAGCATAAACGGTAGAGTAAACGAATGCGAAAATGTCACAACAAGATTAAAACAGAGAAAATGTTTTAAAAAATCTGATAAAAATTAATTATATTAATTTAAAAGAAAGCAAAAATAAAAGTATTTTTCACTGCATATTGCTCTTTCAAATAATAATTCTTGTCCTACCGCATTTTCTAAATCATGATAAATAACTTGAGATGCACGAATCCTAGAATATTCAAGTTAAAAACAAAAGACAAAAGGGATAAAACAGAATTTTAGCTGTGAGAAACTAGAAAAAGTTATGTAATATTTAAGAACAAAGACTTAACATTTCAGAATCGAGTAAACTCCTTTTTGCAGCGAAAGCCACGCCTTTACAGAATTTTTCTAAAACTTTACATTATAAAACAAAATTATTTTACATACTTCCAATTAAATCATTTAAATTTTGTCTTCAGCATTCAATGTAGTAAATGTCATTGACATTTATGCATACCAGCGTCACATATAGAGTCATATACGAGTATGCAAACTAGTTTGTTTTAATACTTTTTCCGCAGTATAGATGCGGGGCTACATTTCTTTTGGATTTCTTTCCCAATCTCTTGCCTGCATTGCGATAATTTATTAAAAAATACGCCAATTTGTATAATAAACATCGAGATGTTCCTTAGAAAACACTTATAATAACATAAAGGTAAATTAAAATAGTTTTTTGTCAAAATGTATAGAAATATTGACTCACAGAAGATACAAATTATAACAAGTGACGCCCCCCTAACAGCAGTAAAAAATGAAATATCACTGTAACTCAAAAAATAATGTTAGGAACGAGCTGTAAATTTGGAAACCCATGTTTTTGATGATGCCCGTTCTATTCGTGCAAAAATTAACATAGGTCATAATTCATAATTTTTTCAAATATGAATTTATTAATAATTTTCATAATTCAAAAAATGTTTTTTTAGCAAAAATTTGCATGGAATATGTTTGGGTCACTTCATTCTAACAAATAAAAAAAACAGAATTTAAATATCATAATTATTTCGGAAGATATGATTTAATGTTTGTCACATTCATTTAACACTAGCATCCCCAAACTTTGACAGCTTATAACTCTATGAAAAATTAAGCGAAATATATAAACTATACCATTTTCCGTGATGATTTGATCCAAGGAATTCAAATAAATTATAAAAAAGGGGGGTTACCATTGAAAAAAATGAAGTTGATGTCAGTTTTAATATGTAGACGACCCCCTAAGTAAAATCTAACTATAATATTATAAACTAGACGATATTACAAACTGATCGGTACCAGTCGCATGTTTCTGCGATAATTTACGGCGAAATTAGGTGGGGGGGTGGCGTTTTTTTTTTTTGGCTGACTGCACAAAAAGGGGCGGGAACTAACAATCTTACGGATTAAGTTGGCAAATATGCAATACGATAATACTGGTAGTGCATCTTGCAACAATGCGATTACTGTATCTATAAGAAATTCTAGCAAGGAACTGAAAATTGCTAGTTGAATAATTACAGTGAAATGTTATCTTCAAAACGAAATATTTTTACTAACGTAACTTCCTGAGCGTAACCCGCAGGTCAGATAAATCAGTCTTATACCAGAAACTTTAATTAACATTTGAAATTATATTTATAAGAAGTATCTCTTTAGATGAAAAAACTTTTTCTGTTGATTAAAATTTTTTTGGGTTAAACAGTTTTATCTGACCTGCAGTTTATGCATATCAATGTTGGGGATCATTATAATATGTAGACGACACCAAATCACAGAATATTGGAAAAGTACACTTAAATTCTCTTAAACCCTTTGTATCCCATCGGAACTTTAAAGTCCCATCAAAAAAATTCCTCAATATAGCCAAAATGTACTACAGAATTTCATTGGAACTATAGTTTAAGCTTCAGTACTTATAGTTTAAGCTTTCCCTATAGTTAACTATAGTTTATGTTAAATTTAATACTTTTGTGACCGCTGACGTAGATTCACGTCATTTGAATATCTGTAACTCCACCAGTGGGCGTTTCTTTAGCAATTTGTATGCTGTTTATTTCTTAAATATATAACCAATATTCACATTTTTACAACGAAATATACTATTGATACAAATACTTTGATTAGAAAGAATATAATTATAATGTATATCCATTTCTAATATAAATGTGAATACAGAAAATTTTGCTCTGAAATATTGTAACATGGGAGAATAACGCCCACAGGCGGACCTTACTGTCAAAAATTCAAAATCATGGGGTCGCGAAAGTGTTAATATGAGATGATTCTCATGTATAAAGAAATATAATAAAAAAGTTGCAAACTATTTTTCCAAAAATAAAATAATTTTGGATATAAAGGGTTAAATGGGATCTATAAGATTTTTTTGCATCAATTAGTAACGAAATAATATCTGGTGTTGCTTTTTCTTTTCTTTCTTTCTTTTCCATTTTTTTTTTTTTTTTTTTTGGTATACTGCCAGATAAATGGTTTCTCTGCATGAGAAAGGAATCGTATGTTGCAATGCGAAGGAAAAGTCTCTCTTTCGCAAAACTAGTAATGAAATATGCCAATTCCGTTACTCACTTATCCTGTTTTATAGAATAAATTTATTTTCTCCCAATCTGTGAATCACGTGATCCGTCTTTAATCCTTCTTGGTCCATTGGTATATATATATATTTTTTTTTTTTCATTGCTAATGTTTATAAAAATGACTGCTTAAGGCTTCGTGTAACCACTTCATTTACGTGACATGAAGTTGCTTGAGATGTTAATGATTAAAGAGACATGTTTTCTCAATATAAGAGACGTTTTAAGTGGGTAATTACTATATGTAAACACAATGGGCTTTAGTTGTCTGTGATTTTAGTTATTTACATATAAATAATTGAATATACAGGGTCTGCCAAAAGTCCCACACCTCCTCCTATCTCGGAAATGTGTCGGAATTTTTAAGGTGGTGAAACAAACCTGTTCAATAAATTCGAGGGGGATCTCTTTTGGTGAGAATATTTTGAACCCATCGGGAATAGGGGACGTGCTAGGGAGGGCAGCTTTAAAATTTAAAATTAGAAGGTATATCTTAAGATACATCCCTGAAAAGCCTTTTTAAGAAAATGAATTTGATAAAAATTGTTTTGTTCCACAATGATTGTTAAAGGAGATACATGAGTGTAAATTCCACATTTCAAGTCTCAAAAAATTCATATATTTCCTTTAAATAATTATTGTAAAACAAAACTATTTATATCAAATTCATTGTCTTGAAAGGATGTTTCCAGTGATGTATCACAAGACATACCTTCCTATTTGAAATTTTAAGGTTGTCCTTCCTAGCGGCCCCCTTAATTCCACCCCTCCAGGCCCAAAATTTTTTCATAAAGAAAGGTCCCCCTCGAATTCATTTAACACGTATTTCGCTATTTTTTAAAATTCTAACATATTTCCGAAATAGGAGGAGATTGTGGGACTGTTTTCGAGTTTTGAAATGTGGATTTTATTCTCATGTATCTCTTTTATAATCACTGCAGAAAAAAGCAATTTACATCGAATTGATTGTCTTGAAGAGATATTTCCAGGGATGTATCACAAGACATATCCTCCTACTTCAGATTTTAAAATTGCCCTTCCAATCCTTCTCCTAGGCCGCTCCTATCCCATCGGGACAAAAAAAAATTCACCAAAAGAGGTACCCATAAATTCATTAAAAACATGTGTTTTATCATTTTTTAAAAATTCTGACGCATTTCCGAGGTAGGAAAGGGGCGTGGAACTTTTGGCGGACCCTGTATATATATAAATAAATAATTCTTTAATATAAGTGAACTTGTGTGTTTACCGATGCACATATATATATATATATACACTAAGCGACAAAAAAAAAAAAAAAAAAAAAAAAAACCACTGCAGAAAAAATGACTTATACCTTTTTTATTAGTAATATCTTTAAAATTAATGTTTGAAACAAATAAAACTGTCTTGTTTGCATAATACCAAAGGTATGAAATGATACTTATGTATGTTTTAGATTTAATAATTCGCTTTATTGAACTTTACGAAATACTTTTTAAAAATCTTCATAAAACTTTCTTTTTGAACATAATGCAATAACCATATATTTTGCATTCTATTATGATTTATTATATGAAATAAACAAGTTATATTCTAATATATGAAATAAAATTATTTATTTGTTAGACCTAAGCAATTTTTTATTAAAAATATGTATTTTGCATTGGGTTAATTCCACCTTTATATGGAATTACTGCATTAATGCGCAATGGCATTGTTTTATACAGTGTTTTAAATTAAATCTCAGAAATTTCAATGTGCCAAATATCACAAATTATTCTTTCTAGTTCTGGCAGAGTTATAGGCTGCAAATTTCGAATCCTCTCCCCTCTCCCCCGCATTTTTATAAACGAAACGTTTTCGAGCGGATCACGATTTTGACTATTTTCATGTCTGGTGAAGAAGAAATTCTACTATATCCTTTGTTGTATTTAACTTAAAGTGAAAAAAGATATGAATACTTACAAAATTATAGGTTCTCATGGGAGTGTATAAGAAATTTTGACAATTTGAAGTGAATAAACTTACCACAGACGCCGTTTAGTAAGGTGCCTTATTATCTTCAAATGCTGTTTACAGAAATATCCAAGATACCCCCAAAATGACTGACTTTTATGCAGATTGTGTTTTATTTCGAGTTAATTGATCCCTTGAGCATAAAAATTTTCCCGAGTGTTTGAAAAGTTATGCACCTCCGTACCATAATGTACGGAGAATGTGTCATTGTTTTAAAAGTGAGATTTTCATTAAGTCGGTCACATTTTCGTTGTCAGATCTGCTTGTTTTCTTTGGCTCGAAATAAGTTAAACTTGACTCATCAGAAAGAAAGTTCAGTCCAATAATTAACTAATCATTTTTTTTAATTTTTTTAGCCATCTGAGGTCTTGTTTTCCTACTCCTCTTCACTAAGAAAGGAATTTTTTCAAATTTTCTGTCACTTAAACCTGCTTTGTTTAATAGTTGTTGTAGTGTAGTTAAAGAATTTATGCTACTAAACACTTTTTCTGAAGATCTTTTATGTTCTAAATGTAATACAAACTGATTTTATAAGCAATGGCTTTTTAACTTACGATCATCTCGCTTGGATGAGCAGTGTGGCCACCTAAAACCAAATTTCCAGTTTAAACGGCCAAAAACTTTTATATCTTGCTGAAAACCCTTTTACCAATATTTCGTTAACATTTAATTATTTTGCCATCTCACGTATTAAAATATTTTTTGATTTTCATTCAAAAATTAATACTTTTGTGGCATCGTTAACTGCCTTATTCTTACCATTTTTGAAAGAAATTCTAAAATTACAAATTTCCTGACAATTGCATTTTGTTTTTCACACTGGGCTCAAAGCTAAAGTGTATGTGGAGGACAACATAGTAAAATCTGTTATAGAATTTGCTTTTTAAACGATGAAATTGGAGGTTGTAGAAGGCGAAAAGGAAAACATCCAAGTGCGGCTTTTTTTTTTGTCGCTTAGTTTATATATATATATACATGCAAACATTAGAATTTTTGTAAAAAATTCTCATAACATTGAAAATTAAATAATAATTCATTTTCAAATCTTTTTTTTTTTTTTTTTTTTTTTTTCAATAAATTATATGTTTACTTTTACTCATGCAAATTTAATTTCTGAAATTTTACTTTAAAATAAAATATTTCTCTCTATATAAAAATTTCAAAACAGTACATTTAGTTATTTTTTTAACATTTTCAAAATATGCATCTAAAAACGAAATGTATATTTACTTGTGCAATATAAATAATGTATCTTCCATCTTATAAGTCTCTCTCATAATCATAAAAACTTTAACTTAGTCAATTGCAATATTTTATAGTCTCTGTGTTTCTATGTAAAGCAGATAAAAGTACTTTTGAACTATTTAATAATTTTCGAGTAAGATTTTATTCAAAATTAGATGAGATAAGAATATTGAAAACTAAAGCTATATTTAAATGAACTACATTACATATTCAAATGTTTAATGAATTAAAATGCGAATAGTATTCAAAGATATAATCAACTCCTGCATTATTCATATTTCTGTATATTAAATAAGAAAAATGACTAAAATCCCATCAGTATGAGATAAAGTTTTCAAAATTGCAACGAGAAACCAAATGAATGCACGGAGGGGGGGGGGGGGAACTATTTAAATTACATTTTATTTTATTTTATTTTCTGTAGTTTGTTCTTATTTTTTCTCCATATTCCATATATTCAGGTTTAAAAATATTTATATATACTTCTTAAATATAAATATGGCATTACCGAAAATATAATATATATTATGGAAGTATATTTTATTTTTATTTATATTCTATTTTATACTTTATATATTAATATTAATATTTACAAAAATAAATAAGCTACAACACATTTCCGGATAAGATTGATCTTGCAGAAATTGTTCCGATAATGTATGCCCCGTATAGCGCGATTTCCTATTATGCGAAACGTATCTATCCCGTTGTACGGGAGTCTACTGTACATGCATTATTTCGAAAAATATCTCTTTGAAAAAAATAAACTTTTCATTCTGGACCCACTATGTGGACCGCTATGTGTTTCCCTTATCAAAATGAACGTTTTCGATCGAATAACATTTAAGAAATGACGTCATTTTCGAAGACCATAGTACTTGGCTTCAGAGCCTGATTAAGGGGGAAGCACACATTATTTATACTTACACCGTTATTTTTTAACAAATACTTTCCTCCTATAATAAACAGAAAATTCTCATTAAAAATTATTTTAAAAGAATTCTGGTGTCTAATAACGGTGAGTAAATTGGATTGTTTTGCACCGTTCATTTTTTATAAAAAATATTTCCTGGTCAAAGCGTGGAATTTCTATGACATGAAGTAAAAAATAATTGCAAAAATATTCCGGTGAGAGCGGAGATAATGTGTGCTTCCCCCTTAATCAGGCTCTGCTTGGCTTAGGAAATTTTCTGAATATAAAGATATTCTAACATATTACAAAAAATATTTAAATTTCAATTATATTAAGTCACTACGTCATTTTGACGTATTCATAGTAAAATGTTTAAATCACACTCATGAAATTTTGACGAAAGCGTAATTTTAGAACGTATTTTTAAATCATTTCACAACTTTTTAATTTCGAAATTTTAAAAATCACCATTTAGGAAAAAAAGGTATACATAAGAAGTAGACTACATATAAAATTTGAAATTACTAGCTGCATTTATACTATAGAAATCGTGCGATAAAGTGATTTGCGATAATGTAATTTTTTTTCCCTCAGTCGTTCCCATTGCGCATGCGTAGGAGATGTCAATCTCCCCCAATAATTCAACCGTGGTAATAAGCAGTAACTGTATCAAGATTGGTTTGAGGGGAGACGCAAGTCGTACATTCATATAGATTATTTAAATTTAAACTTTTATTTATATAAACTAAACTTTTGTATTAAGCAGCGCCATATATTTATAGACTGAATTTTTTTTATTTATATTGGGACTTATGAATGTCCCAGTGAGTTTAAGAAGTCTTTCTTTATATTTCGTAGCTAAAGAATATAAATATATTCGATATACGTACATGATTTTTAAACGAATTGGTTAAAAGATAGTAAAACAGTTTCATAATGAATAAAACAGATACATTAATTTTATTCGTAAAATATTTTTTTTCTACTGTAATTATTATTGTATTCCCAATCTTGTAATAATACATTCTTGAAAACGAACTTTCTCTATTATTCTTCAAGGTAATTATAAATTATTTTATAACGTAGCGTTACTAAACGACTTTTATCATTTGAAGATATGCAGCATTTAACTGTCAGCCTGCGTATTAAAATGTATATAAACATGTAAAATCTAAAATAACATTGGCAAAATAACCATAAGCTATGAGCATAAAATATTCATTTAAATGTGCCAGAACTGCAAATGATGAATGACGCAAATATTCAAATTAGCACAATTTAAGACTCTTGGAAATATGTGATTATATTACAGCATAGCAGAAAATTGTAACGAATATATTTTGTAATTCTTTGGTTTATATTTGAAATAAGACTTAATATTCTCTCTCAGTTTAAAAGTCAAATGTTTAAAATTGTGCAAAATACTTCCCGAATTTCAGTGATCTCTGTTAACACAATAATAAATTAAAAAGTTGTGTATAATAAACATTTAAACTTAAAATCTCTTTCACACCCCATAAAAATATTTTAACGGTAACTGGTTTCGAAAGGACGTAGCCTTTCTTCTTCAGGTGCAAAATACACGTGCTACTACCTTGGAGTCAAAAGCTAGGCAGTCTTGTTTGTGCTGGTAGTGCTTACATTATTTGTATGGTGTGTGAAGAAGATCTGTGTTAAATTTAAATTTATACTATTTAGTCTTTCATTAATCGCATTCCTTTGTTGAATTAAACATCAACAAAACATTAAAAAATAATATTTAAAAAATATTTCCTGGACATAATTATTTTAGAAGCAGAGCTTTCTTTTGACTCAGACTTTTCTCTTCACTTATTTGTAAACTCTTAAATTTTGTAATAGACTGTTTTATTTTATTTTAAAATAAGGTCATAGCTGCAAAATGTGGAATTTTCTAATATTACTACTCAAATACATACTTTCTGCTTTTTTTAATAACGAAAAATCTACTGTTAAATTAAACGAAGATAACCCATCTAAAAATGTGTTAGAAAACCTGAAGAGTTGGCGGCTAAGCAAGGTGGTATATTGCAAATTTTGGCGACGTTTTAGTTGCTTGGTTATTTTGTGGGGATCATTTTATCGGTGCTATTTTGTCCTCGGTCTATTTTGTCGTGGGGCTATTTTGTTGGGGGTAGATTTGTCGAGTTCTTTTGTCCTGGGGATATTTTATATCGGGTAAATTTGGTGTATTTTGGGGTAGTGGTAATTTGTCTGGAGACATGTAGAGCTTATTGTCGGAGCTATTATGTTTCCAGGCTATTTTGTCAGGTCTATTTTCTTATTTAAGAAGAAGAAGAAGAAGAAACTGCCTTTAGACGTTTTTTCTAAAACAATACATTGTTTCAAAAGAGGATTTTGCGTATTAAATTGTTGCATTATAAAATATAAAGTATTGCATGTAAAATTAAAATTATAAAGACATTATGCTAATGACAAAATGAGATTAGAAGAAAGCCGTGATAATTATGACATTGTTTTATAAAAATGTGCTTAAAATGCAAACGTAGAATCGCAAGTATTTTAATTTAGAATAGAATTCAGGATAGAAATCTGTATTTTTCTCAGAAAATAATGTTTCTAGAATTATATTTCAAACGTAATCCGTATCTCTCAAAAGACATCATATTCTTAACAGCAGTCATAGTTATATTCGATTTACTAGTTAGATTTTTGTTAATTATCATATTATGCACTCTGAAAAATAATTAATAAAACATGCTCCATAAATAGTTTTAAAAAAAAAATGGATTGAAATGAGAATTGGCAATTTCTCACATCAAAATAAGTAGAAAAATAAAGTCAAGAAATTTAATTTTCAATGAAATAAAATTATTAATACTCATAATACTAAATTCAATGTTAAATATTCATCTTGTTTTTTGTGTACCAAAAATAAACGAAAAATTCTGAAAAAGAAGAAATATTATATTTTATATCACTCAGACAGAAAAAAAAATTACAAAAGAATAATACAAGAAACCAATAAAACTATAAAAATGAACCAGGAAAATCGAGTTAACTTCTATTCGTACAGTAAAATGTTGGAGTCTTCTTTGTAAAAATATTTGGTTTAAATATATGTATATCTATTTATATATATAAACCGGTAGTATATTTAATGTATTATTTGAGTAGGATACATCTATTACCATTATATTTAATGTTATAATATATTTACTGACAGTTTCATAAAACCAAATAATAAAATTAATCTCTACAATAACTGCCTAGTTCAAAAATAAATTCCTCGTCAAAAGGAAAAAAGTTTTAAAACGTATTCATGAAGAAACCGTACGTTCAGAAATGTTTTTAAAAAAAAGTTTTTTTATATAGTCTTGAATTTTTTTTTTTTTTTTTAATATACATTTATGTAGTTTAAATATACTGCTAAAATGAAAAACTAGATAAATAATCTCTAATTTTAAAAACTGTATTCTAGAAATAATAATAATAATAATAAAATAAATAGTTCTTAATTATAAATACAAATAGATAAATTCGTTATAATTGCATAGTTGTCATTCGTTATAATCGCGTTCGTTATAATTGCATAGTTGTCCAATTCTACGCTTTACGGCCACCTGTAATTTTAATATTAATTTTCATAACAGGATTCCTACGTCCGTGAATTTGTATACCAACAATTTTATATATCTAATTTTACTATAATATACGCCTACACGCTTAAGAAGAAATTTTTTTTTAGATAATAGTGGTAGAAGAGTACTTGAAAAAGAAGGCATATTCGTGGGAACCATATATAATTTTCTGTAACAGTTTTCATTGATTAAATTAAATGAAAATTTCTCTTTATATCAGAAAGTTAAAGTTACTACTGTCTGATTCTTTTGTCTGCGACAGCATCTCATCGTGAACAAGAGGATCCTTAGCGCCGCAAAAGGTATCGACGTTTGCCAAATAATCCAAGGAACATGCTTATCATATTCAGAAATTCCAATCGCTTTAATTAACGAAGTTATCAATTAAAAACCACGCGTTACGGTAGTCTATTTGCAACTTGCAAATAGTTTCCCTTATTACGTTGTTTTATCTGTCTCTGACGTCATAGACTCAGAAAACAAACAAATAAATAAATAAATAAATAAATAAGGTAACGACACCAGTGTTAGTCCCTCTTAAGGCCTTATTTTTAAAATATTTGTTTTTTTCGCGTGGTATTCATGTGTCATTATTTTGTTGCCGTCTATTTTATACACTTATCCTTCTAGTTGTCGATAGACACTTCCAATCTTTCAAATACGATAGAAATACACCAGTGTTCGCCATTCGAAAAACGGATTTCACCAGTAGCCGTCATTTGCTTGCACCAGTAATCGACATGTCAATAAAACGTACAATTTTGTTAAATAATTATATTTTAAATGTGTTTCAACAAAATTTTATCAAACAAAATGTCTTCGTCACATACTTAATAGCTAAATTCACCTTTAGGCACAGGGCATTTAGCGATCCCTTAATTTAACACCACTTTTTTAAATAGAAAAATTCAGTAACATTCTGCTTTTCCTCTTTTTTTTTTTTTTTTTAATATAATTTTCGTTACCTTATTTTACCACGTTTTTATTAACTCGCTTTCTTGTTTGTTTGTCCAGTACAGATCTTGCAATTGATTTTTAACTAACTTCTTGATCAGCTAGACATTTGAAACTTTTAGAATAGCTCAGAACACGATGACAATGCTTTCTTTTAATACTTTTATTAAATTAATAAATGTTTGAAAATTTCTCATAATTGCTCTCTTTATTACGCATTTGATCATTTTCTTTCAAGTTGATGAGCTAATTCATCAAAAATATTTTTTTTAAATTATTTATTAATACATAGAATTGTCAAGTTTATATGATTCAGCAGAAAATTTAAAAACGTGATATATAAACAGTTCTTTTTATCTTGTAATTATTTATGATACTCTCTCCAAAGATTTTATGTGATCACACTCGGTAAAATTCCTCTTTTTGGAAGCTGTAGGTCCAGGGAAAAATAAGATATTTTTGAAGAAATTTGAGCTTCTGTGATTCAAAATCTTGTCTGTTTTTATGAAAAACTTTCACTTCAAATCATACTCTTTCTTAGTGTTAAACAGTAGCTATTAAGCTACTACTACTTAATATATCACCCACCCACCCTCAAAAAAAAAAATATATACATATATATATATATATATATAGATAAATAAAAATTTTTTTTAAAAAATGCACTACACATTCAAAGCTTTTTGAAATAAAAGATTAATTTATATATTTATTTTGTTTATCTTATATAAATAATATAATTTATAAATAGAGAGCTTGCATAAGGAATATTTTTATGCTTAATACTTTCTGCATAAATTCTTATTCACCTATATTTAATGTAACAAGAAACCTTGGTATTACTTTGAACTGGCTCAAAGTTATGCTGCACTGTTAAAAATTTCAACAGAAAACTCTGTGCACTGTATTATCTTAAGTGTTATGTAAAATTACAGAGAAAAATAAACGGAGATGTTAAACAACTTATTTTATATATTCACTTTAATAACTAATATTAATCTAATTAATTATTGGGGAGAATATATTTTGGACTTAGAATACTTTTTCTAAAGTAGAAACAGTCATTTTTAATTTTAATTAAAAAATTAAATAATAAAATTAGGTAAAAATACAGAATAAAGATTGAGAATCTCAATTATTCACTTTTAACTAAGAATTACTGTAAATTTACAGAGACTCTGGATAAATATTTACATTAAATTTACAGAAATTTTTAACAGTGTGAAAATGAAGCCTTTGTATTTTATTACTTTCCAAATACAAATTAATAAAAATTGATTAGTTGCAATCAAAAATTAACATTTTTATATGTAAAATGCATAATAAAGTACTTATATGACGTTTGCAACTTGTGGAAACTAATTAATATGAATAAACATCAAAATTTCATTTAAATGCATCTTGGCAATAGCAGGACATCACAAAAATTTAAAGTACCGTAACTAGATGTACCGATTGAACATTTTTTTTTCTAAAATAAATAACAAAAACTATATACAGATTCACAATCTATTCTTCTTCTATACATATAATAAAATAAAGTGTTTGTGTGTGTGTGTGTGTGTGTGTCAGTGTGTATGTATGTCCGGAGCTTTTTAGGAAAACGGCTGATCACAGAGCTACACGAATTTGCAAAGAGGTTTGTAATGACCTCTCCTGATGCACCTCGAAGCCCGATTTTCGAATTGATTAGAAGTTTTTGTTTTATTGAAACTGAATTTTGCCATAGTGTTTTCGTGTCACGCTAAAAAGCATGACTGATTGACTGTAATGAAATTGGCTAAAAACAAGTTACAAGTACAATACAGGTCGCGTTCTTGGGCTCAAAATACGTTTGTTTACATTTACGAATACAGCTGGCGACTACTCGTGCCAGTAGTCTAACCGAAGTAAAAATTATACCATCATAATTCTAAGCAAAATTATCGAATTTTTAATCAAAAAAGTTACCCAGTTATCAAAAACGTTAAAACACCAGTGTTTGACAGGGACGACGAATACTGGTAAATTGTGCAAAATAGGCACCATTAGCCGCCATACCTAAAACAATCACGATATTATGTTAAATAAAAAAAAAAATCTCTCACACATCGCCTACTACATTTCATAAACATTACTAACAATGCTTTATGTATAATGTCAAACGCAACAAACAACAAAATATATCAAGGAATATCTCTTTTTTTAGTCGTTTGCTTTACGTTGACTCCATCCAATTGTCATTTAACGCATAGTTCATTTATTTCGCTTCCCCCACTCTCCCACGAACACTTGAAATCAAACTGTTTGTGTAATAAGAAGCAAAAGGCTTTGCAAAATCTAATGCGAGCGGTTTCAAATTCGTAGAAGTTAGTAAACGCTTATTTTAACACTTCTTTTACGCGAGTGACGATAACTGGTACAAATTTTAGGGTTGACGAATACTGGTGTCGTTACCTTAAATAAAATGCCATCCATGAGGTTAAAAAAAGTATCGATGTTGCTATTGGTAAACTGTTAATGTTAAAAAATAGTAGTAATAAGGTATTTTGGACTTAATCAGTCTTTATATATTCATTTAAATATTTTCTAAAGTATATAAAAATGCATTGAATTACTATACAACCCTTTCGTGACAGCATATTTTCTTATTTTGAAGAGTAACACCTGCGTTTTGGCATTCATCTATAAAATTACTGTATTTAACCAAAGAATTTCAATAAAATCACTGCAATTCCCTATTTCCAACAATTCGGAAAGACTAAAACACAAGTAAACAAAAAATTATTTTTTAAAACATTATATTGTCTTAAATAAAAGTCTTAAAGTCGGACACTTTTCTTTTTCTTTTTAAGGTGGCTAGATATTTTATCCACTGCTAAAGGTTAAATATATTTATGCATGCTAATATTAATATTTATGAGCACTGATTTTTATGGAAATATCTGTTGTTAACTTTCTATTATTTAAAATCTTACAACTTACAATTCACTATTATAAAATTCTAGTATAAAGAATTTCGTGAAATTCGGACGATTTTGCAATAATACTTATTACATCTAGCGATGAGCAGCGATTTGCATCAATAAAAAAAAGCACTGTATAAGTAACTATGAAAATATAGAAAACAAAAGAGAACTTCTATATTTTATCACACATTACCATACTAAAAAACTTAAAATCAAAGAAATCGAATTAAAAAAAAAATATATATATATATATTTGATTTGCATGTACACCGACCTTCAAAAAGCTAATGAACACTAGATTTCATGAAGTAAACTTTTTTTTTTTTTAATAAACATTCAAGAAAAATAAAATTTTATTTAGTGAATGTTGGATTTTATTATCTCAATAAATGATTTATATATTAACCCTTTGCCACTCCTTTTTATTTGCACTCCACTGGTCAGTGTTGCCAAATTTAAGTACTTTTTTATTCAATATCCACTACTAAATTTTAACTGTAAAGGTTGCCTAATAACTTCGAAGGTTATTCCTCTATTATATATATCAGATATCACTTCTCAGAATTATTGGTGATAGTTAAATAAAAGAGTCCTTAAATTTGGCAACAATTGTTTTAGAGCGCTTTAGAGCGTTAGGGCCAGCAAAAGGTTAAATAATATTTGTTTAATATATTCTTTGAACTATCGTTAGTCGAATAATTTTAACATTTTTATTAAGATTTTGAATTTAGTAGTATATTCTTCCTTAACCCTAATGTATGATTGGGATCTGTTTTCCATTGATAGAATTAAGTTGCAGGTCACGTGAACTAGTATAGAATAACATACACGGTCCATACTTGCCAACATCCTAATTAATCTTTCGTAGTCTTGTTAGACCCGCTCTTTTTCTCACACCAATAAATTTTTAGAGTAATATTCTCCAAATGTAATTACAATTAAATAAGAGGAAAAATACTCTAAAAAGATATCGGTGTGAAAAAGAAAGCGGAGCTAACAGTACTACGGAATATTAATTAGGATGTTGGCAAGTATGACGGTCTAAGCCTTGTTATACCTGATATAGGCTGAAGGGGGAAATGTTTTTGCTGAAACAACTTTCAAAGATAGCCGCGAATGTGGCTATCCGATTTAAGTCAGGTTAATAAGATAGTTACTATATTCTTCTAGTGACTTGACCAAGAAGGTATCTACGGGAACTGATCAATATCGTCCAGAATTATCGACCATCAAACCGAAAATACCAATAGCAGCATAGTGTTTCACATGTTGATCAAAGTTTTCATCGCAGCATCTTTGATCTTTTACAATGCCCCCCATTAAAAATATGCAAGTTTGTGCAGCCACCCAAAGAGATTCTGGCCAACACAAAGATTCTAACTGTGCAATGAATGTTCATGAATGTCGGATTCATGGTGACTGGTTACTTCTTCTAAATACACAACGAGAAATCCTTTCTAAAGTAAATCAAGACTCATATGTAAAATGCATATGTTGCCATTTATTTCTTATAAAACTAACATGCTTTCTATCTCCGTTTAATCAGGCCTTTTTAAGACTTCAAAAAAGGAGGAGGTTCTCAATTCAGACCGTATGTTTTTTTTTTTTTTTTTTGCTGTTGTTGTTGTTGTTTCTTAGCTCATAACTCCTGAACGGATGCTCCGATTTTGATACTTTTTGTTTTGTTGTAAAGGTCTTGGTCTGAAATAGGTCCCATTGTAATATGTTTACGATCAAAAGAAAATACAGGGTGCTCAAAAAAGTGAGTCCCGACTCTTTTAACTGCCGAAAGGCTGAAGCTATAGTCATAAAAGGTGTATGTTGGTACAGTAAGGTGGTCATGCGTAACACGATTCAACCGCTTACAGAGCCATCTGGTGGAAAACAGTGGAGTTAGCGTTCCTATCTCGAAAACGGTTCGAGATAGGGAAAAAAGTGAATTGCAAAGTTACAGGATATCATTGATTTAGTACAAAAAGACAGTTTGAAGACATTAATGCTAAAAATAGAACGATTAAAATGATCACTTGTTTGTCCGCAGATTCCTATTTTCTTCACACTTCAACAACATTGCGTACATTGTAGCGTAGCGGGTGACATTTATGCTATGTAAAATTCAAAGTATGGTTATTGCAAGCGATCATATCCTTTAACATATAGACGTTTAAAACTGACTTCATAAAGGAGGAGGTTCTCAATTGAAAACCTGTTTTTTGTTGTTGTAGTTGAGGTTTGTTAGCTTATAACTACGTAAAAAATGCTTTCACTTTAATACTTTTTTTGCTGTCGCAAAGATCGTGACCTGAAATAGGTCTCATTATGATTTCATTAATATCTAAACAAATTACAGGGTATTCACAAGAGTCCGTTCTCACTCTAACTGCTGAACGGCTGCCTCTACACGTAAAAATAATATGTAAGTATTGTAAAGTGGCCATGCGCTACAAGATGTGACCGCTTACAGTACCACCCGGTGTAAAGATAGCGGAGTTAACGTTTCTATCTCAAAACATTATAAGGTATGAGAGAAAAGGTAAAGTACAAAGTTGTACTGCATCATTGACTTAGTCACGAAAAGACACCTTGTAGACATAAATGTTTAAAACAGGATGTTTAAATGTGCATCTGTTTGTTCGCAGTTTTCTACATTGTAAACAAATCAAAAAGCCTTTATTTCGATGTTGGAACTTCTGTCCGTCAGCCGCAATGCATATTTTTATCTTTGTTTAAACTTTACGCTGCCCGCATTTCAGCGTAGCAGGTGACACATATTCACTGTAAAGTTCAATACGTGCCTATCCGAATTTTTGGTTACGAATACAGCGTATCCATTATTTACATTTCTAAAACCTTTTTAATTTAATGCGTGGTCTTTCAATAGATAATTGTTTCTCATATCCAATAAAGGAAAAAAAAAAAAAATGAAACAACTTAAAAATGCAGTATTTGAGTAAAATCAGCTTAAAGATAAGGCATTGACTAGAATAAAACTGACACAACTGTCTCTCGAGTGGATAATTTTTTAGACGGATATGTAATATTTTTTGTCCATATTGGGGGCATTTCACATATTTTTCAGTGACATAAACTCGAAATTACCATTTTTTGAGTTGTGTCACTTTTCTTGTGGGTTATGATTTGTCAAACCGCCGTTGAACGTCTTCTGATGTTCTGCAACTTGAATAAAATTTCACTGAAAAGAAAAAAATAAAATATTTTTGTAAAAAAGTAGAACCGACTCCAAAAAGCAACTACTATTCAAACAACTAAAAATGAAAGAAAAATGGTAAAAATGTAACTGTAAATTGCGCCTAAAAGTATAAAATAATTTCCTTCACCAAACAACCTAAATACCACAATTAAACATAACTTTTGAATCCAGCGCAAAATTAAATAAAAATTGATACCTTTATTCAATACAAAAATCAAATTCTATTCAAAATATACATTTCACTTCAGCATCTTCAAAACACAGCCGAAAACTACTTTGATTCGAATAAACAAATAAGATTTCGTAAACTGCAAAACTTGGCGGAGCTGCTGGTATTTGGAGTCCTTGGTGAAAAGAAATCGCCAAATTATATCAGAAAATATATTTAATTCCGTTGAGAAATCATGGTTATTTTAATAAGGTATATTAAGATAATAATCAAGAATATGAAACAATACTTCGTACAATATATATTATAAAAATATACATTTCGCGTGTATATTTTTGCATTACGTTTTGATCGCCAAATCCAAACCCCGCCAAGGATGATAGTTATCAAAGTCATACCAAGTTTACAAAGAAAACTTTGGTAATTTTGTAGAAACATAAATACCGAATTGCAAAAATGTTCACTTTTATATGCAGATGTTACTATTGAACCAATTGTACACGGTGATAAAATAATGAAGGAAATATAAAAATGGACCGTTCGAGACAAAAGCATTATAGCTATCGATCTAAAAACAAATCTTTAAAAACGAATTAAATTATATTTAATTTTGCGCAGACTTCAAAATTTATGGTTAATTGTATTTAGGTTGTTTGGCGAGGGAAATTATTTTATACGTTCAGGCGCAATTTACACTTCCCTTTTTACCAATTTTCTTTCATTTTTTGTTGTTTGAATAGTAGTTGCTTTTTGGAGTCCGTTCTATTTTTTTACAAAAATATTTCATTATATAATAACTCGTAGATTAATGATAACATAAACTATGTGAAAATACCAGAGCCGGGAATCGAACCCGGGCCTTCCGCTTAACGCGTGGATGCTCTAAACCACTGAGCTACCCTGCCTGATAACCAGCTCGGCACTTCTCACATAATATACGTTGGCAAGGTCACCGAGTCTGCATTAGTGCAGCTATATCAAGTGGCAAATTTAAACATGGCACAACTCCAGTAGGCCACGAAATTTAAATTTAGAAATTTTTTAACAACCTTGAAAATTCATTTTTGATATAATGGAGTAGAAGTCTGATTTTAAACATGGCACAACTCCAATAGGCCACGAAATTTCCCGGCTCTGGTATTTTTCACATAATTGGTAAAAAGTCAGCCTTCTACTCCATTATATCAAAAATTAATTTTCAAGGTTGTTAAAAAAAAAAAAAAAAAAAATCGAAATTGAAATTTCGTCGCCTATTGGAGTTGTGCCATATTTAATTTGTCACTTGATAACTTCTCTAATGCAGACTCGGTGACCTTGCGAATGTACACTAATCGACAAAATAAAAAGCCGCACTTGGATATTTTCCTTTTTCCCTTCTACAACCCCCAATTTTATCGCTTAAAAAGCAAATTTTTGAACAGATTTTATTATGTTGTAGTTCACATACACATTATCATTGAGTCCATTGTTAAAAACAAAATTCAATTGTCAGAAAAACTGTAATTTTAGAAATTATTTCAAAAATTGTAAAAATGAGGCAGTTAACGATGCCACAAAAAGTATTAATTTTTGAATGAAAATAATAATAATAATAAAAAAAAATATTTTAATAGGTAAGATGGTAAAATAATTAAATGTTAATGAAATATTGGTAAAATGGTTTTTAGCAAAATACAAAATTTTTTGGCCGTTTAAAATGGAAATTTGGCTTTAGGTGGTCACGTTGCTCATCCAAGCAAAATAACCGCATGTTAAAAAGCAAATGTTTAAAAAATCGATTTGTATCATGTTCAGAACTTAAAAAAGATTTAAAAAAAAAGTGTATAGCAAAATACTTTCTTCAAAAATAGTTCGGAAGCAATTAAACAAGGCAGGTTAAAAAACAAAAGATCTGCTAAAAAGCCATTATTAAGGACAAATATTTAAAAAAGCAGGGCATCAGTAGACCAAAAAAAAAAAAAAAAAAAAAAAAAAAAAAAATAGCAATTAATTATTAAGTTGAACTGAGCTTCTCTGGTGAGTCAAGATTAATTTATTTCGAGCTGATGAAAAAAACTACCAGGACGGTAAAAATTGGACTGATTTAATGAAAATTGCTCTATTAAAATAGTGACACATTCTCCGTACATTTTGGTACGGAGGTGAATACTTTTCAAAGAATCAGACAAATTTTCATGCTCAAGGGATAAATTAACTCAAAATAAAACACAGTGATTACAAAAGTGGCTCCTGACCGACTATTTTAGAGGTATTTCAGATTTTCTTCAAACAGCATTTCAAGATGATAATGTACCTTTCTGTACATCGTCTGTGGTACGTCAATTTGAATCATATTGTTAAAATTACCCGTCTATTCCCATGAGCACCTATAATTTTGTATGTAATAATTTCTTTTTTCACTCTAAGTTAAATCCCACGAAGAATATCGTATAATTTCTTCTTTATTAGACTTGGAAACAGTCCTACTATCAATTCGCTCGAAAATGTTTAGTCATAAAAAGGCGCGGGAGAGAGAGGAGGATTCGAAATTTGCAGCCTACAACTTTGCAAAAGCTAGAAAAAATATTTACAATATTTAGCACAGTGAAATTTTTTAGATTTAAATCAAAAAACGGTGTATATAAAAGTGGAATTAACCCAATGCAGAATACATATTTGTATTAAAAAATTGCTTAGATCTATCAAATAAATATTTTTATTTCATATACTAAAACATAACTTGTTTATTTCATATAATAAATCACAATTGAATACAAAGTGTATGGTTATTGCATTATGTTCAAAAAGAAAATTTTATGTATATTTTTATCCCAGCAAAAACATAAATGTAAAAAAAGAGAGCCAAGTTCAATACAAAAATTATGCTTGGCTGGGGGCTTCGCTGCAAAAAGAATGGTGATCTAAATGAGTGCCAAGTTCTATGCAAAATCGAAATATGTATTTATAGGAACAAAATAACATTATGAACAAGTATTAAACTCTATTTCTTTGCTTTATTGGATACCTATAACAACTGCTTTATTTAAAAATGTGATATCTTAAAGTAGATTAGATTTGACTTGGCCAGTTTTTATCAGAATTAAAATGTTGAATAACTTTATAAAATGACTGATGTAATGAAAACTGGCCAAGTCAAATCTAATCTACTTTAAGATATCACATTTTTAAATAAAGCAGTTGTTATAGGTATCCAATAAAGCAAAGAAATAGAGTTTAATACTTGTTCATAATGTTATTTTGTTCCTATAAATACATATTTCGATTTTGCATAGAACTTGGCACTCATTTAGATCACCATTCTTTTTGCAGCGAAGCCCCCAGCCAAGCATAATTTTTGTATTGAACTTGGCTCTCTTTTTTTACATTTATGTTTTTGCTGGGATATCATTACTTTTTGTAAAGAAAACTAGGCAGGTATTGAAATCTAATGTTTTTTCTTGCGTTTCCGCTGCGTGGTTTTCTTTTCTATGCTATTGACTACATTCTCTTGAATGTTAGAGATAATAGTGCGCATTGCCCATTCTTTATCTGCTACCTTTTTAATACGCTACCTGTTTATTCATTGAATCTCATATATGTACTTCACTTTTATACTGTTACTGGTTTAGGCATGAAGAACGTTTGTAAAGTTTTTATATACATATGTATACATATACATTAAATACATAAGGTTTTTATCAGAATTAAAATGTTGAATAAGTTTATAAAATGACTGATGTAATGAAAACTGGACAAGTCAAATCTAACCTACTTTAAGATCTCACATTTTTAAATAACAGCAATTGTTATAGATATCCAATAAAGCAAAGAAATAGAGTTTAATACTTGTTCATAAAGTTATTTTGTTCCTATAAATACATATTTCAATTTTGCATAGAACTTGGCACTCATTTAGATCTCCATTCTTTTTGTGGCGAAGCCCTCAGCCAAGCATAATTTTTGAATTGAACTTGGCTCTCCTTTTTTACATTTATGTTTTTGGTGGGATATCATTACTTGAAAACTTGATGAAACTTGCGTTTCCGCTGCGTGGTTTTCTTTTGTATACTATTGTCTACATTCTCTTGAATGTTAGAGATAATAGTGCGCATTGCCCATTCATTATCTGCTACCTTCTTAATGCGCTTCCTGTTTATGCTTAAATTAGCCAAGTCCGGGCGATATAACGATCTCAGGCCATCTGGAAGTAGGTTAGATTTAGGTACTATATGTCAGTCAGTGCTAAAATTTACGGCTTTTTGACCTTCATATCTTTATAACCGTTTGAGCTAGCTGCATGAAATTTGAGCTTCTACATATCCTTATGGATGTAATTAAACACACGTAGTTTTATGTGTTTACGTTAAAGAGGTTTTGAGTTATAGAAGGGTCAAAAATGGCACCAAGTGGTTCGTGTAATATTACACACGGCGCTGCCTAGCTAGTTACTTTGCTTGAACTTGGCTTGACACGCTGCCGCCAATATTGTCTGCATTTTTAAATTTGTTGAACTACCTAATTGAATTCTGTATATAGTATATTTTATATGAAATATAGTATATACTGCCATATAGTATATTTTATATGAAACTAGGGGGCTCTGCCCCCTACGAGCTGCGCTCGCCAACCCCCGCTTCTTCATGCTGAAAATATGTTTATTAAATTTTTTCATGGACATTTTACATTTATTTTAATATGAATATTTTACATTTATCTCAGAGCCGTTTTTTAACAATATGACATCATGCAGTTAATGTCCATATTTGTAATTTAAAAAAATTATCACTGAATAATATTCATAAAATTCATTTTTTTTTTTTTTTTTTTTTAATCCAATCGATTTCACTTTCTTAAAGCAAAAACTTTCGAATAAAATTTTATGTTTTATTTAGTTAAGATTTATTCTGAAAAACTACATAGACACAAAACAGATGATTCCGAACGTCATTTTCCAAGACTATGACGTCACTGTCCTAAGACTATGACGTCACTATAATAAAAAATAAATACTGTCCATATTTATTGATTTATTTATTTTTAACGCTATTCCGGGAAATAAATTGAGTTTATTTCAATTGGTTTCATGTTTTGAATATTTGTAAAAAGTTTTTATATAATAAATATTATAAAATCTATTCATAAAAAAAAAAAAAAAAAAATCATGGATATTTTTAAGTCACATGCTTCAAGAATTTCAACAACATCTATATTTTTACTATAGCAATGTAATTATTATTAAATAGTCAGATATCAGTTTATTGAATTGTGTTTATCATATTTTTGTTGGCAACATGACATAAATTAAAAAAATAATATTTTTTCTTTAATGAGAATTTTTATATCAGAAATGAAGATAATTTCGAATTAATATAACTCTTGACATAATTAGGCTACCGAGAAACGGTTTGTTTCATTGTATTTACTGTACATTTTTGAACTAAACTACTAAATATCAAGTTTTTATACGAAATAGTATTTTTAATAGACGCAATAAAGAGAAAAAAGCATAAAAAGAACGCAGAAAAAAACAAGAAATTTTTTTTTAAAAATCTATAAAAAGTTTAAAAATTGTAAAAATTAAAAACTGATTGCACACTGCACTCCGCGGTATATTGAAGTATCTTCTGCTAAAAAATTATTGAGCTGCTATGAATAGTTTTTGAGTCTATAAAACTTTTATACCAGAAAACTTTTTGCTCACTTCAGCCCTGTATATCTCATAAAATATTCTATTTATAGAAAAACGGTTTTCTTTATTATGTTTATTGATCATTTATGTACAAAACTACAAAATGTCATGTTTTTATATGAAGTAGTTCTTTTAATATAAGCCAAGAAAGATAAAAAGACGCGGCGATTTGAAAGGCGGCAGCGGCAGCGGTAGTTACTTTTTTTCAATATAGAGAGATTTTATGCATACATTTTGTATGAACCGCATAAATTCTATATGTATTTTTCTACTCTCTAAAGAACAGTTCATAAACATAAAACTAATCAGTTACATGAAAATGTTACGTCATGCAATGGCCCTTAATAGAAATAAAAGTCAGTTTTGAAGTAGTCAGTCAGTCAGTGCTAAAATTTATTTTTTGACTTTTTTTGATTTTTTGATTTTTTCCTACGCTTACACACAATTACCGAGCTGGATTCCAAATTTCATCTTTCTAGGTCATCTGGAAGTAGGTTAGGTTTAGGTACTATATGTCAGTCAGTGAGAAAATTTACGACCTTTTGACCTTCATATTTTTAAAACCGTTTGAGCTAGCTTCATGAAATTTGGGCTTTTACATGTCCTTATGGATATAATTAAACACACGTAGTTTTATGTGTTTACGTTAAAGAGGTTTTGAGTTATAGAAGGGTCAAAAGTGGCACCAAGTGGTTCGTGTAATATTACACTCGGCGCTACTTAGCCTTTTCCTTTGCTTGAACTTGGCTTGACACGCTGCCGCGTGTCTAGATAAAGTACTTCGTAGAGTGTAATAAAGTGAATTATTAAATCCAAAATGCACATAGATATCATTTCATCCGTTTGGTCTTATGCAAACATGACAGTTTTACATGTTTCAACCACTAATTTCAAAGTTATTACAAATAAAAAAGGTATAGGCCATTTTCTCCTGCAGTGCCGCTTTTTTTTTTTTTTTTTTTTTTTTTTTTTTTTTTTTTTTTGTCGCTTAGTGTATATTATGTGAGAAGTGCCGAGCTGGCTATTAGCCGGGGTAGCTCAGTGGTTTAGAGCATTCGCGCGTCAAGCGGAAAGCCCGGGTTCGATTCCCAGCTCTGGTATTTTTCACTTAGTTGGTGAAAAATCAGCCTTCTACTCCATTATATCAAAAATGAATTTTCAAGGTTGTTAAAAATATATATAAATTAATAATAACACGTTAATAACAACGTGATTAATAACTTAATGTCGCATTGGATTCGTCTCTTTTCAAACGTGGTCGCAATATAAGAGGTCGTCAAGAAATTCTTCCCCCATTTGCTACAAAACAACAAGAATCAGTTCACCATACCTGCCAATATCCTAATTAATATTCCATAAAATTATCAGTGCATCACCTTTTTCTATACCACTTATATTTAGAGTAATTTTCTCTAAGTCCAATTGCGATTAAATAAGAAGAAAAATACTCTAAAAAAAGACTGGTGTGAAAAAAAAAAAATGGCGGTACTAAAAATTTTGCGAAATATTAATTACAGTGCTGGCAGGTTTGGTTCATCTGCAATAATGCTTGTGTTTCTTCGTGCAGAAAGATCTAAAAAATAATTGCAGATTTATTTTAATACTTGGGAAAGTTACTTTTATAAAAATATTTGAAAAAGGAAAACTTTGTCTCACCGCTATTCATTTTTTTCAATGTTATTTTGCTGATATAGAAAAAAAAAAAAAAAAAAAAAAACATAAACCACATTTCCTGGAAAAGTAAAATTATGTAAAAGAGATACCTATCAGCAAGCATCGTAATTTCTTGCTTATAAAATATAGATGAGATAAATCAGTTTTACATCAAAAATTTCTTGTGTAAAACTGATCTGACTTGTGGATTATAAGCAGGAAATTATGGTAATTTGGTACATAATAATAACCGTGTATGATATACATACATAACTTTAAGAATTTTAATTTTGTATGAAATATGCTATTCCAGGGAAGACATTCGACTTTTTCAATATGCACGTGCAATAAATAAATAAATACTTTTGTTTATTTTATATATATAAGAAAAAAGGTAATCTTACATTACAAAGAAAAAAAAAAAAAAAAAAAAAAAAAAAACAACAACAATAATAATAATAATATATATATATATATATAATTTTTGAAAAGAACTTCAGTGTTGTTGACCCCCCCCCCTCCCTACGCCTCTAACAAAAATGAAATTAAAAGCTGTAAAAATTTTGATCAATATAAAAATTGTTTTTAATTATTGCACTTTTATTTATCACATTAAATAAAATTAAGAAATAAAATATAAATTCAGAGATATATAAAAGGTAAAGCATAGTACATAATCTTAGTACACTACAGGAAAAATCCAAAGTCAACCTATAAAATCCGTTTACAGATGTATGCTGTCCAGTTATGAAAACATTGATTCTTCCTGTTGCATTGACTTATCTCATCTCAAAAGACAAAAATCTAGTTTTGCTTTACTGTTTACAAAAGAAAAATTTTTATTTCGTAGAACTCGTTCCATTTGAGAAAAAATGCAGGTACTTTTATACTATTTTATGTTTTGTTTCAAAATCTTTAGTAATATTAAATGTACTTGAAAATATTTTGTTCGAATGTATTTTATTTTTATTTCATGTTAATAATAGAGAATTTAATATTTGAGGGAAATTAATAAGAATTCACTCTTTTCAAAAAATGACTTTCAAACTTTTTCATATGTCTGATTTGAAAAAGAAAGGACAAGAGTTAGACTGCTGCTTTTTTTTTTTTTTTTTTTCTTTGCTATCACTGTTTTCATATAGATATCTTAAACTTATTTTTAAAATAGTTTTTATTATAAAATATAATAGAGTTTAATGTTCAAAAATAGTATTAGCAAAATAAGCGAAATCTGACTCCTTCCCCTCTTAAAACATAATAAAAATAACTTTATTACAACATTTTGCTTTTTATCGAATTTATTGTTACTATTATTATTATTATTATTAATCTTTAATTATTAAAAAATAACCTTTATTTTTATGAAATTCAGAGATATTTGTTTGATTTATTTCTCTCTCTCTCTCTCTCTATATATATATATTTAAAAAAAAGTTATTGTCGCTGGCGTCAAATTTTTTTGTCTGCGACAGCATCTTCTCGCGGAGGGCAGGGTCTTTCGCGTCATGAGATGTATATATGTGTTCCGAATACACCAAGGCAGGCATTTCAGCTGCTTAGAAATTTCTATCATTTTAATTACAGAAGTTATTAACCAAAAACGACAAATTCATGAAGGTACTCTATTTGCCATTTTGAAAAAAGTTCCTCCCAGTGACGTTGTTCTGTCATGAAGTCATTTTACACGGGAAAATTAAAATATGATCTATGGTTGTAGGTAGGTAGGTTGGGTTTAACGTCGCACCAGTACTGCGCTATGGGTAATTTGCGACGGTCTGGGACGTACACCTAGGGATGTTCCGGAGACATGACATCACAATTTTGATCCTCTACGGAGATGATGGCTCCCTCGCTTTGGTGATCCCCAGTGGTATAGTTTTAATGGGAACATGGAGACCACGGCTGACTTTATGTGCACCAGCCACCATTAATATACCCGACGGTCTTTGGCCGGTTCAAGTATCGAATCAGCAATTTTCCAATTATGAGCTCGGCACTTTACCTACTGGGGTACAACGGCCCGGAACCATGGTTGTAAGGGAAAAAAAAGAAAATGAATGTTAGTGCCGCTATTAGTAACTTTCTATTCTCTACTTTTAGAAAATTAATTTACTTACACGGGAAAATTAAAATATGACCCATGGTTGTAGGTAGGTAGGTTGGGTTTGACGTCGTACCATTACTGCGCTATGGATAATTGGCGACGGTTGGGGACATGCCACCACATTTTTTATACTACACGGAGGGGGTGGCTCCCCCGCTTCCGTGATCCCCAAAGGTATAATTTTGATAGGAACATGGAGGACACTGCGACCACGACAGATTTTACGTGCACCAGCCACCATTAGTGTACACGACGGTTTTTGGCCAGCTGAAATAATGAACCCGCAATCTTCCAATTACGAGCTCGGCGCTCTACCGACTGGGATACCGCGATCCGAATCTATGGTTGTAAAAAGTAAATAAAAAGGATCATATATTAAAGCTGTAATGCAAAATGGTCTAGATATCAGGATATTCTTTCCATTCAAAAAAAAAAATAAAAAAATAAAAAAAAAAAAATTGATTTTTAGCATAATTTTCATAACAATAAATAAATAAAATGTGCTGTTAAATAATATATATATTTCAAATTGACATCGAATATGGGGATTTTTATAATAATTTTTTTGCTTTTGTTCTGTGTTGGGCACTATTAATATTCCTATTCAGTGAAAGAAAAGCAGCGAATAGGCGGCAGTAAAATGACTCAGGGGGAAGCGAAGCCTCCCTCGGGGGTGGTGAGCGAAAGAGCAGGGGGCAGAACCCCTTAGTGCTTTAAAAGTGTATTAAGGTACAACAATATATACAATGAACAAATTCAATGAATATCAAAATACACAGATTTATTTTTCTTATTGCGATATCTCAATAATAATAAAAAGCTATAACATAATGCAGTAGTTGCACTGTTTTGGAAAAAAATTAAACACTTGAATTTTTCATGATTTTATTATCTATAATATTAAAACACAAGGGTATTTCTGTGAGACCAAAATCGCCCGATCTGGGCATGCGCGAGAAAATTATGAACCAATTCGGTATGGGATTATTCCTTCCCCTTTGTGCAATGCAATATGAATATTGATGGTAGAACTCGAGCAGACGACATTCATATTTCGCCTGTCTATGGCAAACACCTGATTAAAACTCAAAAATGAAAACAATTCACACAATTCATTCATTGATTCATATTTTGCAAGGAAGTATATTAAAAACAAAGCAATTTGTGAATACTTATCGGCTATCGCTGTATGCATTTTCATTTCACCGAAAAATTTCCTACACATGATAATATTTTAAGAGTTTTTGTGGCGCCATCTTTTATCATATAAACATACCATACCATATTCCTAATATTATTTTTTTCAGTTTCTTAAAAGAAAAAAAAAAACTTTTAAAATTAATAAATTGTCGGTGTTTATTGTTCTTTAAAAGTTAACTTTTATCAATTGAAAACTTTGTTTAAAAAAAAATGAAGATAGATGTTTATAATCAAAAGAAGTTTTATTTTATTTTATTTTATTTATTTTTTTAATCTAATTTTAAATTGATCTTTTATATTTCATATCTGTACTATATTACAGAAAACAATAATTAAAAAAGAATAACCTTAAAAGTATTCATATTTTATACGAGTAAAAATATGCATAGAATAATTTATTATTAAAAATTTAATGAGCAAATTAACTTGCTAAAGTATTAAATGCATTCTTATTTATTCGGGCCCTGAGTAGCATATTTTATTTCTAAGTGCAAATAAATTGCAATTATAGAATGTAAAGAAAACACAAAACACTATTAAAATTTATTTTTAATTAAATTGTTTTGCCTAAAAAATTATGTGATTTTAAAAGTATTTTTATTAAAAAAAAAAAAAAAAAAAAAAATCCGAGATTTTGTTTTTATTGACAGATTATAGTTGGCGCCACTATAGATGCGAGCAATTTAAAATAATATGTATGAAAAACGTTAAATATTGATGTCTGCCTTCTTTCTGCATTCTTACCATAATTTATAAATTCTGTCTCTCCTTTAATTACTCCAAACATTTTTTTTGGTCACATTTAGAGTAAAATTAGAAAAAATCTTCAGATTTAATTTTTACTATATGGATTACGCTTAAATTTTGTATATTGAAATTTCATGAAATTTATTCCCCCTTCCCCTCCAACCAAAAAGTAATTGATTACAGCAGTGGATTTTAAACTGGTTAAGAGCAATGCGGATTATTAAAACAAGGATGTTTAAAACTTTATGCTGTGAAAAGATTTAAGATGCACATGATCCGTCAAATTTTGACGCGTATTAAATAGTTGAATATTATTATTCATAATTTTTGAGCCAGTCTCTTTTTTTTTTTTTTTTTTTTTTTTTTATTCCTTCTACAACTTTGTAAAATCTTTAGACACTTTTTTCTAATATTCTAATAAATAATAATAATAAAGAAATTTCTAAAACTGAACTTTTACGTTAGAATTTACGGAATAAAGCTCCTTGTAAATAATAATAAAATAATAGAAATTAAGAAGTTAGCAATGATTTATAACATATATATATATATATATATATAATATATGTACAGATAGAAAAATCATATGTTCCTATATCAGGTGAGCTCACGCACACACATACATATGCATACACATAGAAAGACAAAATAAATAAATTAAATAAATTAAAATAAATTAAAATCACGTGCTTTTACTACACCAGAAGTGTCATGCTAATAAAAGGGGGAGGTAAAAGAAAAAGGTGAAGATAGACATAACCTATAAGTCAATATGAAATGCAACCAATAATAAGAAAGGAAAGGCAATAAAAAAGACAGTGCTTTAGTGCTGAACACATGAAAATAAAATGAGATGAGAAATTATCATTAAAAAATAATATAAATTGAAAAAATAAAAAATAAATAAAAAGGTGGACGTTCGGGGGACCCCCGTCATTAACGAAGTTCCTTACATCTTTTCTCCAATTCCGAATTTGATTTATATAGAAGTCTAGATTGTTTTTGCTCTCTCTCTCTCACTATTTTATTGTTTATTTTCCATCTTTTTTTTCTTTCCTCAGTGCAAATAATGTAAAGTAAGAAATCAAAAAGTTGCATTTAATATTTTAGCGAAAATATTTATTTATTAAAAATTAAAAGAAAAAAAAATGAATTATGATTATAAACAAAAAGTCCTAATCTCAATCCACTCGAAAATGTTTAGTCTATAAAAGAGGGTGGGGATTCAAAATTTGTAGCCTACAACTTTGCAGGAACTAGAAAAAAATATTTATAATATTTGGCACAGTGAAATTTCTGAGTTTCATGTTGAAATAAACTGTAAAATACTATGCCATTCCGCGTTAAAGCAGTAATTTCATATAAAAGTGGCATTATCCAATGTAGAATATATATTTTTACTAAGTAATTGTTTAGATCTAACAAATAAATAGTTTTATTTCATACATTAAAATATAACGTATCTATTTCATATAATAAATCATAATAGAATACAAAGTATATGTTTAATATATTACGTTTTAAAAAGAAATTTTATGTAGGTTTTTATTAAATACTTCATATAGTGTAATAAAGCGAATTATTCAATCAAACATGTACGTAAGTATCATATTATGACTTCCTTATTGTATAAATATAATAGGTTTTTTCTTTTCTTTCTTTTTTTTTTTTTTTTTTTCAAGAATTAGTTTTTAAGTTATAACAAACACAAAATGTATAAGTCAATTTTTCTGCTGTGCGTTTTTTTTTATTTTGTCCCTTAGTGTAAATAGCTACAATAACTACTTCAACATGGTTTCTTAATTTACGTTCCTCCTTAGCAACCGTAACTAGGGTGAAAAAGTAGAAATTGCTGGGGTTCTTCTTTCTGGCGAGAGAAATTCCCATGGAGAGAACATAACGCTTTTTCCTTGCGTGATGATTTCTGCTAGTTTACTCTTACCACAACCCGTCGTTCCAAAAATCCTAAATATATCTATTAAAACTTGTTATCATTATAAAAGTGCTAATAATTCTTTTTAATGAAATTTTCTAAGAATTCTTAACAAAGTATTACTTAATTTAACGTTATGTTATAAGAAAATATAAAACCGTGAAAAACTGGATTTTTGTGAACATAACAACTACGTACATATAAAGGAAAATATAGTTTTTATTTTTTATTAATTTGTGGGGCAAAAACAAATACAAATACAGTTAGGCCGTTCAATATTGGTACAGATAGGTTTAAGAGGCCTGCAAGTCGAATGGGGATATTTTCGACTGTGTAAAGTTATTAGGAGGGGCAAGAAGGGGGGAGGAGAGGGGGGGCAAAAAAATAAAAATAGTGTCAGATCGTTCAAAATTGGTACATAGAGGTTTTCGATACTTACAAATCGATTGCGGATGATTTTGAATTTGTAAAATTATGAGGAGGGGCGGGTAGGGGGTAGGGCGGTAAGGGGGCTATGGGGCAAAAACAAATAGAAATACAGTTAGGCCGTTCAAAATTGGTACAGATGGGTTTAAGAGGCCTGCAAGTCGAATAGGGATATTTTCGGAAGTGTAAAGTTATTAGGAGGGGCGAGAAGGGGGAGGGGAGAGGGGGGACAAAAAAATAAAAATACAGTTAGATCGTTCAAAATTGGTATATAGAGGTTTTCGATACTTACAAATCGATTGCGAATATTTTCGAATTTGTAAAATTATTAGGAGGGGCGGTAAGGGGGGCTATGGGCAAAAACAAGTAGAAATACAGTTAGGCCATTGAAAATTGGTACAGATAGGTTTTAGAGGCCTGCAAATCGAATGGGGATATTTTTGAAAGTGTAAAGTTATTCGAAGGGCCGGGGAGGGGGGGGACAGAGGGGCAAATAAAAAATAGAGTTAGATCATTCAAATTTGGTACATCGAAGTTTTCGATACCTACAAATCAATTGCGGAAATTTTTGAATTTTTAAAATTATTGGGAGGGGCGGGAAAGGGGGGAGGGAGCGGAAAGGTAAAAATAAAATAAATAAATAATTATAATTGCATAAGTTGATAAAAAATGCTATGCAATAGCTTTATCGTGGCAGTCCCCGAGTGCCACACGTATTTTTGTGTGTGTGTGTGTGTGTGTGTGTGTGTGTGTGTGTGTGTGTGTGTGCCCCGGAACCCGCAACTGCGGACCTGTGTGCCTATACACACCTTCCAACTGCGGACTTACCGCCAATTGCGGACGTCCGCAATTTGAACTGAGCTCATTTTCGACATCCTTGGACCTAATTTATGCTAAAAAAATTATTTTTATAGTATTTTGATAATGTCCGCTATTTGCCGGATATAAGGGGTGTTGTGTATTCTGTGCTGTGTATTCTATCAAAGCAAGTGTGTATAGGTACTTTCAGAGGTCCGCATTTTGTCTTCAGTATGTGTACTATCTGTAGGTCCGCGGTTGTGCTATTTAAATGTACATGATGTGTATGTCCGCGGTTGTGCTATTTAAATATGCATGGTGTGTATGTCCACGGTTGTTCTATTTAAATAAGCATACAGATTTCTGTCTTCTTTAATATATATTTTTTTATTTACTAGGGGAAAAAAATGTTGCTGTTATTGTTAAAAGATATCATTTATTTATTTATTTATTTGTCATTTGCCTCCTGCTGGCTTTTGAAAGTTTAAAATAAAAATTAAATTTTTATTGTTTTTATCCAAATATATCTAGTTTGTTTCATTAGACATTTTCATTCTATTGCCCACTCTTGAATCTTGTTGAAAAAGTCTGAAATGACGTTTATGATTATAAGATTTAAATTAAAATTTTACATTTAATTGTTTTTTTTTTTTTTTTTTTTTTTTTTTTTTTAATCAGTCATAATACAGCAAATTGCGATTAAAATGAGACGGCAAACTTTTTTTTTTTTTTTTTTTTTTTTTTTCTTAATTAATCAGTATCAAATTTTCTCTGCAACTGATTTTGCGTTTAATTGTGTAAAAAGTGTCATATATTAGCAGTTTTATCAAAAAACACTATCGAAATTTTTAACATTGTAATTTATCACTGCTTAGTGTAAATATTCAGGCATAATTGATAGATTGATTTAAATACGTGAGATAATATGCATGGAATGATACATATTATCTCACGCAATTAACATTTCGAAGTTATTTTATTAATATTTAAAAATAATTATAGAAAATCAATTATTAAATTGAGTAAGTTGTCCGTTAAACTGCAAAATCATAAAATAAAAAGAAATATGGTTTCATGATAAATTTCATTTAGTATTTTGCACAACTCTTTCACCGGAATTATCAAATAAAGCGCATAAGGACCAATGTTCTAGATCTAGAAGTATTTATATCTTCAGTTCTGAATTCAAAGCCATTAATTATTTAAGTTTTTTTTTTTTTTTTTTTTTTTTTTTTTTATCCTTTATATTATAATTAATGTTATTAGTTATATACTTTCTGTTGCGCTATTTGTTATTTTTTTTATATTTTTTTAATTTTTATATATTTATTTATTTTTATTTTATTCTTGCATATTAGAATAAGAAATTTACTTTACCGTTTTAAGTAAGAAATTACAGAAATTAAATTTTAATGAATTCGAAGTAGTGCAGATAAAATCGTACGTCACACACCTACAAGTGCGGATACCATATGTACATGTTAAAACCCGAGCGTTTGTCACAAACGTGAAAATACGAACGTTCATCACACACATGAAAATGCGGACATTCTTCACACACATGAAAATGCGGACGTCCGTCACACACATGAAAGTGCGGACGTCCATCACACACATGAAAGTGCGGACGTCCATCACACACATGAAAGTGCGGACGTCCTTCACACACCTGAAAGTGCGGACGTCCTTCACACACCTGAAAGTGCGGACGTCCGTCACACACATGAAAGTGCGGACGTCCGTCACACACCTGAAAGTGCGGACGTTCTTCACACACCTGAAAGTGCGGACGTCCGTCACACACCTGAAAGTGCGGACGTCCGTCACACACCTGAAATTGCGGGCGTCCCTTACACACCTGAAATTGCGGACGTCCATTACACACCTGAAATTGCGGACGCTCGTACCACACACACCGGAAAGTGCGTACATATGGCACACATCTTAAAATACGGACTTGCAGCACAGGATTTGGCCGTATTTGTGTAACGTCGAGTTGCAAAAATCATTATTATTATTATTATTATTATTATTATTATTTTAGATTTAAAAATATATAAATAATCTGATGTGTCACTCACACGACTTTCTTTTACCCTGCACTTCAATACTATAAAGATGAATTTGTGCAATTATTTCTTTTTAACTGATGTTAATAACAGGTGTAGATACAAATCAATCTCTAAAAATTAGACTTTCGTTTTCAGAGAACCTCAAAACGTGATATTATACAAAAAAAAAAAAAAAAAAAACAGAGGTGAAAATAGAGCTTTTAAAAATATTTTTCTTACAGTATAGGTATGAAAAATTGATTTTCCTTCCTGAGCAATACTCGTCGGCGTAGTAAAATGCAGCAAATTAATACGCTTTTATTAATAACTTGACTTGATGTATGTAACTATTAATATATGTAATGGAATCTTGAAATTCAATTTTCAGCCACCTCCGATCGTCCGGTTGACCTAAAGGTTTTGCACACGACTTCATAATGAGTGGCAATACAATATACAAGTCCCCTCAGGGCATTTTTCAGAGGCAGATTCCAGTGGCAAACGAAAAAAATCTATAAATGTTAAACACTTGCTGCACAGGATTTGGCCGTATTTGTATAACGTCGAGAAGCGACAGATATATATTTTTTAAATGATTTAAAATTATATAAAAAATTTGGTGTGTCACTCACACGATTTTTTTTTTTTTTTTTTAATGTTAACATGTTCATTGCTAAGCTGAAAATTGGAACTTCATGCAAATAAATAAATAAATAAATAATAATAATAAATTCCTTCCCTAATTGCCAATATATAAATACTACGCTGATGCCACTATACTATTCCGCTTAGAAACTTAACAGCGACGTCCCCGCAATAACGTGTTATCAGCTGTTTGATGAGAGCTCGCCTCACGCGATATTGCGTGATTGGCATTTAACGTGTTATTAACAGATATATATATACAGATCACTCGCTAAATATTGAAGTTCCGTATTCAGGGCACCTTAAATTTGATATAACACAATAAACCAGAGTTGAAAATAGAATTTCGAAAAATATTTTATATACAGTATAGGTATGAAAAATTAATTTTCTTTCTTAAGAATTGATCGGGGACAGAGTAAAATGTAGCAAAATACTGCTGTCTAATACATTCAAGGGAAAAAAGCGTTTAGTTTAATTTTTGGTAGCGTTGTATATTGTGTATAAACTATATACACATCGCGTCGTATACTTATATTTAGTCGTATATGAAAAACACCTAACAAAAAATGAAATACACTTCCAGAAATTTCCAGGTATAGCCTCAATGAATCCAAATACTTTGAGTAGCCCTGTAAACGAATAATGCATGATTTCCATACCACAATCTACAAAAAGATGGTTTTATGCATGTACAAAAATATTCTGATTTTGTTTAGGACAGTTCATAGATATTCCACTGTACTGACCAGAAATTTCTCCCATAGACATAATAGATTTGAATTCTCTTAGATGTCTCTGTACATGAACCATTTGCTTGATCTGAACGAAAAATTTAGGATAGCATCAATATAGAATACCGAGTTTGCACTTCTGCTGCTTGTTCTTGAGACACGCACGCACACGCACATAGAAACCAAACGCTAAAAACGTCATTTTCGGAATCAGAGAACCTAAAAACGTGTAAATCTAACAAAAACTCAATTTTGAAAATTTAACCCCAAAACCTTACTTTCTCAACCATTTCTATGAATAAGAAAAAGTAATATTATCACTGAGATTAACTGGACACTCTTCCGACGCGGACATTCCATCAGACCGTGTCAGTTTTGGTCCAGACAATATTCATGTAAACCAATAGAAATAAGTTTATTTTTATTTTATTTTATTTTATTTATTTTTATTAGGACAGAGGACTATTAGTCTCAATCTACGGATTTTTACGATACCAGTTTTACGATAGTTGGACATTTATCGAAATCGAAAATTTATCGAAAATATATTGAAAATATAATTGAATAATTTGAAAGCGATGTTATAATTTAAAGGAAAAAATAAATAATAATAATATACCTCCTTGCTAAACTAAATTCTGCTTTTGCCAGAATTTCCTCAAAATCTTTCTTTCTTTTTCTTTTTTCTTTTTTTTTTTTTTTTTTTTTGAAAAAAAAAGAAAAGAAAATTAATAATAATCAGTTTCGAAACGGACAGTATCGAAAAAGTTTTTTTTTAATAATTTTGAATTAGGAAATAAAATGCGCGCGTGCAAAATGAAAAAAAAAAAAAAAACAAGATAATTAAATTTGAGTTTATTTTTTATTTATTTATTTATTTATTTATTTTTTAAGAAGGTTCTATTAAACAGGCAAAATAAATATTAAGTCTTTTCTGAAATATCTATAAAATTTTTAGCATTTTGAAGAACGTGAAATCATGGGAAATGCAAGCTAAGAAAACGCAATTTAAAGATTTCAAACCTGTAAAAAATATATCAAAAACCATAAGAATTGTTACCTGAACGTATATTTCATTGAACAAAATTAACATAGTTCCATTTATAAATATTAAATGGAAATATAAACTTTTATAAGAAACCTTCAATGGTGTCAAATAAAAGGTGCCAAATCCCCCTAACTATGGTCTCATCTTATGACATTTAAAATAAAAAGACCATTTAATTTGAAGCACATATCTATTTTTTTATTCTTACCAAAAATCCTGTTAGATGGCCTACAAATAATTCAATTATTTAATTTTTTTGAAAAAAAAAAAAATTCTGCTTCCAAAAACTAATTAATTAAAAGAACTTTTTTAACTATATTTTTGTGCAGTAAAAGTACGATAAAATTCGATTCTTGCCTGAAAGTATTAAAAAAAAAAAATACAGCTCAAGTAATAAACTGCTTATTGAGAATAATTTCAATTAATAACAATTAATTGAAAAGAACTTCATTTTTAATCTAAAATTAATGCACAGGACAGCTGTATAATTATTAATGCACATGTACCAAACTAGGCTGATTTATCTACAATCAATATTTTAAGAAATTTGGTGCTACTTTTACTCATTTAATGGTGCTTACTAATAAAAGGCATAGAAAATTCCATGATATCTGAAAACTGTAATAAAATAAATAAATAAATAAAATGCAAAATATTATATTTTATCAATGTGGTATAAGAATTTATTAATTCAATGGAATATAAGTAATGGCAGGATAAATGTTTACCGCCAAGAAAAGTAATTCAAACTTAATAATTCAAAAAGCTGCAGATTACACTGCGTTTTTAAAACATATAAGTTCTTTTTTTTTTTTTTCTTTTGAAATAATTAAAATAAAATTGAGAAAAATCGTGCTAAAGAAATGGAACAGCTTCAGCTCTTTGCTAAATTTGAAATTTGGGACCGAAGTAGCTCGGACGTTTCTCGCCAAGATGTTTCCTTATGCAATTGCAATAGCCATTTTAATTCATCGCTAAAATGATAACAAAGATTTAAAAGCCACCAAAGGGCTCCTATGCTAAAGCTGTACTAAAGAAAATTTCAGAAATGAATAGAGTAACAGGTGCTAGAGACTGAAACTCAGTTACTGCATGTCTTATTATGGAAGAACAGATTAAAACAAGTCCTATTGTACTGAATAAATTAAATTCTGTTTCATGTAGAATTTTATATCTATTACTTAAAAAACAGAAGTAGGCTAAAGAATTTTTTTTCCCTGAAATATCTTTCATTTTTTTATTTTATTTTATTTTGCTAAATACAGCTATGGTACCGCTGAAAGACGAATGTTGCCATTAATTTTAAGTTAGGTATCTACCTAACCACGGTAGATTATGCAGTCATGTATTTGGGTCGCATCCCTTTGCTGCTGGCCAAGCTTTACGTGGCGATCAGTTGTGTAAAGTCACTGAATGTTCCTCGTATAGAAGAAATTGATTGCTCAAAACTATCAGGAAATATTGGTGTAATGATGACGCATTAAATGAAATGGCTAGATTAGATTGCGAAGACATGAAAGAAAGAATTTTGAACTAGATTCATTTTATAATTAAATTGTAAAGATGAAAGCGTCATAAGTCATAAGTTCAGTTTTGCTTTACTACTAAAACTGTTTATACTTTAATAAAATGAAAAGACTTAAGTGTCATTAATTATAGGCTTATTTTTGTTTAAGACAAAAAAGAAATAAATGATATTTTAATAAAATGCAAAAACTTGAGTGCCATCAGTTATAGGTTAATTTTTTCTTTAAGACTAAAAAATATAAAATAAAATTATACTTAAAAAAAAAAAAAAAAAAAAAAAAAAAAAAAAAAACTAAAGAACACACTTCTATTGAAATGTGAACTAAAAACCGCAAAATAATTTATAAATTTAAAGTCTTTATTGAATAGCGGTAAGATATCCCACAAGTCGATGTAACCTAATCTTTGAACTGAGCTTCGAATAAGAGTAAAATATTTATAAAAATGCAGATAAATATAACTAAATTTAATGGGGGGGGGGGGAAAGCATTGGGTACTCAACTTTAGTCGTCGTGAATTTTTGATGGCTAGTTATTTATAAAGACAGGGTAATTATGAAAAAGTAAATATAGAGCAACTTACGATTTTTTTCCATTAAAATAAGTTATATTTATCTGTATTTTTATCAATGTCTTATTCTTATTCGGAGCTTAGTTCAAAAATTACGTTACATCGAGTTATGCGATATCTTACAGCTAACCAATAAAAGCTTTAATTTTATAAATTATTTGTGCTTTTTAGTTCACATTTCAATAAAAATATGTTCTTTAGTTGTTTTTTTTTTTTTTTTTTTTTAAGTACTAGGGGGCTTTGTCCCCTGCTCGCTCCGCTCACCAACCCCGAAGGAAGGCTTTGCCTCCCCCCCCCGACTCACTTTACATATTAACATATCCCCGCCTATTCGCTTCTTTCTTTCACTGAAAAGGAATATTAATAGTGCATATTACAAGACAAAAGCAGAAAAATATCATGGAAACCCTCACATTCAATGTCAAATTTAAATATATAATATTTATACATGTATTTTTAATAGAAAGAAATTTATAATATCTAGACCATTTTACATTACATCTTTAGTATATGACCCTTTTTATTTCTTTTTTACAACCTTATATCCGGATCGCGGTACCCCAGTCGTAGAGAGTCGAGCTCATAATTGGAAGATTGCGGGTTCGGTTCTCGAGACGGCCAAAGACGGTCGTGTACACTAATGGTGGCTGGTGCACGTGAAAATATGTCGTGGCCGCAATATCCTCCAAGTTCCCATCAAAATTATACCTCTGGAGGCCACCGAAGCAGGGGAGCCATCCCCTTCATGTAGGACCAAAGCTGCAATGGCATGTCACTGAAACATCCTCCCAGACCGTCGCCACTTATCCATAGCGCAGTAATGGTGCGACGTCAATCACAACCTACCTAATTATCTACCTACCTACAATCAAGGACCATATTTTAATTTTTAAGTGTAAGAAAATTAATTTTCTAAAAGTAGAGAAAAAAAGTTGATATTTATATTTATTTTCTTTCTTTTTTACATCCATGGTTTCCGGCCGCGGTACCCTAGTCGGTAAAGCGCCGAGCACGTAATTGGAATCATAAGATTACCTATTTGATACTCGAGCCGGTCAAAGACCGTTGTGTACATCAGTGGTGGCTGGTGCATATAAAATCTGTCGTGGCCGCAAAATCCTTCACGTTCCCATCCACACTATACCTCTGTGGATCACCAAAGCGGGGGGGGGGAGGGGTAATCGCCAGTGGATCAAAATATTGATGTCATGTCTCCAGAACATCTCTTGGAGTGCGATCCAGACCGTCGCCAATTACCCATAGCACAGTACTGGTGCAACGTTAAATCCAACCTAACTACCTACCTACGTACAACCATAGATCATATTTAATTTTTCCATGTAAAATGACTTCAAAACAGAAGAACAACGTCACTGGGAGGAACTTTTTTCAAAATGGCAAATAGAGTACCTTCATGAATTTGTCGTTTTTGGTTAATAACTTCTTTAATTAAAATGATAGAAATTTCTAAGCAGCTGAACTGTCCTCCTATTCGGAACACATTGATACCTCTCATGACGCGAAGGACCCTGCCCTCCGATAGAAGATGCTGTCGCAGACAAAAAAAAAATTGACGCCAGTGACAGTAACATTTTTAATATATAGAGATATTTTTATTAAGTATATTTTTTATGTTTAAATCGGATAGATGTTGTCGCATAATGATATTGTGGCAAAAATAGCTGAAAATTGTCATCGCTGGTCGAAGGACACGAAGCAATAAAAAATTACAGGGGAATTTTTTTTTCTTTTTTCAAGTTTATTTAAGAATCATTAAAAAAAAAAAAAAAAAAACGCTCTTATGCAAATTTGATGTGCATTACTTCTGTGAAATTATGATTTTATATTTTCGATCTAAATCTATCAAATGTAAAATTAAAATCTGCGAATATATTTCAAATAAAAATGGATTTACATTTGTTTCTAGGCTGCATAATTCGCCTAAATGTTACGATTTGCAGCAAATCACTTACAATTTTGCATAATAAAAATTAGTCTATTACAGACTCTAAAGAGTTTATAAATACCTAAAGAAAACAGGTCCGATCCGAATCTAATACAGGACTCGAGTACTTAATTAAATTTCTTTAAAAAAAATTTTTGTGTGTATAATTTTAGTACAATGTAATCTTAATTTTTCATTCAAGTATAGAAAAACAGTACAAAATAAATAAAATATTTGCTTTAAAATATAAAGTTTAGTTTTTTAGCAACGTTCACTATGTACATTTCAATAAAAATTCAAACCATTGTACATGCCCCCCCCCCTTCTTTTTTTTTTAAACTTAATTTCAAATCATATTTCGAAATTTTTATCATTTTATTTTCAAAATTATTATTATATGAATCTCAAATTAAATGATGAAAAAAGGCATTTCACAGGTGGACTTCCTAATGATTCCTATTTCCTATTCATGGAGGTTTCGGAGAAAATCACGGGAACCTAGAATGGCTTAGCCAATGAGCGTATAAAGCAAAACTTTTCGGTCACTGGTGGGAGTATATATTTTTTATAAATTGATGTTAAACATTTTCAGTATTCTTTGTCGTCTTAATAGGTTTTTCCATAAAATGTGACAATACGACCAAATTCTGAACTAGTAGTTATCTGAGAAAGAGATTTTAAGTTTTTGAAATATCATGCGTAATCAGATGTTTTAAAAGCAATAAATTTTGTATAACTTGACTGCATAGTCACTCTACTATAGCAGACATGCCAAGATACTACTAACGAAAAATCAGTTTCATACCACAATAAAGAAAAAGTAAAACGTATCTTATTAAATTGCAGATAATTATTACAAAAGAATACATTAAAAAAATTCAGGTATTAAGATTACGGACAATCCATAATCACTTGGCATCTCTGATATAGTGTCACTTTTCTGCATTATTACATATTTTCCGGCCATTTATACATTTTATTTTATTGAATCTCCAATGAAGTTTTTCTAATCACTTTCATTTACTTCTTAAATTTATAATACCTTATGAAAGATTAAAAAAGAAATATATCTTGTTAAATAAACGACTTTTAGTCTTTTTGTATAAGCTGACAGATACATGGGTGTACAAAATCAAAGGAACAATCTGTTTTCCCATTATCTTTTACACATAATTTTCAAACAAATAAACATAGGCACATAAAAATTGAATGGCATATTTGTTATCATATCAATAATCGAATTTTATATAAGGTAAAAAGTAAGTAAAACTTAGGTAAAAATTTTCAAGTTAATTTTTTTAAAAAGAAAGGAAAATATAATGAAAAATGACCATAAGGATGCATTACAGACAAGTGAAGACGCACATGCGATGTGTTAGATCATAATCGTTTCATCTTGTATTCACTTTTCTGTTTCTTTTCTTATTTTTTCCTATTTCTCTTTTTGCATGTGAATAACTTTTTAAAAAATATTCATACAAACATGAAAATTGTATAAGATGTTCATTATAAAATTATTTTTCAACATCTTTGTTATTCTGATGATTCTCATAGTTTACAAATTAGTAATTATATGTTTTCAAAACATCCGTTATAAAAGTAAAAGTGAATTGAAAACAGAAAGAAAAGTCGGGATTAAGTTTAACATTTGCAGGCATGGGTGTCTTTTTCTATCTGCATTTCATCTTTAACACAATTTTTCTTATACTTCCCCCCCCCCCCTAAAATTGTTGAATTTTTCTATTTTTTCCAAAGCTTACATTTGAGAAAAATGAATGATTATTATTTTAAAAAGAGTTGCTTATGCTAAAGTTATATAAAATTCGATTAATGATACGATAACGAACATGGCATCCAAATTTTATGTTCATATCTTTATTTCTTTAAAAATTATGCACGAAAGAAGAATCATCATTATGAATTTGTTGAGGACTACCCCACCCCCTCTTAGTATATTTATAAACTACATTGTACATCGCATGTTTTTAGTAATTTTTTTCTCTTTCCTTTAAATATTCGCCCCACCTTGTTTAGTTATATTGCACTTTGTTGTTTTGTTACCTACTTAGTGTTGTCAAACAGGTTGCCAAATGGTCAAAACGCTAGGGGTCAATGAGGTGAAAGTCGATCCCTGGGTTTGACGAGTGATGAGATTCAGAGATAAGAGAAAATTTTAGATAAAGATAAAACAGAGGATTCTGATTAAGAATTTTAAAACAAGACATATGCATATGTACGTTTGTGTGTATATTTTTTACAGAAGAATTAGTTTCATAAAAAGTACGAAATTATTATTACATAAATTGGCCATTTCTATTAGAAGGGGAAAAAAATATTGTTTCAAACGTAATCTTTATCGATTGCTTCTTTATATTTTTGTCTTTGTCTGTCTCTAACTTTTATTAAAAAGAGATAGAGAGAACTAGAATGAAATATTAACAATTGGGTGTATGGGGGTAGAAAATAATCTCTCGGAAAATTACTCTATTACTTGACGTTTCGAGATTTTTCAACGCACAAATATTTTATATTTTTACACATGATAAATGTTGAGGTATCAATACTTCCTTTCCAAAAATGAACAAGAACAGCAGCGAAAAAACATGCGGTGCATAGATTACAAAATATGATTACAAACACTTTGCAAGTTTTTGAGAAAAATCATTAAAAAAACCCGAAAGGCTGTAAAAATAAGTGCTACCTGGGTTTGAACATGGCACTTTCCATTTATCACATTTTTAGTAGATCATCTCGGCCACTAGTGGGTCTGGATGATAATGTAAAGGAAATGAAAGGTTAAAAAATTTGTTTTATTTGATTTTTATTCGTCGATTAAGTTCATTAGTGTCAATGCACCAGTGAATTAGCTAGTACTACTAACTTTACTTGATTTTAGTTGAAGTTTAAATTTCTTAAAAGGTAATTCGTTGTTTTTGACGACTCGTAATTTTGCTCTAATGTTAATGCTTGGTTTCGTTTTCCGTTCTGAAGAAAAATGCATGTGTCAATAGGTGGATTAATGCTAATTCTTTTCACAAATCTACCTTTGCTTGAGACACCCTCCATGCATATCTATTTAAAGGTCTTCAGGCGGATTTCGGAGAAAACTATGGAAAAACTCTAATGGTTTGGCAAACAAGCTGGCCCATGCTTAGGCAGGTGCGAAAAGTGCAGTTGCACTAGGCCGCAAAATATAAGGAGATGCAAATATATATATATATTTTCTTTTTTCCTTTAATATTACATTGTATTACTTTTTTTTTTTTTTTTAATTAGGCTTTTAGAATAAAAAAAACACTATTTAGAAATGCGATCTAAAAATATTCTTTTTTAACACTTTTCAACAAAGTGTTTACCGAAAATAGATGTTTATTCAAGTTTACTATGGCATATTCTCTAATGAAAATGACATGAATAGAGGAAACGTTATTGTGTGCAAGAACTCACAAAAGAGTTTTCAATCATTTCATTATGGTCTATCAGAGGACATTTTTTTAAAGTATATATTAATAACTTTATACTATGTACAACATAAAGAAATTGACATAAATTATTCATATTTATAAAATGACCCACTTTTTTTTTTTTTTTTTTTTTTTTCTTTTTTAATAATACGACAAAGTAAGTACTTTATGATTGTTTAGAGTCTCCAAAAATTGTTCAATTACGCTATGGGATTGAATTTAGGTAAAAATGGCAGCAAAAAAAATGGCAACGGAAAGGATGGCAACCGGAAAATATGGCAATGGAAAAAATGGCAACGGAAATAATGGCAACGCTAAAAATTATAATAATCATTATTAATGATTAGAGTTGAAATTATTATTATTTGTTTAGAGTTGAAATAGAAATGAAATTTTACAACATGCCGTTTATCAGATTATATAACATTGGATGCGAAGAATTCTTTATTATTTTCTCTTATTATATGTTGTAGAAAAAAGTTTTATTTTTGTCTCCAGTTTTGGAAATTGAGTTTTTGCTAAACTTTCGCGATTTATGTTCCTTGAATCAAAATATCAGTTTTTTAGCGGTTATTTTGCACGTATTTACTTGTATGTTTGTAATCCAAACTCATTATTCTAAATATTTTTCATGTGGGGAAGTTACTTAAAATTTGTTATTGTGATCGACATATTCATTTTATGAAATGGGCTCACCCCTCCCATCCAATACACACCCACTTTTTTTTTTTTTTTTTTTTTTTTTTTAACTTTTTCTTATCAATGTATTGCAGAGAAATGATTGCTTCGTCTGAAATTTTTGAAATTCAGTTTTTGCTACACTTTAGTTTTTGCTAGTTTTAAGGTTCCCTAATTAAAAAAAAAAAAAAAAAAAAAAAAAAAAAAATAAGCTGTTGGTTTGTGTGTGTACGCCTGTATTTATTGTCATCATATTTGTAGAAAGTCCAAATTCTGGGAAAAGAATAAGTTGTTCGTGCTCAGGGACTTTCAAGAGAATTCAGATGCATTACGTTTATCAACGACATTTCTGATAGGTACCATTTAATATCTTTAGATTGCATAAAACAGAATAAACTGAATGTACATTTTTATTTTGCATGAGTAAAAGAACGTTTCGTATAAAATGCGAATGAAATCATTTATTAATCATTTGCACATAACAGCACAAAACAATTCGGATGCATTACCCCTGTACAAAAATTTTGCTCAAAATTCGTTTCAAGTAAAACCATGTATTTTTCATACTGTACTAAATTTAAGTATACTATATATTGAATAAAGAAGCATCACAAAACTGACGTTGTAAAAATTATTACTTACAAACTTTGAATAAACACCATAAAATGCAATAAACTCGCAACAATTGTTTCGGGTCGAAAAAACACACGACCCTTCATCAGGCGAATAAAGTAAGCACGAGTGCTGCAGTCAAAGCGGCAACGCACCTAACGAATAAAGTAAGAACGAGTGCTGCAGTCAAAGCGGCAACGCACCCAACGAGCGTTGCCGCTTTGAATGCAGCACTCGTGCTTACTTTATTCGCCTGATGAAGGGTCGTGTGTTTTTTCGACCCGAAACAATTGTTGCGAGTTTATTGCATTTTATGGTGTTTATTCAAAGTTTGTAAGTAATAAGTAATAATATACTATATAGTTTTTGTAAGAGACGAAAAAAAAAAAATAATAATAATCCTGGAAAAAATAATCCAGGAAAAAAGCTCCCTCAGAAAAAAAAACACCCCGGAAAAAACACATTTAATTATTTTTTTTTTTTTTTTTTTTTTTTTTTTTTTGAAATTTCTAAATTAGAATTTCGTGGCCTATTGGAGTTGTGCTATGTTCAAAATTTGTCACTTGATATAGCTGCTCTAATGCAGACTCGGTGACCCTTGCCAACGTATATTATGTGAAAAGTGCCGAGCTGATTTTCAGCCAGGGTAGCTCAGTGGTTTAGAACATCCGCGAGTTAAGCGGAAGGCCCGAGTTCGATTCCAAGACTCTGGTATTTTTCACGTATAGTGGTAAAAATCAGCCTTCCACTCCAATTATAAGAAGTGAGATTTAAGAGTTGATGCTTGAAATTTCTAAAGTAGTAAAATATGGTTTATATAAATACCTTTCTCAGAACGCAATGTTCTGGAAAATTTTCGGGTGTCCGTGTACATAAACCGGCAGAGGTATTCACTCCATTTTCATTAGGGAACATCCGGTTGTGAACTAGAATAATATATATGAGTTTCAAAAAATTCCATAAGCATTTAAGGGAGGAGGACAGACAGACAGTCACCATGGACAGACAGACGGGCAGACGAACAGGCAGACACATACACAAATTGAAATCATGTTCACATTTAAAACTTGTTAGAAAGTACTAAAAATACTTAATATAAACGAAAGTGCAATTCCAGCAAATTTTTATTAATATTTCTTAAAGGAACTGAATATTTTTGTGTGTCCCTGTAAGTTTAATACAAATATACAGAAAGCATTCTTTTGTGCATATGAATAACATATTTCAATTTCATTAAGCTTTGTACAAAGTAAAGTTATTAAAATTTGGTTTACAGAAATACCTTTCATAGAATGTAATGTTTTGGAATACTTTCGGTGTCCCTGTATAGAAACCAGTGCTGGTATTTATTCCATTTTACATAAGAAACATCGGATAGTGAACTTGAATAGCATATTTCAATTTCATTAAGATTTGTGTACAGAAAAGGTATTAAAAGATGATTTATCGAAATACCTACCATAGAGCATGCACGCCGACTATGTGGGTGCCGTGGGTGCCGCGCCAACTGCATGGGTGATTTGGGTGCTGAAGCATCAAGAGATTTTCCCGTGGGTGCGAAGCCCCCACAACAAAATTTCTCATGAGAGGATGGTTTTATATCACTTTTTATTGATTGCAATGAAATTTGATATAATTATTTACTGACTGTTACAAAACACGATGTTTATATATAACTGAGGGAGAAAACGGGGAAGAACATGATATAAAAACCATCTTTTTCATTGCAAACTCCTCTCTCAATAGATACATTTAATTTTTACTATACTAGTTATTTTAGTACTAATTGAGAACTTTACTAACTTTTGAGATACCGAAAAAAAAGGGTTGGATGGTTGGGTTTTACGTCGCACTAGTGCTGCGCAGACGGGCAATTGGCGACGGTCTGGGACACACCCCTAGAGGTGGTCGGGAGACATGCCATCACAATTTTGATCCTCCACGAAAGGGGGAAAAAAAGGATATAAAAATCTTCTTTTCCTCTACCTTTCTCCGGAATATTTAGTCTTTGCTGTTTTTTCTACCTAATTAATAGGTAATAACCGAAAAAGTTTAATTGCAATTAGTGAAAAAGTTATATAGAATTTTTCTTTTTCTATCGAATCTCTCCCCTCCTGTTAGTATATGTTATGTAAAAAAAATAATTATATTAAAAAAAAAGAATCCTAGTAAAATAATTTGTGCTTTAAAATGAAAAGATAAGAAGCAATATAAGTTTGCATTGAAAAATTATTTTTAGTTTAAAAAAATCTTTCTTTGGATGTTGGTGTTTGGGATGATCATGCTTGAGTCCAGGCCTGGTTGAGATAGGCAACGGAGGCAACCTAGCTCTCATCTATGCCAGTTCAGGAACGCTGAACAGCTATGATGATGGTTGCGACCTGATTCGAGCCTGACACCTCTCGTCTACTTTTTTTCTTTTTGATTAGGAAAACAATAGTTTTATAATGAATTAGGATATGCTGTGATAATTAAAGGAAAATATAATTTTCTTTTCTTATAAATGTATTACCTATCAACATTTTTATTCACTTTATTAAGAATATGTTGTTTTCCAGCTAGACGAAATTACAACATAAATTATATATATATATATATATATATATATATATATATATATATATATATATATATATATTTTTTTTTTTTTTTTTTTCAACTAAAATCAAAAGCGGAAAAAAACAATAATAATAAACAAATAAATAATTTTCGGTTAAACGTAAATCTAAGGAAATATCTATAAAAATCTAAGTTAGAAAATAAGTAAATAATTTATAGAGGAATAAATTATATTTGGAAGTTCTTATTGCATAATGAAATGAGAGGAATATTTCTAAGTACTTTCAAGTGGATGAAATAATTCATTCAAAAAGATTTGTTATGAATATTATAAAATAACACAAAAATACTTTGAAGATCATGATGCACATAGTTACTGAAATATGAATATATATATTGAAATTTTTAATAAATGTAAAAATGTAGTTTTTTCCTCCCACTAGTGTCTTTTTAAGATATGGAAAAATATGAGGAACAGGTAATAAAACTTTTAAAACATCTAAAATAAAAATCTAAAACGAAGAGACTGGGGAGACAAGCAGTCTAGAAATAATTGAGTATAAAACAGGCATTTGTGTCCACTTGTAGTCAAATGATAAGAACACCTTTACAAATCGTTCAGTCAAAGAGGTTAAATCTTCTAACCCTTTTGTCGTTTGGTAAACGTCCCATGAAGAAACAGCTTTCAACAATTAGCGGAATTCTCTTAAAGAACGTCCATCTGCAGCCACCTGAAGGATTAGTTGGAATGAAATAAGAAAAACAGCACGAAAATAAAAGATTTATTACTTTTTTGAATCCAGACGGAAATAATTCAAGTAAACTTGAATGAAAATGCATCACCTCACCTTTATTTTGTTTATTTTCAAAATGTAATAACTTTTATAATTTGCCTCAACAATCGATTATAGCCTTCTTGTGGTGTCGTCCTCTTGTTTGCTTTTCCTAAAGTCGGGGGGGGGGGATACTTAACGCCTTTTGTTCCCTCTGTAACGTCATGTCAACAGAAATGTGCCAGAAATTTCTCACCGACAAACATAATTTTTCGATAAAGAAATTAATTTTTTGTTTGCTTTAATGTGTCATATAAATATATACACATCAGGGCTAGGAAAAATCTAGTTTTAAAAGAAGAAGAAAAGTACTCATCATTTTTCAGTATCCTGGAAAAAAAGGCATTTTGATAAACTATATTTTCTTGAATTGTTAATTGTGAAACGCAAATTTTAAAGAATGTTGCAAACGCTTTAGTGAATTAGGGATGCAAATGAAAAAAAAAAAAAAAAAAAAAAAAAAAAAAAAAGAAAAAAGTTTTTTTATACTTTTTTTTTTTAAAGCAATTTTAACCATCAACAAAATTTAGTACAACTGTTACTTAATAAAGGAAAAAATATAATGGGGGTGAAATATTTCTGAAGAAAACGAAAGAGAGAGAGGGAGGGAAAAAAAAGTTGCTTATATATATATACAATACATATATTATTATTATTATTATTATTATTATTATTTTGTTTAATGGAGTCTAATTAAATTTTGTCTAATTATCATTCACTAATTTAAGACAATAAAAAAATAAAAAAATAAATACTGTTGATGTGGATTACCTGGAAGGATCTAGAGCAGCATAAAAAAAAATAATATTAATATTTTTCATATTTTTCCCCTTTTCTTATGACACAATTTAATTTTATCTTTACTCTCTATAATTATTTATCAATATATCACAGTATTCATTTTCATTTAAAATTAAATTTTCTGGAAATTCGGAAAAGATTGCTTTACTAAAAATGAATTACTTCAGAAGCAATCTTTATTTGAAAATACAGAAGACTGGAAAGTATAGTTCAAGTTGCTATTCATAATATTATGTTTATTATGCATTATTTAATTACATTCATAAAATTGTTTTACAGATAAAATTTTAAGATAACTTTTATGCTGCCAAATAAATATTTTTCTACAAAACCTTCAATGAATTTTTTTCTAAAAGTTTTGTTTATGTAAACACTAGGGGGTTATGGTGCAGCTGAACAAGTTTTATGAATATAAATTAAAGCTTTTGGATTTCCTTCCAACATTTTAAAGAACTCCTCTATTTCCTAAAATTATATTTAAAATAAAAATACTTTAACTACAATCATGAGATGGTTTTCTTGTATGGTTGAAAATAAATTTTAAATGTTTTTTGATATAAATGTAGTTACTTTTATTTCCGAAACAAATTATTTGCTTCTTTTACCTACATTAATGTAAACATAATATTACAAATTCTCATATTATTTTCTTTGGAACTTAGTTTGCGTTGATATATTATACTTAGCTTGAATCTCAAAATAATTTATTTATAATTAATAATAGCGGAAATACAACCGTTGTAAGAAAAAAAAAGACCCTTTTACACCGTCCCCCCGGAAAAAAGATAATAAAAATAAAGGTAAATTAATGTAAAATTCCACAAATGCATTAAAAAAAGATATAGAGAGAAAAACAAACAAATAAAAAATCTGGTACAAATCCATTAGTAACATAAACCTGGACAATGAAATGCAGAAAACCAACTTTAAACGTACTTTTTACTTGCACTTTTTTATTTTTATTTTATTTATTTATATAAGTATAATTTTATTTTATTTTATTTATTTATTTTTTAAGGAAATGTTTATGCAAACGATTTATTATATTTAAAAAATATATATGAAAATAAGCATTAAATTTTTATGGCATTCTTTGATTTCAAACCGGGAATAAAATGAGCTGGCGGGGAGTTAAATTGTGCGACTGAATTATGTTTTGATGCGGTCTTATATTTAAAAATTGGAGAAAACTAAATTATTAATATCACCACCTAGTTTTAAAGGAATATATACATGGTAATATATATATATATATATATATATATATATATATGATTAAAATTCCTCTGTGTATTAAAATTTAATGAAAATGTTTTGAATTATAATATTTAAAATTTTGTTTTTCCAATGTTTAATTTATGTTTTCTTTCACATCTTTTAAAATTATAATCTTATGATACTGGTATAAAAATTGCACTTAGAAGTTTAAGAATAATTATCTCAGTTTTAACTTTTTAATTGTTAAAATAAGAATTTTAAAATCAGTATTTAAATAATATTATTTGTAACACGTTAAATATTTTAGCTTTCTCCTTCAAATCATTTATTTAGTTACGTTGAAGAAATCATAACACCAGCTTAAAGCGGCAGGCGCACTTTTATTTATTAATCACTCTTTATCTTTGTATTCTCCCCCTCCTCAGTTAACTTTTCGAGATGATTATTCTTCACAGGTAATGTACATTTGAATAAATAGTAAACATGTAACTGTACCATAAAGCAGAAAGTGACTCCTGTCGCCAACTTTCAAAATTTTTGGTTTTTCTTTCATAGCCTAGAATCAGTCACACAATCAGTAGATAACTGTGTTTAACATCCTTAATATCAAGCTATTTTACTCTTATATGCTTTAAAGAGGTGGATATATTTTTCTTTAAATAGAAATATTATAAATCACAGAATAAAGATAATTTTGCTTCAAAGTCAAGTAAATCGAATATTCAACCTGAAACATTTCTAAAAGAAAATGGATCCTCTGGAAAAAAATTTCAAATATAAAAATACATTTCCATAGGCTTCTTACTATGAGATTAAGATAAAGTGTTCTGTCAAGTATGCAAAGATGCAGCATTCACAGTGGCACAAAGCAATTGGGCTTTTTAACATTCACGGTAAGTGCCGGTTGGTTCGATCCCAGCTCGCACTCATTTGGAGTTTTCCATGGTTTTCGCCGAAACTCATGTAAATAAGGGCTAGGATCACTTAGAAAGACCCCTTTATACTTTCGAGACAGTTTCATGTGTCCGAATAGGGAGTTATTATTTACAGTATTTACAGTATATTATTGACAGTACAGTTTTATTTACAGTATATTGCAGTATAATATCATAACTTAGTAACATATAGCTGAGCTAGTCTGTATCTCAGTAGCAAAGTTGTAGCCTTCTCTTCGAGAATTTATTGGTCTAATACTGTCCCAATATATGTGAAATTTATAATAATATTTATATATTACTATTAATCTAATACTATATATTTAATTATATGTGAAATATAATGAAAGCCCCCTTAAAATTAAGGCTTCATTTCTCAAACTTAAATGATTTTACTTCTTACCAATCCACTGATAGAGTCCTAATTAATTCTTTATTAATTTATTTTCTAAATATTTTATTAATTACAAATTCTTTAACTTGTTCTCAATTCTTATTTTTTTTTTTTTTCCGATGAAAAAACCGTTATTTATTATATTGTGCAATGCATAGGTAAATTTAATCCAGAATGTTCTGACTCCTTCTTGTGTATAGTATGAATCTCCTAAGATAATCAGAGCGCTCGCGATCACGTGATCGCTCCCGCAAGAAGAGAATGCTCCAGTCAGCTAGTTGTTCATTTGAGTTGTTAGTCGGAAGTTGGTTTTTCAAGATAAGTTTCAAGGGGGTCCGGGACACCAAATTTTTGTTTTTATTATTTATTGAAGAATTGTTGTAATTATTTTTTCTGAAATTGAAGCTTTTTTCACGATGAAGTCGAGCAAGAAAGAATCTTAAAAAGAAATTAAATAAAATTTTAAAAATTTAAATAAAAATTTAAATTTTAAAATTTTGATAAATTTAAAATTTGTTATATCTCATGAATTAATGGTTCAGTTTACAAACTTTTTTCACCTTTATATACAGAAAGGATTTATCTTCATTTGTCTTCAGGATTTCTGATTATAAAAATAAATTATTTAAATATTACTTTTAATTTGAAAAAAGTACTTATTTCATGCATAATTTTTGGATTACCAAAAAAGTTTTGCTCCTAATTAAAAATCCTGAAGACAAATTGAAGGTATATCTTTTCTGTATATAAGAGTGAAAAAAGTTTGTAAATTGAATCATTAGTTCAGGAGATATAAAAAAATTTTAATTTATCAAAAATTTTTAATTTTTAATTTCTAAAATTATATTTAAATGTTTAGAATTTTATTTAAAATTTATTTAAGATTCTTTCTTGCTCAACTTCATTGTCAAAAAAGCTCCAATTTCAGAAAATAATCGTTGCAATTCATCAATAAATAATAAAAAAAAAAAATTGTTGTCTCGCGTGAAGGTTGTAACTACTCCACTTAATTGAATAATTACTTAGTCCACTGACTGCAAATTGTATCTTTTCATTTGTGACTGTGCATTTTAATATGACATATATATATAGATAGATAGATAGATATATTTCAAACGTGAAAAGGGAAAAAAAATTCTTGAGAATAAATTACAGGAGTAAGATTATGATTGTGGGTTAAGACCAAATAATTTACGTCTGGGTGGAATATCGTCCATCGGGACTTTATAAGGAGTCACAGTTCGTACTTACACGAGTTTAAGAGAAAAACCACGCAAAACTCCGCACAGCTAGGCCGACAAGCGGGAGCTGGAATTAACCTCGGGACCTCCTGTATTCCGGCTTTGAAAGCAGAACCTTTCATATACTAGTAAAGCTAAGCAAAAGTAATATAAAAAAAGTAATGCATTTAGCAAACGAAACTACTGCCTGAAATTTTAATTTCGAAATATTTGACACTATGGTTAAGATGAAATATACCAGTTACAAAAGATATTTTAAGAGAAAAAAATATGAAGATCATATGAATACTTATGTGGGTATGCATTTTTCTATGCTATCAAATATAATTGGTGATGCTTAAAATTAATTCAATTATGTGTATAGTTATACAATTAAATATTCGAATTGTAATCTTTCTTATACCAACTTGTACATACAGGCAATTAACTTAAACCCCAATGCAGAAAACTACTTTTTCTTTAATTTTTTTGCTTGTGATCTAAATAGCATGTGGATGTGGAATACATACTTTGATTATCATATAGGGGGAGAGAGTGAGTTAAGTCGCACTAGTGCTACACAACAATTTCAGAGAGGAAAATTTTACAAAATAAATTATTTTTGTTGATTTTTTCCGCTAACGAAGTCACGGATTCCACTAGTTTATTATATATTTAAATTAGCATTATATAAAAGTACATTGCATTAAGCTTTTATTGTATAACATGTATTCTGAAATATGTGTTATTGTCGTTCCTGTGCAATTTTATGGGTGTTAGAGGGGCCCGCAAATCTAAAGTCTGTACTGGGCCGCAAAATGGGTAAGCACAGCTCAGCAAAAAAATGTTTGAATCTGACACTTTCCGTCTATGTGATTGAGAGCACTGATCTCGGCCACAACCGTAAATGAAAGGGTAAAAAATCTGTTTTTATTCGAAATTTATACGTCGACTTCATTTTATTTTAATAGATTTGATAGATTTAGGCCATACAGAATTGAAGTACATTAAATTTGCATTAGATAGATGTGGAAATTTTTAAAACGATATTTTAAATAATTTAATGTTTTCTAATAAATATAATTTTAAAGAGAATACTTTGGATATTACATGCAGCTTCTAAAGTTTAGATTAAATAAACCTTTTCTTCTGGGATTTTCCTCATTTAAACTTTGATTTCTAAATTTTAAAATAATTTTTTCAATGTCTTGGAATATTTCACACGATTATAGGTATTGTTCACGGTAACCGGTAAAACTGGTATAGGAAAAATAGTAACGGAAAAGATGGTAAGCGGATAAAATAGTAAAGGAAAAAATATTCAGCAGAAAAAATGGTAACGAAACTTTTGATAACGTCTGAAACTTATTTGATATTTGAAGTAATTCTAATTTGTGCTCAGACATAATTGGTGTAGAGATGAAAGTAATTCATAAAGTAATTGTAGTTAAATTATGGCTTTTCTCAATAGATTTTCATGAAAGATTTTAGAAATATATGTTTAAAATACAATTAAAACTTAATATATATAATAAAATTTTATTTCGTGAGAAAATATTTGAGATGATAAAACTTTACATTTATTCGTCATAATATTTTTTAAAAATTATTTATCTTTTATTAACTTATTATAAGTTTATTAGTATTTTCAAAAAGAAGGAAGAAAATAACCATTCTTTCTTCTTCTTCATGGCCTTCTTCTTATTATTTATTAACTTTTCTAGAGTTAAGAAATATTTTTGGAAATATATCTATATATATATATATATATATATTACAAAATAATTATTTTCAAAAAAAAAAGAGCAAAAACTTTTTTTATTCAGAATTTTTCACTTATATTTGTTCATAATTGCGTCTCAGCATTAACCTTTTCCCAAAATGTCAGGAAAGTTTTCCATTTCCTACACAGTAAAAAATCTGTCTTATTTCTTTGACTCATAGCTGCTGGGTACTTAATTCTTTGTTGAAATAGGTGTGTAGAATTGCAATGGACATCAAAAGCCCAGCCGCTTGCATCTTTAGAAGAAAGGTCGTTAGAGAAAACTATTCATGTCTTTCTCTAAATTCGTTATCATCAGTAAACACTTCGAAATACCTTCACTGAACCCCTGTTATATGCCCAGAGGGAAGGTTATGCCCAATGACAATTAAAAAAGAGTGTCTATCTTTACTACGTTTACGTTTTGCACTGAGAAATTATTCTAAAACTGACATCAAGATTCTAAATTATGGCTCTAGTAAAAATAGCTTCATTTCATCCTTATAAATTCTAGTGTCCTTTGAAAGCAAGTTCTAGAAACCCCTATTAGAATTCTAGAGCGTTTGTCTAAATTATCGAAGAATCAAATTTATTTAAAAACTACTGAAATAAATGGGAATACAAGAGGCTCGTTTTAGCATCTATAATATCGGTTTCAGAAATTAGCTCCGAAAAACGCTCAATTTGTGTCCAAAATAATTGCTTTTTTAATCCAAATATAAAAATATTTCATACATTTAATGCCATTTAAAACCATTTAGTACATTGAAACCATTTAATCGCAGCTAAATATTATTATTATTATTATTATTATTATTATTATTATTATTATTTTGTTAATTTTAGCTAGCTGTGAAATAGTTCCTCTTTTCAGCCGTGAACCACAGAGCAAAAAATGGATCAAACAAAATAAGTCAAACGTAAGTGATATGATCATGCAGTTAGGAAAGGGAGGATATCACTAATTATTGCAATCAGACATAAAAGCAAGAACTTTGTTCACTTTTGATAAAGTGATGAGATTCAGAAATTAACTCTGAAAAACGTCCAATTTTTGTTAGTTACTGTAAAATAATTGCTTATTTAACCCAAATATAAAAAGATTTCACACATTTTAATATTTAGCTGAGATTAAACGCTTTTTCTTTCTTTCTTTTCTCTTTTTTTTTTTTTAAATTTTCTAGCTGTAAAATAGTTCCGCTTTTCAGCTGTGAACCACAGTTATATAATAATACCAAAGCGGGGTCCAGGACAAAATCCCCTCCGTTCAAAATCCACCCCGGACAAATTCCACTCCGGACAAAATCCCTTCAGGACAAAAGCCTATTTCGGTAAAATTATTTAAGAAAGTTGAATTGAATTTTAAATAATTTATGCCCCCTACTAATCAAGCTCATGGATTGGGAAATTAATTGAGAAAGTAGTGAAAAATTACATCTGATTTCCACATGATATATATATATATATATATATTAGAAATGTTTTCTATAATATAAATTATTATTATTATTATTATTTATGCTGTGCCCCATCCCTTCACATTTTACTAAATAATGGATGAAAATATAAGTAGCTATTACTTTCTCAATGTCGATATTTTATATCACTCGACAACCCAGAATCTAATAATATATTTAGCTTTACTGATAACAATAATTTTTTTTAATGAAATCATTCTTTGCTTACAACCCCCCCCCCCTCTCCCCCTTACACATACACACGCACAGGGTATGCAGATACCTACAAAAACATAATTACCAGTGTATTGCGTCTTTCTTAAAATTTTATTAAAATATTTCAAACAGAATAAAAGCATCAAATACGCATTTTTTTTTCTTTTTTTTTCTCTTTTTTTTTAAAGAAAGTTCTGTGTGTGTGTGACAAAAATTTGTGGTGACTAATAACTCAGGAACTACAGCACAGAATTCCCTATCAATTTAAATGTAGTTGTATCTATCAAAGTTTGGAGCAAATCCCTCAACAGGTCAAGGAAAGTGCCTTCCGCGAGGTCTTTCTAAGTGGTTTAACTAGTATTTATGTAATTTTCGGAGAAAACTACAGAAAACTCCAAACGGAAAAGCCGACGAGCGCGACCTGGAATCGAGCATAGAACCTCACGTCAACCATCTTTGAGAGAAAACCCTCTCAGAACTGTTGGAGCTAATATATTTTTTAATTAAATTTAAATAAATAGAAAAGGTGAGAGAGAAAACTTTCATTCAGTAAATCCTTAATTTTAAAAATTTAAATCTCAGTTGTTATTAATTTTATTTGTGACGGACTAGACTTTAAATCGCATTCTTGTCCAATTTTAATTACTAAATATTTTTTTACCTTTATGGATTTTGGTGTGCTAGTGTATCTGCATGTCTTTCTTATAAATAATACAGAATTTTTAATTTAAGAAAAAGAATTCACACTTAGTAAGGTAATAATATAGCGTGAAAGACATGACAAATAACAGGCACGATTTAAGTTATTCATTTTTATCACTCAATTGCTCTCAATTGAGTCATATCACTCAACTGATCATCATATCACTCAATTGAAACACATTTGAAGTTCAGAAATATTAATCTATATAAACAAGACTCTCCTCTGATTTTTTTTAAGTTTTAAATTTTTAATAAATATAACGTGATAGATCTGACATATGTAAAATTTTAGAATTACCGTTTGCGTATTGAATTTTAAAATTAAATTTTCTTTTTTTAATTAATAATGTACAAAATAATAATAATAATAATAATAATAATAATAATGCTGATTGTGATACATTATTTGATAGTTTCATAAGTTTTATATTTAGAAAATTTAAAAATAATTGAATTAGTTGTAAAGTGAAAAGTGGTCTTCTTGTTCACTCTCGAAAGAAATTAAACCCAATATGAAAATAAGTAACATAGTGATAAACAAAGAATCATCTACTTTCTTGCTGCCTTCTCCTCCTACTAAAGAAATATATGTAGCACTTACTGATACTTTAAAAAAATTGCAACCCAGCCGTAAGTGACATTTTTATACCATGTTCAGATAGAAATACATTTCATTTTGTTACCCCCCATGAGGATAAATTCTTATAACTCTAAAGTTTTTTTTTTTTTTTTTTTTTTTTTTTTGTTAAGGACAGAGGACCACTCAATCTGCGGATTTTTACGATACCAGTTTTACGATAGTTGGACAATTATCGAAATCGAAAATTTATCGGGAATAGAATTGAATAATTTGAAAGCGATGTTATAACTTGGAGAAAAAAAAAATCTCCGTCCTAAACTAAATCTTGCTTTTGCCAGAATTTCACCAAAATCATTTTTTTTTTTTTTTCAAAGAAAAAGAAAAGAAAATGAATAATAATCAGTACTGATACAAACACTATCGAAAAAGTTCAACGGATCTATGGTTAATGCTATACAGTTTGTACTGTGGATTTTCTGTTGACAGCTGTTATTGAAGCTGTGTTGTGTTTATATTAAAAATATCTTCGTGGTGTAGGTGTTAGGGCCGAATGACAACACGAGAGTCCTACGCGTAGGGGGAAATGCCTTTCCGGAGGGGGTGGGGGAGAGGTTTACTTACTAAGAGGCCCCAGCCTGTATTCACGCGGGTTTCGGAAAAATACCATAGAAAACTCCGAACGGCTAGATCAACGCAGCGCGACCTGGGATCAAACCCAGAACTTCTAGTCTTCCAGCTTTGATAGCAGAACCGCTTGAACTGAAATATTTAAAAGTCTAAATTGATTAAAAGTGCAAACTATAATAATTAAGCAATCTCAACAAAATTAGTTATTAAAAATTATGTTTTAAATAAATAAATTTGTTTTCTTTAATTAGAATATTTTATTAAATAATTTTTAAACAGCTTTCCTTTATCTCTATATTTTAAAAAAAAAAGTTACTGTCACTGGCGTCAAATTTTTTTGTCTGCGACAGCATCTTCTAGTGGAGGGCAGGGTCCTTCGCGTAATGAAAGGTATCAATGTGTTCCGAATACTCCAAGTAAGACATTTCAGCTGCTTAGAAATTTCTATCATTTTAATTAAAGAAGTTATTAACTAAAAACGACAAGTTTATAAAGGTACTCTATTTGCAATTTTGAAGAAAGTTTCTCCCAGTAACGTTGTTCTTCTATCATGAAGTCATTTTACACGGGAAAATTAAAATATGATCCTTGGTTGTACGCAGGCGGTCACATGCCATCAAAATTTTGATCCTTCCCGCAAGGGATCCCCCCCCTCCCTTTGGTGATCCCCAGAGGTATAGTGTGGGTGGGAACATGGAGGTCTTCGCGGTCACGACAGATTTTAAGTGCACCAGCCACGATTAGTGTACACGACGGTCTTTGGCCGCCTCGCGAATCGAACCCGCAATCTTCCAATTACGAAGGGGTACCGCGGTCCGGATCTAAGGTTGTAAAAAAATAAATAAAAAGCGTCATATACTAAAGTTGTAATGCAAAATGGTCTAGATATCATGAATTTCTTTCTATTTAAAAAAATATATAAATATTATATATTTCAATTTGACATTGAATATGAGGATTTCCATAATAATTTTCTGCTTTTGTCTTGTAATATGCACTATTAATATTCCTTTTCAGTGAAAGAAAACAGCGAAGCGAATAGGCGGGCAGAGCTCAGCATGTGTTAATGAGTAAAGTGAGTCGGGGGAGGAGAAGTCTCCCTCGGGGGTTTGTGAGCGGAGCGAGCAGGGGCAGAGCCCCCTAGTATATAAAAAATAGTAATAATTAATAAACTTCTAATATTAAAAGTATTTTAAAACAAATATTTCTATTAAAAACCGAAACAATAGTATTAAGTAGGGTAAGCGGAAAAAAAGTCACCGGAAATGAATTTCGGTCGTCTTCATAAATGAAATACAGCTTTTTAATAACTTTTAGTGGTACAGTAGAACTTGGTCAATTCGAAGTTGAAGGAACCAGAGAAAAATTCGAAATATCCAAAAATTCGAATTACATATACTATTTTGTCAAAAAAAGAGATATATTAAAAAATTAAACTTTATGATCAAAGATTTAACACATAAACTTTATTTCTAAGAAAACTGCTACATCCCCCCTCCCCCCATTAAATCAATATTTTTTACGAGCTTAATTATTCAACACTGTTTAAAAAATAGTCAAATATATATATTTTTTTCCTTCTTTAAGTAAAATCTTTGTGTCATAGCATATGACTTGATACAAAAAAATAGAATCTACTACCTTAGATATGACTTTCAATTAAAAAAAAACCTTGAAGTTCATGTATATGGACCATATCTTCTGATGCACTAGCGTCGGGGCTTCTCTTCTATTTCCTTATCCTTCTTTTGAAAGACTATGTAATGCACTTTAGCTGAGAAAAATCTCGGGAACAAATTTTAGTGAAATATTTTAAAGGTAATCGGATGAAAAATTTGAATTATCCAAAATAGAATTAGATAGAATTATCCACGATTTTTCAACATTATTTTATCATAAAATTCAAGGGACCAAGTAAAATGTTCGAATTATCCAGAATTTCGAATTATTCAAGTTTCATTGTATTATGTTTCTTATTTTTCTTCTTTTCTTTTCTTTTCTTTCTTCTTTCTTTTTTTTCTTTTTTTTTTTTTTTGAGCTTCGAAGTAATTGCTTATATCTCCTTTGTTTAACATGCTATCGTCACACAAATTCGTTCACAAATATTACGGGATCTGTATTAACATATCCTAAAGTTATAGGTCACTTCGTTCAGTTAACGATACAGGGAGATCCCAAATATTATTGATTTTGGTTAATTTGCTACCACCCCCCTAAATGTTGTCTTAAACCAATCGTCACTGAAAAACATGAGGAGGACATACTTCATCTCTCCAACGACACAGTGATCACTTTTTCGGTTGTTTCTTACCTCTTGTTTATTTTATTTTATATATTTATATATATATATATATTTATTTTATATATTTTTTATTTTTATTTTTTATTTTTAAAGCAAAAATCTTAGGGAGATATCCTTTATTTATTTTATTTTATTTTATTCCTCATAAGAGATTTAATAAATCAGGTTTTTAAATTGAATTTCAGGTGTTGATGTTTTTGCATTTTAAAGTAAGACATTTCATTAAGATATAAAGGGACATAAAGATACGAAATTTTGCTCCCCCCTCCCCCCCACACACACTCTTTTTTTTTTTTTTTTTTTTAAGTGAGGATGTTCCCTTGAATGTATTTAATACATTTTTGAATATAATTTGTAAATATGTTGCAAAAACCTTTGATTTGAAGTGTATTTTAAGCTTTTCAAACATGTGGGTCTTTTGTCCCGAATGGATTTTGAACGCATGAGACTTTGTCCGGAGTGGATCTTGTCCGGGATGGATATTGTCCGGAGGGGATTTTGTCCGAGGGGATATTGTCCGTCCCGCTAAAGCGGAACAATAATAGCAAAATAATAATATTGCAATAATAATATTGCAATAATAACAAAAAATAGTGAGTAAGCTAAAAGGATTTACCGGTCATTGACGAATATTTTACAATTTCAATTTTAAGATTATAAAACAGCTATCTAAACTTAATTCATTTTGAATTACTGAAATCATATAGAATAATAAAATTCAACAGTGGTGCAATTCTTTTTTATGTGTAACTGATTGGTAAACTTACTTTTATTTTATTTTATTTTACTTTATATTTATTTTACTTTTGTATTTATTTATTTTCTTTCTTTCTTTATTATTATTTCTTAATAATTTGCAACGAGAACATAAGTATTAGTTCCCCGTCATATTACGGGGAAATCATATTCGTGAAAATATTCGACTTCGGTTTTGGACGTTTTTAAAAGTTTTGGGATATAAAGTATAAGGAAATAAAAAAAAAAAATTACAAAATCGATATTGTATTCGTCGGTAGCTTTGTCAAGTTGTTAGTTAGTTATACTGTATATAAAATATCTCAAACACGAATAGTTGTAAAATATGGCCAGACCAGTTTTAAAATTTCTCTAACAATACTTTCAAGAACTCCACCCCCCCCACCCCTAACCCCACCCAACATTTGATTTTAATTTTGAAAATTTCCTCACATGTTCAAAAGTTGTAATTTTTCAAATTATAACATTTCGAATTATAACATTAAGATATTTATTTTCACGTAAATTAAACTTAATTTTTTCTTTCTTTCTTTCTTTTTTTTTTTTTTTTTTACATGTATAGTAAAATGGCCAGCCAAATAAAGGGAGAGGTACACGGCACTGTACGCTTTTTCAGTTTCGAAAGGGTAATTACGTACAGTCGGCAAAAAAAAAAATATTGAAGCACACATCCATATTTTTCTCATTTTTATTTATCCAAATTATATACGATTGATGAAATAGTCGAAAAAAATTTTTAAGTTATTTCTAGCGATGAAGACGATACCGAGAAATTAATTTACTCATCTTTCGAAGGGAAATTAATATAAATAATTTTGAAACTCTCAGGAAATATTTTATGTCGTTCGACGTACGAGGAAATATTTTTTGAATTAAATTCGATAAATTATGCTTTGCATCATAGTCAGCATGGCCAACATCCCTTTCCCAAACGTTAAAATCTCTAAGAATAATATAATTAACTGTTGTTTATACATATTCAATCAAGAGAATAATATATTAATTTAATGAAGATAGGTTTTAATGAATAAATGACAATCAACGGAGTTTAAATTCGAATTAAAGGTATAATTTTTTTTCTTCCGATTTTCCATATTTTTAACATCTATGTGTGTATAAAATAGCAATATATCAATAAAAAATTACTATTTTTATTTTATCTTTTTAAGTTGTTCAAAATTTTATTTGAAAATTATTTTTAGCGAACAGATGAAAAGAAAACCATGCAATGTATTAGACTTTTTATATCTCTCTTTATTATGTAATAGTGTGTTTAAAAAAAAAAAAATGTAGGTTGTACAATTTTTATTTATTTATTTATTTAATTTATTTATTTATTTGTTTCTTTACGAAAGGTTCCTTGAAAAATGCATAAAAGATGCTTCATTGTATATAATATTGTATAATTTTTTTTTTTTTTTTTCCGAGTGCGTACATGTGAAGGGAGGCGGAAAAATGGGTAAGGGAAAAATGGGTAACGGAAAGATGGGTAACGGAAAAATGGGTAAGCGGAAAAAAGGGTAATGGAAAAATGGGTAAGTGAAAAAAAGGGTAACGGAAAAAAGGGTAAGCGGAAAAATGGGTAATGGAAAAATGGGTAACGGAAGAATGGGTAATTTGCGAATTGCTACTTGCGAATCATATACTGAAATTGCCTCCAAATTATGCCATAGAGTTAAACTATGTTCCGAAGACATTTCATCTTTGTTACTGATTATTTATTTCACCGTCAGTTAAAAATTTATTCTTTTAAGAGGGCTGAATATAAAAAATCTTTCACAGGATCCTTTTCAGTTAAAAAAATAAAATAAAATAAAATAATCTTTCATTTATTACTTTATTCGCGTATTTACTATTTATGAGATTTTTATTATTTTTTAATAGAAATCATAATGTTAAAATAATAATTATAATAATAATTGAAAAAAGAAAAAAAAAAAAAAAAAGACGAAGAAGAAGAAAAAGAAATCAAAGAAAATGTCGGAAAGAGAGCAGTGTAGAATGGAGACTATTTTTCAGGCAGAGATACATAGAAAAGCTTTGTTTCAGTTAACCGAGGGCAGGCGTTTGACTGAATTTCTTTTTTTTTTTTTTCAAATGGGGCTATATTACTTCTGTTATTTACGTTTCTTAAGAAATGACAAGTAAATAAACAAGCAAATAAATACTATGATTTTATATATTTTGTGATTTTTATTATTATTTTCTCTCTTTTCTTTTTTTTTTTTTTTTAAATCAGCAATCACAAGTTTAAAAATAATTTTATACAAAAATATATCGTTCAGTTATATTTAAATGCTGACTAGCTAGTTTCTGGTTAATTCATGAATAGGTTTTGTTACCTAAAAGTGTGAAATTTTTAAATTTTTTACTTATTCACAAAAGGAAATTAACTTTTTTTCTTTAAGTAAATAAAGCCTAAAACGAATGACTAGAATATGGATCTCGGAAAAAAGGGTAACTGGAAAAAGGGCACTTTTCCAGTTCGCAAATCGCAAAATAATAAATATCAAGTAATGAATTTAAAAGTGACTTTCAAATTACAGTCTTTGAAATTTCTATTGGTTTGGTACAACATTCATTTAGTATATAGTACCTGGGGAAGAGGGGGAGGGGACTAGCAGCAGATTGAAAAAAAAAAAAAAAATGTGTTTATGTCAACTCTTACCGATTTTAATGAAACTTTGTATAATCACGTACAATTTGTGAAAAAATTACACTAAGTGTCAGATATACTTGGGGGGAGGTTAAAGAATGGGGGGGGGGAGGAAAATAAAATGATATTTTATAATACCGTTTTACTGATTTTAATCATATATTTTACAGCTATCACTTACTTTTTATGAAGATCACAGTGAGTACCTTATATACTTGGGGGGGGGCAAGGGGGGCAGAAGGAAATGAAATATATTCTTCTTTAAACTACCCAATAACTGATTTAAATTTTCTTTGTATAATCACGTATAATTTATGAAAAAAAAATTACAGAAATTGTCAAACATACTTTTTTTTTTTTTTTTTTTTTTTTTTGGGGGGGGGGAGACACGAAAATAAAATAATTCTATAACTATCACGTACTTTTTATGAATATTACAATGAGTGTATTCTATATCTGGGGGGGGGTAACAAGGGGGGCGCAGATAGAATTAAAATGTATTATTTTTTAAACTACCGCATTGTCGGTTTAAAAAAAAAAAAAAAAAAAATTATATATCTGCAACTTTTTGCTTATGTAAAATTACAGTGAGTGTACATATATCTGGATAATTGTTAAGGTGGGGGGGGGGGGCATAGTGAGGAAATTTTTTGTTTTATATTACCATGCAACTTATTTATATGAAACTTTATACGACTATCACTTTCATTTTAATAAAATTATAGTGAAAGTTGCCTATAGTTGATAAGGGGGGGGGGAGGAGGTAGATGAAAAATTTATATCGTTTGTTTTATTGTTTTATTTACATTTTGTGTAAATATCAGTTACTATTAATGAAAAATCACAGTGAGGTACCCAAAAATTCAATGTATGGTTTAAATTTGTAAAAAAGTTACTCAAAAATTAATTTTCTTCTTTTAATCTGTCTCTTTTGTCCTCCCCCAATGTAGAAATAAAAAAATTATTCTCTCGTTGATGTTTAGCATCAGTTTTACAAGGAGAAATTCAGAAAAGTGCCCTTTTTATGCGGATTGTGGAAAAAAGGCACTTTTCTAATTGTTACTTGTAAAATACTTGATAAACATGGACGATAGCAAAATTTTTTGTTTCTGCGCGAGGGGAGGGGGGAACAGATGATAGAAAAAAATTCTGTTTTAGAATAATCTTTACCAATGTTTGATATTAACTTTTAATTAATGTCTGATATTAACAATGTATTGAATTTTTGGATTGCGGAAAAATGGACGTTTTTCCTAATTTCTCATTGTAAAACTGATGCTAACATCAACGAGAGAATATATATATATTTCTACATGGGGGGAGACAAAAGAGACAGATTAAAAGAAGAAAATTCATTTTTGAGTAACTTTTTTACATATTTAAATCATTCATTGAATATTTGCATACCTCACTGTAATTTTTCATTAATAGTAATTGATAGTTACACAAAATGTAAATAAAACAATAAACAAACTATAATAAATATTGTTTAAAAAGATTATTTTATTTTTCATCTGTCCTACCCCCTCCCACCTTATCAACTATAGGTAACTTTCATTATAATTTTAATAAAATAAAAGTGATAGTTGTACAAAGTTTCATATAAGTAGGTAGCATGTGATGCAAAAACAAAAATTTTCTTCGCTCTGCCCCCCCCCCCCCTAGCAAATCATCCAGATGTGTACACTCACTGTAATTTTTCATAAGCGGAAAGTTGCATAGATACAAACTTTTTTTTATGTTAACAATGCGGTAGTTTAAAGAATAAATCTTTTACTTCTATCTTCGTCCTCCCTTTATACCTCCCCCCCCCCCAGAAATATAATACACTCATTGTGACCTTCATAAAAAGTAAGTGATAGTTATAGAATATGTCATTAAAGTCGGTAAAATGGGGATATAAAAAAATATTTTATTTTCCTCTGTCTCCCACTCTTTAACCCCCCCCCCCAAGTATGTCTGACACTTACTGTGATTTTTTTTTTTTTCACAAATTGTACGTTACTATACAAAGTTTTTGTTTAAATCGATAATAGTGTAGTTTTAAGAAGAATATATTTTATTTCCATCATCCCCCCTTGCCCCCCCCCCCCAGGTATGTAATGCACTCATTGTAAAAAATTACGTGGTAGTAATAGAATATATCATTAAAATCGCTAAAATGGTGATATAGAGAATAACTTTATTAACAGTTAGAATAAAATTTTTGTCACACATAGACAGATATTTTCTAAAAATATTATGGTCAAAATGTGTTTTTGACCTCTCAAAACGTGTATATTCATGGAAAACCGGAAGCTGAAAATTTTTATGAATCCAATACTTCCTTCTATTGAATATAGAATGCAAAAACTGGAATGCTCCAAGTTTGTAAAAGGAAAGAAGAATGCTGCTAAAAGGAGAAAACTGAAAATTTTGTATTTTTTTCCCCGACAGATTTTAGGAGTACGTCGCCCCGGTGGGGGGTCACGGACTGCCCGACTGGGGGGGGGACGACTGTGCCCCGGCCCCCTAGCTTGCGCCACCCTTGCAAATTTTATTATAATGAAAAATATAGTGATAAAAACATACATTTTCTTTCCTTCCGTGCCCCCCCCCCCCTCAGGCATATGTAACTTCACTGTAATTTTTCATTAATAGTAAGTGATATTTACACAAAATCTCAATAATAATAAAAAAAATGGATAATAAGTGGTTGTTTAAAAAGTTTTTTTTAATTCTCATCTGCCCCCCCCTTCCTAGCCCCCACCCTTATCAACTATAGGTAACTTTCACGATAATTTTAATAAAATGTAATTGGTAGTACAAAGTTTCATATAAATAAGTAGCATTAGCATGGCGATATAAAAACAACCATTTTCTTCATTCTGCCCCCCCCCCCCTTTCCCTTAGTGAACCTTCCAGATATGTGTAATACTCCCTGTAATTTTCTTAAACAGTACGTTGTATATACGTATTTTTTTTTTAATCGGTAATAGGGTAGTTTAAAGAATAATAGATTTTACTTCCATCTACGCTCCCTTGCCCCTCCCCCCATCCCCAAGGTATGTAATACATGGTAAGCGGAAAAAAAGTCCCCGGAAATTAATTTCGGTCGTCTTCATAAATGAAATACAACTTTTTAATAACTTTTAGTTACATTATGTTTCTTTTATTTTTAGAACTGTTTTTTTTTTCTTTTAATTAATTCTTTTTCTATTTAATTATGTATATATGGCTTCTTTTCAAACATACCGCAGGGAAAAATGAAAAATTCAGTATTCTACTATATGTAAGAAATATAAGTTCCGTTAGTAAAGAAAAGAAACGATGAACAAAATACAAGAAAAGACAAGAATGAAAAATTATGCGGTACTCATGATAAATTTATTTTTAATTACTAAAAAAAAAAATTTTTTTTTTTGAAATTTTAGTTATATTTTAAGCTGAGTATTTGAAAATATTGTCTGTTCTAAGTACAAAAAACTGAATAAACACCATGAAATGCAAGAACATGCAACAGTTATTTCGGGTCGAAAGAAGACATGATTCTTAATTAGGCGAACAAATTAGGCACGAGTGTTGTTGCATGTTGTTGCATTTTATGGTGTTTATTCAAAGTTTTGTACTTATTACTTTTAAACGCCAGTTCTGAGGGGCTTTCTTATAAAAATGTCTGTTGTTCGCTTTGCAATACTGCTAATTGAACTGTAGGAACATTTTATTTTTTATGGAATTTTTTTACTGATATTTCTGTACATGTATCTGTATTGCATTATTTAATATAATTATTAATAACTTTAAAATTATTTAAGTCGTCTCTTCTTTTCGGAATATTCGATATATCCATGTGAACATGGCTGCTATGGTAAAATATTTATAATTAGCTACTTTTATAGTATAAAGTTATATATATTTTCACGATTTAATTTTAATTGTATTCATTGATGATCAATCTATACTGATTATTTTGTCATTTATCTATATTAACTGTTTAAAAAGTTTAATCTAACCTAGTCTAATCCGTTGTCTCTTAGATTAATATTCTATTGTATTCAATACTCTCTAATTATTCTTGTTTCATGTAACTAAAAATAGCCTAAAACCTTATTTAAAAAAAAAAAAAAAAAAAAAAAAAAAAGTTTTCTACATTTTAGTCATATGACTACCCCGTTATTTTATTTATTTATTTATTCTTTTTTTTTTTTTTTTTGATTGACTTATTGATAAATTTTAATTTTTTGTTTGCTTAATTTTTTCTGTAATTATCTTACTTGATCTTTGATCTCGCAGTGGATTTAGGGAAAATTTGGTGCCCGCGAAACTGTTTGACCAGCTTCGCCCATCTTAAACCACAATGGTATCTGCTCCTTCTTATAATTATTACTATTATAATATTTTCTGTTATAGTTTGTTCAGATTTCTTATGTATGATGTCAAATATCAATGTCTCAGCAACAACTCATTTTTTATTATCTTGCTGCTATAATTGCTGTTGATAAAGATATAGTCGTTCTATGGAAAATTTTAAACTTATTTTTCTACATTAATTAACTTTTCAACATCTTTTGCTTTGTATAGAACTTCCCTAGTATGTAATAGTTTATTGATTATTAATGGTGCTCGGCGTGGGATTATAAAAATAAAGCAAATAACAATGTCTAAAACGCCAAATAAAAATAGTAGTAGAGCAGACGGATGTTTCGGTAGACTTTAGCGTACCGTCTTCAGTGCACTAAAAATCTAATTGTATCGATAAGCTATTTGTACCCCCTAAATTCAGAAAAATCGCTCCTTTCATTTGGTACAGAATTCGTAACGATCGGACTAATATTTATAATTTATTTTCCACCTTTACTGATTTTAACTCCGTTAAAATATCTAATTTTATGCAATCGCAGTGAATTCTCAGTCACTGAGATCGCTTTTTTGATTAGACATAGATCGACGTTGTAATTAATATCTCCGCAACTAATTAAAGTTTTTAAATTTTTTTTTCACTATCGCCATGGAAAGACTTCTGAGCACCCGTGTGTCAATTTTTGTACTTCTACGTTCAGAGAAGGATGAACATATAAAAGTATAGGCAGACATACAGACAGATAAACCTTTCTTTTTATTTTTATAGATTCTAGCAATCAGAGTAAGAATTTCTAGCAATACAAAGCATTCACGATATAATGTATCGTTTCACCATCTTAAAAAGTAAAGAGTTGAAATTCTCGATCATTTCGTCTTTTCAGTTTATTTCTTATACGCATAACTAAGAAATCTATACATCTAGTTCAGGGATTCAGAAAATGAATATTCGTTCTAGATGAAGGCAGAATTTATATATGTATATAATATATATATATATATATATATATATATTTATTTATTTATATTTATATATTGTCAGTGTAATTTCTAAAGAGGGAAAATTAGAAACATATTGCAATCAAGATGTGATTCTACTCATTTTTCTATCCATGTGCTATTTTCAAATACATTTATTATTTTCAGTAAATAGTAAGCACATGCTATTTCATTAAACACTACTATTAAATCAAAAACTAACACTACCTTCGAAAAATGTAAAACTAATATCATTACATTACATTATTAATTCTCATTTTGCATAGTAATGTTATATATAATTCCATTTGTATAAAATAAAACTTATAAGTTTCCAAATTGTTTACTAAAATTTCCATTATACGTCGTCTCATCAAAATATTCTTTTATGGCAGTCCAATAGAAGAGGTATATCCTATATCAGTAAAAAATATTTCATTTTATTTTTATTTGTTTTAATCTTTTAAATATTACCTTTTTACATGCATTTAAACATCTTTGTGCCGAGTTTTCATAGAATAAAAAGACACACTCTCTTTTTTACCACCCGCAGAAAACGCAAAGGCGCTTCCTATGTTATGTTCAGTATAAAATAAAATTATTTTCAAAATACCGATCATGAACTTTAATGCAGCAGAAATTTTTTTGGAAGTCCTTCTATACACATTAGTTGCAAAAATTATACAATTTTCAACAGAGAATATCGATATGCCATAGAAAACTTGAATTAGGTATACCAGCTCCAAGCCCTTCAATAAATATTATCGGGAAAAAAAATCTTGATTACAGAGGTTAACAGACAAACAGAAAGACAAAACGAAGACATTCTCATTATTAGAAATTCTTAGAAGCTTTAAAACGCATTTTTTTTTTATGGATTTTTTCCGGGGACTTTTTTTCCTGGGACTTTTTTTCCAGGGACTTTTTTTCCGCCATTCATAATACATTCATTGTGATCTTCATTAAAAGTAAGTGATAGTTATAGAATGTATCATTAAAATTGGTAAAATGATGATATAAAAAATCATTTTATTTTTCTCTGCCCTCCCCCCCCCCTTCTTTAACTCCCCATCTTCCAAGTATGCCTGAAACTTACAGTTATTGTTTCACAAATTGTACACAGTGCCTGATTTAAGGCAGGGCATTAGGGGCATGTACCCTGGCTCCTTACGCTGAGGGGGCCTCCAAGAAATTCCATCATACATTAAATATATATATATATTTAAAATGGAAAATTTTCAAATTTTGCTATAGTGGTCGTTGTTTTTTGTTTTTTCGTCAATGGATAGAGGTGTTACTGCATTGTTGTATAAATCAGCGGTATGATCTTTCAAGGACACTATCATTTCATTGAAAAAATTGCAATATTTTCGCTTACTACTGATACTGCATTCCAAACTCTTACAGGCTAACTAAATCCCACGCTCGCAGCGATAAAATGAAAAGTGGAGAGAATTTTTAGACGTGTGAATCAAAAATATGCGATTTGTTTTGTTTTTTATAATATTAAAGCATAAGAAAAAGAGTCCATTGAACATGAGTGCCCTGGGCCTCAAGCGAGTAAATCGGTCCCTGATTGTACGTGATTATACATTTTTTTTTTTTTTTTTAAATCGTTAATTAGGTATTTTTAAAAAGAATATTTTTTATTTCCATCTGCCCCCCCCCCCGTATATAATACACTCATTGGGATAGCCACAAATTGTACGTGAATATAGAAAGTTTCATTAAAATCGGTAAGAAGGTGGTATAAAAGCAATTATTTTCTTTCAGTTTTCTGCTAACTCCCCCTCCCCCTTTTCTCAAACAAAAAATATATGAATGGTGTACCAAATCAAATGAAATTCTAAAAATGTAATTTGAAATTCATCATTTGATATTTATTATTTTGCAATTTGCGAAGTGAAAAAGTGCCCTTTTTTTCCAGGATCCCAGACCGACATATATTTTCTAAAAATGGTCAAATCGTTTTCTGGATCTTTCTAAACATGTAATTCCATCGAAAACCGGAATTTTTACGAATCCAATACTTTCTGTTGAATATAAAAGAAAATAAAAATGCAATAACTTAATTTGTGATGCTAAATTTACTATTCATAGAGAATCAGTGCTTTAAATGATTATAAAAGATATTTTGATTTGTAATTAATGTCTATCTTCAATGCAATCATCACTTATTATTATTATTATTATTATTTGTACTTAAGGTAAGCAATCATGATAAGTATTAAAATTTAATTATTATATTAAAAAAACATAAATTCATAATACTTCATTAAATATTACTATTAAATAATAAACTAAATATATCATTGAAAACGGTAAAAATTTAAAATACTACTCTTAGTTATTATTTTATATAATAATGTTACGTAAAAATTCACTTATCTAGACTAAATTTGCACGAATGAAAATTGCATATTAAAATTTCGATTGTATGTCTTTTTAATGTTTTATGTCAAACCTTTCAAAAATGTGTATTGTATAATATACTTTTGTGTTCATTTCTTTGCATCTTTTTATACGACAACAAGATTCTTCTAGGAAGGAAAGCAAGATTTTAACATCTGTAAAGAATGTAAAGGGGGCTTTCTGTATCTGAAAGGAAGGACATATCACAAATTCTGGCCTTTTAAAATCTTCCTTATCTATTCAGTGTTCAAAGAGTAGTTATATAGTAGTCTTAAGTAGGGCTATAAGGAGAAGGGTCACTACATAGATTATGATTGTGAACTGGAGATGAGAATACAAAAGAACAAAAGCAGAGGGTAACTCAATGACATTGCCAGGTGAAAGAAAAAACTGCAGAACGCTTCTAGGAAAAACATTTCCTTCCTAATTCTGTCATTGTCTACACAAAGAAAGCCTTTCTGTTTATCCATGCTCAAAAAGTCAAATTAGCCTCCAATTTCCACTCATCAACATCTTTATTTTTTTTCATTTAACCATTAATTTTATTTTATTTATTTATTTATTTTTTAAATAACTAACATTGATATAAAATCGCACAAATATTGAATACGTGAATAAATACATTAATAAAGGCTAAAATTTCTTCTTTAAGACAAAAAAAAGTTGGAAAATGAATGATTCTAATATTCAGAGCCTTTTAGGGGAAAAAAAAAAAAATATATATATATATATATGTATATACACATTTAAATCTGACGGCGAAAAATGTTATCAGTACCAAAGATGAAATATATTTTACTCTTGAGATATTTTTAGCATATAATTCGTCAGTAAGAATTCTCAAATTATCCTTTTTCGTTCTTCCTTTATTTTGTTACCCCTTTTTATATATTTATCGTTGCCATTTTTTCCGTTGCCATTTTCTTCCTGTTGCCATTTTTTCTGGTTGCCATTATTTCCGTTGCCATTTTTACCTAAATTCATTTATGCTATAGATGGGAAGGCAACTCAATGACTTTTCGAAGTATGATAAAAACTAGAGAACGCTTCTAAGAAAAGGAATTCCAGTCAAACAACTGCCATCGCTTAACTCAAAAGAAGTGTTTTTTATTTATCTCTGCCCGAAAAATAAAAATAGTTCCATTCTACACTGCTCTCTCTCCAACATTTTTTTCATTTCTTCTTCTTCTTCTTCTTCTTTTTTTTTTTTTTTTCAATTATTTTTATAATTATTATTTTAACATTATGATTTCTTTTAAAAAATAATTAAAATCTCATAAATAGTAAATACGTGAATAAATTAATAAATGAAAGCTTAATTAATTAATTAATTTTATTTTTTAACTGAAAAGGATCATGTGAAAGATTTTTTATATTCAGCCCTCTTAAAATAATAAATTTTTAACTGACGGTGAAATAAATAATCAGTAACAAAGATGAAATGTCTTCGAAACATAGTTTAACTCTATGGCATAATTTGGGGCAATTTCAGTATATGATTCGCAAGTAGCAATTCGCAAATTACCCATTCTTCCGTTACCCATTTTTCCATTACCCATTTTTCCGCTTACCCTTTTTTCCGTTACCCTTTTTTCCGCTTACCCATTTTTCCATTACCCTTTTTTCCGCTTACCCATTTTTCCATTACCCATCTTTCCATTACCCATTTTTCCCTTACCCATTTTTCCGGGATCCACATGTGAAGTATTTGTCATTTACAGTATACATCGTTCCTCAAGATAATATTTTTTCTCCTCCCGCCTCAACCCTACTCGTGTTGCAACAGATGTTTGTCGGACAAATCAAAGAGTGGCCAAGGTCAAATTCCAAACTCATTGATAAACCCCCTTCGAAAAACTATCTTTTTCTGTGTATACACAACGAGGGGAAAATATCCTGAAATCTGGAAAAAGAAAGAAAAAAATGTCGTAATTTCAAAAGCAATTTCACCCCTTTTCTTATACATGTTTTCGTTTAATTTAATTTAAAATTGTCTACACCAGTAAAATGAATAATAATAATGATAATACGCAAGAAAAACAAAACAAAACGAGAAATATTTGAAAGATTTGGTTAATTAAATTAGTAATATTTTGGCTATAATATAAAAAACTCGATCTTTTGGTTTAAAAGAAGATTTGAGACTATTTACAAGTTGAGTAATTTTAAAGATTTCAACAATTGTATTAAGTAAGATTTTATAATATTTAAAAACACCCATTAAAATTATTTTCAATTTGATACTATACTTTAACTATTATATTAAAATCTTCATACTTAAAAATAAATAAATAAATAAATACAGTGATATTAATTTAAACTTGTATTACGTATCAACTACATTTATAACCACCATTTTAAAGCTGAAATCATTATTTACATCCATAAATTTTACATGTCGTATATTAATAATAAAGTTGTTTTATACTTCATTTCAAATAAGTTTTCAGAATGAAATATACATATATTCATTTATTCATCTGATATTTTTATTTTTTCCTTTGAAATGTTTGAAACAGTTTCCAGATATAATAATAATAACATATCATTATAAATAAGTATTAAATATCAGGAAGGAAGACTGAATTCATGAATAAATAATTACATATGGAAATGAAGCATTATACAACAAAATATACTGAAAAAATTGACACAAAAATTAATACTGAAAACTAATACTGAAAACTAATATTGTAATATTCAAAAACTGCTCTGTCTTTATTAAAGACAATTACAGCAACAGGGTAATAAAATCTGAGTTGTTTCTGAGACAGCAATATATGAGATCATGTAAAATCACTATCACTTAATCAAAAACTCAAAGATTACGACAATGAATTTAAAGACATTTAAGATGGGGAGAAAAAAAATTACCCAACATCAACTATTTTTATTTTCATTTACTGAAGTAAAAATAATTTAATAGTATTATGCACGATACAATATTAATGTAAGAGACTACATTAAACTTTTTAAACAGTTAACATTGCGATAAATTAAACAACAAACATTTAGACTGATAATCAATAAATATTATTAAGCAGAGAAAAATATAAAATTTTCTACTATAGAAGTAGTTACTGAACAACAAACATTTTCAGTTGGATATGCCTAATATTTAGAAATGAGTTGGGTAATTTTAAAGATATCAATATTTCCGTTAAGTAATATATCACTTCATTTAATAATAGTAATTTATACTAATATTAAATAATATTTATATTCACAATGTCTTTCTGTTTCTTTTTTGGTTTTTTCCCCTTCATAAGCTTGTTTCTAAGTTGTTTTTCCACATATTGTTTGCAATTATTTTTAAGTCTTTTAGGTGACCTGCTGTAAATTTTTAGCAGTTTGCACACAGCATGACAGAATGATCACCTAATTTGCATACAACATTCATTCAATGCACTTGAAAAAGTAATGAATTTGTATGCTTGAATTTCAGGTTGCTTATTTTTTCTTTTCGTCAACTTCATTCATTTTTTTATAGTTCTTCATGTGATACTTGGTTTCATATTATGCAATGTTTGAAAGGGTTTTCAATATATGTATATGTATATATGTATATATATATCTAATTATATATATATATATATATATATATAATTAGAAAAATTAGCAAAAACTGTTTTAAGCTATATTTTTCAGTTATATTTGTGTCACTGTATTGAAAGTGTTTTCTTAATATTTGAAACGTGTATAATAATTTATTGTGCAAATTTATAAAATTGCTTATTGCAGGAAAATATTTTAAAACAAAGGAATGTGTCAAGAATGTTTTCATTCAATATCATTTATAATTCTCAATATGCTAAATAAAACGATAATCATAAAAATCCTCTAAAGGAAAGCGAGGGAAAAAAAAATAATAATAATCATTATTTAATTAAAAGTTTTGGACGGGTGAAACAAATCTGAAACTTTCAAACAGCTTTGATACGCCTATAAAATATTAATGAGTTTGACTGAGACGAGAACAATTGTAAATAATGATGGAAAATGACAGAATAGGAAAATTATTTAATTTTTTAAGGAGATGTATTTTTTACATAGTCTTTTAATAACATTTCTTTCCCATAAACATAGTGTAAAAAGATTCTTTTCTCAGAGTTCACTACCTGTTTCCGATTTCTAAAAAACTTTTCAAAATAATGAAAAAGTATAGTATCTGTTTCATATATCTGGGTTTAAGAGAGCATAGGCAAAAAAAAAAAAAAAAAAAAGGGAGGGGGGGGGACTTTCATATGACTTATTAATGATTTTAAAGAAACTTTGTATATTATAATAATTATTAACTGATAGAAAACACAGTAGAATTATAGTATACTTGGGGAGTAGGGTAGGAGGGAGGGAAGTGCTCGAAGAAAAAGTGTTTTTTTTTTCTTTTTAAATTTTAATCAAATTTTGGATAATTTTTACATAGTAATTTACAAAATACATTGTGATAATTAAATTTATATGGAAGAGTCTTGAGGAGAAGCAGGTAAGAAATGGATTTTTTTTTTTTTTACTTTATTTTGCGATTTCTATCAAACTGTGTACGTGCAATTATTACTTACTAATTCTGAAAGATAAAGTTCATTATGGGCTAAATATATTTAGGAGAGATAGAGCTGGATAGGCAGAATGGAAAAGAATGATTTTTATTTTATATTAAGTTTTACTAATTTTAACGAAATAAGAAAAATCGCTCCAAAGTGAGGTTTAAGAGGTAAGGCTAACAAGGAATATAAAAAATATATTTTGCAATTTTTTTTTATTTTTTTTCCATTGTTTAAATGAAACATTGTGTAGAAAGAAAGAAAGAAAAAAAGAAAGAGATTATTAGATATGTAATAAAGAATTGGAGGTTGGGGGGGGGATGCTTTATATATTTGTTTGACTGATTTCTATATAGTTTTATATAATTATCATCAGGCTATGTGGAAAAACACTCTAAATATAAAAGAGGGTCAGAAGAAAGTGATATAAAAACAATCTCTTTCTTTCCCTCCACCTCCCTGGCAGCACCAGTGGCCGAGGAGTTCTGCACTAAAATCTGGTAAATGAAGAATGCAGGATTTAATCTCAGCTCACATTCATCGACCTAGCCATTAGGAGTTTTCCATGTTTTTCTCTGAAACTCGCGTAAATATGCTTAAAACACCTTAGAAAGACCCTTGAAGGGCTTTCCCTCTATAGGTCCAATGGACGGAATTTAATCAAACTTTATATATTATTGGACCTAGACATAAATCAAAGCTGATTACATTTGGGGATAAACTGCACAAAAGGTGACGCTGACACATTTTTTATTTATTAATTTTTTTATTTAATATAGCTGTATAAGACAAAATTCTGTATAAACGTATATTAATAAGGAAATTTGTTTCTATATATAAATATTTATGATAGCAATATTCAACCAGGAAAAGTTTTTGCATGTGCACGGGCATCATTTACACCCCCCCCCCCTCCCACTCCTACACCACTCAGAGAAACCCTTGGAGTGTGTAAATTTTAAATATGGGTATCTTTCGAAAGAACTCTTGAATACCTTTAAAAACGATGATTGAATTATAGATCTGTAATAATTAAATAAAAAATTATCGATGTTTTTCATTTTTAAGAAAAAATATATATATATATATATTATATATATACCTTGTGGTAAATTGACTTTTTTCGACAATTAATGTTATACTTCTCTGGGAGGAAAATAGTCAACATTCATCATGGAAAAATATTTTTATAAATAATTTGTAGTGAGTGAAACTGTATAGGAAACTGTAGAAGAAAGATTTGTGGTGAACACCTCATACTAGTTTTAATGATGAAATTATGGTCACGTCATCTCAAAAACTGTAATTCAGTTGGCAACCTGGAAGTAGAAACTTTTTACGAATCCAATACTTTCTACTTTGAAAACAGAACAAAAATATTATTAGATTATTTTCTTTTATAGTAAATGTTAATAAATTTAATATTGATTACAGTAATCTATACAAAAGAAAATTAATATTTACTGTTTTTAAAATGTAATAATTTTCCAAAAGTTTGCTGTGTTTATGGAATATATGCTAAAATCTCTTTCCCCTCAATTAGTAAAAACAATAAGTTAAAATAAGTGAACAAATATTTGGAGGGCAGGGCAAGGAGGGGATATACAAAGCAGTAAGAAAGTAGAAAAATCATTTCTTTTTTTATTTGAAGGTGTGGAAATGGGTGGATGCTGTGTTCAAAAGATCGAAAATTGGTCTAACATGAATTTTTCTCTACTAATATATATACGAAAAAACATATATACAAAAATGATATTTATTACTATATTTATAGGAAGTTTCTGATGTTCAAGGATACCATTTTTTACGTTACCATTTTTTCCGTTTACCATATTTTTTCTGGGACCCCCCACGCATAACGCTCATTGTGATTTTCATTATATAACACTCATTGTGATTATATATAACACTCATTGTGATTTTCATAAACTAGTTGGCAATGTTGGCATAGGTAGACTCTGCTCAGTTCCCCATCATATTTATGTTCTCATAAATTTCTAGTGCGAGACATATTATAATCATGTTAAAAGAAATGAATATGATCAAAGCTTGATACAGTGACAGAATGAAATCCCCGCCTAATAGGCTATCCACCGTTCACTTCGATATATTTATCTCATTTTAATCTATTAATTTATTTTATCAGGGTCGATTCCGTTGTTTAGTTTTCATGCTACTGTTTCCAATGCAATAATCCTCAAAATTCATATTTATATGAAAAATTTACAATTTCGATACGTTGATAAAATCGTAAATTACAAATAATTTACGAAAATTTCCTATTAGAATATTTATATTCAATCATGTTCAAACAAATATCATAAATGTTATTTTGAAGTTGTCTAATGTATTATGATCCTCAAAATGGAAGTTTTTGCTCAATTTTGCCATATTCTGACATGTTAAGTAAAGCGTAAATTCCAAATAACTTACGAATTTTTTAAATTGAAAAAATCATAGTCTATGATATTCATGCCAGTATCCTAAATAGTATTTCGAAAGTGGTTTGACATCTTTACAATGAAAATATCCCTCAAGATTGACGTTTATGTGAGATTTTGCTCTATTCTGCCATTTTAAGAAATTCGTAAATTTCCAATAACTTACGAATATTTCCAAAGTAGTCTGACATCTTTACGAGGAAAATCTCTCTCAAAATTGACGTTTATGTGAAATTTTGCCCTATACTGCCATGTTAAGAAATTCGTAAATTTCCAATAACTTGCGAAATTTTCAAAGTAGCATATTTATAGTTACTGATGTTCGTTCCGGCATCAAAACCGATATTTTAAAACTGGTTTGACATTTTCACAGTAAAAAAGTTTCCATTTAATGCACGTTTAAGTGAATTTTTGTCATATTCTCCCATGTTAAGAAAATCGTAAATTTCTCATAACTTACGAAGTTTTTTAGTTCGAATGTTGCAAATGAATAGGATTCTTGCCAGTATCGAAAGTAATATTTTAAAACTGACCTGACCTCTCTGCGATCATTTGTTCGTGAGATATCGTGTTAACAGTCTAACAAACTAACGGACTAACACAGTAACGGACTGATCCACTGACCCACTAACAGACACCCTACAGACAGACACCATACAAATTTTGTCATTTTCAGATTCCTCACACCTGAAAACGTATAAAAAATGCAAAAAACCGAGGTCGAAATTTTTCACGATTACCAAAGTTCCCCATACCTATCGCATGATGGGGAACTAATCTAGTTGGCATAGGTGGACTCTGCTCAGTTCCCCATCATATATAGGTTCTCATAAATTTCTAGTTTGAGGTATTATAATCATGTTAAAAGAAATGAATTTGACCAACGCTTGGATCAGTGACAGAATGAAATCCCCGCCTAATAGGCTATCCACCGTTCACATCGATATATTTATCTTATTCTAATCTATTAATTTATTTTATCAGGGTCGATTCCGTTGTTTAGTTTTCATGCTACTATTTCCAATGCAATAATCCTCAAAATTCATATTTATATGAAAAATTTACAATTTCGCTATGTTGATAAAATCGTAAATTACGAATAATTTACGAAATTTTCCGATTAGTATATTTGTATTCAGTCATGTTCAAACAAATATCATAAATGTAATTTTGAAGTTATCTAATGCTTTATGATCCTCAAAATGGAAGTTTATGCTCAATTTGCCATATTCTGACATGTTATGTAAATCGTAAATTGCAAATAACTTACGAATTTTTTTAATTGGAAAAATCATAGTCTAAGATATTCATGCCAGTATCCTAAATAATATTTCGAAAGTGGTTTGACATCTTTACGATGAAAATATCCCTCAAAATTGACATTAATGTGAAATTTTGTCCTGTACTGCCATGTTAAGAAATTCGTAAATTTCCAATAACTTGCGAAATTTTTAAAGTAGCATATTTATAGTTACTGATGTTCATTCCGGCATCAAAACGGATATTTTAAATTTGGTCTGATATTTTTACAGTAAAAAGTTTCCATTTAATGCACGTTTAAGTGAATTTTTGTCCTATTCTCCTATGTTAAGAAAATCGTAAATTTCTAATAACTTACGAAGTTTTTTAATTCGAATGTTCCAAATGAATAGGGTTCTTGCCAGCATCGAAAGTAATATTTTAAAACTGATCTGACCTCTCTGCGATCATTTGTTCGTGAGATATCGTGTAAACAGACTAACAAACTAACGGACTAACACACTGACACACTAACGGACTGACACACTAACAGACACCCTACAGACAGACACCATACAAATTTTGTCATTTTCGGATTCCTCACACCTGAAAACGTATAAAAAAGTAAAAAAAAAAAACCGAGGTCGAAATTTTTCACGATTACCTAAGTTCCCCATACCTATAGTATGATGGGGAACTAAAAGTATGATATAAATATAATGAGGTTACGTTAAAAAAATATAATTTAATTTAAGAGAAATAATTAATTTCCCCTTGCCACCCCTCAGCACCCAAGTGTGTGCGACACTGTAATTTTTTCATAAATAGTAAGTAACTGTTATATAAAGTTTCATTAAAATCTGTAATAAGATGATTTAAAAACAATTATTTTTTTCAATCTGCCCCTACCCTCTTTCTTTCCCTCCAGGTATATACTAGGAATGTTGTACCAATTTAATTAAAATTTCTAAATATGTAATGTGAAAGTTATTCTTTAAATTCATTATTTGATATTTATTGTTCTTACGATTTGCAAAATGCAAAGTGTTTTTTTCCCTGCTGCCCTTTCTTTCTTTCGTGCACTTTTCCCGGGATCCGCCTTTTTTTTACCTCATAACGTTCCAAGGTTCATCTCTGTAAAGTAACCTTAGATTTGCACTCCAAAGGACTCCATATCTCGAATTGGTATTCTAACATTTACTACTTTGTTAAACTTTATTTCTAAGAAATTGTCTAATTGCATACAGGCGTTTCCCGTACTTTATACTCCTATAGCGTGTTGTCAGGATAATAAATGAATAAGGTGAGTTTACAGCAAAAGAAGAAACACCTGTTAAGGCAGGCTGCACACCAAAGAGGCAAGCTACAGTGACATACGCGGCATGTCTCTGGAATCGCGGATGCGACGCAAGCAACCTCTCTTTTACCCTTTTCCATCCGCACACCGAAGCGATCCAACGAAGGAAGCGTTTTTGATCAGGCATGTTTGTTGACTTTTGAGATTTCAGATTTGTTTATAATAAAAAGTTCGAAATTTATTATAATTTCAAGTAAAAAAGATTTTTTTTTTTTTTTTTTTTTTTTAATAAAAGAATAATTTAGAAGAAAATAATTATTATATTTAAAAATATAATTTTTTTGTTAAATTATTCAAATAATATATTCCACCTAAAAATAAAACACTCTTTTAATTTTTCTTTGTCATTTAAGGGAAAGTAATTTTTATATCTTTGTGGGGGGGGGGGATTAATGTTTTATTTAAATTTATAATAAACATAATTTGATAAACACTTCTAATAGAAAACGCTGATCGCTTGCTTTAATTGTGTTATTATTGATGTGTAAAAATAAATAGTCTATTAAATTATTAAAATAATTTATTGCAAAAAAAAAAAAAAAAAAAAAAAAACTTTATCTATACATATAAAAGAGCACTTCCACTCACTCACTCACTCACTGACTCATCAACGCACAGCAAAATCTACTGGAGCCAATGACTCGAAACTGGGTCAGATTATAGAACATGTAGTGTAAGCACCCCCTAAGAAGCGATTTTGCGAAATTCGCCCCCTAAGGGGGAGTAGGGGGCGAAATGTGATTTCACAAAAACCTTCATACCTCAAAGAAAAAAACAGATATCCGTAAAATTTTTACTCTAAAATATAGTTAACAGAAATATCTAAAAACTAATTTCTGGAATTTTAGAAATTCGGTCCCCAAGGGGGAAAGGGGGCAAAACGTGATTTCACATGCGCAAATACTCCTATACTCCTATATATCTCAAACGAAAAAACAGATTTACGTGAAATTTTTGCTCTAATATATAGCTAAAATAAATACCTAAAAACTAATTTCTGGAATTTTAGAAATTCAGCCCCCAAAAGCGGGGGGGGGGGGGGGAGAGGGGGCAAAACGTGATTTAAAATAATCCTTTATATCGCAAACAGAAAAAAAAGATATATGTGAGATTTTTGCTCTAAAATATAACTCCCACAAATAGAAAAAAAAAAAAAAAGTGTCAGAAATTTCTTTAATTTCAGAAATCTGTCCCAGGTGGAGCGGGAAAGGGGGCTATGGGGCAAAAAAATAAAAATATATTAGATCGTTCAAAATTGGTACATAGAGGTTTTTGATACCTAAAAAACCATTGCGGATATTTTCGAATTTGTAAAGTTATTAGGAGGGGCGCGAAGGGGGGGGGGCGGAGGGGCAAAAAATAAAAATAGAGTTATGTCAATCAAAATTGGTACATATAGGTTTTCGATGCTTACAAATCGATTGCGGATACTTTCGAATTTGTGGCGTTATTAGGAGGGGTGGGAAGGGGAGGGGAGGAGGGAAAAAATAAATGTATAGTTAGATCGTTCAGGATTGGTATACGGAGGTTTTTAATACCTACAAATCAATTGCGAATATTTTCGAATTTGTAAAATTTTTAGGATAGACGGAAAGGGTGTGAAGGGGCAAAATATATAAATAAGAGTTAGAACGCTGAAAATTAGTGTTGTTAGGTTTTGAGGCCCGATAAATCGATTGCAAATATATTCGAAAGTACAGAACTATTACGAGGGGCGGGAAGGGGGACGTGCACAGTGGCAAAAATAAATAAATTCAGATAGAGTACTGGAAATTAGTATTGTTATGTTTGAAAGCCCGAGAGAATGACTGCGAGTATTTTTTAAAGTCTAAAATAGTAAGAAGGTGCGGGAACGGTAGGTGAAGAAACATGCATGCCGTGCGCGCCTGTATACGCTGCCACAGGCAGTGGGGTCCTTGACCGATTATTCCACCGATGGGAGAAGTTTTTTTGTTCACTCACTCACTCACGTACTCACTCAGGACAAACGATTTTATATATATCACCATCATCGGCAATTTCATCCTTTATCAATCCACTATAGGATGAAGGTCTGTAATATATCCTTATATTACTAAAATCTCCTTATATTATTAAAATCTGTACGCATCTGTCTGTCTGTCTGTCTGTGAGAAATGCCTTGTCATCGCTAAAGCTCCGGCGCTAATGGTCGCATCAACTCGAAACCGGTGTCGACAGACGCAGAATTTCTTCATCTCGACATCGCGATAATTCGCTAAGCGATGCGACCCTAATTAGTGGAGATATTAATTAAAATGTCGACCCATGTCTACCGAAAAATGACCCAGAATTCATGATTAAATGCTTAAAAAGCGACATTTTTACGGAAAAAGTGGAAAATAAATTAGAAATATCAGTCGTATTGTTACAAACAAGATACCATTGGAAAGGGCTTTCTTTTCTCAATCCGATGGTGTAAACGGCTTATCGATCGGACAATTAGATTTTTTTAAATTAACTACACTAAAAAAAAATGGTGGCAACAAATCACAAGCATTTTAACTTGGCAGACGATCTTGAAAGGAAAGAAAAAACATCTGGCGTTTAATGAGGTCACGTGTTTTTGTACTGCGATTAAAAATTGCAATTTTCTATTACCTTCAATTTTTCAAAATTCGCACATTTCAATTAGTATACAATCTTAACACCACAAAACAAACTTGCAGTTAAAATTTCATCGATTTTGGTCAATAAACAAAAGATTTACATTTTAATTGCAAATTACATTTTATCTTTACACGCCTGACATTTTATCTGTCGAAAGAGGATGCCAGTTTCAAAACGACACAAATACACTTAAGGTAAAAATATTTCTTTTTCTATTTACTTCCATTAACCGACAACCGTAGATAATGGAATTTGAAATTTCACCTGACTTACACTTTTTGAGGTGTCATGGCGCTGTAATAATTTAAAATTTCAATATTTAAAATTCTAATTATGTTTAATATATATATTTTTTTAATATGTCATTCGATACACCTTTTAAAGTACGGTTATATTATCGAAAGGGGAATTCGAGATTTCACCCGATTTACACGTTTTGAGGTCTCCTGATTAGGTTTTCTTTTGCATCGCAATAGTGGAATTCGAGATTTCAGCTTATTTACACGTTTTGAGGTCTCCTGAATGGGTTTTCTTTTGTATCTCAGCTACTAATTAAAGTGTCGAAAGTGGAATTAGAGATTTCACCTGATTTACACGTTTTGAAGTGTCCTGAATGGGTTTTCTTTTGTATCTCAGCTGCTAATTAAAATAATTTCATAAGTAATACATCATTTGAAAGCTTTGTTAATTTGGAATTGAATAGTAGATTACAGAAATTCGATACTTCGACATTTCTCCTGATTTAAACGTTTTGAGGTGTCCTGAATGGGTTTCTCTTTTGTCTCAGTTACTAATTAAAAAAATTTCATAAGTAATACATCATTTGAAAGCTTTGTTGAGTTGGAATCGAACAGTAGATTACAGAAATTTCTACCGCCAGATGGCGCTGTAATATTTTTAAATTACAATATTTCTATTTTTAATCATGATTAATTTTTTTTTTTTAATGCGTCATTCGATACACATTTTAAAGTACTTTTACATTATCGAAAATGAATTCAGGATTTCACCAGATTTACACGTTTTGAGGTCTCCTGAATCAGTTTTCTTTTCTATCTCAACTACTAATTAAAATAATTTCATAAGTAATACATCATTAGAAAGCTTTGTTGATTTGGGATCGAACAGTGGAATACAGAAATTTCTACCGCCAGATGGCGCTGTTATATTTTCAAATTTCAATATTTCAATTTCTAATCATGATTAAATTATTTTTAATACATCATTCGAAAGATATTTTAAAGTCCTTTTATATTATCGAAAGTTTTCAGCAGATTTACACGTTTTGAGGCGTCCTGACTAGGTGTTCTTTTGCATCTCAGCTAATTGAGTAAGACCGTTCAAAATTGGTATACGTAGGTTTATTAGAAGGGACTGAAAGGGTGGGGATGAAATATGCGTGCACCGCGCGCGTATCCCCTAAGTTGTGCGTGCGCAGCGCGCACGGGACTGCGCTGCCGAAGGCAGTGGGGACCCGGTCCGACTTTTTAATTGCAAATTAAATTTTATCTTAACACGCCCGACATTTTATCTATCGAAAGAGGATGCCAGTTTCTATAGCGACACAAATACACTTAAGGGCCCTCTTCACTCACCGCCGCCGGAAGCTGAAACTAATGTTATTCTATGGGAAATTTTTCTTTACAAATAACTTATTAGCTAATACATATTTTTAAATTCTGTTTTCGCATTCTGAAATTTCCCAGCTGTTAAATTGACGCACCTTTTCTAAAAAATTATTTGTTTAATTTTTTATATTTTATTTTGAAGCTGCGAAATACGAATTTTCAATATGTGAATTTTTTTCATTTTGCAATTTCGAAATAAAATATTAAAAATTAAAAAAATACATTTTTAAAAAAGGTCCGTCAATTTAACAGTTGGGAATTTTCTGAATGTGAAAACAGAATTTAAAAATATGTATTAGTTAATAAGTTATTTGTAAAGAAAATTTCCCCATAGAATAACACTGGCTCGGGCTTCCGGCGACGGTGAATGAAGAGGGCCGTTAAGGTAAAAATATTTCTTTTTCTATTTACTTCCATTAACCGACTACCGTGGGTAATGGAATTCGAAATTTCACCTGACTTACACGTTTTGAGGTCTCATAGCGCTGTAATATTTTAAAATTTCAATATTTCAGATACTAATTATGTTTGAATTTTTTTTTAACACGTCATTCGATACACATTTTAAAGTACGGTTACATTATCGAAAGCGGAATTCGAGATTTCACCCGATTTACACGTTTTGAGGTGTCCTGATTAGGTTTTCTTTTGCATTTCAATAGTGGAATTCCAGATTTCAGCTTATTTACACGTTTTGAGGTCTCCTGAATGGGTTTTCTTTTGTATCTCAGCTACTAATTAAAATATTAAAAGTGGAATTCGAAATTTCACCTGATTTACACGTTTTGAGGTCTCCTGAATGGGTTTTCTTTTGTATCTCAACTGCTAATTAAAATAATTTCATAAGTAATACATCATTTGAAAGCTTTGTTGAGTTGGAATCGAACAGTAGATTACAGAAATTTCTACCGCCAGGTGGCGCTGTAATATTTTTAAATTTCAATATTTCTATTTCTAATCACGATTAATTCTTTTTTAATACGTCATTCGATACACATTTTAAAGTACTTCTTCGAGATTTCATCCGATTCACACGTTTTGAGGTTTCCTGATTTACTTTTTCTTTTGTATCTCAGCTACTAATTAAAATAATTTCATAAGTAATACATCATTAGAAAGCTTTGTTTATTTGGAATCGAACAGTGGATTACAGAAATTTCTACCGCCAGATGGCGCTGTAATATTTTTAAATTTCAATATTTCAATTTCTAATTATAATTAAATTATTTTTAATACATCATTCGAAAGATATTTTAAAGTTCTTTTATATCATCGAAAGTTTTCACCAGATTTACACGTTTTGAGGTGTCCTGATTAGGTTTTCTTTTGCATCTCAGCTAATTGAGTTAGACCGTTCAAACTTGGTATACGCAGGTTAATTAAGAGGGGCTGAAAGGGTGGGAAGAAATAGGCATGCACCGCGCGCAGCACGCACAGGACTGCGCTGCCGAAGGCAGTGGGGACCCGGCCCGACTTTTCAACCAATGATAATTGATTTTTTTGATTTTCTTCTCTTAAGAATAAAAATTTGATTTGAGGAGAAATATAAGCGGGCAGCGCGCGTATAACTTCACACGTTCGCGCGCAGCGCACATGGGTCTGCGCTGCCGAAGGAAGTGGGAACCCGGAATGAGTTTTTACCCGATCAGAAATGATTTTTTTTTAGGGGGCACGAAAGGTCAGGGAAGGAATACGCGCGTGCAGCGCGTGTATATACCTTAAATTGTGCGCGCGCAGCGCACAGGGGACACGTTCCGACTTTGTGCCCCATGAGAAATGATTTTTTATTTTTCTTTTCTTAAGAATAAAAATTTGACTTGAGAAGGAATATGTGCGCGCAGCGCACGTGTACTTTCTTACGCGCGCGCGCAGCGCTCGTGGGTCTGCGCTGCCGAAGGCAGTGGGGACCCGGTGTCAGTTTTTATCCGATTAGAAATCATTTTTTTTTTGGGGGGGGGGGGCACGAAGGGTCAGGGAAGGAATACGCACGCGCAGCTCGCACGAGACTGCGCTGCCGAAGGCGGTGGGGACCCGGGCCGACTTTTTACCCAATCAAAAATGATTTTTTTTTAAATTTCTTTTCTTAACGCTAAAATTTACTGTTAGTGATTCATTAATTTTAGTGATTCATTTGAAAATACCGACCCGCTAGCGGGCGAAGCTCGCTAGTTTTACTATTAATTATAGCTAATTACTATTTACTATTAATTTATTACTATTACTATTTACTATTAATAATTACTACTATTTACTATTAATTATTACTATAAATATAACACTACTGTGTAATACTTACGGATTTAAAGACTATTTCTGTTTTAAACATTGGTTACAAATTTAATTGATACATAAGATAAGTTTCAATTAACAGAACCGTAATTGATTTTTATTTATTTTTTTTAATGCAAGGTGTGTTTAAGATAATAATTATTGCATCAAATTAAAATTGAAGTGTCTTTAAATAATATGATATGTTCCTAACATATTAGCTTAGAAATTTTTATTCATCAACCTTGAAAATTCTTTTCAGATAAATTGGAATGGAAGGCTGATTTTTATACCAACTATGTGAAAAATATCAGAGCCGGTAATCGATCCTGGGCCCTCCGCTTAACGCGCGGATGCTCTATCACTGAGCTACTCTGCCTGGGACAGAGCATGCACGCGTTAAGCGGAGGGCCAGGGTTCGATTCCCGGCTGTGGTATTTTTCACATAGGTGGTATAAAAATCAGCCTTCCATTCCAATTTATCAGAAATAAATTTTCAAGGTTGATGAATAAAAATTTCTAAAGAAAAATTCCGTGGTTTATTGGAGTTGTGCCACGATTAATATTGTCACTTGATATAGCTTCGTTTGCAGACTCGGTGACGTTGCCAACGAATATTATGTGAGAAATGTCGAGTTGGTTATCAGCCAGGGTAGCTCAGTGGTAAAGCATCCGGGCGTTTAGGCGGTTATTTCCCGGCTCTGGTATTTTTTATATAGTTAGTATAAAAATCAGCCTTTCACTTCAATTTATCTTCAACTTAAAACATTTTAAATTAATTTTAAGTTACAATCCATAAACATTCCACTATTTATTGCTGGATCAGTTACTGTAACAGTTATACTACAACATACAAAACTCGACTCTTATTTGTGAAAACAAATAAACATATAAAGTGTCTGTTAAAAATTATTAAATTTACAAAAATTTATTCTACTGCTTACAAATGCACAATATTACTTTTATTATACATTAAATATTAATATTTTTGTTCTTAAGAACAATATTTAACTGAATTTGCTTCTTTGTTTTTCTATATTACTTGATTGAGCAGACGACACTTGGGAAGAGCCCATTGCTAATACCTTTAAAATTATTCTGCCCTACCAGTTGCCGTGCAGTCATATAAGTGCACTATATAACTTTGGCTCGATTTGATTCATTATTTTGGAAGTTACCGGGATGGAAAATTTCCCATTATATATATATTTGGTATAAGAAATGAACACATATATTTAACCCCTTACCTGCCGACGAAAAATTACAATGTTAGCTTCCCAGTGTCACCATTTTTCACACAGGTGTGTGTAGTTATCTGTTTATTGATTCCGAAACATTCTCTTTCCGATTCCTCCCACGGGCGGTAGAGCCCAGTCGGTAGAGCGCCGGCCTCGTAATTGGAAGATTGCGGGTTCGGTACTCGAGCCGGCCAAAGACCGTCGTGTACACTAATTTTGGCTGGTGCACGTAAAATCTGTCGTGGCCGCAATGTCCTCCATGTTCCCATTAAAATTTATCACCGAAGCGGGAGAGCCATCCCTTCCGTGGAGGATCAAAATTGTGTCTCTGGACCACCTCTATGAGTGTGTCCAGACCGTCGCCAATTGCCCATCGGCGCAGCACTAGTGCGACGTTAAACCCAACCATCCATCCATCCGATTCCTCCCACTCTTCACCTTCTCTGAAATAAGTAAACCCTTCGAAAACAATGTCATGCTCATTTAATTGCATTCCAGAAAAGTGAGACTAGTTTCACTGGTAGCAGTGTAACACAAAGGATCGTATTTCTGCAAGACGTATATATACGACCGAATAGTTAAGGGGTTAATATAAGAACTGAAAACTATGTGAAATAAGAGCAATATCTAAACAAATGAAACTAAAATCATAATATGAAGAAGCAGAGTCCTGAACATGTTTTACTAAAACCAAACTTTGCTCCAAACTTCTGAAAATAAAAGCTAAGATGGTATTTATATATATATTAATAGGTGAAAAAAAAAAAAAATATATATATATATATATAATTGTTGATACTTATAAACCAACTTTGTATGAATTGAATCATATAAATATATATTATGATTTAAAATAACTATTGATACCTTTTGACGTGTATAAGGCTACAGTTCCATACGTCGCTGTTTGTTGATTAATCCAAGTCTTCTTTCCTGATGTTTGATCATTGTAATGGTAAATTATACATATATATATATACTGGATTTCTATGATTGATATAATCTTAATTTTGTATAGTGAATATAATTTAAATTTATTGGCCAACATCCATTGTATGAACAATGCTTTTTTTTTTTTTTTTTTTCGATGGCAATTCAAATCCAATATATTTTTTAATTTAAATGAATTTATAGATTATGGATATAATATGCTTAATGGAATTAGAGAGAATATTTCGTAAATCATAACCCACTCTTATTTGTATTATATGAGACTATTTAAAAAATTTTAATAACAAAATTGTTAAAGCTTATTACTATATATGATTGCTTATTACTGTAACATGATTTTGACCTAGATTAATATGGTGGAGGATCAAAATTGTGATGGCATGTCTCCGGACCACCTATAGGGATGTGTCCCAGACCGTCGCCAATTGCCCATCTGCGCAGCACTAGTGCGACGTAAAAAAACCCAACTATCAACTATCTAGATTAACATATTGTCTGAAAAATTAAACTTGCTTGCTGAATAATTTTAATTTTATTAAATTTATTAAATTTTTTATATGTATTAATTTTTAATTTTTTTGCAGTAATTATTATCTACATTTTCACTTTTTTTTTCTATGTTATCATATGATCTTGCAATGAAATTGAGGAAAGATGGGCCCCATCAAACGGGTTTAATCCGCTCCACCTGTCTTGCCGTGGTGCTCTCTGCCCCTTCTTCTAGTTGTTATTATTATGTTCTGTTGTAAATTTTTCAAATTTGTTATATATTATCTCATATCTCATTCTTAAGTAATGTTGCATTATATGTATATTTCAGTTGCATGTGCTAAGTCTGCATTCTCCGGGATATGCGGAAAGTCCGCATTTTCAGGTGTGTTCCGGAGGTCCGCACTTTCAGGTGTGTTTCGGACGTCCGCACTTTCAGGTGTGTTTCGGACGTCTGCAGTTTCAGGTGTGTTCCGAAGGTCCGCACTTTCAGGTGTGTTTTGGAGGTCCGCAATTTCAGGTGTGTTTCGGGGGTCCGCACTTTCAGGTGTGTTTCGGAGGTCCGCACTTTCAGGTGTGTTTCGGACGTCTGCACTTTCAGGTGTGTTTAGGACGTCCGCACTTTCAGGTGTGTTTCGGACGTCTGCAGTTTCAGGTGTGTTCCGAAGGTCCGCACTTTCAGGTTTGTTTTGGAGGTCCGCAATTTCAGGTGTGTTTCGGTGGTCCGCACTTTCAGGTGTGTTTCGGACGTCCGCACTTTCAGGTGTGTTTTGGAGGTCCGCACTTTCAGGTGTGTTTCGGACGTTCGCAATTTCATGTGTGTGACGAACGTCCGCATTTTCATGTGTGTGATGAACGTCCCCTTTTTCAGGTGTAAGTAAAATGTCATTTACCGCGTTTGCCAGACGTTGGAATTTCCAGAGGTATGTCATATTTCATATTTCACGTGTGCATCATACGTCGATATTTAAAAAAAAAAAAATGTAAAAAATAGAAAGTCATGATTTATTAATACAGTACAAGAGATAAATTTGATCTTAGTTTTGGGGTCAATACGGGCAGGAATAATAATTAGAATTTAGTTACCTCAAATGAGATTTAGACCAGTATCATGAAAATACTAATTCCAAGAACTATTCCAATGCTTATGAAATAATTCATCTAAAAGAAGCTTAACCTAGCTAGAATATTTTTATCACAAAATATTAATTAAAGTAATAATAAATATTGCTTAAGTTTTTTTTTTTTTAATCTTTTAATAATTTGAAAATGGAATAAAACATAAAATAAAATGCACGATAGTATGAAGGGACATGCGGTCCATTGCACCTAGGGAAGTATAATAATTTGCTACTGAAACAAACAAAAAGTAGACTCTTGTGAACATCATAAAACTTTCTTCTAAATCATACTTTATAACAGAACTATTTACTATTGAACTTGCACAAATGTTTAATCATAGCTTCTAACTATAAATATTTTACATATGGAATTCGGTTAAATTTTAATCAACAGATGCTGAGATACAATCACACGTAAAATCATTGATGGTGAGTAATAGCATCACCATCTGTCGGCCGATATGCACCCAAATTGAATCAGCATACTGTTTCGTAACGGCCCACTCATATAGCAAGTTTTGTGCAATTATATACAATAGAATTTCAGATATAGCTTTCGAGTCCACGTAGAAAAATGCAGCATGTCAGTCCCGGAGAAAATGGCAGCATAGCAACGCCACCTATCAGCGAAAATGCACCCAAATTGAATCAGCATAATTTTTCATAAAGTTTCTCTCACATATCACGTTTTTATTAATTATACACAATAGAACCTTAAATGTAGCTTTCCCTTAAATGGGACAAATCGCATTATGGCAGCGCCAAAAAATTAAGCGATTTGCACGAAAAGTTGATAGGCACTAATTTATATATATAAATTTCTTTGAAATTCTGCCTGAGATATAGTTTGCAAAAAATTTCTATCACACATACATATATGGATAAACAGATTTACTAAATCTTTCTAATAAGGTTTTGGACTTCTTAAAACGTAGTAATCCATCGAAAACCGGTAGCTCAAAATTTTTACGAATACAATATTTTCTTGTATTAAAATATAGTAGAAAATTACAAAAAAAAAAAAAAAAAAAAAAAAAAGAAAAAAAAGAAAAAAGAAATCAAAACTATCGCAAAAGTGTGATGTCCTCAATTTCCGGCATATATGCTTGTGTATATGAGGTCCGCATTTACCTTGCAAAAATATGCATTCGAAATTTTTTAAATTTTGAAAAAATGAAGGTAGCATACGTTTAACTGGTGATTTTTAAAGGAAAATATGAAATTTCATAACGATAGATAATTAATTTAAGCATGTCCGCAATTTGGCGGTTTACACACACCGTCCGCATTTTCCCTCTAAGGGGAACATGTGTGTGTGTGTGTGTGTGTGCGCGTGTTATTTCTGTGAGTTAAGTTTTTTATGTTCGGTAGAAAAGTGCGAGCGTCAATCACGCACATCTCAAGTTTGACAGAGGAAGAATTGTACACGGTTAAAAATAATAGTTAAACGTTTCACCAGAAGAATATAGCTAAATGGGCATTTTTGGCTACAGCCAATATTCTGGTGCTAAGTTTTAATACTTAAGGGCCCTCTTCACTCACCGCCCCCGGAAGCCGAAACTAACGTTATTCTATGATAAACCTTTCTTTACAAATAACTTATTAACTAATACATATTTTTAAATTCTGTTTTCTCATTTTGAAAATTCCCATCTGTTAAATTGACGGACCTTTTTAAAAAAATTATTTTTTAATTTTTTATATTTTATTTTGAAGCTGCAAAATACGAATTTTCAATATGTGAATTTTTTTCATTTTGCAATTTCAAAATAAAATATTAAAAATTAAAAAAATACATTTTTAAAAAATGTCCGTCAATTTAACAGTTGGGGATTTTCTGAAGGTGTAAACAGAATTTAAAAATATGTATTAGTTAATAAGTTATTTGTAAAGAAAATTTCTTCATAGAACAACATTGACTCGGGCTTCCGGCGATGATAAGTGAAGAGGGCCGTTAACTGATACTCACTACTGAAATGACACCATTAAAATAGTGAAACATTGCACTGAAATATTGGTTTCAGCTACTTGGAACCATTTTTCTGGCAAAATGTAGAACTTTATTTTTAACAGCGTAGTTTATAGAGATTATGGTTTATCCCTCCAAGAAATGGATGTTTCTGTTAGCAGTAATCACGCAAAAGAGCAAAAATGTAATGTTAAATATAAATAAAAATAAAACCTGATGCACATTGCGTGCCACATGCTGATTTGCATTGTCCTATTGAGAGGTGGCTGCAGACAAGCGTTGAACATGAGGTGACACAACAAGCTGCGAAACATCAGAAATATAGCGCTGGCTTTTCAGTGTACTTAAGCGAGTATTGAGAAATTTATTACGCAAAAAAATCTGATGTAAAAATAATTCAATACGTAAAATCAACCTTCTATGGAAATTTTATGTAGCACATTGTTAAAATAAAGACATGCGTTTCCCCAGTGCAGTTTCAATAAAATTAGAAGTATTATTCTAATTTTATTAAAAACAATATTTTTAGAAATTTGTTGAAATTTATATATTAAAAAAAAAAAAAAAAAAAAAAAAACAGTTTTTACATCACCATCTGTTATGAAGTGTAAATTTCTTTCTATTTAACAGTAATTACGTATTGGAGAAAAATATTTTTCGAAAATGTAGTGTGAAATGAAAGCGAGTTTTAAGAATGCTACAGAATAATTCAGAAAGTTTTGCAGGTCTGGTTTTGTTTCAAAATATTTGTATTAAGCGCAACTAAAACGGTGATACTTCGCAGGAAAATATTGCTTTGAGCTAAATTTGCCAAACTGGCGTATCATTCCTCCCCCCCCTCCTAAACAACGAACTGTTGTTTTTAACAGGGTAGGCGGCTACATGTTTCTATGATATGTATCAGTGCTGAACTTTGCGCATTTTACCATGGGATGTATGCATGGAACAACTTCCTAAGCTTTCTGTATGAATCCATCCTAATGTTGCATTTTGGATAGCTAATAGTCGATTTTATACAATATGCTTTTTTGATTACAGTTTGCAGATCTTATTAAAGACATGTATGTGGCCAAACACTCAAAGTTTTTAATTTACTTTTGATTACTTTTTGTCAAGTTTTAATCAAAATTGTGAAAACGATAGTGTTTGATTCAGTGTCGCCAGCTTGTAGAGACTTTTGAATTCCATATCCATCATTTATGTTTAATTGTAATGGTCAAGTTTATTGCTTGTTTAATAAACTAAAATATAAAATCCAACTTTATTCTTGGTAATTATGAAAATAAAATGTCCCTAAAAGCTAGCAACTCTCTTTGGTTTCCTACATTAATTTTGTGTCATTTGGTTAATTCCTACATTAATTTTGTGCTAGTGAAATATGAGCACAGTTACAAATAATTCCATAATTAAAACTATTAAATAACTGTACAATTGAAAAACATTCAAGGTTCAACTTTAAATGTTTTTTCATGGTTGAATTACATTTTTAAACAATGGTTCTGCTCAGTTTTCAAAGTTTAATATCTCTATGTTAACACTGTTTTTAAGCAATTATAGCTTATATTTAACATGTTTTTCAACAGAAAGCAATACATACTTTATATAAATTACGTACATTTTGGAAAATTAAATGATTAGCAAAAATAATGAATATGTATTGAGAAAAGTTTAGGGTATTCAATTTTTTGATAATAACATGGAAAATTTTCTTCCGTGAACTTTTATTAATGAATAATATTACTTTCTTGATAATGTTTGCATCATTCCTGAAACAGATTCACCTTTATTAGAGGATTAATTAATTTATCATTTTATTCCTGTATGTTCCAAACATTTACATGAGAGCTTTATGCGCTAATGGCAAAAAAGTATCTAGTTCCATATATTGAAAATCTTTGCAAGTCGCTTAGAGTTACTTAATTGAAATTCCTTTATAAAAAGAAAATTCATCCTATCTAAAAACTTTGAAATAGGATTCCGGCAGAAGTTCCGAAATTGATTATTGATTTTCCCGAATCTAGGATAAACATTTAATTTCTGAGTTTCATATGTTGTAATTCCTGACATATATATATATATCATGCATTGCAGACTATTTTTTTTTTTTTTTTTTTTTTTTTTTTTTATAAATAATTGTTAGTGTTTAAATATATTTTGTTAGTTCAGCTAATAATGAAACAGTTCTATATGTTAATAATATTGCGATTCTTTTAATTAATTTTTTTTCATTTGTTGCTTGTAATACAGAGGCAGATAAATGCAAAATAATAATAAATAAGTAAATAATAAAATAATTTATACAATTTTTAAATAAAAATTTTATATGGGTAATATTTTAATCATATATCATACGAAACTTATACAAAAATATTTATTAAAATATTAGAGAAAACATATAATTAAAAAATGTTTTCTCCTTTGATAAAATTTATATTATATTGACATTATATTAGCTCATTTTACGTGAGTACATGTGATAAATAGATTTGAATGAAAGGATATTAGGAGTTCATATCCAATGCATATTAAGAAACAGATGCATTTCTATCTTTGTGCATGGCATTAAATTGTAATTTTGAGCATTTAAATTAGTTATCAGTTTTCTGTGGTTATAAATAGTATGTCAAATAACAAACTAGATATCATTCTTCTGAAAATAATTAAATAGATTTAGATAAAAATATTATACATAAATTATTAAAGCTTTTTTTCTGGGATTTTTTTCCTTTTTTCGATAATTTCTTTTATTTTCTTCTTCTCTAAAAATTATATTCATATTTTCGAATTTTATTTTTTCACAGAATTTGAAGAATCAAGAGATAAATCAAATTCCGCCATTAAGCACCAAAGAATAGCGGAGAAGGGAACTAGTGTGGACACATTTTATATTTCTTTCAAAAACGTATATTAAATAGTGTTTTTAACAGACCAAATATATATATATATATACCGGGTGATCCAAAAGTCAGGACGAACTTTAAAAATGAATAATTCGAAAACGAATCAAGATACAAAGATACGGTTTGCACCAAACGGATCAAAAAGAAACCGGGTTTTGTGTGGCAACGAAAAAAAAAAAAAAGTTCTGTTGGCGACCAACAGATGGCGCTATAGTGTTTTATTTCACCAAAAGATGATTTACAAATGAAAAAATGTTGACAACTTAGAAGTCAGCTTAATTACAGTTAATTAGTACGACTACAGCAACTGTCCAATGTGCTGTCCATCATTCAGAAGTACAGCTGTGAGACGATTCACCACATCGTTCACAACATTTAGTAGCATTTCTTGCGTTATGGCAGACACATGTTGGTGGATGGCATCTCTCAGTGCTGCTAGTGATGCCGGTTGGTCGCGGTACACTTTTGACTTCAAGAATCCCCACAGCCAAAAGTCACAGGGTGTCAGATCGGGAGATCTTCGAGGCCATACGTGATTAAAGTAGCGACTGAGAATGAGAAAGAATTTCTTTATCATTTTGTTCAATGCAGAAGACGTTATTGGTCCTTTGCTATCTTGCCTACCCTTCATGTAGCGATATGCTTGCAATGCCGCAGTGGCACTTTCCGAATTCTTATAATACAGTTTCCCTAAGAGGGCTTCCTCAACTATGGACAGCATTTCGATGCATATAAGCTTCGACTACCATTACTTGCTGCAGTTGCTCCTTCTTATGCCGTTTGTTGCTATGCATAATCCTACATCAGAAATCCAACAGCGCCATCTCTTGGTCGCCAACAGACCTTTTTTTTTTTTTTTTTTGTCGTTGCCACACAAAACCCGGCTTCTTTTACATCCGTTTCGTGCAAACCGTATCTTTGTATCTTGATTCGTTTTCGAATTATTCATTTTTAAATTTCGTCCTGACTTTTGGATCACCCGGTATATATATATATATATATATATATATATATTACAGTAATTTGTATATTTGTCATTATCGTGGTTGTTAGATCAAATTATCTGGAAATGCAGTTTTTTAAACAGGATTTTAGTTTTATTTATTTTATTTTTACTCTAGCCCCATGTCATGCGGCTATTGTGGACAAGTCAAATTTTTGATTGGACAATGTAATATACTTTATAAAACTGTGTGTAAAACAACGATAAAATCAAACCAAATCTAAATAAAATAGTCCTTATATATGACAGCAGTACCTATCTATGATAAGGCCTAAATGTTCGGTAAAAAGAAAAATTGGCTCTGTTTCTTAGAAAAGCTGCTTTCTTTCTTTCTTTCTTTTTTTTTTTTAATAACAATTGTACAAAAATATCTATTAGATATATGTATGACTTTAACTTTGCCAATATAGTGCACAATTTTGCTTTATTTTATTTATTTATTTATTTTAGAAATCTGAACAAGTCATTTGTGCCATGCGTCCATACTACCCCGATGTAGCTTTTTGTGTACATTTAGACATTATACTGATTTTTAATAAACCATACTGATCAAAAGTAACTATCAAAATATGTATTGAATATAATCATTTGTTAAACACTGTAATTTATTATTTGAAAAATAGAAGTGAAATAGCCATACCTCGCTATTAATAAACAAATCAGAAACATACTTTTCCAGTGTATCTCCATAGACATATTCTTTTTTAAACTACTAATACTACAGAACTAACACATACGTGTTATCATGAAAGTGAATACCAGCGTGACTAAATTTCAAAAACTTACAGGTGAATTTTGAGTGTTAAATAGTAGAATATAAATATTTGTGTTCTTTGATGCGGATATCAGCCGGACACCCTTCCTCTATGACATAGGTGAACACAACCGTGCTTATAAAAAAGTTATTTTTGTCCAAAATTGGTCAACCATGCATTTAAAACAGATCATATTGCTAACTTTAAAAATATAAAAATTCTTATTTCAGGTTGTAATAACTCTCATCCCCGTATTTCCATTCCTTGGAAGGATGGCTTACAAAAATTCAGTTCCCTCCAATTAATGACGCATGCATGGGCTATACCATCCGAATATGCATTCCTGGTTTCTGTTCCTTGTTTATGCAGTTGCAAATTGTGGCTTTGTAGAAGTTTTACATATACTGATGGGGCGATAGGAAAATATCACGAAATGTTTATATTTATATGTGTTCTTCACTTGTATTTTGCTATGTCTCATTTAATAATTGTCTCATATTCAAATGTTTTAAAAATTTTGTTTTATCACATTTCGTTTTTAACTTTTTTTCAAATTGTACATTAGGTTACACTGCTGATAAATTTTCGCTGAAGTAAATGTCTAATTTGAATGTCTAATTTGTCTAGTTGAAGCAGATATTAATAAGCCGGTTTTAATTTTAAATGAGCAAAACTTGTTTTTGCTTGTGTATTAAAATATCTAGATTTTTTTCGCTTAATGTTATTTATAAAACTATGTTTTTCACATTTTTTTTTTTTTTTTTCAGAAGTGCATTTATTGGTGTATATGGTAACAGGACATGGCCTCTTTAGATCGTAAGAAGTATATTTTTTATTAATATCTTGAAAACTAATGATTGGAAGCATACGCACTTTTATGATTCCGATACATTTAAAGCAAAATTTAATGTGATTTATAATGCATTGTTTAACATATATGATTTTATTATTAATTTTTATAGTTATTGTTATGTCTTTAAATCAAATTCTTGGAGCATGTTTGGATTTATAAAATCTCATTGTACATTTAAAAAAAGTAATTGAAGGATTTTTCTGAAAGATATAAAATGATATTTTCCATGTGTATTTAACAATAAGATAGTTATACTTTAAACTGTATACGTTTAAAAAAAAAAAAAAAAAAAAAAATGTGTACAATCTGCATACTTAAAACTGGCTGACTTTATCCAAAATATTCATATGATATCAAAATAAAAATTTAAGTAAAAAATCATTTTTTAAGATTAGAAGCTTTTTATTGTGAAGCCCTGAAAAGCATAAAATAAAAAATTATTGAGGTAAAGCCATGCTATAAAGAAATGAAAGTTTTAACACAAATGAAATTTTAGAGAAAAATATAGATATTTCCCTTTTGCAAGATATGAATTTTTTTAAATATTCAAAATATTTTAAAAAGCATTCGAGATCAATGTTCTTAGTTCTTAGTTTTTTAGTATAATTATACGTTAAGCCATAAATTTCAAAGGTCTCGAAAGCTTTTTAAAATATTTTGAACATTTAAAAAATTTCATCCTCTGCAAAAGGGAAATATCTATATTTTTTTCTAAAATTTCATTTGTGTTAAAACTTTCATTTCTTTACAGCATGTCTTTACCTCAATATTTTTTTTTATTTTTATTTTATGCTTTTTAGGGCTTCACAATAAAAAACTTCTAATCTTAAAAAATGATTTTTTACTTAAATTTTTATTTTGTGCTTTTTAGTTATAAATAAATCTTCTTAAAAATCTAATAAAAAAATTTTAGGATACTGTGTAAACAACTAAAGATTTTCTTTTAGATACTGACTTTTTTTTTTTTTTTTTTTGAAAAAAAAAAACACGTTGGTCTTCGAGGATCGAACCCGTGACTAACGAATTAAGAGCATGACATTCTAACCAAAAGTCTTAGAAGAGTCAAAAAAAGTCATAGAACATGCTAGAAAAATCTAAGTAATGCAAAAAAATATTGCTCTTGAATGCTTTTCGAAATACTTTGAATGTTTAAGAATTTTCATCTCGTGTAAAAGTGAAATATCTACATTCTTCGTTAAAATTTTCTTATTGTTGGAACTTTTATTTTTTATAGCATGTCTCTGCAAGAATAAAATTTTATTTTGTGCTTTTTAAGGCTCCACAACAAAAATTTTTAAGCTTTATTTATTTATTTTATTTTTATTTTTATTTTATTTTTATTTTTTGTTGTTGTGGTTATTCTTTTTAGTCGCTAAAAAAAAAGCTTCTTAAAAAAACTAATCAAAATTTCTTAGGACACTGTGTAGGCCATGAAAACTTTTGTTTTTAACAAATGACATCTTTTTTATTAATTATTTACAAAAAAGTAACACGTCGGCCTTTGAAGATCGAACCCATCCACCACCATAGCGTTATCAACACGACACTTTAACCAACTGAGCCATTACACGATGTAAAAATTCCTTACATTTACTTTAAAGTGGAAGCGCTTTGAATTTTTAGCATGACACGAAGACGCGATGACAAAATCCAATTTCAAAAATAAGAAGTTTCTAAAAAATATATTTATTTATGTATTTTTTACTTAAAACTTTTTATTTGGTGCTTTTACTTTTACTATCAAAAATAGTTTGTGATTTTTAATAACTGAAAAAAACGTTTCTTAAAAAACTCCTCAAAATCTTAAGATAGTGTGTAAGCAAAGAAAAATTTTCTTGTATCAATTGACACCTTTTGCACAAATTATCTGCAAAAAATAACACGCCGGACCTTCCGGGGACCGAACTCTCGACCACCACGTTAATAACGTGACACTCTAACCAACTGAACCAAGGAGCGCAAATGGAATGGCTTATATTTACTTTAAAATGAAGGCGCCTTGTTTACTACTGTGACACGAAGACACGATGACATAGTCAATTTCATATAAAAAGCTTCTAAATTGGTGTTGCTGGTTATTAAATCAAAATTTGAAAAATTCTTACTTTGTAAACAATCCTAAATCCAAAACTTGCTATAATATTCAAAAATAGGCAAAGCTTTTAGACAAATAATGCTCACGTCCATTTTTCTTATAGAAAAAAAAAAAAAAAACCTCTAAATTTTGAATGTGTGTGATGAACAATTTCTTCTAATACTTTGATTATTTATATAATCCAGACATATGTTCAGCCTTCCAAGAATTTGAAATGTGCTGTCAAAAGTAATTGTTAATATTTAAAAAATCAAAGTTAGATGTATTATTAATTTATAAACAGGCTCTGTTATTAAACTTGCTTCATATTCGCCAAGAAAGGGCAATTTCAGGCAAGTTACACCTATCGCATTTTTCTGAGTCAGCAGGGGTTGTACTCTCCGCCCTTTTTTTCAGGACACTCTCATGGATAAGAAATTTATGTCTTTTTTGCTACCACCATTTTTATACAGTAACTTCTATCCTACTCAATTATGACACTTTACTGTAAAAGTACCATAAAGACTTCTGCATAAAATTAGTGGTGGCAAGCAGGGCCTGATTAAGGGGGAAGCTCGCTCTTCACACATTATTTATACTTACACCGTTATTTTTTAACAAATACTTTCCTCCTATAATAAACAGAAAATTCTCATTACAAATCATTTTAAAAGAATTCTGGTGTCTAATAACGGTGAGTAAATTGGATTGTTTTACACCGTTCATTTTTTATAAAAAATATTTCCTCGTCAAAGCGTGGAATTTCTATAACATGAAGTAAAAAATAATTGTAAAAATATTCCGGTATGAGCGAGCTTCCCCCTTAATCAGGCCCTGGTGGCAAGAAAGGCGGAAATTTCTTATAACCGAGAGTCTCTTGAAAAATGGGTGGAGAGTACGACCCCCGGTGTCAGTTCACACATATACAGAGGCTGTTCACACATTTTTTAGACGATTTTGATGGAGTGTACTGAAGCAATTTCACTCATATTTCGAGTTTTATTTGTTCAGTTTGATAGCCCTTGTTCTTAACTAACATTCTACATCATAATTTCTATGATAATAATGCTTTTTATAATATCGGAAGAGGTATATTTTTCTACTCCTCTTGAACGGCTTTCCAGAGTCCACAAAGTGTTGTAGGTCGGTGTTTGGATAATGTTGATTTTAAGAGTCGAAAAACACAAAAATCCTACAGTGATACATCAGAAGATTTAGCAGGAATGTCAGTGAAGGGTATGGTTTTAATTCCCGTTTTTTGTTCCATTTTTTTTCTAGAAAAGCAATTGCGGATTGTGATGTGTGGCTGCTTGTATTGTCTTGATACAATTCAACGGATTGATAGCATTGTGGATACAGATCTGGATTTTCATTTTTAAAAATTGGAATTAAAATATGTTCTTGAGAGTATTTAGAGTTGATTTTGACATTTTTGTCACATTTTTTTGTTTTTATCTTGCGCTTGTATTAAAAACCAGTGGCAATCATAAAATCCTTTAGAAAAACTTTCTTTTGATGCTTTGAGCCATGTAGCAAATTTTTTTTTTCTCCACTTTTGTGATAATAAATTGACCTTTTTTTATTGCAACAACTTAAATAGACCCAAGATTCATCTGTTGTTGCAACATTTTTCCATTTTTCTCCTGATAAATGCTTTTCATAAAGATTTCACTAAAAACTATCTTTGGAAAGAGCGGAAACCTATCCTTCCATCCACTGCCATTTTAAAAGCGAATTTTTGCATCTAAACAAAAATTCTAAATATCAGAAGATAAATAAAACTTCCAAAAATATAACTGTTGTGAAAATAAAATTCTCCATGCAAACGATTTTTTCTTACTGCGAAATAAAATCGTCTAAAAAATGTGCGAACAGCCTCTGTATTGCATTACATACTTGCCAACATACTAATTAATATTCCGTAGTATTTTTAGCCCCACCTTCTTTTTCACACCAGTATCTTTTTAGAGTTCTTTTCTATTTATTTAATCGTAATTGCATTTGGAGAATATTACTCTAAAAATTTATTGGTGTGATAAAAAGGGCGGGGCTAACAATACTGTGGAATATTAATTAGGATGTTGGCAAGTATGTGCATTAATAACATGCTTTTTCTCCATCTCTGTACATTTAACTTCCCTTAATTTTTCCAAAAAGAAAAAAAAAACTACTTTAAATTTTGGAAACTCAGGACATATTCATTATGAATGATTTCCGCATGTACTTTGAGTATTTATTATATACAGACATAGGAAATCAGATTGTTTATTAAATTCAGGCATCAGAAATCGCAATATGAGGCAAAAGGTAGGTGTTAGCATTTGAAGAATTGAAGTTGGGCCATTTATTAACATGTGAACAACCCCAATTGCAAACTTGTTTCATGATTAAAAAAAAAAAAAAAAAAAAACTTTCAGACGAGTTATAACTATCGCATCTTTCTGTACAAGTTAGCATATATAGCATTTGTGACGGGCTTTTACTCCACATCGAATTATCTTATTCTCATTCTTTATCTAAATAAGTAAATAAATAAATAAAAAATAAATAAATAAAAATCATATATACTATTTTAAATTTTGAAAACTAGGGTCATGTGATAGTTGTTAACTTTAGCCCTTTTTGGCAGCTGGAAAACTTTAACACAATTTTTTTTATTTATTTCTGTAACAGGTTCAATAAAATAAAAATTTATAATAAAATTTTCCGTTGGCCAAAAAAAACCTAAAATTGAAATCTATATGGGTCATGTTTGTGATGATGCATGATTTCACCTACACATTGATTACTTATTAAATTCAGGCATATGTTTAGCTGTCAAGGCCTCCGTTTTCTCCTGGTGATTTAAAATCAATATTTCGAATTAGAGAAATTTTATTATAATTTTCAACCATTAAGTCAAAAATTTCTGTTCAGAAATATTGGTTCTAAATCCTTACGGTTAAAACTAAAGATTTTAGCATTTTGCTATTTTTATATGTATGTTATTAATAATTTTAAATAATACAATATCACGAGAATAAAGTACAAGAACAAATATGTAACCAATCTCTGAAACTTGATTACTGTCAAACGTTTAACATGTCTAAAATTTAGAGATGATTTAAATTTAAATATTATGTAGTAATAACGAATTTCAAATACATAAATACAAATGTATTATTAACCATATAGTTACACTTTAATAAATTGAATCATGTTTAAATTAGGGCTTATTCCTGAGCAAATTTTATGAGAACATGGGTTTAATTGAGTAATTAATAAAATCAAGTAATAGTAATCAAATAATTAAAATATTTATAAAATTTAAATATGGAGATATTAGTTAAATTGTAAATTGTGTAAATAAGTTAACTTTAAACAAAAGTTTTTCGTTTATCATATAAATCAGTATATAATTTATTATCGTGTAAATGAATTTGTTCTTTACATGCTCAATTGGTAAAAAATATGAGGAAGAATATAATATAAATATGAATAAAATGTTAAATTAAATAATGAATATGTATCGCAAATGCTTAAAATTGCTATTTATACCAATTACTTGTATAAATTTGTGTATTTTAAACATTTATTTATATTTTAAGGATGTACGTCCAAATTTTAACAATCTTCTAGCCTAGGTTCTGAATAAATAATACCCATCCCACTGCTTACCTTCATAAAGACTATCAAGATTTTAAACTTTTAAGCGACAGTAAAACAGCACTTTAAAGTCTGCAACATTAAAGTGTATTTAATGACACAGTGAACTTCATTGTTTTATCTGCATTAAATGTCTGCAAAATTATACTTACTTTATAATTATTCTTCAACAAAATGTTAATGGTCTACATAAAATGTTGACTATTTATGTAGGAAATGAAATAGGAAAATGAAACGACAGCTAAAATAAGTACATGTGGAATGGGAGTGAAGTATCTTCGGAAACGAAAGGAAATGAAACAGTAATTTATTATTTAAAAAATCTTTACTAATTATAAATATAGAGAAAAAAGATATTTGTGTACTTTTTTTATTATAATGTGTACAAAGTTAATAAGTTGCAAATTAAGTCCGTTTTGAACAATATTTATTTATTTTAAATGCAAACAAGTAGATATTAAATATTTAGAATAGAGTTTATAAGGTTTTTTTTCTTACTTCATTTTTACTTCATACATTCCATATTGTTTGACAAAAAACTGTATGCAATTTTCGATTTTCATAATTAAAATATAAACTAAATATGCACTTAAAATTTAATAAAAATATCTATTTTTATTTTAATTAATCAATTATTTATTTTGTTATAATTCAAAATTCCCAGTGTGAATGAGCATAATTTAATTGTCGTTTTCATTTTATAATAAGTTAATTTCATTATAAAATTTATTCTTGATTAATTTTAATAGATGTCATCAATTGATGACGATGACACACATTTCCTGTCTCTGCTTTTCAGTCGTTTTAATAGATATTATGATGAACACATTTGTTTTCAGAAAATTATAACGAAAATACTCTTCGATCTTAATTAATACTTTTATGCATAAAATCAATCAGATGAAAGATAAAAAATATGAACATTTACACTTTTCAAACAAGAGGGAAAAAAATTAAAAAAAAAATAATAAACACTATTTTTATTTATTTTTTCCTAATCGAATATAGATTGAAACTTATTATATATCTGGACCATATTCTTATTGTCTTGAATCTAATTATAACTTAAAATATGCTTAATTATACCCGATATTGTTGAGCTGGCAAATATATTTATAACTATTAAAATACAACTATAAATACATATCACAAAATTTTTGCATGTTTAGCAAATATTTTCAATTGTATGCATTATTTAGAAGGCAGGAATATCAAAGACTTATATGCGCATTAAAGGAAAAAAGATACCTGTATACTTAAGTTAGAAATTCCCATTTATAATAGTTTAATGCATTTAAAAATGTAAATTTTTTTATAATTAACTATAAAAGTAATTTTAACTTTAGCTCAGTGAATGGAATGTCCGATAAGTGACCTATCGTAATTTTTCAAGCATTTGTAAGTACTGCACGCCGACACTTCCATCTTTACAGAAACGTTAATGTCACTATTTTTAAATGATAATCTTTACATTTTCGAATCGTTGAAAAATATTTCAGTAGTTTACTATTTGTAAATTGATGTATTGAATTGTGTATGAAAGAAGCTATGCAATAATAATATTTCCTGGATACAATATATTTAATATTATTTTACTTCCAGTGAAGAGGTTATTAGTTAAAATGCATGAGAAAAAAAACATTCGAACAGTTCCATAAATGTTAACATTTCTAATTTAATCTATAGAATTGTAATGCTACTGAAGCTAGCGTTCCATATCTTGTAGTGATTTCATATCGAAAAATTCCTGTTTGTAGTAATTGGTTAGGAATCAACAATAACTTATGTAAACGTCATTCGGCGCATGCATGGTGGGTATAGGAATACGAGAATTCCGAATTCGTTAATAATAATAATAATAATAATAATAAAAGTTATTTACACCGCTCTAAACTTAATATAGGGATTGTTTATGTAACGAACAATAAGAAAATAATAATCAGTCACATTTCAAATGGTGGATTATATGCCATTCGCTAAGCAAAACCTACGATATTTTTTAAACATAAAGTCATTTCATGCAACATGAATCTCATCTATATGATTCTTGAGCATCAAATAATGAGGGAAAAAAATCAGATGCATTAGTAGTGGTGGAAAGACCGTCAGCCAAAGCCAAAAATATAACTATGCATAGAACATCCAAGTACAATCAAGTAACATTCAGCAGAATTTTATCCTGTTAAACATACAGTTGCCGGTAATATATATTATTTAAATGTTGAAGCAATGGCATATATCATTTTTAAAGGTACAAAGCTTTCCTACAAATGTGGGGGTGGGGGGACTAAAATCAGTCTGAACTTTGTTGCTGAGAGCATGCGTTTGCTGAGTACGGGCGTTATAAATTTTGGAAAAGTTGCTAATAAATAGTGCTCCATTTTCGATAGTGATTTTATACGAACCAATTCTAATTCTAGCAATAGCATGGTTATCAACATTAGCCAAATTAAGTAGTATACGTGGAAGAGGGGTTATCACGGTAGTAGTGTTATCCTTGGCGGTTACATGGTAACAGCGAGACTCGTAAGGTCTTCAGCTTGTGGTCTACACTGCAAAAGGTAGGTCCCCGTTCGGCAAGGTTTCGCTTTGGCATGTTCCCGTTACATGATGTTCACGTAACGATTTCCGTCGTATAATTGAAACGAACCAATGACAAAACTTGATCGAACGTTGCAGAAAAGAAACTTAATAAGTAAGGTTTTTAGTTAATTTAAGTAAATCTAGTCAAGTTTCTAAGGAATTAATTCAAATATTCAATATTATATTTGGATGTAAATGAGCTTAATTAGATAAATTGTACAAAGTACAAATGTATTAATAAATGGCACTAAGAATATTGGCTCAAATTAATAATTTCGACATATTACACGTTGCAAATTTTAAAGCAAAAAAAAAAAAAGTAGAGAGAGAGGAACGATGGGGAACATGGAATAGTCGTGTAAAATGAAACATTGTTATATCTCACGTGTACAACGCTGCAATCTATCGGAAGCATATCAGAAGTCTTCACTGGGCCTCAGATGTGAACAGTTCACCTTGTGTCAGGGAAAGAGGCAGTTTTTGTGTCATACAACTTCTTTGGTTTACCAAGATTCAGATTATTTTGGAGGTAAGTATTACGAAATCTATAATCTATTTAAAAGCAGCAAAATGAGTGAAAATCTAGTGTCATTTCAAGTAGGGTAAGTAAGTTAGTTAGTATTATGATTCCCATGAACTTATTTCTACCAATATGTGATTGAGCTTGATTTAGCCTCCAAGACGAAGATTCGGGTAACAGGGAATACCGAATATTACTTATAATATTAATGGAGATTTTTGAAAAACTTGAATGTTGATAATTTTTTTCATTGCTATTTATTTTCAATACTAATTTCAAAATAAAATGTCTATATTACAGTTATTCATGATTTTCTGAAAAAAATACTTCCTATTCCATATTAGCCTTTCTTTCATAACTATTCTATATTACCCGACAATAGCTTTTTTTTTTTCTTAACTAAAACTTTTGCTCGTAAATTCCATTTTTTGTAACATAAAACTATTAAAGCACATTAATAACATTTGAATATTTGCAATAGCTCAATCCACAATGATCCAAAATATTTCAGTTTACTATGGTAAAAATAGAAATGATAGTTCATATATTCACCTACTTCCCACTCTCTATCTCTCTCTATATATACAGTAGCCGCCGCTTTATAAAATCACGTTTGTTTTCATCAAAATGATTCTATCAAGCGCCTGATTTTTATATCCGGCGAACATGCCCGAACTCAATAAAAGAGTATTCATTACCTAAATATGGAAAGAAATTCTTCTTCGCCCTTCCATCTATCAATTAGCCATCCGTAGGAACGGAGGTTTTGCTACTTATCATTCATGTAAAATTTTCAGCTTTTAAGGACAAAATTACGTAAGAGATGGATATTTTCTTTGACCTGACATTCTTGTACCTATCTAGAAGTGCTACGTTGATGACTTCTGCTCTCCTTATTTGTTTTCGCTTGCGATTCACTCTTCCGTTTGGTACAATTTAGGCACTAATATCATCTTTATTATTATGTTTACATGAAGCAAACTGAAAAATTTCAAGCTTCGATGTTACCTTCCTTTGAGTATACATTTGAAGAAAACCATCATATTTTATCAAAAGTTTACGCTTTACCTTCAAAATAAAAATTACCCGCTTGCATATCTTGCAGAAAAGTTGCTTCGAAATAAGAACTGCAAACTCTATTTGAATATTTTAAGACAGAAAAAAATACCCATTGGCCAATCATTTGAAGAATTCATTCCTCGAATTCATAACAACACATGGTGGAGCGTGTTTTTCTTTTTCTTTTTTCTTTGAGGCATATAATTTTCGACAAAGAGTAATATTCTGATGGCTTGCTATGTTTTGTTTCTTTTATTCTTTTCAAAAATCCGGTGAGAAAATATAATTCGTTGTTTAGCTTGCATACATGATCATTTTTACAGTTGAAGAGATTTTCTTTTGAGTTTATTTACCGGCGATGTTGATTTTATTAAGCGGGGCGGTTTGTACTGATTTGATTCCGAACCCAGCAATTTGATTAGATTAAGCGGCTGATTTTATTAACCAGTGATTTTTTAAAGCGGCGGCTACTGTATATATACATCACGTCAAAGTCTATTCATGCTTAAAATTCATAAGTTTCCATATTTTTTATGTTTTCTTTAAAAAAAGGGGAACAAATTACAAATTTTACTAATGTTACTTTCAAAGTTAGTACAGACATTTATCACCCCGGCAAGAAATATGACATAAGTTAAAAAAACGTCAATTTTGAGTTTATATCATTAATAATGTGTATACACCAACGTGCATATACAAAGCTTTACATCTCTATCTCAAAAATTATCCTTCTGACAGGCAGTTGTGTGAGTTTTTTTATAACGTAAAACAAATTTTTATCGTTAATTTTAAGCTGATTTTTCTTAAATACTGCACTTTTGAGTTGTGTCATTTTTCTTCCTGGAGTGCGAATTGTTTGTTTATTGATAACATATACGTCAGATTTGTATGCTTGACTCGTACTCCGTTTGTAAATCTTTATCAAGTAATTATAGATAGCACATGACATAATTACAATACGAAGAAATGGAAAAACACGCAGGGCCAGCGCGGGAATCGAACCCGCTCTCCTACGCTCGAAGGCAATTAGCAGTGTAGTGACAGAACCACTCGGCCACGGAGGACCCGGGTGCGAATTGAAAAATAAATAAATAAATAAATAAATAAATAAATAAATAAATAAATAAATAAATACCCATAGAGCCTCTGACGATGATTGTTATACTGCTAATCGTTAATGGAATTCGATCACTCTCAAACTACTTAAAGTAACTTCTCTTTTTTCCCATACATAATCCAAGGGTGACTATGTTTATGAAATAGAATTATACGTATGACTTCGTAGATTGGACAGATACACTGTACATAAAATCTATTGGCGTAATTCAGATTCACATGAAGAAAATGTTGCAAAATCGATTTTAAACTGAGCTTATATTTTATGTAACAATTTTACAAATTTTTCCATAGTTCTTTGCAGATCATCTAAATTTTAGTAAAAATTGATACGGCTTATCAACACATCTACACAGTTATGTATAAATATAATAACATTACTGCAGATATAGCCTTTGTATTTCCCCTTCTAAATTACAGTTTTACTATGATTCAGAACATTCAAGGTCAGTGAATATTATGACCATAAATCACTGTACTACTTGGCTGAGATGCTATCTCTCGTAACTATTAGCAAACACAAGTTCTCAGGAACAATGCTCAGACAAATTTGATTACCCTCCCCCCTTGAAGAAATGTTTAGTATCTTTTGAAAATGATATATATCACAGCTTCAACATTTAAAATTATATATATTACGGTCAGCCATACATTTAACAGGATAAAAATCATCAGTTTACCCATGTAAGTTACTTAGTCGCGCTCGAACTTTCTAGGCTGAAGTTTTTCCATGGTCTCGGCTGATGGTCTTTCCACCACAACTTAAGTCGCTGATAGTTTTTTTTTTTTTTTTTTTTCCATTGTTAAATGTTTGAAAAATCATATATATATATATATATATATATATATATATATGTGATCCTGCGGTATAAAATGACTTTATATTTTAAAATTATTTGTAGGTTCTGCCTAGCGACTGACCTATAATCCACTATTTGAAACGTGGCTGGCTTATTTTATTATTTTTTAGAGCATAAAAAATCCCGTATACCAAGTTTGAAACGGTATGAAATAATCTTAAAAATTATTTTCTACCAAGTTTGGAACGGTATGAAATAATTTAAAAAAAAATTTTTTTGACAAATTTGAAGCCCCCCTACCTTTTTGCCCCACCGCTAACAACTCAGCTGATGCCTGGATGTCTGATGACGTAAACGAGAACAAACATTGATATAATTATCAGCCGATATGAAATAATTCACCCATTTTCAACACTACCTTCCGTACTAATAGTGCTCGCCTTTTTTCTTCTTTTTTTGTTTAATCGTAATTCTATAATGAAGAATATTACTCTACAAAGAAAATGGTGAGGAAAAGAAGTGGGTACTTAGAGTGCTACCGAATAAATTAAAAATTTGGCTCTTATGAACAGTTCGATCCGTATGATTAGGTTTAATACAATTCTGTTTATTCTAAATCGTTTGAATTGAAATAGTTATACTTTTTATTCTAATGGCACATAACAGTATACAAAGAAAAAAATATATATATTTCCTTATATTTTCTTTATATGAAAGATATATATATGAATAAAATATTTAATGCAACCAAGAATTCTTTTTCTAAGCTTTATTTATTCGAACTCGTATCTGAATTAGGGAAGGTGAAAATGTTCTTTCAGAGTGTATTTAAAAGAAATTGGTCTTAAAAATTGGATTTTTAGAAATATTAAAACGGTTAAACGATTTCGGCTTTCTTTTCTTGTATAGGCACATATTGAAACTCATTTCTAGCTGTCTCACTTTCATTCTCGTCATTCGCAACCTGGTGACTGAGCTGAAAATCCATTTCTTGCTTCGCTTTTCCCATCACAGAAGCATATGTGACAGGACTAAATGTGATGTGCTGAAAATGACAGTATATTTATTCTTCTTATGAATAGAATGAAAGATCGAATGATGATAAAAATACTTTAAGAAATATTTTAAGGACATTTTTTCCCCTAAAGAAAAAAAAAAGAAATATTCTCCTAAAACGCTAAACCAATATATATATATTTAAATATTGCAATTATAGAAAATGTTTACAGTAGTTTTTTTCCCATTTAAATAGAAATACATAAAAAAAATACGCTTATAAGAAAAGGTTTATACGGCTGATAACAATGAAGCAATGAAATATAAAGTGATTAGGTTTGTTATTGTATGTAATGTAATACATAAATGTAAAAGCTGCATTTAGTTTCACAGCAACAACAACGACAACAACAATAATAATAATAGAACAAAAAATTATTTCAAGTATTAGAAGTAAACTAAAGAAGAGAAGCCCAAAATTTTACATGAACTTATTTCATAAACTTAAATAATGTTTTTTAATTAACATTTGAATGAAAATTAACTCTAAAGACGATAAAAACGATATATCTGACTTTTATTATTCCGAATTTTAAACTATATTTTTCACGACAATATAGACCTCTTCACTTTCTTCTACTAAATTAAATATATATATATATATATATATTTAAAAAAGCTTAGTGTTATCTCTAATTATTTGACAATTAAGAATTAGGTTGTGTCCCAAAATAGTTCTTAATAAATCATAATTCAAGGCAAATACAATTTTATAATAAAATATGTTGACTTGACGCTAAGTAGATAAAGTAAATTAAATTTTTATAAATGTGAAAACGCCAAAATAAACGCGAGGTTTTCTTTTCTTCTTTTTTTAGCGTTTTTAAATGTTTATCTAAATCTATTTTATCGTAAGGACAGTTTTAATAACAACGTTATCATTGTCCAAAGTCATATTATTTAATACATTCATTAAGTATAAAAGAGATGCATTTTTACTTTAGAAAAATAATTTAAATGCCTTTTTAGTTTTTTCGTACAAAGTCTTTTCGTTCAGGTACCTGACCATCTTCGGGATATTTCTCTGACTTCCTGCTCTGTTATTGTTGATTTCCACTATACAGTGTCATCTCTGGTCTAAGTATTCATTCCATGTCGTTACAAGCGCAGGGCTGCCAACCTAATCCGGCAAATTGTTAGTACCGCCCATTTTTCTATACCACTTAATTTTTAGAGTAATTCTCTTTAAATATATTTACGATGAATTAAGAAAACAAATACTCTAAAAATTAATTGGTGTAGAAAAATGGGCGGTACTAACAATTTGCCGGATTAGGTTGGCAGCTCTGCAAGCGCCTTCAGGCCAGGATTTCTATTGTCTCGCACATTAGGGCGTATTTCTTGTTATTGTAGTTCAATATTGTTCAGATATTTTTTAAATCGATGACAATTATTGAATTGCTGTTAGTTTTAGTTAGGGCAGTATTGATTTCTCCATATATTACGTCATTTTTAGCTTCTTTAATTCTGCTGTTAACCTTTTGTTTGGTTATTCCTATAGGAATATATGCAGCGGTCGAATTTCGTCACCTCTTGGTAGAAGTTTATTTTTCTTGTAAAAGGAACACTATCACCTCTACGCAAACAATCAACGTTTAATAACCAACGATTTCCAAATCAGAAATACATTTTGTGGAATATTTAGTATTCTTATACAAAATGTGTTTCATTACTCTTACATGCTTTGTGCTGAAATACTAATTATTTGTCACTCGCCAGCATTGTATATAAATAACAATATTCATGAATAATTGTATATTACCTGGTATATAAACGAAGAACATCAAGGAAATTAGAATGTAATAAGTTGAGGTTGAAATGGAACTGTATAATTTATTAACACTCCGTGTCAGTTAAAACCCGTGACAAAACTCATATTACTGACAACAGTTTGGTAAATCTTGTTTGATAAATTAGTTTGTTACTTCATTGTTTAAAAAACAGTTTTAAATTTTATATGCTAATACTATTCTCAAAATATGCGAAATACAGTTTATATTCAATGAATGTAATAAACGTATAAATAAGTTAATATGTATTGGGAAAATTTATCCATATTCATTTGTAAACGAAGTAGGACTAGAAGAATTTTTCTCATAGAGTAAAATGTTGGAGTAAAGTCAACAAGCATCGGCTTATTGTGAATATAAATAGAAAACTAAACAGTACACAGAGAAAAAATTGAATAAAAATAATAACAAAAAATAATATAGTATTTTAAGTAGCAAATAATATGCGTTGATATTTAAAAAATGATGTGTGCCTGAAGGCCGATTGATTAAGCGAAGGACATAAGCTTGAGAGAATGCGTGTCCTATGTCCTCGCCAGTATTTACACCAGTTTCGGAGGAAACTAAGGTAATTTTAAAGGGTAGGCGACGACTACGACTTGATTTTGAATCCGGAACCTCGCGTCTCTCAATTTTCGGCGTAGAAACTTTCAGTATGGGTGGGGCCGCTAAAATCTAAAAGAAAAACCCACAGAATCAATATGTAGTCTCTTTATTGCAACCGTAAGCTGCACCTGGATATCTAAAACATGATTTGATAATATGCTCATAATAATAAAATAATTTATCAATGTGAAATATCTTGCATATTTCAGTATTCTATTGCAAATTATCGTACAAGGCATGCTGTAGAAATAAAATCAAAATATTTATTTATTTTTTTATTTTTTCAAATAACAGTCCGAATGATGATAGGTAAATCATCAATAAATTATCACATGTAAGCTTAGAAAAAAATAATATTTCAACAAGAAATCGCTCAATTTTGTTTATTTAGATATGTTTTTCAAAAATGCCATTTAAAATATAAATTAATGTTTCTGATCTATGCAAATAACTCCGCTGTAAAACCTTATTGTTTAAACAGTATGCTTTGAAATTACCGGAATTTTTAAAGAGCAAACTAAGCCGTACTTCGCTCTATGGTCTCGAGCTTTAATTAGAAAGTAGCTAATTGTACCCTAGAGTATCAAGAGTACTGGCTTTTCTCTTGAGTAATCCAGAGCATAACACATTACTTAGTAATTTAATTATACTTAAAGTACAGGAATCACTTAGGTTTGAATTTTATAAAGGATAATCTGAGATTCGGGCACTCAAGAATTCTTCGATATTTGAAAATGCGTTAATTCGATAAACCCAATATTATTTCTCTAGCAATCAATATTTTAATATAAAATCATTATTAAATTTATTTAAAGCCGTTTCATAAAATTTAGTAATTTCGTTGCAATATTAATTAAAAAATGTACAAATCTATCTTATATTTTACATGATATGTACAGTTTTTAATAAATTGTTTTAGATTAATGACAATTATGCCATTTATCTTATTTCTAGTATATAAGAAATGATTCTAAAAAATATTAATATTTATTCTTAGAAGAACACTTTGAAAAATATATAGACTAAAAACGGCTATGCAGTTTTATTACCAGGATCTAAATGCAGGAGAAAATTTTACAACAAATAAAGTGGTGTGAAAAAAGGGCAGGTACTAGCAGTGCTCCAGAATAAATTAAAATATTGGCATTTCTGTTATTTTCTATTAAATAAGGGTTTGTAAAATCGTATACCTGTTACCGTTAAAGCTCGAAATCCGTTAATGTACAGATTACCTAGCTATTCTTCAGATTAACTAAAATGATCCGTTAAAGTGCAGAATCAAGAGTTTTCCGCGTTTAACTAGGTAATCTGCACATTAGCGGCTTTTGTATCGTTAAAGAGCAAATGTTTGTTTCTCGCATTTCCTTTCCCCACTGCTTCGCCTCATCTTCCATTTTTTGTTTGGTTTCGCTCCTCCCATTTCCTTTCTCTTTTCGTTTTGGGAACGACCAAATATGACAATAGGTACATACTTAGTTCCATAATATATAATTAATTAAGACCTTTCATTTAAAGTTAATTAATTTATTTTTCCCACGTAAGTTGGGGACTTTGCTTATTTTTGGGTATTCACACGTGCAAATTTACCACATATCCTATTTTGGCCTGCTGCTTCTAAACCTGCAATAAAATTTTTCCCACATAGGTTGGGGTCAATGTAAAAATTATTGAACTTACATAGGTTAGGGCATATTTCCTTTTTTAGGTTTCTTTACATAGTAACTATATTAACTTTTCAATATATGTTACTTAAAGTAGTTTTCATAAGTTACCACCACTTTTACTAATTACACATATGTTAAGGCCTACATTTTAATCTTTTTTTTTTTTTTTTTTTTTTTTTTTTTTTTACCAGCACATTTGTAATTCTCAACTAAAAGTTCCACTAAATTCAAGAAAATTCCTCTCCGTCCACTTTTAGTTAGGTTTCACTCCTCTCATATCCTTTCCTTACTCCTTCCCCCCCTACCTTGACTTTTGGTTTCACCAGTGTCTAGTCGTCGGCAGTTGCTTTTATTTCTCATAATTAAAAACTATAATTAATTATTATTTTTTTAAAGGATTGTTATAAGAATTTCAATTAATAAGAAATAAAATAGAAAAATAATAATTTATCTATAATAATAAAGAAAGATGTCTGTCTGTCTGTCTCTTTGCCTGAGCATCTCTACGTTCAGCCCCTATTCAAAGCAGAACTACAAAATTTGACATACGGGTGCTCAGAAGCCTGCTCGAGTGCACAGTGAAAAAATAATTTAAAAATTTTAATTAGTTCCGGAGATATTAATTAAAACGTCGACCAATGTCTAATTAAAAAGCGGGCCGATGGTATTTTCTGCCCTCTAAGTAGAATTCAGCCCGTTCCTCAAAAGAAGAAACACAGAGAGATAATTTCGCGAGTTTTTGTAAAGCCATCCCAGCTTAGCGGTTGCAGATATTGAAAATACACCTATACCACGAGAAAGAGCATTTATTACCGATTCCTACGGTACAAATGTTTTTGACAAATACGGATTTTTTATATTTAAAAAAAAGTTTTAAAAAGGGTCCAAAATTTCTCTTTTTCTCCATCGCCATTTTTTAATCGCTCTGTACGATAGAGTAACTGTTCCATTTCTTAACAACGGGTATATTTAAAAAGGTCATTTAATCTTCTTTCGAACCATATAAACATTTTAACAAAATACGGATTAGCGATCCATATTTTTAGATTTTACGAAAAATAGATTTTTTTCACAAAACATCTTATAACTCAAAATCTTTCTGAGATAATTTTTTTTTTTTTTTTTTTTTTTTTTTTACATAGACCTTGATTAGACAAATCATATTTCAAAAGGTTGAAAGATTTTTTGAAAAACTGAATCCGTTGTAAATTTTTAAATTTTCTGCATGCCTGCAGTTTTTGATGACATTCTGAATCCGCGTTTAGGTTCGAACAACAGTGGAAATTCTCTTTTAAGTTCGCAGACGATATTTCGAAAGTAGAGCGAAAGAGAAAGATCTTTTTCTGATTGAGTCACATGTTCTTGGACTGCGATTAAAAATTACAAATTTCAAAATTCTTCAATTTTCCTTTGTCGCAGACGAAACTTAGTATACAGAGCTTTTCATCACAAGACAAAGTTGTAGTTCAAATATCATCGATTTCGGAGAATAAAAAAAAAATTTACATTTTAATTGCAAATTAAATTTTATTCTAATATGCGTATTTCAAATTCTAATTATGATTAAATTATTTTTAATTATTACATCATTCAAAAGATATTTTAAAGTTCTTTGTATTATCGAAAGTGGAATTCGAGATTTCACCTTATTTACACGTTTTGAAGTGTCCTGATTCGGTTTTCTTTTGTATCTCAGCTACAAATTAAAATAATTTCATAAGTAATACATCATTTGAAAGCATTGTTGATTTAGAGTCGAACAGTACATTACAGAAATTTCTACTGCCAGATGGCACTGTAATATTTTAAAATTTCAATATTTTAAATTCTAATGAGCAAGGAAGGTGTAAGTTCTAAAACGGGGATAAGGCGTCACCGAGCGGGACTTTGCTAAAGTCAGAAATTTGAAAGATCATAACCTGGTGAGCGAATAGGCTGCTTCAGATATTGAAACTGGAAGAGGGCGCCGCAGGCGCTACTGAGCGGGAATTTACTACGATTAAATTTTTCAATTAAGCTATTTTCACTCTATCTCAATAAGCTGTTGTAAGACCTGAAACGGGAAAAATGCGCCGCAGCCGCCACCGAGCGGGAGTTTCGTAAAGTCGGATTTTTCAAGAATCGCGAACCAGCTGGTCGGCGAAGGCGGCTAGTTTTAAATAAAGTTCTGTTAACTATATAGTTTTATACTTAAAAGCTTAATACATTTTTTTTAATAGTAAAAATAATTATAAAAATTAAAATAATATAATGCTCCATTAATTACAAAATCTAAAGAGTTAGTTGTTAAATTGTTAAAATATTTGTTAAATACTGCAATTTTCAGTTGAGAATTACAAATATGCAGGTTAAAAAAAAAAAAAAAAAAAAAAAAAAAATAATTGAAAGTGTAGGCCTTAACCTATGTGTGATTAGTAAAAGTGGTGGAAACTTGTGAAAACTACTTTAAGGAACATGTATTGAAAAGTTAATATTGTTATTATGTAAAGAAACCTAGAAAAGGAAACCTGCTCTAACCTATATAAGTTCAATAATTTTTTTATTGACCCCAACATATGTGGGAAAACATGTATTACAGGTTTAGAAGCAGCAGGCCAAAATATGATATGTGGTAAATTTGCACGTGTGAATATCCAAAAATAACCAAAGTCCCCAACTTAGTGGGAAAAAGAAATCAGTTAAGTTTAAATGAAAGGTCTTAATTAATTATATGTTATGGAACTACATATGTACCTATTGTTATAATTAGACCCAACCTATGTGGGAAAATACAAAAACTTCGTCACCAAACATCTTATTTTACTTTAAAGAGTGCCTAGTAGGTAATGTGCAGATTAACATGTGTCTAGTCGGTAATGTGCAGATTATCTAGGTAATTCGCAGATTACCTAGGTAATTTGAGAAATGAAACAATTTTTCGTAGTTTAACGGATCACCCTAGTTAATGTACAGAATACCTAGCTTATCTGTAGATAAACTGATTTCTGCACTTTAGCGGTAACATATCCATATTTATAAAGCGTGTTAAAAAAATTTAGCTCCCTGTAATGAAATAATATAATCTAAATCTAAAATTCCTCTTATTATACTGTACAATTGTTATTAAAATGACTAATTACACAAACTATCATTATTATAATATATTTGTATCCGCATTAATGCTTTTTAACTTAATAAACTTACACCATATCATGTCTTTTACGTTATTATTTTACACATGCCATATTTAGTATATGATACAATTTTGGCACTGAAATAAAGTAACTGTATAACCAGACTAACCAATGCTTTTGTTTTAAGATATACTTCTATGCGTGAGTGAAAAATGAAATGGGATAAATTAACTCACAAACACATCTATCAAAATTAATTGAGCAGTTGGTTGTACTAACTCATTACTGATAAGTCTTTTGAACATAAATAAAACAGTTACGATTGCAGAATCTTTCTACAAAGAGAATGAAATCCCATGTTTCTTTGTTTAAGGAAACAAATATTTCCTGTTTTCTACAAAATAATGTTGTTTATCCTTTCCTTATAGAAAATAGGACACGTTTCTTTTCCCTCTTTCTTTGGGATCCAATTTTATTAACAGGGAAATAGGTTACATTTTAACCATTGTAAATGAAACTTTTATGTCAACTAAATAAATTGTTTCTTTTGTATATTAATATTTTTTGTAACTTTCAGGCTTACTAAGAGAAAAAAGGAAAAAAAAGTATACAATTGAGAAATAAGAAATTGCTTTATGATTTTTAGTTAGTTAATTTAGATGTTTCTGCGTAGCTCGTTGTAATTGCTCCGAGCTCGTAGTAATTGCATTTACATATATTAATGTTTATGTAAATATTTATAGCTATTTATCAAGAAGTTTCTTTGTAATTTTTAAATTCATTTTTTAATTGTATATATATATGGATATATATATACATATCATGTTTATATCTATATCTATCTATCTATATATATATATATCACTTTAACCATTGTAAATGAAACTTTTAGGTCAACCAAATGAATTGTTTCTTCGGTATATTAAATTCAAGCTTACTTTCAAGCTTACTATGAAAAAAAAAAAAAAAATCCTATCTAAATAAAAAAATTCTTTAAGTTTTTTATATAGTTTATTTTGATGTCTCTGTGTCGCTCCGTAGTAAATTTCTTAAAATTCCTGTAAATATTTATAGCCATTTATTAAGAAGTTTTTTTTGGAATTTTTAAAAGTCATTTTGCTAATACATATATATATGCATATATACATAAGAATTCATAAAATTAAAATAAATAATGCAGGTATTAAAAAAAGAAATAGTTAGTAGCTTTTAAGTATTCTTAAAAAATACAATTAAGATTGTGAACCTCAACTATTAATTTTGGCTAAAAACTATTGTAAATTTAAACTTTCTGGGTAAATATTTTGATAAATTTACTACTTTTTTTTTTTTTTTTACAGAGCAGAGAAATTGTAAACACGCGGTGAAAATTGAATCTCGGAGATAAAACAAAACAAAACATAGGATATTCATCATAAAATTATAGTTTCCATATTTTTCGTTATTTTCAAAACATTAACACCACAATTTTTTTACATTTCCTTTTCCCGTAAAGCTAACCGTAGATAATTAATATAGAATATAATTATAAAGAAATACTGGTACTAAGTCCTTCGTCCAAATCGGGAGGCTTTTGAACTACATAAAATTGCATTTGTGTAACACAAACGACGAAATGCTAGAAGGAGATTGTGGAAGAGTTCTACACATATATTAATTCTTTTAGATTATTTCCTTTAAAATCTGAATAACTAAATTATTACACATTTCATGAGAAAAATTCATTAGAAAGGTTAATTTTATTTTGAAGTGTATTCTTAACTAATAAAGTTATTTGCATTCTAATTCATAAATATATATATATATATATATTATATGTTAATTGTGTAAATCCATATTTTAAGATACATCTTTAATTAATTAAATATTTTATTTCATTTGAAAATCGTAACCATTGTTAATAAAATAATCTTTTCGAAATAAAATTTAAATTTAAAATTCGTACATTATGTTAATCTAATAAGAATTGTTCTCGGCTTTTAGAATAAATCAGCCATTTAAATTATATTATGTTTCTCAAAATTTCTGATGCAATCTTCCTTTAAAATATCAAAATTGCGCAATGTAGCTGTAATTATAGTGCCGGCAAAAAAAAAAAAAAAAAAAAAAAAAAAAAAACTTTACATGTCAATTGCCGTTCCCGCCATAAAAATGTGTCGAACCCCAGTGATGACATCTGGCGTTAGTCGATCACAGACGACCTTCCCCACCCCTATCAACCCTCAGTTCGTCTCATGGACTTTTACAATCAGATTATACGCTCTTTGCTCCCGCCGGCCAATATTTCGTATATTTGTCAAAAGTTTGAAAACCTACATCGGTATTCCCACTCCACACAATGGATCAGATTTGTTGATTGGGTTTTACGTCGCACTAGTGCTTCGCAAGTACAATGGGTCAGATTGGTTGGTTGGTTGGTTAGATTTTACGTCGCACTAGTGCTGCGCAATCACAATGGGTCAGAAAAAGCTTAAAATAGAAGATAAATTTCCTGCCTTGACTCTTCTAGAAAAGGGAATATCTATGACTAATGTAGTTAGAGATCTGGCAAATCATTCTAGAGGTTAGAGGCAACCAGATGCAGAAAATCTTTACAAGGTCATTAAAATGTAAACATTTAAGACAAAATCTTAACATTCTAATCGTTTATTGAAAGTATAACACTGCAATCAGTATTTTGCCATCCCATCTTTACTTTTATTACCAACTGCAGCCGTTTAGGCACGGATCTCTGGCTACATTTGCCAGATGGCTACAACTGGCTACATCTAGAATGATATGCCAGATCTCTGGCTACATGAATCACAGAGATTTCCTTCTCTAGCAGAGTCAAGGCATGAGCTTTCTCTTCAATTTTAAGCTTAATCCGACCCATTGTGTGGAGTGAGAATACCGATGTAGGGTCTCAAACATTTAACAAATGAACGAAATACTGTCTGGCGGGAGCAAAGAGCATACAGACTTATGGCCATATCACGCGGGAGCATATATACTCAACACAACATTATACGCAACACGTTCACTATGCTGAACGAACGAGAAACCGGTCAGCTGTCCGTAGGGTTCCCCCGAATTAATAGCGTGATGTATTCCCTTATCTAAAGGTATTCCATGAAAAAAAAATCCTGTTTATTCCTCTTATTGGTCAATTTTGATCAGCACGCTCAACATACTCAGCTTTTTTTAAACGGTTTCGTAAAAGTTGATCATCCAAAAACTTGCTGTCCTTGAACAAAATCAGGCTGAGTATGTTGAGTATAATGCTGTGTTTAGTAAAATGCTGAACGAAAGTCTCTCGTGTGATATGGCCATTACTCTAAAAGTCCATGAGGCGAACTGAGTGTTGATAGGATAGGGAAAGGTCGCAGCACTAGTCCGACGTTAAACCCTACCTACATACCTACCTATATTATTTAATATATATATATATATGTATATATTGTATTGTTTATATGTTTTGTTATTGCTTATCCTTACATGTGTGCTCTTTGGGATTTTTGCTTGTGATTGAGTCAATTTACAACTTAACAATTAATTCTTCTTAATACTTTGACTTTAAGTTTAATTAATTTTGGGTTAATAAAATTAAGTTAAACTCTTAGCTTAATTAATTTAGGTTTAACATTAACATGTTTCACAAATAACTCTTATTATTTGTTTGGTGCCTAAAATTCTCTTTATCTTGCAGTTAATATTTCTTAAATACTCCTTATCGCTTTGGTTTTTCATTCTGAAATAATTTAACTTACTTATTGTTTATAAAGCTAACCTCTAGATGGCGCTTGCTCACTGCTGACTTATGCATTCTTTCTTTAATTCTTTCCTTCAACGGTCTAATGAATCTTGTTTTATGTACAATTTAAATTAACCCTTACCTACTAGTTTAAACTTTATTTATCTTTAAAATAAATTTTGACTAACTCAATAAATTTTGACTAACTCAATAATTCTCTGTGTATTTTAACGTTAATGAAAATGCTCTGAAGTTCATTCGATTAATCGATTTATGCAAAGCTTTTATTTTAATTTCATTTTTTGTTAGCATCATCCTATTCTACAGTTTGTGTTAACTGTTTTACATGTGGCTAAAATGCTTCTTTCTAGTTTTCTCTCTGGTTTCCATGAATATTTTATTTAATCCTTGTTTTAATTTAATATTTCATTTAATAATTCACTTAATTTCTCATTCTATTTGGTTTTGCTGCTTCGATCGGGGCTTGAAATTATATAAATTAATATGATTAGCTATATTGTTTTTCGAAATCGATGCAGCTTTCACAGCTTTATGAAGTACTCGCTCCCTGATGAGAATTTACTTCTAATTTTAAGCATTTATATCCAATTATTTCTGTGGTTAATTATTTGTTTCTCTGTCATCATGTTTAATGGTCCTTTTTTTATTATCATTCATGTCGGCGTAAGTATTTTAAGTTAATATTGTCTCTTATTGGTTCTTAATCTTAATCGCAAAAAAATTTTGTGTCAGTCTTTCCTCTTATTTAATTCAGTTCTATATTTTTGTGTGTTGGTATTGTTTTAGATCTATTAATTGCTAAATTTTAAGATTAAATTTTATTATGTTATCTATCATTTATATATATATATATATATATATATATATATATATATATATTGTTTTTTAAATGGTTGCCTAAAGTGATATAATTTTTTTTATTAAAATATCAAATTAAAATTATTAAAATTAAATTATTAAATCATATTTATTGAAATTTTATTTTTCCGACTGAGTGAAAATAATGCCTGGACCGGGAATCGAACCCCGGATCTTTGACTTACAAGGTCAATGCTCTACCACTGAGCTATCCAGGCCGACATCCCGGTCTGCATTACTCACTCAGACAACCTTATAGGCAGAAACATCTCTGGTCTATCATTTAGATAGCTCAACAGAAAATAAGCCGCAGGTAAAGGAAAACACCATTAAACAATGGGAGAGAAATACAATTTTTTTTATTAAAAACACACAATTAACTGTGGAAGAAAATCATATTTTTTGAAATTTTATTTTTCCGACTGAGTGAAAATAATGCCTGGACCGGGAATCGAACCCCGGATCTTTGACTTACAAGGTCAATGCTCTACCACTGAGCTATCCAGGCCGACATCCCGGTCTGCATTACTCACTCAGACAACCTTATAGGCAGAAACATCTCTGGTCTATCATTTAGATAGCTCAACAGAAAATAAGCCGCAGGTAAAGGAAAACACCATTAAACAATGGGAGAGAAATACAATTTTTTTTATTAAAAACACACAATTAACTGTGGAAGAAAATCATATTTATTGAAATTTTATTTTTCCGACTGAGTGAAAATAATGCCTGGACCGGGAATCGAACCCCGGATCTTTGACTTACAAGGTCAATGCTCTACCACTGAGCTATCCAGGCCAACATCCGGGTCTGCATTGTATTTCTCTCCCATTGTTTCATGGTGTTTTCCTTTACCTGCGGCTTATTTTCTGTTGAGCTATCTAAATGATAGACCAGAGATGTTTCTGCCTATAAGGTTGTCTGAGTGAGTAATGCAGACCGGGATGTCGGCCCGGTATATGTATACATGTATTTTGATTATTATAAAATAGAGTGTACATGACTCATGCTGTTTTATCTAGTGCTATGAAAAACTGATAATAGAATTGCTCCTTTCAAAAATATTTTAAAGAAATTCTTTTATGAAATGCAACCGTTTTAGAAAAAACATTTGCAACGTCCAAGGTAATATTTTAGCATTTATGAAACATAGAAGAATTAACTTCTGTCATTTTATACATCAAGGACCCACATGTTTTACACGATATTCAGTTAGGGCTGCAAATTGGTCAATCGATAATTTTTAAACAATTATCAAGAATCCATTCAAAAGTGGACGTTACAGTATGCACATATTGTCCTGTTAGAACATGAAGTACGAGCCTTCAGTATGCTCTGTTTAAAGAAGAAAGTATTTCAAACATTTCAAAGACGCCGCTCACAACTATGCAGCAGTGTTGATCAATTTTAACCTTTAGAGAGATGCTCTGGTGGCATTCTCGAAGTTTAAAAGAGCCCGTTTCTAAAGGTTAAGCCTCCTCCATTGTTTATTGCATAAAGAAACAATATATATATGTATATATACATACAAAGGTCGCCAGATTAGAGCTCTCATTCGACAGGGGGCGACATAGATAATTATAAAAAGAAAAATGATGAGCGCCGTAGCTTGGCTCCCTCGCAAGAAAAGGCTAATTAAAAAAAGAAAGTACAATGTTATTGACAAGATGGCAGATGGCAGCAACCTATTTTAGTTACCTATTTTAGCAGTCTATTTTATATTTTTTAAGGAGACAGATGTTAAAATAGGAAGGTTGGGAAAGGTGGAGAAGTTTTAGAGGATTTTGACTTCCTCAGGAAACGTTGATTGGATTATGTTAAAATTCTTCACCACCATGAGGAGAAAAGATGGTGACTGCTTGGTAAGACTGAGAAGTTAGTTGGTAAGGTTAGAAAGATACATTAAGAAGTCATAGATGCTGGTTAGTTTCTAGCGTAGGGGAGGCCGGGTAACGATGTTAAATAGCCATTCGATAGATTTGTTACGTGGGTTAAAAACACGACAGTGTTGTGTTATTGTATATGAGAAAATGTAGTGATTTGCATTACTGTCAGCCCCGCACTCACATTGTGAGGTGCGCGAGCAATGAAACGTGTAGAGATGTGATTTGAACGGGCCATGACCCATTAAAAAGGCTGTTAGAGATGAGGAAAGATCAATGTTATAGTTTGGTACATTTGGGAGAAGGTTAAAGGTAAATCTACCTTTGGTAGAAGTATTCCAATATAGTTGCCATTTTGCCTTAGCCGTGCTTTAAGACATTGTTTGATGTAGGAGGGTGGAAGTGGCAGAAAGAATTCCACTGCTTCCTCTTCAGTGGCAGTTTTTGTTAAATGATCCGCCATTTCATTGCCCGCAACGCCCATGTGAGCTGAGACATGAGCTAAAGAAAGTATCCGGCTTAGACAGGAGATCTAATTTGATTTTCTGAATCATAGGATGGTTACTCCTGCGGCGAGCCAGAGCCTGTAGGCATGAGAGACTGTCACTGCAGATGTGAATTTTTGAATGGGTTAAGGAGGAATTTGACCATGAAATAGCTTGGCAGATAGAGTAGAGCACAGCCTGAAAATCAGTGTTACAGTCCCCAAGCCTAGAGAACCACTGATGAATCAAGACCCCATCTACAAAGGCACAAAATGTGGCACCCAAACCATGAACTGTCTTAGATCCATTTGTATAGATCGCCACAGGGGCTGTAGGAGAGAAGGAGTCGATGTTAGTATGATGCGTATGATCCTCAGCAAGGTGGATGAACTAGCCACCCAGTTTGTGGTGAATTTCTACATCTGGAAATAGTATTTCCTGTAAGTCCTTGTTTCTTAGATGTAGTATACTTGTTCTGTTGTATTCATAATTTAGATTGAGGTGTAAAGAAGGAACACCGGTGATGACGTGGAGAGCATCAGTGGAGATGTTTTTATGACCCCGTGACAGTTGCAAGAGGAAAATCCTTTGCAACGAATTTAATTTTCCTATTGCTCTTTTAGAATGATAACCTCCAATCCCCGGATTCCCGCCCCGTAAGTAACAACTTTTTCCACTATTGTTAGATACAAAGTTTTTAACATTTTAGTACTAATTCCCTATTATTTCCCCATTAATTTGCATGCGTTATGATAATGTATAAAAAGTTTAATTTTAAGAGAGTTTAGATGTTTAATCCAGTTAAAGTTTTTGTCTGTTGTCAGTCCTAAAATTTTCAGGTCATCGACATACCTTACACAGGTGCCCTCAGTCGTCATCGTCGGCTTCCTCTTCAGTAGACGTAGTTTGTAGAAAGTTAATGATTGAGTTTTGTTGGGTGAAAGTTGAAGCTTTAGGTCTTTGAGAAGTTGGTAAAAAGCAGCAAAGGCATCCTGAGCTAAGGACCCCAGATCTTTCCTGCATTTGCCCGAGAGTATTAACGTGAAGTCATCTGCAAAAGCAAATGCTTCAAAGCCTTGCGAACTCATCGAATTAAGTATGTTATTAGCTATGAGTGTCCACAGGACCGGGCCGATGCACGAGCCCTGTAGACAACCTTTCTGTTGACTGTGCACGCTGGAGCCTGATCCTCAGTCGATTAAGAAGGAACGATCAGATAAGTACGATCGGATGACCCCCACCAAATTCCTCGGACTTTCAAGTTTTACTAGGGAATTTAGAATGTGGGGCCATTTAATATTGTCGAATGCCCCTTGGATGTCAAGGGAGACCAAAGTTCTTCTCTGAACCAAAATTGCCGTTATTTTAAGATCTGATTAGATTCCAAAAATTAATTATATCGGACAATTAATTAATTTTTCTAATAATTTTCCTAGGTTTGGAAGTAGGCAGATCGGCCGCCTGGGAAATTAAATATAATGCAGGTAAAGATTGGTCCAGTATTAGGGATGCACCTGTTAACGTGTTTTTAAATTTTAAAATCTATGCCGTCTGGACCTAGTGCTTTTTTATCATTAAAATTTTTAAGCGCTGTGTGGATTTCAACCTTCGTAAAAGCTTTGGCCTCCTGCACGGAGAAAACGATAGAGTAATTGGCGGAATTTGGAACTGTTGACGGGCCGAAAAGTTAGGTAGACCAGGTTATTTTGTTTAGAGTAGAGACTCGGAGACCTTTGTAGCATTATTTCATGAGGTGTAAAGTACTTTTGCGAGTAAACTTTTTGTGCTGCACCGAAGACATTCGTCTGCGTAGAGCAGAAGGCTTTCCATGCAGCGTGTTTTGCTATGCCACTTTGTTTTTTAAGGTTTGCTGCAAGTCTGTTAATTAACTTTTTTGTCTTGTGATTCGGATATTGGTATATGCTTAGTTTTCCGGCTTAAGGCCGTGAGCCTGTTACGCATGTGACGTAGCGTTTTTAGTTGGGGGGACCAGAAGGAGGGGACGTGGTGTCGTTGTACTGACCTCATCCGAAGGAAGTGCTGGCTGCGTGTTTTATGGTTGAGATGAGATGTTCTGTGAAGTAGTCCAGGTGTATTATTGAATCCATGTCATTTAGGTATTGTTGTAAGGTGTGTTCGTTATATTTTATGAGTCTATTGGATTTGGTAAAGTTGGCTCTTTGGGTTGAGAAACGAGCGCGGATTGTTAATTGTGGTGTTGTGTTTAGTGAGTATGTTATGTAATTGTGATCAGAGTTATTGAAAACATCTAGTACTGACCTGTCATTAATCTTACTGAAGGTTTCTGGATTAACCAGTGTAAAGTCTGGCCATTCAGATGCTTCGTGTTTTTGGAAGGTCGGTGATGAATTTTCGCTATTTGCTAGACATAAGTTATGTGTGATAATATGTTCTATTAAGCGGCCTTCCCTGGTATCTTCACGAGGCGATAACCAAAGAGGGGTGTTTGCATTCAAGTCGCAACCGCAGATGAAGAGTGCCTTGCGTGTAATGAGATGTTGCCATTCTTCCAGACAAAGGTCAAAGTCAACCGACCGAGCTGCGTATGCGCTGCCTATGAACGCCTCGCCTTCATTTGTGCTTAGAGTAATGAATATGCAATTATCCCCGATGAAAAGGTGAGCGTATATGAAGTGCGTTGACCTTAAGCGAATGAGTGCATTTTTGCGGCGGGATGAAAAATTTGCCCAGGATGCTGTAAAATCATACAGATGTCCCTCTGCAGAACTATATGCGTCCTGCAGCAGTCCACTATCAAATAAGTTATTCTCCGTAAATTCTTTTGCTGCTGAGTTAACCGCCTTACAGTTATTCAGGTTGATCTGTATGATTTTGATGTTTACTGGAGGAGCAGTGTTATTATTATTAATATTAGTAGAATGCATAGTTAAATGGAATAATTAAGATTTTTATGTAAGTAGACAGAAAGAGATTTAGTAGGAACAGTTACCTGGTGGATAGAAGGTCTGCGGACGATGCCTACTTTCTTGGACGTTATCCAGTTGTATGTTGCTGGTTAAGTTTCGAAGCAGATGAAAGTTTTGTTCAAGCAGCTGTTGATAGCCTGAAACCTTCGAATTATTTTCCGGTGACGCTATATCAGTTTTTCTTGCACATCCGAATCATGACCGAACTATAAAGATTCACCACAAACTTGCCTCTTCAATAATACATCTTTATTGTTATATAAATCGTGGCTGTAATATTTCCAACCATCTACATTGAATTTCTTTTCATCACTGAATATCACTCGATGTTAGCCTTCTTTCCAGGACATTGATTCCTGTGTGAATTTCAAATGATTTTCTTTGGGCTTCTTAGTCAATTTCAGAGCATTTTGCCTCTTTCAGTAAACTAAAGCTGCTATCAGACGGAAGAACGTATATTCTGAAGTATAAGCTATTGCATCTCAAAGCTACCGAACGACTTTCTTGAGCTGAATCTATGATTATTTTTAAACATAAACAAAATCCTCAAATAAAAACGACGGACACAACATTTGACGATAATTCACCTCAAGAAGGTTTGAAAGGAATGAAGATAGAGGATTATCTGGAACCAGGATTCTCTGATTGGAGGATTTCATGCCGAAAACTACTGTGTGAGATGTCAACAGTCAAATATTTGTGATTGAAGAACATACGTGAAACAAGCTGTATCAAACAGGGATATTTCTACCGTTTCCCTCATGAAAAACTTGTTTAAGAGATAGTATGTTCTAATGGCTTTCTGGCAGAACTTCATCTGATAGCACCTTTAATAGTTGAACTTCTTTAACATTATATGGACCGTAGATTTTTATTTGGAGAGTTTTGTTGTCTAGCTAAAGAAAATAATCTCGTATTTCCATATTTTTCTTCTTTCTCACGGTGTCATTTTCGATGACCGATCACATGATTTATGAATGCCATAAAGCATCAATTTTCCTCTGCACAACCACTGAAAGACTGCAATGACTACCCATTGCATTTGTTACAATGTGACGCTCAAATTTATTTAAATACTGCCACAAGATTCAGCGTAAATCCACAGTAAAACAAAGCTGTGGTATTTATGAAAATTGCTTGGAGATAAAAGTTTTGGTGCAGAGATTTATGAAGGCGGACGTGCAATCATTCAATCAATCAATCAATCAACCTACCTATACGAAGCTGTGTAAAAATAAAAATTTGCATAATATAAAATGAATTATTTGTTTTTAACAAATTGCTTCTTAAATAGCTTTAACGATTATTGTATAATTATTTTTTACCAAAAAAAAAAGTTATTGTTATTCTCAATTAAGATTCTGAACTTTGAAAATTTCCGGTTCATCTATCATATCGATAGTTTACAATACACTATTTATATGTTTTGGTATTATTTTAAGGATACATTGATATGATAATATTTAAGAAATACTTTTATGTTTGAAAGCTTAACATTTTCATTAAATTTCAGCATTCAAACATTAAGGAAATTTTTCAAAGTAAATATCAATGAATCTGCAGAATAATACCCAAATAATTTGTCAAAATATAATAATTTAAATAGAGTGAAAGGTTAAGAATTGGTAAGCAGCTGCGCATTTAAAATATTTTAAAAAATATATATAATTTTTAATTTTTTTTTAATTTAATCTTCTGAAGTTTTTTAATTAGAACGTTACAAATGAATAGGGTTCTTGCCAGTGTCATAAATATTATTTTAAAACTACTCCGATCTTACTGCGATCATTTGTTCGTGAGATATCGTGTACACAGACTAACATACTAATACACCAACGGACTAACAAATTAACAGACACCCTACAGACGGACACCATACCCATTTTGATATTTTTGGATTCCTAACACCTGAAAACGAGAAAAAAAGTCAAAAAACCGAGGTCGAAAATTTTCACGATTACCTAAGTTCCCCATACCATACCTATAGTATAATGGGGAACTAATTATGTCATGGTTTGAAAAATATTGAATAAATCACCAGAAATCAAAAATTCAAGCTATAGATTTGAAACAAATGTTATTTAAAAATGTATTCATTTCTGTTTTCAGTGATGTAAAATTTAAAATTGTGCTACATAATAAAAGCAAAGATTGTTTGGTTAAAAAATAGCTTGTAAGAAAGAAAAAGCAGTTCAATTTGAAATTAATGCTTTTCGGTTAAACTGAGATGAAGCAATTACATATTTCGCGATTTATGTCTCTTTGGCAATATTTAACAGTTTTCCAGCAATTAAGATAGGGAATTTTGATTTTTAAAAGCAAAAGCTAAATTTTATAAAAGTTCTTAGATTAAGTAATTATCTGTCTGAAAAATCAGTTTTCAAAGAATTCTGCCCATTTATGAACTCTCCTACTTTTTTTTTTTTTTTTTTTTTAAATTCTTGACGAAGAAAAATTAAGTTCAAAATGTTGTCAAAACTTTTAATTTTACGCTAAATAAAAAATAATTTTCTTGGTTATTAACATAAAAAGTTCATTTTTATCTCAAATTAAAGTTCTCGTGATACGAATATTTTACTTTTTGTTTAATTTTTCAGCGGTATTTGGTCCTTCCAATTTTTAAAACTTTACGGAAAAAGAGTTTGCCGACTTAATATGGAGAAGTTGGTTTCTGTATAAGAAGCATATAGCGGTCTTGGGTTATTTTCTGGCGATTTTATTATTGGCGCATTCTGCTTTGTGTTAGTGGTTGTTTGTTTGTTTTGTTTTTCGAGCTTGGCTTGGCAAAACGACCGTTTCTGCTTGATCGTTCACAAAAGTGTATTTACTTAAAGAAAACTTTTTAAAAACTAGTTTAGTATGAAGAGAATGAAAAATGCATTTCTGTAATGAGTACACTAAGGGACAAAAAAAAAAAAAAAAAAAAAAAAAAAAGCCGCACTGCAGAAAAACTGACTTATACCTTTAGTGTTTGTAATAACTTAAAAACTAATGATTGAAACAAATAAAGTTGTTATGTTTGTATAACATGGAAGTTATAAAATGATATTTATGTTCTTATTTCTGATTTAATAAATCGTTTTATTACACTCTACTAAGTATTTAATAAAAATCTACATAAAATTATCTTTTTAAACGTAATATAATAAACATATACTTTGTATTCAATTATTATTTATTATATGAAATAAACAAATGCAATTTTAATGTATGAAATAAAACTATTTATTTGTTAGGTTTAAACAATATTACTTAATAAAAATATGTATTCTGCATTGGATAATTCCGCCTTTATATGGAATTGCTGCTTTAATGCACAGTGGCATAGTATTTTACAGTTTTTTAACATGAAACATAGAAATGGCACAGTGCCAAATATCATAAATATTTTTTTCTAGTTCTTGCAATTCTAAGTTCTTGCAATAATAGTCTAGTTCTTTTTCTAGTTCTAGTGGCATAGTATTTTACAGTTTTTTAACATGAAACTCAGAAATTGCACAGTGCCAAATATCATAAATAATTTTTTCTAGTTCTTGCAAAGTTCTAATTTACAAAATTCTAATTTCCACCCTTTTTTATAGACTGAACATTTTCGAGCTGATTAAGATAAGGACTATTTTAAGGTCTAGTAAAGAAGAAATTCTGCGATATTTTTTGTGGGATTTAATTTTAAGTAAAAAAAAAAAAAAGTTATGATAACTTACAAAATTATAGATGCTCATGGAAATGGATAAGTAATTTTAACAGCTTGAATCAAATAAATTTACCACAGGCACCATGTAACAAAGTGAATTATCGTCTTGAAATGCTGATTGTGGATTGTCTGAAATACCTCCAAAATAATCAGTCAGGCATCAATTTTTTAATGGCCAAGTTTTATATCGGGTTAATCAATGCCTTGGACACGAAGATTTGTCCAACGCACTGAAAAATTATGCATTTTCGTATCGTAATGTATGGAGAATGTGTCACTGTTTTAAAAGTGCAATTTTCATTCAGTTGGTCACATTTTCGTGATCAGACCTGCTTGTTTCCGTCAGTTCGAAATAAGTTAAACTTGACTCCTCAGAGAGAAGCACTTCAGCCTAATAATTAACTAATCATTTTTTTAAATATCCGTCTGATGTCTTGATTTTCCAATTCTTTTCGTTAAGAATGGTTTTTTTTTTTTTTTTTTTTTTTTTTTTTTTTTTCAAATTATTTTTGCAATTAAACCTGCTTTGGTTAATTATTGTTGCACTGTAGTTAAATAAATTATGTTAATAAACACTTTTTCTGAATCCCTTCTACGTTCTAAATGTGATACAAACTTTTCTTTTTTTTTTTTTTTTTTTTTTAAGCACTGGCTGTTTAACTTGCTTCCATCTCGGTTGGATGGGCAACGTGGCCGCCTAAGGAAAAATTTCTACTTTAAAGAGCCAAAAAAATTTATATTTTGCTAAAAACCAGATCACTAATATTTCGTTAACATTTAATCATTTTGACATCCCGCGTATTATTATTATTTTTTTTTTTCACTCTAAAATTAATATTTCTTGTGGTATCGTTAATTGCCCTATTCTTGCCATTTTTGAAGAAATATTGCATATCGTTTTTAACACTTAGCTCAATCCCAAATTGTACGTGGAATAAAACGTAATAAAATCTTTAAAAAAATTACTTTTAAAACAATAAAATTGGCAATTGCGGAGAAAAAAATGGAAAACATCCAAGTGCAGCTTTTTTTTTCCTTTGTCCCTTAGTGTATTTATCAAAAAACCGTTTTGAATCAGCTTTCATCGTGTCACCAACGAGCAATATATAGCCAATAATCGGACTTTTTCAGTATTTTTTTATGGACAATATGTAGTGATTTTTTCCGCCGAAATTTTTTTTATAAACATACATAACCTCATGAGAATAGTATTCTGTAATTTTTTCAAAATTTTTTGTGTATGCGCCCGTGGAGACCTTCCTTGTTAGTAAATGAAGACTATACAAAGAAAACTAGTATGTTGTGGCCACCACAAGACTTTCTTCTATAAATTTCTCTACAAATTCACTTAGGGCAAATAATTTATTAAAACTATTACTTATTAAAATTATCTAACATGATGAATACAAATGATTTTCATCTTAGAGAAAATTAACATTAATTATCCAAAGAAAGACAATTTTATTGTCTATAAATAACGTCCTAAAAAATGCGTTTTTATACTGGTTATCTCACATATCAAGTTTCGTACACTTATATGCCATATAAGTTGGTATATAGCCTTCCCGTTATTGAGAAATTTCTAGTATAGCAGCGCCATCTGTTGGCTTATAAGCATCCAACTTGAATCAGCATGATGTCTCATAATGGCCTTCTCTCATATCAAGTTTTGTTTGATTATATGCAATAGAACATAAGATTTTGCCCTTCCTTAAATTGCAGAAATCACTGTGTAGCAGCGCCACCTGTTGAGCAGTTAACACCAAAAGTTGATAGGTACTAATTTATATCAAGGTGCATCTGCATATACATTTATATGCAATTCTATACAGTGGTTCTTGAAAGATATACTTCCCTTAAATTGCGAAATCACTGTATAGCAAAGCCACCTGTTGACTGATAAGCTTTCAAATAGAATCAGAATAATGTCTCATAACGGCTTTCTTACTTATCAAGTTTTGTTTGATTATACGTAATAAAACCTAAGATATAGCCTCTCCGTAAATTGCGGAAATCGCTGTAAAGCAGCGCTACCTGTTGAGCGGTTAACACCAAAAGTTCATATAGGCACTAATTTAGATCAAGGTGAATCTACATATAAATTTATATATAATTCTGAGCAGTGGTTCCGGAGATACAGTTGCCACAAAATTTTTGTCACACACACGCAGAGAGACAGACAGACATTTTCTAAAAATGGTGAAATCGTGTTCTGGAACTTTGAAAACGTAAAAAAACCGGAAATCAAAAAATTTTTACGAATCCAATATTTTCTTCTATTGAATATAGAAGAAAGTAAAAATGTGATAAATAAAAAATTACTATTATTATTCAAAACTTAAGAAAACGGGTGTGCTTGGATTCGAGGAAACCTGGTTACCTTGGCTTTGAAAAAAAAAACGATTTTCTCCTTTTTTTACTTTCTTCTATATATATATACAATTAAAAAGGTAATTAATTTCTGAAAATTTTCTAACTCTGGTTTTCGATGGATTTACACGCTTTGAGGTGCTCGAAAATAATTTGACTGTTTTTAGAAAATATCTGTCTATATGTGTTGATCGCAAATTTTGTGGACGCTGTATCTCACGAACCAAAGAACGAAATTTAACCAAACTTGATATTCCGTTGGACTTTGATCTAAACTTGTGCTGGTTAGATACGGGAATCAATCGCTCTCTAGATGGCGCTGTGATCCCGTTTATTCTAAATTTCTAACCTGACAGTATACGACAAAATTTCGTATAAATGTACAAAATGAGAGTTATTACTTTCTTCTATATTCAATCGAAAAAAGTACTGGATTCGTAATTATTTTCGACTTCCGGTTTTAGACGGATTTACACGTTTTAAGAGGTCTTGAACACAATTTGACCATTTTTACAAAATGCCTGTCTGTCCGTCTGTATGTGTGTGATAAAAATTTTGCGGTTACTGTATCACCGGAACTACTGCTCAAAATTGTATATAAATTTATATGTATATGCACCTTGACTTAAATTAGTGCCTATCAACTTTTTGTGTCAACCACACAACAGGTGGCGCTTTATACAGCGATTTCCATAATTTAAGGGGAGGCTATATTTCAGGTTCTATTGCGTATAAATAAACAAAACTTCATAATTGAGAAGGCCACTATGAGATATTACGAATATTCAATTTTAATGCTTATCGGCTGACAGGTGGCGCTGCTATACACCTATTTCAGCAGTTGAAGGGAAGGCTATATCTCAGGAACTGCTGCACAGAATTGCATATAAATTTATATGTAGATGCACCTAGGCATAAATTAAGGTCTATCAACTTTTGGAGTCAACCTCTCAAAAAGTGGCGCTGCTACACAGTGATTTCCGAAATTTAATTGAAGGCTATATCTGAGGTTCTAATGCATATCATCAAACAAAACTCGATATGTGAGAAGGAAATTATGGAACATTATGCTGATTCAATTTGGACGTCTATCGGCCTATAAGTGGCGCTGCTATACTGAAATTTTCCTCGATAGTGGGAAGGCTATATCTCAACATCTGTGGCATATAACTGTTCGAAACCTGATATGTGAGATAACCATTATAAAAACGCATTTTTAAAATGCTATTTATAGACAATAAACCAGTCTTTCTTTAGATATTTAGTGTTAGTTTTCTCTAAGAGAAAAATCGTTTGCATTGATCCTGTTATATAATTACAGTTTTAAATAATTATTTGTACTTAATGAATCAATATAGGAAAATATAGAAGAAATGTCTTGTGGCGGACACAACATATTAGTTTTTAAATGATGGTTGTAAAATCAATACGAATTATTGATCATAATAGTAGTAAACTAGGGGAAAAAAGTTTGTGTATGTACTAGCATCGCTTCCCTCCCGGTGGTGGGGAAGTACCTTATTACCCCAAGGCTAAAAATTTTCAATATGAGTATCTTTCGAAAGTACTCGTCAATACCTTTAAAAAGAATGGTTGAACAATAGATCTGTGATAATTTAAAACAAAGTTATCGATTTTTTCGTTTTTAACTGGGGAAAAAAAAATCTCATTTCTTCTGATTTTGGCACGAAATTGACTTTTTTTCGGCATTTAAAGTTATAATTTTGTGAGATGAATGTCGTCTTCATTCATCATGGAAAATAATTTTAATAAATAATAATTTAATAAATAATTTGTACTGCCTGAATTTGTGTAAAATTATATAGACGAAAGTCTTGTTTTGGCCACAATATGCTAGTTTGGTAGTAGAAGTGGTAGAATTACGTGTGTGTTAGTAATTGATGCGATACAGAATTTCGTGCACTTTAAGATTCATGAATACTGATATAATAGAAACCAGTGATTATTATTATTTATTATTATTATTATTGTTTCGTGTGTTTTATTTATATTTTATTTTTTTCATGTACAGTCGGTAACAAAAGTCTCCGAACACTAGCAAAAATTCTTATATAAAAAAAGTACACAATACAGTTTTGTTAAATAAATCCTTGTCAAATCTGTTTTTAGATTGACTAAGAACAGGATTCGACAAAGATTTATTTAACAAAATTGTATTAAGTATGTTTTTTATGTAGGAATTTTTCTAGTGTTCGGAGACTTTTGTTACCGATTGTACACGAAGCGTACATTCGTGCGTGTCAGTGATTTCTGCGCTCCTGAATTTCCTATAATTTGTGATTTATGTGTAGCAATGTATCTATATTTATTGATGCTTCTCTTCATTGCTTTCATTTTATTTTTCGATTAGTGCTGTACAGAAATAAAACATCGATGTTTTTAATGTTTTTGCATTTTCATAGTTTTGATATTTTATTTAAAATAAATAAATAAATAATGTACATGTTTAACTTCACCCAAGTAGCACAAGAACGTTCTTTGAACGTTTAATAACGGTTACAGCAGTTCAAACACCGTGTTTCGTGTCAATAGAACGTTCTATTGTACGTTCAAAAATAGTATTATTTAAAACGTTCTGAAAATGTGTGCTTTGTACCATCTATAACACGTACAATTCTAGTTCTATATAGAACGTTCAACTATATGACCGTCATAACACGTTCTGTAACAGTGTAATTATAACGAACATGACAAAAGGATTTTTAAGTATACTATTGGTAGGCAAACTAGTTTAATCATGAAAATTTTAGACTTCGGTTTTTGAATTTTTTACACGTTTTGTGGTGTGAAGAATCCGAAAATCAAAGGTTGGTATGGTGCCTGTTAATGGGTATCGGTGCCTATTAGTGTGTTAGTCTGTTAGTCCAGGTAAACGAAATCTTAACAACAAATGATTGCAGAGAAATCGGACCAGTTTTAAAATATCACGTATGATATCAATCCTATTCAGAGATTTGCAACATTCTAATTTAAAATCTTCGTCAGTTATTCGAAATTTATAATTTTTTAACATGATAGCGGATAGGGCCTTTTTTATATTTTCAGTTTAACGTTTTGTTAGCACGTCAATGAAGAATGCTCAACTAGAAGTAGTAGCGGTGAAGTGAAAAAAATTACAAAATTTTAAATTGGTGAAAATAAAATTGTGGATATTTTATTTCAAAAATCAATGGACAGAATTTAACGAAATTTGTTATATAATTGGAACTTGCCCTCAATTGGTGTTTTTTTTAATTGCATATGGGATATTTCGCCTGATAGGTGGCGCTGCTACGTAGTGAATCCCACCAGTTATGTGATGGTTATATCTCAACTTCTATAGTGTACAAATTCATAAAACTTGATACACGGGGTGTATGTATAAGGAGGTGTATATACATTTTGAATGTATACATTGGCCAACAGGTGGCGTTACTAATCTGCAATTTAATTACGTTATCTGAAAGGCAATATTTCAGCTCATGTGATTTAAAACAAAACTTAAACTTCTAAATTTTGTAATATACTGAAGTTATATGTGAAATCGATTTTATGTAAAACGTCACTGATGCACATCGGCCAACATGTCGCGTGGCTATGTTGCAATTTAATCCCATAACGGGAACGAAATATCTCAACTTCTGTGATTTATAAATGTTGTAAAAGTTGTACGTAAAATTGCTAGTATATAAAACTCTACTGATTAACTTTGGGTGCTCATCGGACGACAGGTGGCGCTGCCACGTTCCAATTTATAAAAAGCCTATATTTTCTATTTACGGAAAGCCTATATCTCAGCTTCTATAATATATATACTCATCAAACCTTGTGTGTGACATACATTTGATATATTGTTGATACAACTTGGTTGTATAACCAGTAATACTCAATGCTTTTTTTTTCTTTATTTTATTTTATTTTATTTTTCTTTATTTCTTTATTTTTTTTTTTTTTTTTTTTGGGGGGGGGGGTATTCATCGGACATCAATTTCTCTCCAAGGAATAAGTATCCATCATTCCCGAGGGAGGAGAAGGGGTGTATGGAAGATTTTTCAATATGTTTACCTTTAAAACGAATGGTTGAACCATCGATTTCTGATGATTTAAAAACAAATTTATCTACTTTTTTATCATTTTTCATAATAATAACAAAAATGAAAATCTTTAGAAAATTATGTTTTCTAAGATTATATTTTCTAGATCTAGCATAAAACTGATTGTATTCTGATTTATGAAAATCGTATGCATTCGCCAGAGGAAAGTATTTAGATAAATAATAAATTTAATAAATAACATGTTCTGTACTGCAAGAGTTTGAATGGGAAAATATGGACGAATGTTTTGTGATGGCCTCAATGTACAAGTTTTAAAAATGTTTAAGATTTGAGTCTAATGGAAATCGTGAACAAAAAAGAAAATCCCGGATGTTATTGAATGAGTAATATAGTGCATGGTCAGCAGAATTGCAGTCACAAAGATTTTCGCGCTTTAATTTGCAGCTGTTGCGGGAAGTCAAACCAAACGGTTTGGCAACTTTATCGCTAATTTGGCTATATTTTCTCCTATCCTTAATTATTTCTTTTCTTTTATGCATTTTCTTATCCTTAGATAAGATAGAGAAAGTATTGCTTTTTGGGTTAAATTTTGAAAACTGCGTTTTTTTAATACTTACGCGTTTTGAGGTCCCCTGACTCCAAATATCAAGTTTTTACGTTTGATCTCTGAGTGTGTATGTGTGTCTTTGTGTATGTGTATGTGTGTCTTTGTGTATGTCTATGCGTATGTGCCTGTTATCAGCATAGCTAAAAAACAAATAATTCCAGAATATGAAAACTTAACATTCTAAATCAGTGTCATATAAGGATGCTGCACTTAGCTTTTCGTTGAGATCATGGAAATGGTTCGTGTACAGGGATATCCATAATAATTCAAATACATTAAGTATGTGGGTAAAATTTTTTGCTATTTACAGTTTAACATCTATAGCCTGTACTAAACAAAATGAAATGAACATACATTTTTTATATGCATAAAAGCATGTTTTGTGGAAAATATGGTATGAGAATCGTTCTCCTTTCCTTTACAGGTCTACCCAGGAATAAAAATTTCTTTATACCTATGCAGAGAACAAAATAAAAAAATTTTAAAGTGAAATTTTTAAGGCTTGTTTCGCGCATAATTACACGTTTTGAGGGTCCCTAAATACTAAAATGAAATTTTAAAATGTTAATCTTTGTGTATGTCTGTTATCAGCTAACTTTAGAACATATATTTGCAGACAATTTAAATTTTGTATTTTGAAGTTGATTATGAGGTTGCTACTTAAAATATTTGACTAAGATTAATAAGCTTCAAAAGTGGTGAGATCGAAGTTGATTGAATAATTTCAAATGAACTTTTAAATTTAATATCAACCAAAAATTATTTATAGTAAGTACTATATTTAACCCCCTCACTAAGAGAGTTATTCATCAAAATTTATTTGTTCCTAAAAGTAGTTTGAAATATTTGAAACGTAGATTTATATATAGTACTTGTTACCTTACACCTTAATCCGCAATTTGTGTTTATAGCATTCAAATGCTAGGTAAGAGTAAGAAAAAGTCGGATGAGTGCCACAAGATTATTATTAAAATTTAAATAAAAAACAGTCTTTTTTTTTTTAATATTGATAATATATAATTAACTAGTTAGTTGGCACAGGTGGACTCTGCTCAGTTCCCCATCTTATTTATGTTCTCATATATTTCTAGTGCGAGACATATTATAATCATGTTAAAAGAAATGAATTTCGCCAAAGCTTGATAGAGTGACAGAAAGAAATCCCCGCCTAATAGGCTATCCTTCGTTCACTTCGATATATTTATCTTATTCTAATCTATTAATTTATTTTATCAGGGTCAATTCCGTTGTTTAGTTTTCATGCTACTATTTCCAATGCAATAATCCTCAAAATTCATATTTGTATGAAAAATTTACAATTTCGCTATGCTGGTAAAATCGTAAATTACGAATAATTTACGAAATTTTCCTATTAGAATATTTGTATTCAATCATGTTCAAAAAAATATTATAAATGTAATTTTGAAGTTGTCTAATGTATTTATGATCCTCAAAATGGAAGTTTATGCTCAATTTTACCACATTCTGTCATTTTAAGTAAATCGTAAATTCCAAATAACTTACAAATTTTTTAAATTGGAAAAATCATAGTCTATGATATTCATGCCAGTATCCTAAATAATATTTCGTAAGTGGTTTGACATCTTTACGATGAAAACATCCCTCAAGATTGACGTTTATGCGAAATTTTGCTCTATCCTGCCATGTTAAGAAATTCGTAAATTTCCAATAACTTACGAAATTTTTATATTGGAAAATTCATAGTCAATAATATTCATGCCAGTATCCTAAATAATATTTCAAAAGTAGTCTGATATCTTTACGATGAAAATATCTCTCAAAATTGACATTTATGTCAAATTTTGTCCTATTCTGCCATGTTAAGAAATTCGTAAATATCCAATGACTTGCGAAATTTTCAAAGTAGCTTATTTATAGTTACTGATGTTCATTCCGGCATCAAAACTATTTTAAAACTGGTCTGACATTTTTACAGTAAAAAGTTTCCATTTAATGCACGTTTAAGTGAATTTTTGTCCTATTCTCCCATGTTAAGAAAATCGTAAATTTCTAATAACTTACAAAGTTTTTAAATTCGAATGTTGTAAATGAATAGGGTTCTTGCCAGTGTCGAAAGTAATACTTTAAAACTGATTTGACCTCTCTGCGACAATTTGTTCTTGAGATATTGTGTACACAGACTAACACACTAACACACTAACCCACTAACAGACACCCTACAGACAGACACCATACAAATTTTGTCATTTTCGGATTCCTCACACCTGAAAACGTGTAAAAAAGTCAAAAAACCGAGGTCGAAAATTTTCACGATACCTAAGTTCCCCATACCTATAGTATGATGGGGAACTAAAAGTAATTTTTATTTCATTATCTATTTATTTATTTATTTGGGTTTGGAAAGGGTCTGATAAATGAAAAAAAAAATATGTTTTATGATAAATCTATATTAATAAATCTGACTTTTGTCTGTACATTTTTCGTAATTAAAAAATTTTGCGATATCTTGAAGTTCCACACATCATGAGAGCCAAAAATGATTTCAGAAAACTTTCTCTTTCTATATGTGAGTGCATGTGTGTGTCATTGTGTGTATGTTTATAACGCTATTTTTGTCAGGATATTACATGAGAATGGCATCATTTTCCATTAATAAATTGCTTAGCCTCTGAATAAAAAAATTCTAATCTAATAAAGCCTCTGAAAATTAGATACAAAATAATAATACTAATACTTATTATAATAATAGCAATAATAATAAATAAATAAATAAATACAATAAAAATAAAATAAAAATAAAATAAAATAAAAATAAAAAAGCGTAGAAATGCATGCAATTTTTTCTTGTTGTTTTTATTCATTTTCCCCCTTTCTTCATCGAGCCTGACTTTATCGGTTTTCGTCCGGACTGGGCTCAGGCCTTAAACTTTCGGCTCGTGCAGACCTCTGGTATAACATTTTGTATAAAAATGCACAGATTTTTTTAAACTAAGGATTGTGAAATGAATTTTCTTTTGTTCATATAATATTGATAATCATTCAAGAAAACTTTTTATACAATCGGCAGCAAAATTACTGAACACATCCACATTTTTCATATACCATTTTTTTTTTTTTTTTTTTTTTTTTTTTTTAATAGTTTGACCGTTATTTTTTATCACAAACTTACTTTTCTATGAACAGCATAAGACTAAGATCATGACTCGATAAATATTTACTCAAGAAAACAATAATGTGCACGAAATTTTTATACGATATAAGAGCTATATAAAAAATAACCTATTTTAAACTTTTATTTTCCATATAAAGCTCTAAAGATAGATTTTAGGAGATTTCTTCTTCTTCATTTGAAATCAAGCATATTTTAAGGCATTAACTGTAGGGTTTATCACTAAATTAAACAATATAGTGAAGAAGAGATGGAAACTTTTTTATAAACAATGAGATTCGAATTATTTTTCTCTTTTGTTAATTACGAAATTTATTACTAAAAAATAAATAATTTCTGTATTATACTCGTATCAATAAAAATATAACTATTTTTTCTTTGAGTGACACAACTATAATACAAAATTAGTTACGCTGGGACCATCACAAAACTTTCTTTTATATCATTCTATATGAACAAAGTTAGCTACGATTAGCATTTACAGAATTTTAATCAACTTACCATCATATAAAAAACTTTTTATATACGTAATTTCGTGTAATTTTCAGCAATAGATGCTGAAATGTAGACTGTAGACATCTAGAAATCGTAAAAAGTAATAGCAGCACAACTTGTTTGCCAATTTGTATCCGAATTCAATCAGAATAAATTTTAATAATATATTTTTCACATACCAAGTTTGTGGTATTTAAATGACAAAAGTTGAAATAAAATTTTAACTAAACGGGTAAAACTTCAACGTAGTAGCGCCACCTAACATAGCCGATATGGAAAATTAATTTATTTAACTTTACAATAGCCATCTCACAAACGAAATGTGATGCTTTTAAATATCATAGAAACTGATATACTGCCTTCCCGTTAACAAGATTAAATTGCAGCATAGCAGAAGCACCTGTCGACCGATATGCACCCAAATTGAATCAGCAGAGATTTACATAATGCTGATCTCATATATAACTTTAGTGCATTTATGTATCATACAAGTTCTGATACAACCTTTCCTTATATGGGATCACATTATATCAGCGCCACAAAATGGACAATAATATCTTAAAAGCTAATAAGCACTAATTTACTTCCTGGTCCATTCAAATGTTATGTTACTTTGCGTCAATTGCTTCTTGAGAAACCGCGTCCACATTTATTTATTTCTATTTATTTCTTTATTTTTTAACGAACTCACAGTCATTTTCAAGTGAAAAAAAAAGCCAAATCATACTCAGAAGTCACAAAACGTGTATATTTATCGAAAACCGGAAGTTAAACATTTTCACAAATCTAGTGCTTTTTTCTTATGTAAGTAACAAACATAATAATAATAAACAGTGAAGTGATCATACGTTGTAAATAATCTATGATATTGTAAATTTAGAAGCTGAAACAATAAAAAAAAAAATAAATAAATAAAGTAGCTAAAAATTTTGTTTTCCTTATTTATTTATTACTTTCTTCTATAATAAAAAGAAGAAAGGTTTGATTCGTAAATATTTTTGGCTCCCGCGTTTCGATAGATTTTTCCCTTTTTAAGATGTTCTAATAAAAAATTGATATTTCTTAGAAAATGCCAGTTTGTCTGTGTGTTTGGACATGTGTGATAAGAATTTTGTGTCATCTCTAGGTCAAAAACTAATGAACAGAATTTCCTGAAAACTTATATTTTGCTCCCCCTTGATATCAGTTAGTGATTATTACCCCCCCCCCCCTTTTTTTTACACATATAACGCTCAACAGGTCGCACTGTCATTTATTTTTTTTCAAAATTTTTAATATTACAATAAAGGAAAAAATTTCTTATAAATACACACAATAGGGATTTCTTTAGTTGAACATTGTCAAACTGATTTTTTAAAAAATATTAACGGTGAACAAGACTTTTAACAAGAAGAATAGCAATCCTTCCCCCCTCCTCGGGTGTGTAAATTTTTATAATATTTTTTCAAAATTACTCGTTGATATCTTTTAAAACGAACGGTTGAATCAATTATCTGTGATAATGTAAAACAAAGTTATCGATATTTAAAAAAAAAAAAAGTTAATATTATTATTATATATATATATATATATATATATATTTTATTTTGTTTTTCAATTTTACTGTGTAAAATGTGTGATTTAATCTAAACTATGTGAATTGTATTAGAAAATAAAGAAAAAAATTGTGTGATAGTCACAAGACACTAGTTTAACATTTCCTGTAATTTATTGTAATTGATTCATATAAGCAGGCATGCGATTATTTTAGTTGCGATCAAATTTTTATATTTTACTTCATAATAAACGTCAATTATTTTGCAAAATATTATTAAATAGATACGCAATAACACGTAATATTAAAAAAAAAAAAAAATCTTGAGTTTTGTATTTCTCACAAAAATAATAAATATAATTAAATTAAATTCCTTTTCAATTAATAATATAAAAGTGATATACATTTTGCTGAATCTTGAATCTTTAAAAAAAAAAAAAAAAAAAAAAAAAAAAAAACGAAAAAATTCGCCAAACTGTGAAATTTTTATTGGGTTTGCCAGTTATGACAACGGAAGCACTTGGACTCCAAGGTCCAAGATAGATAACGGTAACTTTTTCTGTCATTATTTTCATTGCGTGTGGTTTAAGATATCTTCCTGACATTTGGATACACTATCTACAGATAAGTTTATTCTACACAATTTTCATATGTCTAGTCTAGGATTTCCATAGTTTTGCCCAAATCTGCATTCAAATTTAACAAAATTAAATAAATTAAAGTTTTCAAAAACCATAAAAAATAAACAAATAAATAAATAAAGAGTAATAATAATAATTTGAAAACATTAATTTTTTAAATTTTTCATGCTAACTACCTTTTAATTATTTATTATTATTATTTTTTTCCCCATTCGATTTTGTATTATTACAGTTTAATGTTAGATATATTTAAGTATATTTGTTTAGATTTTATTGTTAGACTGTAGTATTGTAAAATCAAGGGAAAAATAGTTAGCAGCCGGCTCTCTAAAAATTTTAAAAATATTTTAAATTTTAAAATTTATTTATTTTATATTTAAAAGATTTTCAAGAAATTTTATCATATTTTATATTGTTATATTTCAATGCATGTGTAAGTAAAATTCATAAACTCTAAATCAATACTTTAAAATTAAATCTTCACAAAATCGATAATAAATAGATTAATTAACTAATTTTAATTTTTTTTAATACTTCTCTTAAATATTTTTATTTTCTCCCATCATTTGTACATTATTACTCTTTATCAATAGAATATATAACATATCTAGGTATTAATTTGTGAATTCATTGATAAGTTAAAGTTTAAAAATAGTTCTATGTTTGAATGCCAAAAGTTTGCAATAAGTTTCAGTATTTAAACATATACAGTCGGTAACAAAAGTGTCCGAACACTAGCAAAAATTCCTATGTAAAAAAAGTACACTTCATACGGTTTTGTTAAATAAATCTTTATCGAATCATGTTCTTACACTGACTAAGAATAGGATTCGACAAGGATTTATTTAATACAACCTTACGAAGTGTACTTAATTTACATAGGAATTTTCGTTAGTGTTCGGACACTTTTGTTACCGACTGTATATATCTATCTATCTATCTATCTATCTATATATATATATATATATATATATATATATATTTAACTTAACAAGAATTTCGCAAATTAATTACCCAAATATGGTTAGGTTCTATTGTTAAAATATATTAATGCAAAATCAAAGGGAAAAATAATAATTAGTCAGTAAGGAGCATCTAGAACTTTTCAGTTTTCTTTAATTATAGTTAAAAAAAAAAAAATGAAAATACTGTATGTTATTATATTTGAAGACATGTACGTAAAATTTTATAACACAAAGGCACACGTACATACAAATGAATCACAAAATCCAAAGGGAAGAAAAATGAAAGAAAGAAAAGAAATAAAGAAAAAAAACAAACAAACATAGACAAACAATATGAAGGTGATTCTTAATATTTCTAAATGTTTTAAATTATTTTATTTTATTTATTATTATTATTTTATTATTTGTTTTGTTTGCAGAAACAACTTTTAATTAATTATTTATTTATTGTTCAAAAAGTTTTACCACATTTTATACTGTTATATTTCACTGCATGGTGTATGTAAAATTTATAAACTCAAAATCAATAATTTAAATAAATTTTGCATACGCATGATTTGAAATATGAAAATATTAAGGAAATTTCACGGAATCTATTTAAATATATATTTATTTATTTATTTATTTATTTAACGTATTTAAAATACACCGCTGTTCAAAATTAAAGGAACAAACCTGCTTTCCTATTTTCTTCTTTTGTACATAACTTTTAAACAAATAAACACATGGACATAAAATTTGGCTGGCATGTTCTTTATCATACCATTATTCGAATTTTACATAACTTTAGCATAAGCAATAATTTTAAAGTAATAATTATTAATTTTTCTCAAAAGTAAGCTTTGGAAAGAATGAAAAATTTCAACAATTTTAGTAAAGAAAACTTAATGAAAAATTGTGTTAATGATGCATTATAGACAAGTGAACACGCACATGCCCTCAAATGTTAAAAACAAAATCCTGATTTTTCTTTCTGTGTTCATTTCTCTTTTACTTTAATAATGGAATTTTTGAAAAAAAAAAATAATAATAATAATAATTACTAATTTGTATAAACTGTGACCATCACTAGAATAATAAAAACGTCGATAAATAATTTAATAATGAACGTTTTATCCGATTTTCATGTTTCTATGTAAAATTAAAAAAAAATATTCACACGCGAAAAAATAAAGAAAGAAAAAAGAAAAAAAAAAAAAATGACTACAAGAAAAAATTTTCGGTTTTAATCTACAAATAAAATATAGATGCACGTACATCTTTAACCTATCTGTAATGCACCTTCATGACCATTTTTCATTAAGTTTTCTTTTCTAAAATTGCTGAAATTTTTCATTTTTCCAAAGTTTATTTTCGAGAAAAATTTACTGATTTTTAGTTTAAGAATTATTACTTATGCTAAAGTTATATAAAATTCGATTCATGGTATTTTAAAAAACATGCTATCCAAATTTTATACTTCTGTGTTTATTTGTTTAAGAATTATGTGGAAAAAAAGAAAACGAGGAAACAGTTCATTGTTTTAATTTTGTACACTTGGGTACTTCTTTTAACTAATTTTTATTTTTTGTTTTCCATTGACTCTGCATTATTATAGTTTAAAAATAGAATATGTAACATATCTGGGCATTAATCTGAGATTCCATTGATAATTTAAAATTTAATAAAAAAATTTTGTGTTTGAATGCTAAAATTTGCAGTAAGTTTCAAAATTTAGACATAAAAATATATTTAAGTTTTTTTGCTTAACTTATTAAAATCAATATCAAAATATGGTTATATTCTATTGTTAAATTATAATGATGCAAAATCTAGGGGGGAATAATAATTAGTTAGCAGGGGGCATATATCTTAAATTTTTTCAAAATATTCCAAATCTTGAATTTATTTATTTGTTTTTGAATTCAAATATTTATCCAGAATATTCAAAATACTTGATCGTTTCTTATACCATATTACAATGCACTACACAAAAAGGAAAAAAGGAAAGAAAAGATAAATAAGGAAAGGAAGGAAAAAAAGAAAAATAAAATAACAAGTGCAGAACTTTGAATAGACACTATAAAATTCAAGAATTCGAAGAAAATGGAAGAACTCGCAACAATTGTTCCGGGTCGAGAAAAGACATAACCCTTCATCAACCGAACAAAGTAGGCACGAATGCTGCAAAAAAAACTGCAACGTAGCTCTTGTATTTTCAGCACTCGTGCCTACTATGTTCGTCTGACGAAGGGTCGTGTCTTCTTTCGACCCGGAACAATTGTTGCGAGTTCTTCCATTTTATGATACAAGACATTTTTAGCACGTACAAAGAACGTTCAAAAATTGTTTACATAACGTTGTGAGAACGTGTGTATAGAACGTTTTCAGAACGTTTCTACACTATTTTAGAACGTTTACAGTACGTTTTCTAGAACGTTCTGAAAATGTGTATAACGTTTTGAAAACGTTCTAAAAACGTTTAGAACGTTCTGAGACCGTGTACATAGAACGTTCTAAGAACGCTTCTATAACACCGATGGTGATAGTTACACGTTCATTGAACGTTCTCTGAACCGTACTATTGTACGTCTTCAAGATGGACAGATAGACGTCTATAACACGTTCAGAGTGAACGTTCTTAGAACGTGTTTGCAGAACAATTTTTGAACGTTCAGAGAACGTTTCGGTGCTGCTTGGGCAGTTCCTTCGCGTATAGGAAGCTTCCACGTGTGAAATTAATACCTCTAGGTGAGAAAATGGGTTATGGAAAAGGGGAAACCATCATCTCTGTGGATAACAGAATTTAATGACATGTCTTTTCTAGACCACTCTAGGTGTAGATCACAGTACATTGCCAATTGCTCAAAGTGTAGCTCTACTGCTACGTAAAAACACATTCTCTCACTCACTTTGAACGTCGAAAATATCAGTAAAATTTGACAATAATTTTATTTACAATCACAACGAAAATTATTTTTAAATCTTGTAAATTTAACTAGATGTTAATAAAGTCTTAATCTATTACACAGCATTTGGAAGCATCTATCTTTTACACAGGACGTGGGGTTGAAGTTTGAGCAGGTTTTATGTTGCACTAGTGCAACGTTATGAACAATTAGCGACGGCTCGGGACTCACCCCTATGGTTTGTTGTGAGACATGCCATCCTCTACAGGTTGAGGATTGAGTGGATTTTATGTCGCACTAGTGCTTCAGTTAGATACCATTGGCGTCTTGGCGAATTCGACATTTATCACCAAACGCAAGCAACGTGCTGGGATCTCTATTCTAGGAATATGAATCCGCAAGTCCCTAGAATAAACATTTCCTTCAACGGTCTCAGAGATCAATGTTTTGGTAAAAGGGTTAACTAACAAGAGATAAGTAAGGTCATTCTTTGCGTTGTAAACGTTTTGGGTGATATAATCGATGTGCTTGCGTCACGTAAGTCTGATAACAAAGTGTAGACACAAATATTTGACCTCAGTTCCGAAGTTAACACAGGAGCCATAGATGTTGAATGGAGGAGGTACAGTCGGCAACAAAAGTGTCCGAACACTAGCAAAAATTCCTATGTAAAAAAAGTACACTTCATATGGTTTTGTTAAATAAATCCTTATCGAATCCTGCTCTTACACTGAGGATTCGACAAGGATTTATTAAACAAACCGTGTGAAGTGTACATTTTTTACATAGGAATTTTTGCTATTGTTCGGACACTTTTGTTACCGACTGTAGAATTCTTTTCCTAGAGAAGTTAACTGCTCTAAGGGGTACATACAAATGAAACACTTCCGTTTGCAAAGCCGTCTGCAGCCGCTTGCAAGCGTTCCAGATGTATGACTACAGTCGGCAGCAAAAGTATCCGAGCACTAGAAAAAATTCCTATGTAAAAAAAGCACACTTAACACTGTTTTGTTAAATAAATCCTTGTCGAATCGTGTTCTTAGACTGACTAAGAACAAGATTCGACAAGGATTTATTTAACAAAACTGCATTCAGTGTACTTTTTTTATATAGGAATTTTTGGTAGTGCTCGGATACTTTTGCTGCCGACTGAATTTGCAAAAAACTTGCAGAATTTACGTCATCGAAGTTGCAAGCGTTCCGTTTGTATGTAACCCTAAATTTATTAGAATTGATTTCGATTCTCCACACTAAGACTGATTAAACTGAATATATGTACAGTCGGCTGCAAAATTATTCGAGCACTAGCAATAATCCTTGCCAAAAAAAAGTACACTTAATACAGCTTTGTTAAATAAATCCTTGTCGAGTCATATTCTTAATCAGTCTAAGAACATGATTCGACAAGGATTTACTTAGCAAAACAGTCTTAAGTGTACTTTTTAAATATAGTAATTATTGGCTAGTGCTCGAATAATTTTGCAGCCGACTGTAGTAGGAATTTTAAGTTAGAAAAGTTTGTAAATAAGTCCTTTATGACAAACAGTATCAAAAGTCTTTGCGACATCAAGGAAAAGTGCTCCTGTTTATTCTGAGTTATCAAATCCATCATGGATCAAGCATACAAATTTGATGTACCGTCGGCTGCAAAATTATTCGAGCACTAAATAATCCTTGCCCAAAAAAAGTACACTTAATACAGCTTTGTTAAATAAATCCTTGTCGAGTCATGTTCTTAATCAGTCTAAGAACATGATTCGACAAGGATTTACTTAGCAAAATAGTCTTAAGTGTACTTTTTAAATATAGGAATTATTGGCTAGTGCTCGAATAATTTTGCAGCCGACTGTACATATATGTGTAACCATCATGGATAAAATCAACCACTGAGCTGAAGAACAACTGGAGCAAATGCTTCCAATACTTTTAAACAGTGTTCGTGCGTGCCAGTTTTTCTGCAATCTTTCGCCGACCTTGTATGGCAAGCAACATTTGTCGGGTCATCTATTACTATTAAAATCTTTAAAGAATTAAAATTTTAAATTGTAATGTCATGTTTAGCATATGGTTGTTCGAACTGACAACCTTTACACAATTTTACTTTGAAATATAAATATATCAAATGCTTTTTGCCATACAACGCTCGAAAGACAAACCTTCAAAAAACGGCACGCGAAAACCGGTCTAGCATTTCCTCCAGTTGTTCTTCAGCTCAGTGAATTCAACAGCCCGAAGAAGTTAGTGAGGAGTGGAATGCTTTGGCCAGAACCTAAATACAGTCGGCAGCAAAAGTATCCGAGCACTAGCAAAAATTCCTATGTAAAAAAAGCTCACTTACAGTCGGCTGCAAAATTATTCGAGCACTAGCAATAATCCTTGCCAAAAAAAAGTACACTTAATACAGCTTTGTTAAATAAATCCTTGTCGAGTCATATTCTTAATCAGTCTAAGAACATGATTCGACAAGGATTTACTTAGCAAAACAGTCTTAAGTGTACTTTTTAAATATAGGAATTATTGCCTAGTGCTCGAATAATTTTGCAGCCGACTGTAATACTGTTTTGTTAATCTTTGTCGAATCATGTTATTAGACTTACTAAAAACAGGATTCGACAAATATTTATTTAGCGAAACTGTATTAAGTGTACTTTTTTTACAAAGGGATTTTTACTAGTGCTCGGATACTTTTAGTGCCGACTGTAGTCCATGTGGATCATTGTGGAATTCCTGGGACAAACCCAATGCGAAAGGGTGCTGTGGAATTTGTCTCATCATACCCACCCCTCCTCAAAAAAAAAATTATAAAATAAAATAAAATTTCTCTCTGAAGACACACAGCCGTTTTCAACATATTTGTATAATTTTTAATAGAAATCTACCCGAAAATGCAGATTATACGAAATTTTTTTGTTTGCTACCCCTCCTTCCTCCTCTTAGTTCCAAAATCGCCCCCCCCCCCCAAAAAAAAAAAGAATTGTTTTTTACTCAAGCGTAGTTTTCTTATGTGCAATTTCTTCATCGTGAATTAATTTGAAGCCAAGCTGTGCTTTCAAACGTATTCCCTTTGCCTGAGAGAGAGGGGAAAAAAACGGTCTTAATAAGAAACTTTATTCTAGTCATTGAATCTTATTCCATTGTAATAAACCAAACTAAAACTAAGCCCGTTCCTATACTTTGGATAATTAGATAGAATTATAAAATGACCCCAACAGGAATTTATGTTGAACATTTAATTGAAGAAAAATTGTACTTTTTTCTGCAATTTTTAGAGCTGCTTTTTACACTATGAAATAGTGAATTATGATGTTATTGCTTCACCCATAAAAATTAAATACATAAAAAACTTTAATTTGGGGTCATTAAATAACCGTATCAGATCTACTATTAACTCAATATAACAACATGATGTCAAAATAATTAAGTTTAGTTGAGCATATTTCATTCGAGAGATTAAATCATCATACTTTTTTATTTATTTATTTATTTTTTTATTTATTTTTTTTTGGGGGGGGGCAAATATATGGCTTTTCCCCCACATAATTGCAACTCTTATCTTCTTATCATTAAATGATTTTACAATTTCAACCTGGTTATCCTGGCATTGAACAAACTTAAGTTTTCTGAAAACAAAAAACTTAACAAATTGTTTATCTAAGTTTCTTAGAGTTACGTAGTAAAAATTGGTGTTTTTTAGATAAAACATTTACGATTGATAAAGCAATAAACAAAACAGAAAAAACAATTTAGTATCCTTAGACGTAACAAGAAATACAGTCGGTAAAAAAAGTGTCCGAACACTAGCAAAAATTTCTATGAAAAAAAGTACACTTCATACGGTTTTGTTAAATAAATCCTTGTCGAATCCTGTTCTTAGACTGACTAAGACCATGATTCGATAAGGATTTATTTAACAAAACCGTATGAAGTGTACATTTTTTACATAGGAATTTTTGCTAGTGTTCGGACACTTTAGTTACCGACTGTAGATCAGGCTCTTTCGAACATATCACACCCCGCAATAAATGTGACAACTCAAAAATGCAGTGTTTGAAAAAAATCATCTTAAGAAATATTATGAACTATTACTTAGCCTACAATAAAACTGACACAACTGCGTCTCATGACGATAAACTGCTATGTAGAGATGTGGCAGTTTTTTACACTTTGATGCACTTCATACGCATTTGTCAATGACAAACTCAAAATTGACAATTTTTCATTTGGGTCACTTTTCTTGACGGGTTACGATATACCATTAAATGATTTTTAAATATTCTCCTAGTCAATGTCGATGTTAAACAAACTTAAATATCCTCGAGAAAAATATAACTTTAAGTTTACTGGTGTTAAGTGGTAAAGGTTAAAGTGTTTTTAATAAGACGTCAACATCGATGAAGTATTAAATAAAATCGATAAAGCATCTCGGTGCAATAATTTGGATACAACAAGAAATAAATTACATACTTTAGAACATATCGCAAACAAACAAAATTTCCTCTTGGATGGGATAAATTGTAAGATAGAGATGCTACATTTTTTGAGCATGTTGGGACGCACCATACTCATTTTTCCACTATATACATTCAAAATTTCCATCTTTTGACATATCAGTTTCCTTCCCGGAATGCAATATGGTCGTTCCTAAGTACCATAGAAGAATAGATTCCCTTAACTAAAATATTCTATTTTTATATTCTAAAGGAATGAGCCTATCTGATATTTAGAGTCAGATGGTAAAAATGGGGCTTCAAAAAAAATGCTAAATAAGGATATTCAAGAGGTATTTTCAGCCATTTTACCTTACATATGCTATAACGTTTTGCGATCGCTTTATAGTAAAGCTCAGACAAGATAAGTAAATTATCAATAAATATGTAAATGTTGCTTTATGTGTAGGTTTTTTTTTACTTAGCAAAAGCAATTTTTGGCCGAATGATCAGTGAAAATAAGAAAATCATTGAAATATTGGAATTAGAACGAATTTACATTTACAATTAGATTAAACAATTCGATTTACTTCTGTCTGTCTTGGAGTCGTCTCTTCTGAAATCAGTTCAAAAGGAATGACCTTATGTGATTTTTAGACTTGTAAGGAATGTTCTAAAAAAATATATATATATGTTATAAAAGGATATTGATATGTAAGAGATATTTTTAACGATATATTATTTTATATATATTATAGTGTTTGGCGACTGCTTTATAGTGAAGTTCAGACAAGATAAGAAAATTATCAATAAGTACGTAATTGTAGCTTTATGTACAGAATTTATTACTCATCAAAAGCGTTTTTGGTCAGACGATCAGTAAAAATAAGAAAAAAAAAAAAAAAACATTGAAATATTGAAATTAGATCGAATTCACATTTACAATTAGATTAAACTATCCGATTTACTTTTGTCTGTCTTAGAGTCTTATTTTCTGAAATCAGTCATTTCTTACTGCGTTTTCTGCACGATAAGATGAGCCGAAAATATAAATCTGTCTTATTATTTTCGTATTTCAGATACTTAATACCAATAGAGAGAAAATGTTGTCGTTAATATTAAACAGACCCACACTTTTTTTCCCCCTCGAGTCTCTTAAATGTATTTTGCCTCATACAACAACTAAAAAAAGTGGGGAGTAAACGTAAGATTTTTAATTTCCGAAAAACAGGATTTTGTTATAATTCCTTTGAAAGTCTTAATACATAATAGCCAAAAAAAAAAAAAAAAAAAAAAAAAAAAAAAAAAAAATCAATCTTTAATTTTATTTGTATCTCACAAAAATAATTTTTTAATCTATTAAAATGTTTTGTGTTTAAATCCGCCTAAAGACGGTAAAATATGAAAAATTTAATACAGTTCAAATATATATCGCCTTCATTTGAATCTAAAATAGATTTTAAACATAAATTATGTATCTAAATGCAATGACAAATCAATTTATATTAATAAGATAAAATAATCTTGTTTTATAAAAAACCCTTTGGTTTTTTTCTTTAGCACTCTAGTAATTAGTAGAAAAACAGAACAGAGTAGTATAAAATTAAAAATAGGGGAAATGTTTGGAGATAAAGACAAGCACTAATATATGGATAACTAATAAAATCTCTTTAAAGAATAACATTTATCATAATCTCCATACAATGGTTGAACCTTCTTTCATATACATACATTTCTCACATTTATTCAGATTTCAATAGGATTTAATTTGTATATTCACTTTAACCATTGTTGCCGCTATTGGTGATATTAAGAAAAAGTGTAACAAATACTTAAGAATTAAACAGATTTTACTTTTAAAATTTACCTACTTCTAGCCATGTTATTGAAATAAGCTACCATGCTTCAAATGTGGTTAAACATAAAATCAGTTAAAATTGTCAGAAATTGACATTTTTTAATTACTTAGGATTTTTAATACCAAATTGCACCCACCAATCATAAAGAGAGTAAAATCTGAAAAAAGAGTAAAATTACAAACCAGGGGTTCATTTGTGCATATACAAGATGCCTGCCTATATTTGAATGTAATAAGGGTTTTAAACAGTTATATAACAAAGCTTATTAGCAAATAAATTCATATCAATGAGATGCTTCTAGCTTATTTCATCAAAAAAACTTAGCACATTTTATATAGAACTTCTCTATAACGTAGAAAATAACAGATGATTGAATTAAAAATGTGTGTCAGATATGCCGATATAAATAGGACCTGATAAGTGCACGGGGCGAATATGGTCCAGCGTCCGTTGACTTCGGGATCGAAATTTCATTTACAGTTTAAAAAGTTTTAATTAAAATTCACAAAAATTCTTTCGAAAATTCTTCATAAAAATTTTACTTGTGAAAACAAAAATGTTTAACACGAACAAAAAAATCATGCGATTCTCATTGATTAAGAACACTTTCCAACTGTATGTGCTCATTGAAACGTTTAAATTTCAATCGTTTTTACCTACATTAATCACACGAAGGACAGAGGGGAGAACTGAAAGGAAGACCGACTAATTTAATTTATAATTAAAACTTAAACATTGCTGGAAAATGTTAAAATGCTTATGACTAACGGAAATGAAATCCCAGTAGTTTCAAATTTTAGCCCTTAATGTGTCTGAGTATTTTAGTGTATTCCTGTAAATCTTAACGCTAAACATACTTCATTTTATGTAACACTTTTTTTTGTAATCGTATTAACAATGCTAATTTCTTTAAGATTTTTGCAATAGAGAGTTATTTAAATATGATGTATAATGCTGTTCATAAAACTCTATGCATGATCATTATTTTGGGTGTCCCTGTACACAAACCAATTGTGTTATTAATGCAATTTTAAATAAGGAACAATCTAAAGTGAACTACAATAACATAATTTTGAGGAAATTCTGAAAATATTTACGGTCGCTGAAGACGCAAATTCAGATGGACAGAAAACTATTTCAAATTATAATCACATTTAAATATTGTTGGGATGTGTGAAAGTACTTATAGAAAGTGAGATTCCAGCAACTTCAAATTATAAATTTCTATGTATCAGAACATTTTTGAGTGGTCCTGTAAACCTTAATGCTAATTATATACTGTAAAAAGTGTTCTATTTTAATGGATGTGAATAACATATTTCTTTTTCATTATGATTTCTGCAAAATATAGTTATTAAAATAGTTTTTATAAATATACCTCTCATAGAACCTCTCATTTGAAATACTTTCGGATGTCCCTGTACCTAAACTAGTTGTGGTATTTACTTCATTTTTAATAGGGAGCAACCGATGGTTAACTTGAATAACATATTCTAGGGAGTTCATTAATAGTTAGAGCGCGGACAGACAAACCGAAGTCAAGTACTTTTCAACACTGTTGGAAAGTGTTAAAACATTTTATTGAAATATACACTTTAGGAGGGGGGGGGGCAATAGAGGAAAAAATTTTAAACTTTTTTTTTTCAAAAAGTGTTAAAAGAGGAGAGAAAAATAACGGGTAGGGGGAGGGCGAAAACGCATTAGTCCTAGACTCCACATTTGGGTTGATCGGGCTCTAGATATAAAGGCAAATTTTCTGCATAGTTCTAATTCATACATTGTTATATACCCATTAGGATAAACCTCGAATGAGCACGGTTTGTTTCAAATATAAAAATATTTTTGATGAAGACCATATTTTTATTGAATCATTCTTTTTAAGGATAAATTCGTTGAAATTAACAAATCGCATTTTTTTGAGACTTCAGAAAAATTTAAATGACATATGCACTTTATAGATCACTGTAACCATTCGAAACATACAAATGATATTTTCTATAAATATTAAACGTTTTATATAAAGAAAAGGTATATGTTTATTTAAAAAAATTAAAACAACCATTATATTAGGTGGAAAATAAGAAAATCTACCTGATTTAATTCTACAAGCAATTATTGCATCCTTTTTAAAACTGTTTCTCTTAATAAATATGATATTTTTAACGTCAATTTACTTAAGGTTTATTTTTCTGATTATAGAATTTAACAGCTCTCAAAACTATTCAAGATGTACATAGTATGGTATTTAGATGAAAGCAAATATTTAAAAAATAGTTAAATATTACATATACAGTCGGCAGCAAAGTTATTCGAGCACTAGCGAAAATTCCAATTTAAAAAAGGTACACTTAATATTATTTTGTTAAATAAATCCTTGTGGAATCGTTATTAGACACTAAGAACATGATTCGACAAGAATTTATTTTACAAAACAGTATTAAGTATACTTTATATATATATATATATAGGAATTTTTGCTAGCGCTCGAATAATGGGTCTGCCGACTGTATATAGATGCTAAGTATAGTGCAACCACGTTTCCCGTGCCTAGCGTTGAGGACGATTCTAAAGGCTTGGAGGGATGCCAAATTGACTGGCAGGTTAGGATTTGGTAAACAGTATTGCCAGATCTGACAGATTTGTTATTCAATAATCACAATTTTTAATTTTAAGGTTTGCCTAATCACTTCGAAGATTGATACTCTATTATGTATATCAAATATCACTTATCAAATATCGCTTATTTCTTTAGGAATAGTTTTATTTAGAAATATAAATAACGTCATGAATTTTCATCGTATACATTCATTTTAAGGATTTATCTTAAACAAGATAAAGATTAAATTCATAAAATATAAGAATTAGTTATATATTTAGTATACAGTAATTTTTCAACACTTATTCCATTTCTCAAAAACTTAGTTTAATTAAATGATCCGTAATTACAAGGAAATTTTTAATACAAGATTTTATTTTTTTTTTAAATGAATCCAGAAATATTTAAATTTATAGAGTTGTAATAACTTTTTTTTAACGATGATTGCAGGTTGTTTTACCTGATAAACGCAAAATTTCCGTATAAAACATACGCAGTTATATTTCGATTAATGACTAAACAATTGGCTGATAAGTTTGATTTAAAAAAAAGTTACTTTAAACATGGGATGGCCTTAAATATCTTTGAACCATAATAGGCCACTTATGTTCATTTGACCTTAGAGACTTGGCACCTTTGAATTGACATCACTTAAGGTGTCATGAAAGTTTATATTTCCATTCAATATTTATACATTGAACTGTAGTGTTCCTACCACTAGCAGTGAAGACGAGTGTAAAGGATTCAAGGGGTGCCAAATTGACGGACAAATTGGGATTTGGTAAACATTCAGTTATTCTGTGTTCCGTTATCGCTTATTCCCTTTCAACGACAAGGGTTATCCCCCTTACACTGGACTGAGTCCGCACATGCACAAAGGCTCCCATGGTCGCAAAAAATGTGGTTTTAATATATATCTATGCAAATTCTTACAGACATGCAATTTTCAATATTTTTCTTAAAAACTAAATAAAAAATCCATACAGAATACAAACGCTTTTTTGAAATATACCCGAAATATAATAGTAAGGCGATCAAATTTTTGAAACCCAATCTGAGGACAAATCATCGCAGCGTCCTCTGATTGAAAAGCCATTCGAGGACAGAGCTAAATTATGCTTTAATTCGAGGACAAATTTTTAAATTCGAGAATATTTGCCCTCAAATGATTTTTAAATTGCTGAGGACATAGGTCGAAATTCGAGGATTGTCCTATGATTCGAGGACATTTGGTCACCTTAATAATAATCCAATTTTGTTGAATTGACCTACAAATATTAAATCATCTAAAAAAACAATATACTGAACCAAAGCTTTTATCAGATTTTAACTTTTTATTTAACGAAACATTTTTTCGTAAACTTCTCGAATTACGAAAAACTTCGTAAAACATCAATAACACTCAAGTATTACAAATTTAATAGAAAAGTTACATTTACACATGTGAACACTTTTTTGAAATATTTCCAAACCATAATGATCAGTTTGTGTTAAGCTAAAAATATTAAATTATCTAAAACTTCAATAGATCGAAATAAAAGATCAAGTTTTTATTAAATTTCAACTCGGAAACTTCAGGAATTATGTAAGATTTTGTAAAACATCAACGCATGACTGATTTTTTTTCTCTACAGCTAAATCAAAAGCGGTCTTTCCATCTTTATTTTTAATATTTACGTCAGCACCTGCCTCGAGTAAAACTTTGACAATGTCTGCAGCACCATAATATGCCGCCTTATGAAGGGGGGTACGTCCATATGAATCTGTTATATTCACACATGCACCGTTTTTCAATAGCAACTGAACATACTTTAAATCTTCATTTGAAACTGCATCATGAAGTGGAGTTTCATCAGCTTTATTCTTAGCATTAACATCACTGCCTTTTTCTAGTAAAAGTTGAATTACATCTGAACGATCGGGAACAGTGCATGCATAGTGAAGTATTGTATCTCCGTTATCAAACGTGGCTTTCAGATCAGCTCCATTTTCTAAAAATAACTTAACAGTATCATAATCGCCTAATTTTATTACTAGATGTAAAGGTGTGTTTCCATTACGATCCACAGCAATCAAGTTAGAACCTTGGTGTACCAAAAATGCGACAATTTCTAATTTTTGTTTGTACACAGCATAATGCAAGGGTGTTTGCTGTTCACAGTCTCTAGCATTTAGATCAGCGCCTCTGCTTGCCAAAATTTTTAAAGCTTCTAAATTACCAGATTTAATTAAGCGACGAAGAGCAAACCATCCATTTGTAACACCGCTGCTTACTAAATATGATATTGTAGGTAAATCACCAAACACTGATGCAAAATCAAGAAGAGACTTTCCAAAATAATTACTAATGTTTACATCAGCACCTTTGCTCACCAAATATTCTACAGTGGTTAAATTATTTGAGTGTCCTACAGCATAAAAGAGAGGAGTTCCTCCATTTTTATTTCTAATATTTACATCAGCACCTTTGCTTACCAAGTAATCTATAGTGCTTAAATTATTTGAACTTGCTACAACATAAAAGAGAGGTGTTTCTCCATACTCATTTTTAGTATTTACATCAGCACCGTGACTTACCAAACATGCTATAGTACTTAAATTACCCGTTTTTACAGCATAAAAGAGGGGAGTGTCTCCCTTTTCATTTTCAATATTTACATCGGCACCTTTGCTTAATAAATATTCTATAGCGGGTAAATTATCGTTCCTTACTGCATAACAAAGAGGACTCTCTCCATATTTATCTTTAACGTTTATATCAGTACCTCTACTTACAAAAAATTCTATCGTAGATAAATTATTCATTATTGCAGCGCAAATAAGAGGAGTTCTGCCATCTTTATCTTTAACATTTATATCAGCACCACTAATTACTAGAAATTCTACAATTTCTAAATTATTCGATTCTACTGCAACGTGTAAAATGTCAGGTCTCTCTTTATCATACAAATCAGCACCATTTTTTACTAAATATTTCACAGTTTCTAAACTATTTGAGTTGGCTGCATAATAAAGAGGGAATCCACCTATTCTATTTACATCAGCATTTTTCTTTATTAACAATTTCATAATATCCAAATAACCGTAATGTGCGGCAAAACATAAAGCAGTTAGGCCATCATAATTTTTCATATTTACATCAGCCCCATGATTAAGTAATTCTTCAATTATATGTAAATTACCTAACAGTGCTGCAGAGATTAAAGCAGTATTTTTATATTCGTACCTCGTATTTACATCAATATTTCTAAAACAGGATAGTAACTTTTTCACCATCAAAAGGTTATTCTTTAATACAGCCAACTGAAGTGGAGTATATCCTTTATTATTTAATTCATTTACAGACACATCAGACATTGACAGTAATACAGCATTTATGTAGTTTTCAGAACCTGGAATATTCGGACTAGAATTATCAAGAACAAACTGGTGAAGTATATTGTTACCTTCGGTATACTTTACACTAGAAACTAGGGCTTTTAGCCGTTTAGGATTGGAAAAATTATAACTTGAATCGGTATCCATATCATAGCACATTTACCTCTTGTAAACACACTTCAATCAGGCTGGTTGAAAATTAAGGTTCATTTTGAATATACTCGACTGCAGTAGTAAATTACAGCTATTTTATTGAAATTTACTGATGACACATATACGCCAGACTTGTATGCTTCACTCGATATGCGCTTGTAAACTTTCGTCTGATAAAGACAGATAGCACATGACAGAATGATAAGAATTACGGTTACATGCAAACATAACACTTGTAAATAAATCGCTTGCAATTATAAAATTAAAGTTTTCTAAGGGGTTTGCAAATACACATTTATTTGTAAGGGGTACATACAAATGAAACACTTCCGGTTGCAAAGCCGTTTGCAAGTGTTCCAAATGTATGACTACAGTCGGCAGCAAAACTATCCGACCACTAGCAAAAATTCCTATATAAAAAAATCACACTTAACACTGTTTTGTTAAATAAATCCTTGTCGAATCATGTTCTTAGACTGACTAAGAACAGGATTCGACAAGGATTTATTTAACAAAACTGCATTAAGTGTATTTTTTTTACATAGGAATTCCTGCTAATGCTCGGATACTTTTACTGCCGACTGAATTTGCAAAAAAATTGCAAAATTTACGTCATCGAAGTTGCAAGCGTTCCGTTTGCATGTACAGTCGGCTGCAAAATTATTCGAGCACTAGCAATAATCCTTGCCAAAAAAAAGTACACTTAATACAGCTTTGTTAAATAAAACCTTGTCGAGTCATATTCTTAATCAGTCTAAGAACATGATTCGACAAGGATTTACTTAGCAAAACAGTCTTAAGTGTACTTTTTAAATATAGTAATTATTGGCTAGTACTCGAATAATTTTGCAGCCGACTGTAACCCTAAAGCTTGCAATGAGTGATCACTGCTTGCAATTATAAATGAATGCGATGAACAATAAACCAATAGGAAACAAGAAAACATGCATCGAACAACATCCGAATGAAAATTCAGTGTATCTTTTTTTTTTTTCACACTTTCATTTTGAAAATATGGCCGCGGTAGCCCAGTCGGAAGAGCACCGGCCTCGTAATTGGAAGATTGCAGGTTCGGCACTAGAGCCGGGCAAAGAACGTCGTGTACACTAATGGTGGCTGGTGCACGCAAAATCTGCCGTGGCCACAATGTACTCCATGTTCCCATAAAAAATTATACCTCTGGGGGTCACCGAAGCGGGAGAGCCATCCCTTCGGTGGAGGATCAAAACTGCGATGGCATGTCTCCGGACCACCTCTAGGGTGAGTGCCAGACCGTTGCCAATTGTCCATCTGCGCAGCACTAGTGGGACATAAAAAAAACCAACCAACCATTTTGAAAATAAATATATCATTTTGAAGTGTCCTCCGTAGACGAGTGGTTATGTCACCACACTGCTAATCGCCTTTGAGCGTAGGACAAGCAGATTCGAATCCCGTGCTGGCACTGGGTTTTTTTCCAATTCTTCGTATAGTAGTTCTGCCATGTGCTACAGTCGGCAGCAAAAGTATCCGAGCATTTTTACTAGCGCTCGGATACTTTTGCTGCTGACTGTATCTGTCTTTATCTGATGAAGATTTACTAGCGGACTACAAGTCAAGCATACAAATCTGATATACAGTCGGCAATAAAAGTATCCGAACACTAGCAAAGATCCCTGTCTATAAAAAGTACACTTAATACTGCTTTGTTAAATAAATCCTTGTCGAGTCATGTTCTTAGCCAGTCTAAGACCATGATTCGACAAGGATTTATTTAAAAAAACAATATTAAGTGTACCTTTTTGATATCGGAATTATTAGCTAGTGTTCGGACACTTTTTCTGTTGACTGTATATGTGTTATCAATAAAACGTTTTGAATGTTGATATTGTATAAATACTATATAAAATATACAAATCGGTTGTACTTATTACACATAAACAAATAGAATTATATATAAAAAGAATAAATATAACTATTTCAACTACTTGTAGCGAACTTAGAAAGCGATATATTTCACAAAATTATTTGATTTAGTGAGGGATTTTTGAAATATGGACTGCAATGCATTCTAAAAATAAATTTATAATTTATCTGTACAAGTTAGAAAGAAAAGAAAGAAAAGTCTATTAAGAAAACCATTTCAATTTTTTAAAATGAAATATCCTTTAATCTGGATAAATGAATGATGACTTGACTTTAAGATATATGAAGAATAGACCATTTTTGTGTGAGCACACAGTACCTTATGTTTACAATATTTATTTTAATAAATTAAAATTGAAAGGGATGGATATTGCATGTAATGCAGATGATGGAAGTATAATTTAGGCAGTCTAAAGATATACCTAATACTTCTTGAAACTTTCAACATTAACAGAAATGAAGCTGTATAAAACTTTAAATAATATGATCAATGACTGATAAGATTATCAATTGCCAATAAAAAAGGAAGGAATATAGACATTTTTTAATGATTAATATATGAATATACAGTCGGTAACAAAAGTCTCCGAACACTAGCAAATATTCCTATATAAAAAAAGTACACTTAATACAATTTTGTTGAATAAATACTTGTCGATTCCTGTTCTTAGTCAGTCTAAAAACATTATTCAACAAGGACTTATTTAACGAAACTGTTTTAAGTGTACTTTTTTTACATAGGAATTTTTTCTAGTGCTCGGAGACTTTTGTTACCGACTGTACTTCTAAACTTTTGTAAATAAAAATGCTTTTTTCTTAATCAAAACTTTTCATTAAATTTGAAACATAGTTTGAAGTTAATGAGCAATTTAACAGGTTAAACTCAAAAATAATTTTCTCTCATAAAATAAAAACAACGCGGATTCCTCTGAACTTTTATAAATAGTTCTTATTGGATAATAATACAAAACCAAAGTCAGCAGTGTGTAACTGTAATCAAGAAAAGGAATTGAGAGGTAGGGAAGTAATTGTCTCATTCATTATTAGGAACCATTTGTTAGTATTTCTATAATATTTTCTTTTATTTATTCATTTATTATTATTACTATTATTTAAGTTCAAATAACTGAAATGACTACTTAGGCAAATATATATTTAAACAAAGAATAATTAAGCAAATTCTACTACAGTTTTACCGTATATATCAACGAATTTCTAGTTTTAATTACAATAAAAGTATTTAGATATAAAATTCTTTAAAAATAATATACATGGCCTTTATTTTAAAACTCAGTAAATACGCATTTTAAAATATCCAGTTGATCCTTTTGTAGATAAATGTCGTTACTTTTAAAATAAACCCCCTAAAATTTTGGAAAATAAAATGGTACTTACAATATCGCTTCGAAAAAATAAAATATCCGGAGTATATAATATGCTTCTTTATAATCTGAAAAGGCATTTAATATGTTATGTCAATGTATTAAAAACGACATAACAGATAAAATTCTTATTCAAATATGGCTTTAATGCAAATACATCTCACAGGAATCGTGCAGACTCTTTTAATAAACGATATTTTTCTACGAATTAAATTATCTTTCTTCATATGGATGCAATCTTGTTAAACTCAAAAAAATTTCGCCGTCGATATAATTTTTTGAGCAATATTACCGCTATCTTGTCTAATTTGCATTTGCAACCGGCCTTTCAAGATGTCTGAAGCTCTTGCAAATTCGCAAGGGTGTTTGAAAGCAATGTGTTACATTTGGGTACGATTCAGCATTGCAAACGGTTTTGCAAGCGGAAATATTACGTTTGCCTGTCTGTCTTAGAAGACCACCCAGGAGCAGTGTGGGAATCGAAACCACTCTAATACGCTCGAAGGCAATTATCAGTGTGGTGACATAACCACTCGGCTACGGAGGCCCTAAATTACAGTCGGCAGCAAAATTATTCGAGTGCTAGCAATATTTCCTATGTAAAAAACATACGCTTAACACTGTTTTGTTGAATAAAACCTTGTCGAATCATGTTCTTAGTCAGTCTAAGACTATGATTCGACAAGGATTTATTTAACAAAACAGTATTAAGTGTACTTTATTTACATAGGAATTATTGCTAGCGCTCGAATAATTTTGCTGCCGACTGTACATCCAAGTTCGAAATACAGTCGGCAGCAAAAGTATCCGAGCACTAGCAAAAATTCCTATGTAAAGGAAGTACTTTTAATAATATTGTTTTATTAAATAAATCCTTGCTGAATAATGTTCTCGATTGTCGAATCAGTGTAAGAAGATAATTCGACAATGATTTACTTGACAAAACTGTATTAAGAGTACTTTTTTTTTACACAAGAATTTTTTTCTAGTGCTCAGATACTTTTGCTGCCGACTGTACACAGAAATTAATACAGTGAAAATACAGTCGGCTGCAAAATTATTCGAGCACTAGCCAATAATTCCTATATTTAAAAAGTACACTTAAGACTGTTTTGCTAAGTAAATCCTTGTCGAATCATGTTCTTAGACTGATTAAGACAATGACTCGACAAGGATTTATTTAACAAAGCTGTTTTAAGTGTACTTTTTTTGGCAAGGATTATTGCTAGTGCTCGAATAATTTTGCAGCCGACTGTACCCCTAATGGTGGCTGGTGCACGTAAAATCCGTCGTCGCCTCGATGTCCCCCATGTTCACATTCAAATTGATACAGTCGGCAGCAAAATTATTGAAAAACACATCCACTCTTTTGATATATTATTTTTAGTTTGATTGCTAATTTTTATCATCAACTTACTTTTTCATAAACAGTATAAGACTAAGATCATGACTCGACAAATATTTACTTAATAAAAAATTATTAGGTGCCCACCTTTTAAATAGGATTTATTGCTAGTACTTCAATAATTTTGCAGCCGACTGTACCTCTCGGGGGTCTCCGAAGCGGGGGAGCTCCTCCGTGGAAGATTAAATTGTGATGGCGTGTCTTCGGATCATCCATAGTGATGAATCTCAGACCGTCACCAATTGCCCATTGCGCAGTATTAGTGCGACGTAAAACCCATACAACCAACCAACTATCTTAAAATTGCTCAAATCTGTCAATCTATAGTCAAACTCATGAAACTTCAATCACAGCCAATTATTTCTTGCTTTTATTCTGCCTATGCCTACTAATACAGTCGGCAGCAAAATTATTGAAGGACACATCCAAAATTTTCATGTATTTTCTTTTTAGTTTGATTCTATATTTTATTATCAACTTTTTTTTATATATATATATATATAAATCGCATAAAGATCAAGATCATGACTTGACAAATATTTACTTAAAACAGTATTAGGTGCATATCTTTTAAATACGAATTATTGCTAGCGCTTCAATAATTTTGCTGCCGACTGTACAGTCGGCTGCAAAATTATTCGAGCACTAGCCAATAATTACTATATTTAAAAAGTACACTTAAGACTGTTTTGCTAAGTAAATCCTTGTCGAATCATGTTCTTAGACTGATTAAGAATATGACTCGACAAGGATTTATTTAACAAAGCTGTATTAAGTGTACTTTTTTTTGGCAAGGATTATTGCTAGTGCTCGAATAATTTTGCAGCCGACTGTACGTTTGAGATTGAAGTTGAGTGGATTTATGACCGCACTAGAGCTAGATTTTAAGCAATTGGCAATGGTTTGGGTTTAACCATAGAGTGGTCTCCGGACTTATTTTTTACAGTAATGCTTCACTTATCCTGCAGCAATAAAAAAAAAAAAATACTACCTTAAAGGGACTTGGCAATAAAGAGCCTACAAGGAGACAGCCGTCATTAGCGAGTCAGCTTCTGATTGATTTGAAAACATTTTTTGACTATCGTCTACATTTAAAAGTGTTTTTAATGATTTTAAAGCACTGTGCTCAAAACTACAGTACCTGGTCAAATTATTAGACCAAAGAAAATATTTAAAGTTTTTTTGAAATTGGAAGTTTTTTATACCTGACCTGCTCAAAATTATTATTATTTAATTAGTGTTACTTTAAGCTTATTTCACTACCTTTATTACAGAAACATTTTCAAGCTGGCAACACAAGGCAGTTAGTTTTTATTCTGTGATACAGTGGCATAGGTGTAAACTTGCATTATAACGTAAAACTTGTTCTGCTTGTTTATTTTGGATTGAAGCGACTATTTTGCTGTAAAAAGTAAGTTTTGCATTGTTATTAATATCACGTGGGATATTTAACATTTTTATTTATTTATTATCATAAAAAGTTTTTGCTCCTTTATTTTAGATGGGAAGAAATGCTGACCTTTCACCAAAGAGAGTAGAGCAGGTTTATGGTCTACTGAAGGCCACTAAACTGACCCAAAATCAAATTACAGCAAAGGTAGGAGTATCCAGAAGCTCAGTAAAAATTTTAAAAAGAAAATGGTTTTAAACATAATTTTGGATCCATCACGGAAAAATAATAGTATACGAGCTCGCATTACGACGCAGAGGACGGATCGGAAAATACGAGACATTTGTATAAATAACGAAAGAAACTGCTACGCACGTTAATGAAATAAGTTCAAAATGAAGGCATTAATATATCAGAAAGAATTTTGAGACGTCGCTTGGCAGAAAATAAACTCATTGCCATGAAACCTGCTCGCAAGCCAAGAAATGATGAATCAGAATGATGAATAAACGCTTGGAGTGGGCAATAAAGTACAAAAATTGGACAATAGAAGACTGGAAATAGGTACATAGCTATTTATTTTTATCAACGTTATATTGGCATTTATAATGAATATAAAGAAATAAAAAAAAAAAAAAAAAGCAATTTTGTTTAATTTTCAGGTTTGCTTCTCTGATGAATCGGTTTTGCATGTTTTAACCAAAAAAAAACTAAATTTGTTCGGCGGCGTCCAAACGAGAAATACAAGTCAGATTGTATTTTTCCCACCACCAAACATCCTCCATCAGTCATGGTGTGGTCTGTCATATCAGGAAAAGGTTCTGGTCCTCTCTATGTGGTCAAAAATACAATGAGACAAGATCAATACCTGAAAGTCTTACAAACCAGGCTCATGCCACAAATGCAAGAATGGTTTCCTGGAGACGAGGAACCAGTCTTCATGCATGATAGTGATCCATGCCATAAAGCTAAAAGTGTATAGGAGTATATAGAGCGAAAAAAAAATCAAAGTTCTTTATTGGCCTGACAACTCTCCTGATATGAATCCTATTGAAATTGGTTGGGAGTTGCTGAAAAAAGAAATGTATAAGAAAAATATAACCAATAAGGTAGTGTTGCTGGAATCTTTAACATACCAGTGGAATCATAATAAACCATTCAAGAAACCATCCAAGCATGCATAGAAAGTATGCCTCGTCATGTTAAAACCCTTTTAGTTGCCAAAGGTGGCCATACGAAATATTGATTTTTCTGTTAAATTTATCATTTTTTTCTTTCTTCAATAAGTATTGTATTGTAACAACTTTTTTGTCATTGTATTCTTTAATGTATATGTTTTCGAAATAGGGATGAAGAAATATCTTTTTGAATAAAATTCTTCATTAATAAGGTTGTAAACATGAAAAAATGTTTAATTTGCCAATGGTCTAATAGTTTGGCCAGGTACTGTACAGCTGAAATAAAGGATTTTTACCAAAAAGCAAAACTATCTCTAAACTTTTTGCTGTTGGTATTCAACTAAAAATTGTTCGAGTTTCTTTTTTTTTAATATTTATTATATATATATATATATATACATATATATATTACCAAAACCCAGTTTGGTAGATAAAATTCTGTTATGAGCATGCGCCTTAGCGGAATTTCTTCATTTTTCGTCTCTCTCCACAGAGGCTCTCTATTTGACACCACTGGCTTAACACCACTGAAGGTTTCATACGCAGGGTGATCCAAAAGTCACAGAAAAAATAAAATAAAAAGTATTAATATGCCCTGGAGGTACTTTCCCCCGGGGGGGGATGTAATGCTCCTACATGCACTTACTTTTTTTCCTAGATTTCCACTACTAGTATCAATAATTCACATAAATTTTACAATCATGCGTTAAGATTAACTTCATTAAGTATATTTATACGAAATTTTGTCCTATACTGCCATGTTAAAAATTTAGAAAAATAGGATGAAAAGGATGAATACTTGTTAAGCAATTGATCCCCAAATCTAAACAGAACCAGTTTAGGTCCATCTAACAAAATACCAAGTTCGGTTAAATTTTGTTCATTGTTTCGTGAGATACAGCACCCACAAAATTTACAATACACACACAGACAGACAGATATTTAAAAAAAAACAGTCAAATCGTGATCAGAACATCTCAAAATATGAAAATCCGTCAAAAACTAGAGTTCGAAAATTTTTACGAATCTAATTACTTTCTTCTCATATTATGATAGAAAACCAAGTAAAAATTAGATTTTTTCAAAAATGAAAAAAAAAAAAAAAAAAAAAAAAAAAAAATCGATAACTTTATTTTAAATTTTTGAAAATTTGCAAATGAAAGTCCTATAAATTGCACAATTTTGCGATTAGAGCACGTATTAGTATATTTTAATTAATATTTCAATTAATATATATATATATATTTCTCTTTTCTTAATCTAGTACTCAAACAACAATGAATTTAACCACCTATTTCGTTTAAGAATTATTACAGGATTTTTTTTCCTTCCTAGACAAAACAATTGTTTATATTATTGTTCAAAATATTGTTTATAATATTGTTTTCATACTCTATTATATTTTGTAGCTGACAAATTTTCGCAGAAAATATCCAAGTGTAATATTTTTTATGATAGATGAAGAATATGCATCACGTATAATTTTTTGCAGCGATACTACAAGGAAACTTGTGATAAACTACGTAGACAGATTTTTCAACTGAAAATTGATTATATCTTTATAATTCAGTTGCAATTTCTTCGTTATTGATTTCCATTAATGTCCTTTGTAATGGAAAATATTTTACACAGTTTTTCAAATTGAATGAGCTGTATTTATTTTTTATTATCTCCAAAAATACCGATTTAAAAAGATTAATGATCCCAGTACAGATGAATTTTGATAGTTCAATTCATTCGTTGACATTTGTAAAGGAATTAACAAAATTATTTCTTTTAGAAATAACGCAAAACATGTGAAAATTCTTTAATATCATGCGTATGATAAGACTACTTTTGAATGCATATCATGCATTTTAAAAGCATTTAAGTTATAAAAGGATTACCATTTATCGTAATATTCTCCACCATTATTTTTGAATATCAATCTCTTGTAATATATTTTGACGATGAAATGAAGTACAAATTACTATCCAAATTATAGTAATGAAAATTACGAGTTATAGTAACCATTATTATTCAATATATATTAATCATTTTATGAATACAGTAATTGTCAAATAAATAATATTTATGCAATTTTACCAATAATACAAAGAATATGTCTAATACTTAAGATTACTGAGAAAATTATTCGAGAATTTACAAAATATCAATTAATGTTTATGATTTATCAAAATAAAGAAATCTTTAAAAGAATTTGTCTTGAAGAAGATAACAAGTTAGAATACTATCAAAAGTATAGTTTCCTACAAATAAATTAAATAAATTATTACAGTTTCGATAGGTTTATAAAATAGGGATATATTTCTTTAAATCATCTATAACTGAACTATTTAGGTTTTCTTTTCACATTCACAACCATTATATGATTTTTAAATTTCTTTAAAACCTGAAACTGGTAAAAGCGTAAAGGTTCCTTTCCTTTATTTTTGCCAAAACTGTAAAAATACTTTAGTTATTCTTTGCATCTTATGCATTTTTTTCCCTCAAAATAGAACACATCACATTTTCTTATGATTCACCTGTGGCCGAGAAATTTTGTTCTCTAATTGATATATCAGCGATGACGGGTTTGTAACCAGGTCACATTCATTGGCTTAGCTGTTCGTGATTTCTGTGGATTTCTTCGAATCTTGCATGACTATCTCTAAGACTTTTTGGAAAGATTCCCTAGGAAATTTATTTCACCCAGGTTTCGGCAAGTCCTTTTCTCAAAGCCACATAAACACATTACAAATTTTTACTTCGCCTTTCACAATCCAGCTTTGACACCAAGTTTTCCGTATGAAAAAAAAAAAAAAAAAAAAAAAATATGTGCCGTAAAACCGAGTTACTTGGGCCCTGGGTGTTACATAAACTCAAAACAACAAAATTAATAAAGTCACTCCTGACACTGGTTTAGAAATGGACGAATTAAAAAGGCTTTGGCTTAAGCATAGCCTCCTAAGCTAGATGCCTTCCGCGTGGCTTGGAAACTTGACGGTAGACAGCACCACCTGGTACAGATTGAGCGAATTTTTTTTATTCAACAGCCACCAAAAATTTTTAAAAGTGGGATTTGATAAATATAAAAGGCGAATAGAATCTATGAAACGTCGATTATGTATATCATATATCACGTTTTAAAATTATTGGTGACTGTTGAATAAAAAAGTCGCGCAAGCTGTACCAGGTGGCGCTGTCTATCGCTTGAACTGTTGCCAAGTTTTCAAGCCATGCGGAAGGCATCTTGTTTAGGAGGCTGGTTTAAGTCTCTATGTCAGACAATTGACCTTAATCTATATACCACTCCACTCCGTTTTTTCTGAAGCTCCCTTTTTTCCCAGAGAAAAAAATAAAAAAATAATTACATCATTTCGTAAGCACAGAGGCTATACAAGATGCAATTTGACGCCAGAAATTTATTTTGTGCATTATAAAATTGTGGAATATTTTTAAAAATTTCATGAAATAAAATTTGGTCCTCTCACACGAACTAACTTGAAGTTTGGCATTTCATAGTAATTAGATAAGACTAATGGGGTAGAAGAAGAAGATGCATGAGTTAATTGTTCTTAAAAGGAGACTTTAACATTGCAGTGTTTATACGAGAAAGACAAGAAATCGTCATTAATTTGATGAGATTGGGAGACAGAATCTATATTTTTTAGAGGTACAAATAATTTTTATTAGAGTAATCAAAGGAATAAATTATATTCTTTAATATTAAGCAGGCATTGCTGAAGCTTTTATGCCATTATTAAGATGTATTAGATTACTCAATCAATTGTTTTTCACTGACTTTCAGTAATAATTTTGAATATTTATTTGTTGTGAGTGTGAAAAATAAATTATTTTATTAGTGGCACAAAACTTTTTCCCTACAGTCGATATACATATATATATACAGATAATTTTGTTTACGTTGACGGTATGTGAGCTACAGAATTTTTTTTCCGCACGGGAACTTGGCTTAAGGAAATGCACTACGTGGGGAATCTTTATAAAGTTTATAGCCAGTATTCATGGGAAAAAACTTCAAAAGGCTACGCCGACGAGTTCCATCTGGATTCGAATCCGGAAATTCCTCTCTATCAGCTTCCACAGTCACCTTCCTATCACCTCCTGGCCAATGGTTAGGCTTGTTTATGGATCATAATAGATTAAAGTACCTTTGATGGGTATGCATGTATTAATTTTTCTAACTGAAATGCACATTTTTTTATTCTTTTCCCTGTTTATTGTGTCACTCATTTTACTTGTAGATCTATTAAAACCATGCTTTCGCATCATTTTCTTTAAACAATCCAATCACAGTAGCTATCCTCATAAAGTACCAACACGAATTTTGTAAATAAATTTGTGCCTTAGATGTTTGATAAATATTCATAAATATGCTGAATATTTACATTTATACAGTGTAAAGTGTATATGTAAAAATATTTATAAGAAACGATGGCTGTTATTAAAAGAATTAAAATGCTCTAATCTTCTAACTACGCTAGTCTTCTAGGTTCTACTCTGACAGCCTTATAAAGAACCAAAACTGTAATGTTGTTTTCACTGTGCAGTTTTTGCATTATACTAAAATAAAAATTATTTGAACATAACATTAAAAATTTAACTGTACATTCAGAAATTCATTTTATGAATGTGAAAAATATAACCTTCGATTTCAAAAAATCAAGCAAATAATTTACATTTATGTAATTTTGAATTATATTTATATTACAGAAAAAATAAGTCCGTCAACGAATGTACATGATCCCAATGGTCAGAAGTTAAATGAACGGCAAAGATTGCATTTAAATTTGAAGACTATATATATGTAATTTCTTGCAATTTTTCATATTATATATAGTAGGCAGTAACTTTACATTTAGAAAAAATAGTTTGATTTAATTTATAAAAAATTCATTATCATACAATTTTTATGATTTCTCCAGAAAATAATTAGAGATGTTTATGAAATCAATTATCCGCTTTTGGCAACAGGAAAATTTTAAAGACATTTTTATTTTATTTTATCACTAACAGCTGTTACAGAAATTTATTAAAAAAAACTCTTTTTTTTTTTTTTTTTTTTTTTTTTTTTTGTAGCCAAAAAAGTCTAAAGTTGTCATTTATACATGACATATCTTGACAAATAACTTCAAAAATTGAATGAGCAGTCGACAGCAAAATTATTGAAACGCTTGCAATAATTCGTATTTAAAAGATGTGCACCTAGTACTGTTTTGTTTAGTAAATATGTGTCGAGTCATGATCTTAGTCTTTATGCTGTTTATAAAAAAGTAATTTGATGATAAAAGTTAGTGATCAAACTAAAAAAAGAGAGAAACAAAAATGTACAGTCGGTAACAAAAGTATACGAACACTAGCAAAAATTCCTATGTAAAAAAAGTAGAGTTAATACTGTTTTGTTAAATAAATCCTTGTCGAATCATGTTTTTAGAATGATTAAGAACATGATTCGACAAGGATTTATTTAATAAAACAGTATCAACTCTATTTTTTTTATATAGGAATTTTTGCTAGTGTTCGGATACTTTTGTTACTGACTGTAGATGTGTGCTTCAGTAATTTTTCTGCCACCTGTAACGCGTTAGTGCTCATAACTGATTTTAGAAAGTTAGGAAATTTTGAATATGCTATCGTGGTTTTGTAGTTTAAAAAATCTCTGTCGATTTGAGATATTATATTTGAGATACATTATTTAACGTAATTCAATCTTTTGTAAATTATCTTCCAATAACAAATTTTGTTTTAATTATTTCATTTTTACATTCGCATAACTGTAATAATGACGTTAAAAATGATATTCGGTTACGAAGTTTTCCGATCGTGTATCTATAAAACAGAAGTTTAATTCATTCAGCATTTCGTAAGTATTTTAAAGTAAAATATCTAAATATATCTTTTATATGTAAAAATATACACTTTAAATTGCGCATAAAATGTGATAGAATTCCCCTTATCTAAAGTAGTAAGCTTTTTCAAAAGCTTATCCTATTGTAGTTTATTTTAATATTATTTTCTTTCCTTTCATGCCAGAAATAGTTCTGAAAATATTGTATTTATAAATAACGACGGAATAAATTCTATTCCCTTGAAAAGCATTGCGTATCGGCAATTCGGCAAATATATAGTTGTGAATATCTATTTGTGAGTATAAAACAATTCTCAATAGAATTGTTTACAGAATATCGGTTATTACAGTAACTTCAATTTTGTTAACAGTATTTCGAAATGCGGTTAGTACAAATAAAGGTAAAGTGTTAACACAATGACGAGGGAAATTGTGTATTTTGTATTGTTAATAGAAAAATGCCATATAGAATATAGAATTTTTCTATTAATAGTATGTGGTACTATATGGTACAATGATAATATACAAAGAAAAATGTAAAAAGAAAAAGAAAGAAATGTTCGTAAAATTTGAAAAAAAAAAATATATATATGATGTAACATCAAAGTTCTTATATTTTGAGCACCGTTATTTATTTGTAATAAAATTTTCCTTTATTAGCCCAGATCGTATAATGCGTCCCTTTCTCAAAACAATTTCCACCACTATTTGAAAAAAAAAAAAATGTGTAATATATTTTATATAACTAAAATTGATATTAAACATTAGCAGTAAAAGAAAATTAGGATGGTACGAGCCCTAAGTTCATTAGGAATTTAAAAAAAAAAAAAAAAAAAAAAAATACGTGCGGCACTCGAGGACTGCCGCGGTAAAGCTATTGCATAGCATTTTTTATCAACTTATGCAATTATAATTATTTATTTATTTTATTTATGCAGTATTTTTTTTTTCTTTGATATTAATTCAAGTTTTTTCTTTGATATTAATTCAAGTTACACATTTTGAGCGTGGTGACCGATAAGAAAACAAATTTTTTTCTTTTATTGAATAAATGAGAATATATCCGCAATGAGAATATATTAAAAATATCCGCAATCGATTTGCAGGTATCGAAAACCTCGATGTACCAAATTTGAATGATCTAACTCTATTTTTTGAGAAAAGGTATTTTAATAGGTTTTTAAAGGCCTGCAAGTCGAATGGGGATATTCAATTTTTTTCTTTGATATAAATTTAAGTTACACTTTTTGAGCGTGGTGACCGATAAGAAAACAAATTTTAACAGAGATAAGGTATTTAATAGGTTTTAAAGGCTTGCAAGTCGAATGGGGATATTCAAGTTTTTTCTTTGATATTAATGAATGAGATAACAATAATGATAAGATAACAATAATGATAAGAAAACAAATTTTAATAGAGAAAAGGTATTTTAATAGGTTTTAAAAGCCTGCAAGTCGAATGGGGATATTCAAGTTTTTTCTTTGATATTAATTCAAGTTACACTTTTTGAGCGTGGTGACCGATAAGAAAACAAATTTTAATAGAGAAAAGGTATTTAATAGGTTTTAAAGGCTTGCAAGTCGAATGGGGATATTCAAGTTTTTTCTTTGATATTAATTCAAGTTACACTTTTTGAGCGTGGTGACCGATAAGAAAACAAATTTTAATAGAGAAAAGGTATTTAATAGGTTTTAAAGGCTTGCAAGTCGAATGGGGATATTCAAGTTTTTTCTTTGATATTAATTCAAATTACACTTTTTGAGCGTGGTGACCGATAAGAAAACAAATTTTAATAGAGAAAAGGTATTTTAATAGGTTTTAAAGGCCTGTAAGTCGAATGGGGATATTCAAGTTTTTTCTTTGATATTAATGAATGAGATAACAATAATGATAAGATAACAATAATGATAAGAAAACAAATTTTAATAGAGAAAAGGTATTTAATAGGTTTTAAAGGCTTGCAAGTGGAATGGGGATATTCAAGTTTTTTTTTTGATATTAATTCAAGTTACACTTTTCGAGCGTGGTGACCGATAAGAAAACAAATTTTAATAAAGAAAAGGTATTTAATAGGTTTTAAAGGCTTGCAAATCGAATGAGGATATTCAAGTTTTTTCTTTGATATTAATGAATAAGATAACAATAATGATAAGAAAACAAATTTTAATAGAGAAAAGGTATTTTAATAGGTTTTAAAGGCCTGCAAGTCGAATGGGGATATTCAAGTTTTTTCTTTGATATTAATTCAAGTTACACTTTTTGAGCGTGGTGACCGATAAGAAAACAAATTTTAATAGAGAAAAGGTATTTAATAGGTTTTAAAGGCTTGCAAGTCGAATGGGGATATTCAAGTTTTTTCTTTGATATTAATTCAAGTTACACTTTTTGAGCGTGGTGACCGATAAGAAAACAAATTTTAATAGAGAAAAGGTATTTAATAGGTTTTAAAGGCTTGCAAGTCGAATGGGGATATTCAAGTTTTTTCTTTGATATTAATTCAAATTACACTTTTTGAGCGTGGTGACCGATAAGAAAACAAATTTTAATAGAGAAAAGGTATTTTAATAGGTTTTAAAGGCCTGTAAGTCGAATGGGGATATTCAAGTTTTTTCTTTGATATTAATGAATGAGATAACAATAATGATAAGATAACAATAATGATAAGAAAACAAATTTTAATAGAGAAAAGGTATTTAATAGGTTTTAAAGGCTTGCAAGTGGAATGGGGATATTCAAGTTTTTTCTTTGATATTAATTCAAGTTACACTTTTCGAGCGTGGTGACCGATAAGAAAACAAATTTTAATAAAGAAAAGGTATTTAATAGGTTTTAAAGGCTTGCAAATCGAATGAGGATATTCAAGTTTTTTCTTTGATATTAATGAATAAGATAACAATAATGATAAGAAAACAAATTTTAATAGAGAAAAGGTATTTTAATAGGTTTTAAAGGCCTGCAAGTCGAATGGGGATATTCAAGTTTTTTCTTTGATATTAATTCAAGTTACACTTTTTGAGCGTGGTGACCGATAAGAAAACAAATTTTAATAGAGAAAAGGTATTTAATAGGTTTTAAAGGCTTGCAAGTCGAATGGGGATATTCAAGTTTTTTCTTTGATATTAATTCAAGTTACACTTTTTGAGCGTGGTGACCGATATGAAAACTAATTTTAATAGAGAAAAGGTATTTAATAGGTTTTAAAGGAGTGCAAGTCGAATGGGGATATTCAAGTTTTTTCTTTGATATTAATTCAAGTTACACTTCTTGAGCGTGGTGACAGATAAGAAAACAAATTTTAATAGAGAAAAGGTATTTAATAGGTTTTAAAGGCTTGCAAGTCGAATGGGTATATTCAAGTTTTTTTCTTTGATATTAATTCAAGTTACACTTTTTGAGCGTGGTGACCGATAAAAAACAAATTTTAATAGAGAAAAATATATTATAGTTTTAAAAAAAATAAAGAACACGCTTTTATAGAAATGTGAACTAAAAAGCACAAAATATCTATCTTAGTATTAAAATTCAGGGTAAGAGAAAATCGTGTAAGTGACACACCGTAATATTTACATACATTTAAATCTTTAATTAAAATAACTTAGAATTAACAAAAACCATTTTTTAAAAGTTTCAGCTGACGGGGATCGAACGCTGGACCTTTAGGTTCGTAGCGCGTCGCCTTACCTCTACGCCATATCGTTCACGTAGGAGAAGTATTTTTTTTTACAATATAAATTTTTTGTTTGCTCCCAGAGAAGTTACAAACAAACATACAGATATACATACATACATACATACATACATACAGGTGAAGCTAATAAAAGCGTGTTAAAAATACTGCATTTGTGATAATAATAAAATGTATGTTATATAGAGTACTCACTCATTTTCTTTCACTATTTTTTCATCACTTTCTTCATTAATAAATGCACTTTGTTTATTCATATTTAAAACACTTTATACACAAATAAATGCACTTTGTTTATTCATATTTAAGACACTTTATACACAAATTGTACGCGTACAGCTATTCACTGTTGTACCTAGATGATAGATACCTATACACCTATATACTTTCTCACAAACAGCTGCTTACGTATTCGTCCGATTTCGGAGCAGCTTGTCTCGATTCGTGCGAGCTTTGTACAGCCGAAGTCTACCGAAGTCTGCCGAACTATGTTAGGTTTTTTTTTCGTTACGGAATTTTTTGATTCGGTCGCCGCGCTCAAAGCCCGCGATAAAAGCTATACAATAGCTTAAAAAACTTTTAAAAAACATCCTGAAAATATTTGCGACAATTTTAATGTATTTTTAAATATTGTTAAAGATTCTGTACGTTAAAATAAATTAACACATTGCTTACGGGTGACGTAAAAGAAGGTAAAACAAAAGAAAAAGGAAACCCGTCTTCAGACGTTCCCCTAAAAATACACTTTACATTAAAAAACAATTTTATGTATTCGTGATTAACAATTTAAATACTATCATTGCATATATACGCAAGTGGAATTTTCAACATTGCCCACATAGCAATTTCAATTTGCAGCGAAATTGCACCAATGTTGCTTTGTAAGCCAACAAACTTGCAGCAAGTTCAGTGTGACAAGCTGTAAGTTCATAACAAGATTGAAGCAAGTAAACGCAAACTCCGAAGTCACCATACGCCAAATTTGCAGCAAACTTGTCGTGCAAATGGCACTCTTACTGTATCAAATTTGCTGTAAATTTCTTGCAAACTAGTAGGAAAGTTAGGTTTGTCGTATTAAGAGTGCTGCAAATTCATTGCAATAAGCAAGCTTGTCATGTCACACCAACTTTTAATGCATTGCAAACTCAGATTCTTATCACGTCACATTATCTGCAAATACACATAGAAACATGTAAATATAGCTTGTATTTCGCATAAGACTTGTCGACACGAGACTTCGAGCCCCGCGGATAACGTCACGCTTCTTCCCCCAGTAAACAACACGAGCAAGAAAACGTTGCGAAACCGCTTCAATATCAGTCTTTGGTTGAGTTTCAAATGCTTACAAAGCAATTTAAGTTTGCTACAGAAAGGGTGTGAAAGGAAAATAATAATAATAATAATTAAGACGAAAGATAGATTTATGTTGTGTCTACTTTGCGGCAATTTCACGGCAAATTTATCGCATCAAATTTGTCATGGCAAGATAATGTCAAGAAAAATCAAACTTGCTGCAAATGCGCTTGTTATCTGGGTGGTTGCTTAGGATAAAATTTAAATAACTTAAATACGAATACGTGAAATTATTATGTTAATATAACGTTATACAGAAAGTCTAACTTATACTTTAAAATAGGGAAACTCCTCGATGACAATATGATAATTCCTTTTCATGAAATTTTGTATGGGAAAATATTAATATGGGGTAATCGTTAAACTTTGTTAAAAACTCAAGATTCTTTTTTCATGAATTTACTCTTGAAAAGTTAGTTAATTTTGTTTATTTATTTATTTCTTTTTAAGTCGCTTCCGACTAACTTTGCAGCTAAATCAACGTATAAATATACAGCTGGTACCAATCGGTTAGTAATAACGTTTAGTTACCAAGTCTACAGGTAAATTTTACTTATAGGGTCGTCTACATACATCAACTTCATACTTTTCGAATGCTAACACCCAAATTTACTTTTTCTAATACTTAGTACTTTTCGATATTTTACTACTGTGATATATTCTAATTATTAGAAGCTTTCTTTTCTTTTCTTTTTTTTTTTTTTTTCTTATTGGATTTTGTCATCGTGTTTTCGTGTCATGCTAAAAAACAAGGCGCCTCCTTTTTAAAGAAAATGTAAGCAATACGTTACGTCTCGTGTTAGATCAGTGGGTTGGAGTGTCATGTCGATAACTCGAAAGTCGTGAGTTCGATCCTCGCAGGACCGAAGTGTTAATGTTTCCGAATAATTATTAGAAATGGTGTCAGCTAATAAAAGAAAGTTTTTCATTGTCTACTCACAAGTAAACCTTCTCTCCTTTGATACCGGTTTTCCAGAAACCCATATATTTTCTGAAAGCTTATGTCACGAGTATAAAAACTGTGAAATCTTAGGGGCAGAGGGACAAGCGTTTAGGAGATACAGGGCCCACAAAGTATCAGTAAAGTGTGTATAGAGGGACATATTCCCATAAAAACGTCTCTATTCCTTGTATGTTCCCGTATATTGCTGTCAAGTACTAACGTATTGTATGTCTTCTTATATTGCTTCTTATTATATGGATACTATAGTCGTTGTGGTGGCCTTGGTCTCCCGATTCGGAACAAGTAATCGGTCTCCGAACATCCAGGAATCGGAGATGATAAAACACATAATTATTCTCCTGGAAAATGATATGGAGATTGTGGAAGGGATCCGGACATTAGGATTTGCTAGAAGCGATGGAGAAGAACGGACGAGGATATGGACTTCGAAGATGATGGTGTCTATAAGGAACAGCAATGCTCGTTGCAACAGTCAGTCTCCACTTCTGTCATGACATATTTTGGTCAAGTATGGCTAATGACAGGAAGAAAATTCTGCTTTTAGTGGATTCATGGTGTTCTAACAAAGATCATGCATTGTCTGCTTCCGAAGTACTTGATGGTAAAGTCCTACAAAAAGAATTGGTACCTGAAGGATATACAGGAAAGATTTAGCCTCTGGATATTCCTTTTTTCAGACACTAGAAATCTTTTGTTTTTTACATAATGGAAACAATTATTATCGAGACACATGAGCACATCTGAAACCGCAATAGTTTTCTGGCCCTGCAGTCTTTTTCCCCTATATCAGTTCAATGCTCCTCGTTTCAAGAACTTGATTAAGTATGCTTTTTATAAAAGCGGATACTTGGACGACAAACCTGGAATGTGGATTGCGCCAATGGATTAATGCTTCAATTCATTGACAAATGATGAGTTTGCAAATGTGCGGCTATCGCTTTTGTAAAATGTGCCCATTGTGAACTGTCTTTCTGCCCGTCTCACTGTTTATTTGGTGAATTGTACATTGATTGTCTCTTGTAATGGACTTCATTTGAAGTCAGTAGCAAGTATCCCAACGTATACTGTTTCTTTTCAAAGAGTTGTTTCTTCCTTTATAATAATACCTCCACCTTCTTACCATATTATTAGTTCATATAAATACGTGAAACGAACATTTTAGCGACTTTTGGTGTCATCTTTCCAACATTTTATGTCCTATAACTCCTAAACACTTATCCCTCTGCCCCTAAGATTTCACAGTTTTTCTACTTGTGGCATAAGCTTTCAGAGAATATATAGGTTTCCGGAAAACCGGTATCAAAGGAGAGAAGGTTTACTTGTCAGTATCTTAAGAATTTTTAAACAGCTTTTTATCTATTTACAAAAAAGCACAAAATAAAAAATTAAGTTGAAAAAATAAATAAATAAATAAATAAACTAAAAATTAAAAAAAGAAGAAGAAACTTTTTATTTAAATTGTATATTTGTCATTGTGCCTGTCTCACGCTGGAAAACAAGGCGCCCTCACTTTTACGTAAATGTTAGCAAATTTTTTCGTCTCTCGTTAGTTCAATTGGTTAAAGCTACAGGTCAAAAACACGATGGTCGTGGCGTCGTGGGATAGATACTCGAACGCTGTTGTGTAATTTTTTTTTCTCAGATAATAAAATGAAAATATGCCAAATGATAAAAGAAAAACTTTCTTTGTCTGCACAGTATCTTAAGAAATTTTGACTAGTTTTTTAAGTAACTTTCCTTTCAGCTACTGAAACGCACAAACTAAATCTTTAGTAAAAGAAAACAAAACCCTGGAAGCATCTTATCGTATAGCCCTAAAACGCATAAAATAAAAATTTATTCTTGTAGAGTCATGCTATAAAAAATAAAAGGTTCAAGAACAAGAAAATTTTAAAGAAAAATATAGATATATCACTTTTACAAGAAATGAAACATTTTAAATATTCATAATATTTTAAAAAGCGTTTGAGAACAATATTCTTTATGTATACGTATTTGTTAGATTTTTCTTGCATGTTCTATGGATTTTCTTCACTGTTTTTTACTTTTGGTTTGAGAGTCATGCTGATAACTCGATGGTTGTGGGTTCGATCCTACAAGGGCCTTTGAGTTAATTTTTTGCAGATAATTAACTGAAAAAGTGTCAAGTTATTGATAAAGTAAAATCCTTCAATGTCTTCACAGTGTGTGTCCTAAGAATTTCCGATTAGTTTTATACAAGCTTTCTTTTTTCGTAACTAACTTGAGGACTCTGCCCCCTGCTCGCTGTGTTCACTAGCCCTCGAGGAAGACTTAGCCTTCCGCCGATTCGCATCACTTATTAACCCCTGAGGCGCTGTATCCGCCTATTGGTTTCTTTGCCTTTTACTGAATAGGAAAATTAATAGTGCATAACATAAGACAAAAGCAAAAAAAAAAAATGTTATAGAAATACCCATATTCAATGTCAAATTGAAATACATAATATTTAATAAAAATTTTTTAATGAAATAATATGCTAAAAATCAGTAATTGTTTTTCAGAATAGAAAGAAATTCGTACTATCTAGACAATTTTGCATTACAGCTTTAGTAAATGAGCCCATTGGTGACTTTTAAATTTTTGTTACTATTTGGCGATGAATTTTTTAGCGTAATTGCTTGTTAAAAATAAATAAATAAATAAATAAAAAACGATTACCTATTTTTTCTAATGCCTGTACTTTTCACTATTGAATTTTTTAGTTAATTTAGGGCTAAAGGCATTATATAATACTCTCTGTATAGTTTTAATGTATAGCTAGATAATAATTTTACACACTTGAAAATATCTGAAAAAAAAAAAGTTTATTATTATTATTTTAATTTGGAAAAACCTCCTACGGCTTCAATTACTCTCTGGTACATTTCCATTTCGCCGGCGCAAGCGATGAAGTCGGCAAAAATTACATAACCAGCGTAGATTATTGTTTCAAAACACTTCGAGTAATAATAAGAAAAAATTAAGGAAACACGACCGTTTACTTATTATTATTTTTTTTCATATATTTTTAAGTAGTAAAATTTCTGAAATTTCGCTTAAACTATGCTTTTAAAAGTGTTGTCCAATAAAAAAATGTAACATTTACTTTATTAAATCCATAATAACATATATAAATAAAATTTAAATAATTATAAAAAAAAAAAAAAAAAAAAAAATCTAAGTAACACATTAACTTTTAATCCATTAATCTATTGTTGTCGCCAATAAAGATTGCTTGGCGAGATTTGCGCTGGCGAAATGGAAAAGTACCTTCTCCCTTATTTACTTTTAAAATTAACAAAGAATGAAATCTATTCGACTGGTTATAAGAATTTTAGGTGGTGCATTTTTTTTCTTGCCATAATTAGAAGTACGAAATGTAACATAGAAATGTCTAATTCTGCAATGTTAAAAAAATATCAATGTTAATAAGAAGCTTCTTTCATTTATAAATGAGTTTGAATTTAAATCTAAATATTTTTGAATGCCAAAATATGCCCGAAGTATTTTAAAATAAGTTTTAAAATAAAAAAGATATATACATTTTAAAGACAAAAAGAAACACAGTCAATTTCAGTCGGCAGCGAAATTATTCGAGCGCTAGCAATAATTTCTACACACACACAAAAAAAAAAAAAAAAAAAAAAACTTAATACTGTGTTGTTAAATAAATCCTTGTCGAATCATGTTTTTTGACTGACTAAGAACATGATTCGACAAGAATTTATTTAACAAAACGGTATTAAGTGTACTTTTTTTACATAGGAATTATTGCTAGCGCTAGAATAATTTTGCTGCCGACTGTATACGGGATTGACATTATTTCTTATTCACAACATATATATATATATATATATATATATATAATCAATATAAGAAATTGCCAGTAAGAAAATTTACTTTCTAAAAGTAAAATAGTAATAATAATAATAATAATAATAAGACGACAGCAGCAACAATGACTTTTATTTATTTTATTTTATTTATTTATTTTTACACCATTGATCAAATTTTAAATTTCCTGTGGAAAATGATGTAATAACAGAAATTATTTATAAGATGGCAAATAGAGTACCTTTATAAACCCAAGATTTTTAATTAATAACTTCGTTAATTAAGATGATAGTTTCTAACTGACTGATATGTCTGCCCTGGAGTATTCGGCGCACATTGGTACCTCTAATGACGCGGAGAATCCTACACTCTGTGAGGAGATGCGGTCGCAGACAAAAAGATTTGACGCCAGCGACAGTAACTCTTTTTTAATATATAAAGTAATTCATAAAATAAAAATTTAAGAAAAATACATTTTTTAACAGTAGAAAGTTTTTATTCTGTAACCCTAAAATTCATAAAATAAAAATTTATTCTTGCAAAGATATTCTGTAAAGAAAAGAAAGTTTCCGCATTATGAAAATTCTAGAGAAAAATATAGATATTTCTCTTTTACAAGAAATGAATTTTTTTAAATACTCAAAATATTTTAAAAAGCTTTCGAGATCTTCAAAATTTATGGCTAAACGAATATTTATATAAAAACTAAAAACTAGGAATATTGGTCTCGAATGCTTTTTAGAATATTTTTAATATATAAAAATTTTCATTTCTTGTAAAAGAGAAATATCTATATTTTTCCCTAGAATATTCTAAGTGCTGAAACTTGTTTTTCTTTATAGCACATCTTTGCAAGAATAAATTTTTATTTTGTGAATTTTAGGGTTGCACAATAAAAAGCTTCTATTGTTAAAAAATATATTTTTACTTAAATTTTTATTTCTGATATCAAGACAATTCCGAAAAATGTATAGCAATAAAATTTCTTCATCCACTGGTTCAAATCGCGAAGAAATTATACTAACATTTCTATATCTGCCGTTTTAATGCAGACTTAATTGAAAGATTTTGATAAATAAAAATTGACTGTCGTAAATAACTTTGAAAATATGAAAAATAATTCTTGCCCATCTATGAAATGAAAACCACGTTTTGTCCCTAAAACTTTTTTGGTGACGATAATAAATCAAATCACTTGTTTATTTCAAAGAAAAAAAAAAAAAAAAAAAACTCTTTAACCTAAATTGCTACCAAAATAATCAAAACTGCTTAAAATAAATGAATAAATAAAGAGAAAAAAAAAGATTATATATTCTTTAATCGCATTTCTTGCGACCATAGAAGCATCTGCGCAAGTTCAGACTGAACGAGTCCACTGTTAAAATAATGGTGATTCAGAGAAAATAAGTGATAACAACACCAAAAGACTGAGTGTTTGCCAAGAAATAGAAAATTCGTATATTTTATACAAACAAATACAAAAAATGTGATTTCTCTGATTGAAATGAGTTTCAATGAGGGTTACAGTTTTCCCTTGACCAAAAAAAAAATGTCCCATATTTGCAAGGCACGGAATAGATAAAGGTTTCAATGAGACACTGCGGTATTTTCTCCCACTGCTGTAGAAGAGAGCTTTCCAACTGCTTAAATGTTTCGGATGGTGATGAGCAACTAGCAACCTTCCTCTCAAGCATTGCAAATGAAGTTCTGTTGGGTTCATAACTGGGAAACAATCCATTCGTTGGGTACCTATGTCGAAAAGAAAATTGTCTACTTGGTTAGCAGGATATGGCCTGGCGTTATCATTAATGATAACGAGTTTATCTCCGATTGCTACACCGTAAAGCACCACAATCAGAGCCTGATTTAGGCCGGGGCACTCTCTCACCGGAATATTTTTACAATTATTTTTTACTGCATATCATAGGAATTCCATGTTTTGACTAGGAAATTATTTCTATAAAAATTGAACGGTGTAAAACAATCGAATTTACTCATGGTTATTAGACACCAGAATTCTTTTAAAATAATAGTTAATGATTTTTTCTTTGTTTATTATAAGAGGAAAGTATTGCTTAAAAAATAATGGTGTAAGTGTAAATAATGTGTGCCCCGGTCTAAATCAGTCCCTGACCACAATATGTCTTAGAATCTTGTCGCTATATAGCTGAGTGTCATTGTTCCATTCCTGATAACGTTCACGTTGGTGCGGCTATTGATAGACATGTCACCTAGACCATCACTCCTCCTCAGACAAATCGGACACTTTCCCAGGTAGCACATAACGTTGTTTTAGCGTTGCAAATAAGTCTGAACAGTGAAAAATTGGTTACATTATTTTATGTCCGTTGAAAAATAGTTTTTATTTCGCAATATTCTCACTGAACAATTTCGAATATTTATTCAGTAATAAAGAAAACCTATAACAAACGTTGTTTTATGGTTTTACTTTTTCTGTTATTTTTTCGACGTTTTAAAATAGGTATTTTATTAGTTTTTGTTTTCCTTTTTATTCTAATAAAAAATATGTTTTTTCAACGAATTAATACGTACTTTTTATAAGTCATTATTTCCGTCAAATGACGTTGAATCTCTTCAACTTGATATCGATACACGATTGTGAATTGGCGTGATGTGCGTGTTATAATTTTCTTTAGAGTTTTAGAAGATGGTGTGCCGCGAAAGATCTTCTAACATGATAAAGCTTTCGGCAAATTATATTAACAAGTATAGTAGATGTTCTTTGGCTTTCGGAAATCGTAACTAACGAAGGAGTTTATATTGTATGCTTTCTCCCGTTCTACACGCGAAATCGCAAAGTATATTGTGACAAACCTTAAAGTCTTACGATACGACGCCTGCCATTTTGAAAGTGAATGTGATGTGAATGAAGATAAAGTTATCGCTTTCCTGTTAAAATGGTATGAAAGTTTTCTGTGAATCAATAATTAATTAAACGCAACTTAAAACTTTTTCATCGAAAGTGTAGTGAAAGGTAAATGACATATATTTTACGTAATTTCCAAAAAACTTGCTAGCTGGTAATTTCCTTAAAAGCTCAAAGTTATAATATTCTTTGGTTTTGGGTTTGTTTACCAGCTAGCATAATATTAAAAATTAACGAGTTCTCGTCTAATTGTGGATGCTGTATATTTATTTAAACAAGATTTTTCAAATAATGAAGTGAGTGTTTCTTTTTCCCTTCTTTAATTTTATGATTGAATTCTTGTCTTAAATTTTCAGGGGTCAGTTTAACTTTAAATATTTAATACTCTTTTTCAAAGCAGTACTATTGTAAAATTTTACTTTTTTCATATTTACTGAAAAAATATATCTATATATAATGTAACGCTACAATTGTTTTGTTGAATGAAGTTTATGCAGTTATTTTATATTATTAAAATCAGGTCTTATGTACACAAAAATTATACTTTTGAAAAGTTTGTTTTCTATGAATTTAAATTTTGTGAAGGGAGCAAAACTGACACTCACAATTTCGGCTTAGATTTATTTTATTTTATTTTTATTAATAAAATTATAACCTTTTTGATTTTCGTTTAATTGCAAACTGTAATTTTTGTTTACATTAATTAACATTCCCATTTACTGCTTCGATTTTATTTATTCTATTATTATTAATAAAATTATTACCTTTTTAATTGTCTTTTAACTGCAAATTTTAATTTTTGTTTACATTAAATAACATTCCCAATTTCCGCTAAGATTTATTTATTTTATTACTATAATCACAAATTATTATCATTTTGATTATCCTTTAATTTCAAATAAATACTCTTAGCTAATAAATAGACAATCACAGGGATCTAAATGTTGGTTTATGGAAATTTTAAATATTCGATTTTTTAGCTTTATTATTATTAATCTGCGTGAATTAAAACTAACTAGAGTTTACAGAAATAAAATAATTTTAATACAATTTTAAAACAATATTTATAATTAGTATATTATTTTTTTATTGAAATCTATGAATTTTACCTATGAACTGTTTTCCACATAGATACATCTCAGCATCTGCTGATTCAAATTACACCAAATTTCATAAACAATTGATTAAGAAATTAGTATGTTCTATCTAAAAACGCTACTTGCAGTTATTTAACATGCACTAAAGTTTTATATAGCTTCTCAGAATAAAGGTTTTATATATAGAATTTGCAGCAATTTTAATTAACAGATGTTGAGATGTAATCATGTAAAAATCTCTGAAAGTGAGTAATGAGAGCATCGCCTGTCGGCTGATACACACTCTTAACTAATTCAGCATTCGTTTTTATATTGGTTGTCTTACATATCAAATTTGGTGCAGATGTATGTGCTATAAAATTTTGCTTTCCTCGAAAAACAGAAGTTAAAAATTTTTTACGAATCTGATATTTTCGTATATTGCGTATTAAAAAAATAAGAAAATTAATCATAAAAAAAAGTCTGAAAATTAAGTAAAAGAGAATGTTCCAAAACTTTTTTAACATGTGAATTTTTTCTTTTTTTAATTATTAGCAATATTTTATAAACGAAAATTCAATGGATATATAGAGCTAGCTATTTTTCTTTGATTTCAACGTTTATAAGACATAAGGAAAACCGTTGAAAACTGATATAAAAAGCACGACAGTATTGCGATTACAACCATTTTACAACTGTTTTTTTTTTAGGTTATAAAAAAACGACAGTATTGCGATTTCGTACAACCCTTTTACAACGTTTTTTTTTACGTTGTAAAATGTATTAAAACAACCGTTGAAAGATGAGGAAATCAACGAGACATATTTTCAGATTATTAACGTTACGGAAAAACGATCATTCAACGGAATGCATTGCCGTTTGTTCAACGTTGAAAATACCATACTGTGCTACCAGGGTTTATTATAAATGCAGGATTATTTCGAGTGTCAAGTTCTTTCCAGATTAGAATCCACCTATTGTCGGTTGAACACTAAAGCGAGACACGTCCGGGATGAGCAGATTGATACACTCATCTCGTCCCCATTTGAAATGCTCCTGAGTCTATTTTCTACGGGCAGCACGTGAGTACATTGTCAACGAAATACAAATATAAGTCTGCGAGCATAAAAACCCACATGATAGAGTCATTTTCGAACACTTTGAGTCTAAATTCTAGTACTAGTAGCTTTCTGATTATGATATTATAATAAAAATCACAGAGCGGTTTCTTCTGGCCATTAATGTTAAATACCTGTCCTCATTTTCTGTTGTTGCAGGCGTATGACCTTGTCCTGATCTTCAGCGAACCTTTCCAGATTTCAAGAACCAATTTCATAGTCCTAAAATGAGACTTTAATAAATTCCTGGCGCTTCCGCTACAACGGTTTACACTTGACCTGCCTCTAAAGGATCGATTGCCTCCACAGGCTACCGATTCAGCTAATCAATTTTTATGAGACACCATATTCTCTGCTTCAAAACATTTAACGCGTGCCAATGATATTTAATCTACAACTACAGAAAGAATGCTGCATGTCGTTTTTCACTCCTCATTGACAATGCATCATTTTCTACGATACAGATAATTCATAAAACAGATAATTTACATATTCCCAACTTTCTAAACGTTATAATTCTCTTAAACATGTTGTCAATTACATGATTGCTTCTTCCTAAACTTCTAATGCACCCTAATTGTTATGAACAGTGTACTTTTAAACGGCAGTTTCATTTATTTATTAAATGAGCAACGTGTTTTAAAAATTGCTGATAGTTTTTCACAAGTGAAAAATTCCCGACATACCTATGGATCATCCCTAGGGAAGAGTCCTATGACGTTGCCAATTGCCGATATCGCAGCTCTAGTGCGGCGTTGGAAAACCCAACTTAACCCAGCATACCTATTCTCTAAGAAATGTAGATGATATACACCGCGGTTATAATGAAACGCCTTCTATAAACTTCCTAAAACTGAAATAAGCTAGTGAATTACCGCCAAATTTTCTATGTAGAAGATGTATCGAATGCGCTAAAGGTATTAAAAAATAATTAGTTCAACCTTTTACTCTAGTTTTCGTTTGAAATAGAAAATATTACAAACGAAATGACATATGTATGATGTACGAAAAATTCGAACATTTATCGGTTAGCTTTTAACTCCATGTTGGGTCTTTCCCTTTATAAATTTGCCATTTTACACGCAAAGCATCACCTGGATGACATTTTTTGAACTAAAAATGAATTCATTAAACCCTTGAGTGCATCTCATGAATATTCTACACAGTTTATTTGACGGTAATTCTCTCGCCCGTTATAACTGCAGGATTCTCTTTGTAGCATAAGTTTACTTGTACCCACCATGTAAATTATTCATTTTAATAAAATATACAAAATTACATTTTGTGGAGAAGTTACTTTAGAGGAAATGAAAATATATAGGTAAACTAATCAAATGTGTCAGTTTATTTTTAATTTCTTGTGAGCATGCATGCTAATTTTAATGACTATTTTCATTTCTGTTTTAAAATATGAAGATTCTTGATCTTTAATTTTGCATTAATTTCTGCTAATTTCATAACACAGCAAACCGATTTATAGATGTCAGACATCATTAACACGGAAATATAATGCTTCAGTATTTCCCTAAATTATGTAAGAGTCATAACTTTTGCTAACGTTTACTTCAGGTTAAGTAGTGCAAACTTTAACTCATCATTTTAAGAACTGTGCGTATACTGTCATCTGAAACTATTCGATTATTTTTCATTTTACCCTAATGAGAAGAGTAATAAATTGCAAGCATTGAATGTTCTTTAATGAGTTCAGGAAAAGCAACTCAGATAATTCATTGAAGGTAAAACAATTACTTGCAAAGAACTATATTTAAAACTCCAAATGTACTTTAAATTATGTGTAGAAGACATTAGAATTTTTATAAAATATGTTTCCAAGAGTATTTCTTTTCTTAGAGTATCTATGGTAACTTTTATTTGCCTTATATTATGTATCATAAAATAATAAGTTTATATTGTATGTGTTGCTTAATTACAAATGATGATGTAGAATTATATAAGGTGTATAATCAATTCATTATATGCGAAAGTATAACAATGAATCAAATACCAAAATGAAAATATAAAAGAAAATAGAGGTCGCAGCGTTCCTATATTCTTACGCGCTTTATATTATATTATCACCACTATTTTAGATCAGTAAATTTTTAAATAATATTAGAGTATTAAAACCTTTAAGAAAAAAAATTAAGAACATTAGTGACAATAAAATAACATGCCCGTGAAAATATTAAAACTCTTCGACACCTGAAGAACGTCCTAAGTTTTAAAATAGTTGGCAATCCGTACCAAATAATGCTTCTGAACGCAGCACTAGCGGTTTTAAAAAACGTTTAGAGTTGAGAATTTAATAATTTAAAATTTATTATTTGAAATACTAAATCCTTTATGAAAAGAAAAAAAAGAAAGCTAAGAAATATTGTCAGCTATGGCTTAAAAAATAAAATTTATGGTCAATGATAGTCTGGATCAAAATTTTCAAACGATTACCTTGAGAGATGATATTAAAATATACTGGGATAATTTCATATAAATGTAGTGTCAGTCACAGAGAGATATTTCGCTTCAACAAATATTTTCTAATGGTAATCTAATAACTATCCCATTTAACCAAAAATCTGTTAAATATACAGTCGACACCGGTTATAACGTACCTGGGATATAGCGTACTTTCGCTTATAACGTACTCAGATGCTTCGTCCCGAATGAAACCCTATATAATGTAATGGTTTACATCTTCGGCTATAACGGACTATGCAAAAGCCTTAATCTGGTTATAACGTACTTTTTAGACTGGAACGAAAAGCCAAAATTCGATGTTAACCTTGTATTTCTGGTTTGGAAATCGGTATATTTTCTTGGATACCGTCTTTCGATGTCTCCTTTATCGCCTTATATCTCCTTTATACATTTAAAACTTTATCGCGGTTCGTTGAATTCCATACTGACTGTTCAGAGACTCTGCAAAGTTCCATTATAAATATTGAAAATGTAATTTTTACTGTGTCATCTAATCAAAGAAAACAACGAAAAATAACAGATTATTTTTCCAAATAAACATTTAAGTAGTAAAATGGTTTTTTTTTTTTTTTTTTTTTTTCGTTTTTCTTATTTTATTTTGAGAAAATCATAAACTTTCTATTTAAAATCTCTATTATTGCGAGTGCTATTATGCACCTTTTTCTTTCGTTAGGCACTAAATTATACTAGAAATATTGCTTATAACGTACTTCGGTTATAACGTACCATATTTTCTGGTCCCTTGACAGTACGTTATAACCGGTGTCGACTGTATATGATAAAGATTGTTTTACAACATACCTCATAACATTTATAAATTATTCCCGAGAACTGTTAGTACTAGATTTTTTTTTTCTTGCCACTTTTCTTGTAGAAAAACTTTCCTTTTATATAATTATGATGAAATAAGAAGAAAAATGTCCTTTAAAATAGTTGCAAAGAGCTGATACTAACGATACTCCGGAATAAATTGTAAATGTTACCAGGTATGACACTACTTGACTACTACTTATATGGTAGTAGTGGTAGGAAATTTTATCTTTCTATGTGACTGGCACCACATTCTGCTATGAAATTATCCATTGGCGTAGCGACCAACCGTTCCAATTTCCGGTTACCAGATTTTTTTTTTAAGAAATGTTCACTTTATTCAATCATAGAAATGTGCCACAAAATCTTATAAAAATTCCTTTGAAAAAATACCGGTATTTAATAATCAGAACGGTTGGCAGCTATAAACTGGTTCTGAAACGCTAAGCAGTGAAAATTTTGTTTTAGAGTATATTTTCCCATTTATTGTTTAAAATTCAAAAGTTTCAATTAAAATTAAATTTTTCATGTTATTTTTGATAAATTTACAAATTATTTATTTAATTAATTGATCTAACTTTCCCTTATCGTTTTGACAATATTCTGTCACTTCCTTGAAAGTTTTTCTTATTAAAAAAATAAACAAGTCAAAAACACATTATATTTGTAACACATTCAATAACCGTGGATAACTACGGTTAATTGATTTAATCTTAATATTTAATTTTAACGGAGGTTAATATTAAGAATTAGTTGATTAGTTAAATTTCACTAAACCGTTTGAGGGGCAAGGTAATTTTGCTCATTTAAAATTAAAAGCCACTAAAATTTACAAACAAGTCAAAAAAAAAAAAAAAAAGAGTGGTAAATGATGATTTTCCATTAAATTATAAAAGTAAAATTTTGTTAAAAATTTCTGGGACAAGTTTTTGCTGTTTGGGAATTCAAATTTTAATGGATGGGATATAATATATTCCACCACCCTTTAAATGGGTAAAAAATAAAAAAATGGAGTATGACTTTCATAAATTAAAATTGACAAACCGTAAGGAAAGATTATTTTAAACGTTTTCTGACAAAGGTTTAATGATTTTATAATTCAAATTTTCTTTATTATCTGCATGTTCGTAACCAAACTTTAACAAGTATATTTAGATTGCTACAAATTTTAAATCGTATATAATGTGTCATATGAACTTATAACTTTTATCAAAAGCAATTATAGATATTTAAATAAGTATCACTAGAGAGTTCGGGTATATAACGTAAATTTTTCTCAAGTTATCTATATATGAATTTGAAACATGTTTTTGTCTGTCTCCACTATATTGAGAGAACTACTTGGTGTAAAAATTGGTTGAGGTGTCTGAAAAAAGGTCTTGGTGTGTAGATGTGCTATGAGAAGAGAGAAAAAAAAAGTCGAACGGTTCCCCCCCCCCGGGGGGAACCGTTTCCCACCCGTTTCCCCCCGGATTAAAAACACGTTTACGAGCTTAACTAAGCTTCAAATTACTTCATGGTGAAGAAATTGTACATATGGGGACTAGAGTCGAATACTAAAAAATCACTTTCTGCGAATTTGGAATTTTCGATTTTAAAGGGGGGAAAAGAGGGAAAGTAGATTTGGAGGGAGGGGGGGAAGGGGGAAATTGGTTTGAGAGGGAAATCCGTTCTAGACCCATGCATGTAGCACCTCATTTTAAAGGTCTTGAAATTTCATGTCGACTGGGGATATTTGCATACAATATAGTGCGCCCCCTGGTGGTGAAAAATGGAACTAGGTGATTTTGTAGTAGACCCTATCATGTTACATCTTATTTTAAAGGTCTTGGTATTTCCTGACCGTTGGTGATGTTCGTACAGAACACACTGTGCCCCCTGATGGTGGAAAGTGCAACTAAAGGATTTTGCAGCTGACACCACCATGTGACACCTTATTTAAAAGGTCTTGGAAATCCAAAGTGATTGGTGATAGAGGTCTTAAGATTTCATGTTGATTGGGGATGTTTGTATACAATATAGTGCGCCCCCTGTGGTGAAAAATGGAACTAGGTGATTTTGTAGTACACCCTATCATGTTATATCTTATTTTAAAGGTCTTGGTATTTCCTGACCGTTGGTGATGTTCGTACAGAACACACTGCGCCCCCTGGCGGTGGAAAGTGCAACTAAAGTATTTTGTAGTTGACACCACCATGTGACACCTTATTTGAAAGGTCTTGGAAATCCAAGGCGATTGGTGATAGAGGTCTTGAAATTTCATGTTGATTGGGGATGTTCGTACACAATATACTGCACAGATGATTTTTTTTTTTTTTTGTGATGCTTTCATTTAAAAATATAAATTCAAACAAAATCGAGTTAAAGATATAAAACCATACAAATTTAAAGTTCATTTAAGGGGATTATCATGGGCCCGGTCATTGCCGGGCGGGTTCGTTTGGTTCCAGGTTAATTTTTTGGAATTTTTTTATGTTATTAGCGGCACGCGTATGTGCTGCCGCAGGCACCGGGGTCACAAGGCAGAGTTTCGTTCGGTTCGAGGTAATTTTTTTTGTTACAGCTGATTATTTTTTTTCGTGATGCTTTCATTTAAAAATAGAAATTCAAACTAAATCGAGTTAAAGGTATAAAATCATACAAATTTAAGGTTCATTTAAGGTATCATGGGCCCGGGCAATACCTGGCGGGTTCGTTCGGTTCCAGGTTAATTTTTGGGAATATTTTTATGTTATTAACGGCCGACGTATACGCTGCCGGGCACCGGGGTCACAAGGCAGAATTTCGTTTGGTTCGAGGTAATTTCTTTTTGTTACAGCTGATTATTTTTTTCGTGATGCTTTCATTTAAAAACAGAAATTCAAACTAAATCAAATTAAAGGTATAAAATCATACAAATTTAAGGTTCATTTAACGTATCATGGGTCCGGGCAACACCGAGCGGGTTCGTTGGGTTCCATGTTAATTTTTGGGAATATTTTTATGTTATTAGCGGCCGGCGTATGCGCTACCGAAGGCACCAAGGTCACAAGGCAGAGTTTCGTTCGGTTCGAGGTAATTTTTTTGGTTACAGCTGATTATTTTTTCACGATGCTTTTATTTAAACATAGAAATTCAAACAAAATTGAGTTAAAGATGTAAAAACATACAAATTTAAGGTTCATTTAAGGTTATTACCATGGGCCCGGGATACGCCGGACCGGTAAGCTAACATGTAGTCTTAGTATTAAACGAAATAGAAAATGAAAGATAGGAACTGTTTATTTGGAGTCAGTTTGACGTCACATTGACTGTACTTTGTTGAAAGTGATGTCATATATAGTATTTCTATTTATAAGCATTTTTCTGACTTTCTTTTTACTTTCCGAACACTATAGTGAGGAAAGTATTGTAATCATGTCAAAAATCCGAATTCGAGATTTTCATGTTTCTATACGTTTCGAGGTCCCCTGAGTCCGTTTTCACTATTTTTACGATGATGTATGTATGTGTGTGTGTATGTGTGTATGTGTGTATGTATGTGTGTATGTCTGTGAGTGAACACGCTAGCGTCTAAACGCTTTGTTCGAATAAGCTGAAAGTTGGTGTGTATATTGTAAGTCACCATAGTACAAACCCTATAGATTTTGGTGAATCTAGCACTTATAGTTTTTTTACAGGGACACAAAGAAAAATTCTTTATCATTATGGTCTATGGGACCAAAATCTGAAAAGTGCGATAGCATCTAAACGCCTTCTTCAATTGAGCAAAAAACTTATACACATATTATAGGTCACAGTTACTCAATTTGTATAGAGTTTGGAGAATCTGGCACTTACAGTTTTTCTACAGGGACACAAAGAAAAATTCTTTATCATTATGGCCTATGGGGCCAAATTTTTAAAAGTGCGATAGCGTCTAAACGCTTATTTAATCTGAACAAAAAATTTGTACACATGTTATATGTCACAGTTGCACGAACTGTATAGATTTTGGTGAATTTAGCACTTACAGTTTTTTTACAGGGACACAAAGAAAAATTCTTTATCATTATTATGGCCTGTGAGACCAAATTTTCACTTTCTTCGATATTCAATAGAAGAAAGTATTGGATTCGTAAAAATTTTCGACCTCGGGTTTTTGATGGATTTACACGTTTTGAGAGCTGTAGAACACGATTTGACCATTTTTAGAAAATGTCTGTCTGTTTGTCTGTCAGTCTCTGCGTGGGTGTGACAGACTTTTGTGGCAACTGTATCTCAGGAACTACTTCACAGAATTTCATACAAATTGGTATGTAGTTGCACCTTGACATAAATTAGTGCCTATCAACTTTTCGTAAAAATTGTCTTACAGGTTCCGTTGCCATCCCGCTTTTTCTAAATTTTTAACATGGGGTATAGTACAAAATTTTGTATAAATGTGCATAAAGAGAATTATTTTTTAGTAATCATTATGAAATTTACAAGAATTATTTATAATAGAGATAGTCAACTGGGAAAAAAATTTTGTATGTGTAGGAGCCTCGCCAATCCCCCTGGGGGGGATTCCCCCCTCGAGGGGAGTAAATTTTCATGATGGGTATCTTTCAAAAGAGCTCGCCAGTACCTTTAAAACGAATGGTTGAACCATACATTTGCGATAATTTAAAATGAAGTTATCGATTTTTTTTAAATGTGATATTGACAATAAAATTGACTTTTTTGGGATATTTAGTATTATACTACTTTTCTAATATGGAAATCATCTGCATTATCATGGAAGATAATTTTTTTAAATAATAATTTTAATAAATTATTTTTACTGAGTGAATTTGTATAGGAAAATATAGAAGAAAGTCATGTGGTGGCCACAACATACTAGTTAAAAGTGCGATAGCATCTAAACGCCTTATTCGATTGAGCTGAAAATTTATATGAATATTATAAATCACTGTTGCACTAACTATAAGCATTTTGGTGAATCTAGCATTTATAGGTTTTTTACAGGGACACACCGAAAATTCTTTATCATTATGATCTATGGGCTTAAAGTTCAGTAGCGTTAAATAAAACATCGTGTAATATATGGAGAAAAATACTCAAACACTGTATTATGGTTTTATCTCTTTTGTTTTTTGACAACTCCTCTTTCTTTACTTTATCTACAAAACTGTTAATTACTCAATTTTCGGAAATTCGAGTGGAGTTACTCCAGATTTTTTTTTTAAAGTGAAATGTCGTAAATTATAAAACAAGAGTACCGCTACACTCTTCATCATCTAGCTTTTTGGAAAAGTAAATCTTTGAACGTAATCAACAGGCAGCATAAATTGCATGCGCTACACGTGGGTTTGGGAATGACAGGTGTACAAAAGTCGTTCATATATTAAAATGTGAATTCTCTTCTGCATAATAAAATAGAGCTTCTCTAATTAAGTGTGTGGACTGTTCTTTATCAAATCTTGCAGCAAGTATCGAAAAAAAAAAACATCACATATTCAATGGTGCATATATCACATAATCCTTGGTGTAACCGTGCATCCATCTGGGCATTCGAAATTCGCCTAATTGTATACCGATTCCTATACAATCATGCATAAACTCATTTATTATAATCATAGTTACATGTGCTAGTTGAATATTTAATGATTCAGAATAATTGACATTTATGGAAAAATGAAAATGTTCTCAAATATTTCAAGATCAATTATTAAAATATAGAATATCACGTTAAGTGAAATTAATTTCGAAACAATGATCAAAATAATCAAACATGCTTGAGCAAAATACCAGCAAAAATATTTCAATAGCACTTATTTAGCTGTGCTTGTCTGCAACACTGACTTTGTTATCGTTAGGTGTGTAATAATTTCCCCTATCATTGTATGCGATAAAATAAACATCTTTAATTATTATAACCATTTCATTTCATACCATTTAATCATTCCTTTATAAATAGATGTACGTTGTTAATTTTATTTAACGACAGTTCTTAATTCCCAGTGTGATTTCCAAATACATTATCTTACTCATTTTATTACACAGAATGTATATCTCATTTTATATTAGATGGAAGTGAGTTAGTTTCACTTAGAAGAACACAGAAATCGAATTAAGCGTTTTCATCTTGAAGAGAAATGGGCAGAATGCAGATGAAATTTTAGTAATTAATTCCTTAAGGTTTTGAAAATATACATCAATGCATAGAAAGTATTTCCATAAAGAAAAATTATATTATTAACAAATATGCTTATTAGTAAAAGATAAATTGAAAAAGACTTATAAATAGATGTAATACCGTTATAGCACAGAAATTAACAATTTTAATTAACTACTATAAGTAGTTTCTCACTTTCTCTCGCGTGTTAAGGTAAAATAAATTTATTAAATGGAGATCAGTTATTTAATCTGACACTAAAGAACGTATAAAGTACTATGGAAAATTTTAATTTGAGATTATTAAGTAAGCATTTCATGATAGTAAAAATGAAAAATGTTGTTTCATACATTTTTTAAACATTCATTATTCACAAGGGCTGGGCGATGTTGAAGATTTCACATCATGATATATATAACACCTTTATGTCGCGATTTAACGGATATCGATGTAATACACTGATATTTTAAAATGTTTCTATTTTAATATTTATAACATTATATAGTACATTTAAATTTTAAATATTGTTAGAAAATTATTTTTCCAAAAGTGTTTTATTTTCACAAAAATTTTTATATCTTATAATTTTTTTTAAAATTATTAAATAAATCTTTCTTCTAAAACCCAAAATCGAAACAAGTTCTTACTTGATAGATTCGCTTTCTACTTGGAAAATCAATAATTTTAGTTTTTTTTAATATACCACGTTTTTAAAGCGGATTAAAATGTATAAAGTAATGCAAGGAATAATTGGTAAATAAGACATCCATCCATCATTTTTCTTGCTGAAAACGGGTACAATGGGGGTCCACGCGATCCTCCTCTTCCTCCCCCCCCCCTCTTAACCGATTCCAAATATAAAATTTTGGAAGGATTGGATTGTAACTTTTCCATGATTCAAGGCTTCTAGTGGGGTTCATGAGATACCAGGCTCCACGGGGGTATCAGACCCTTATTCTTTAAATGGTGCAGTCTTTATTATATAATATCTAACTGAGACAAAGTTTAAAATTTTGATAGGATATCACAATAATTTTCCAAAGTAACCAGCACTAGGAGGGTTCAGACCCTCCCTTTTAAATGGTGCAGTCTCCGTCAAACAACACTCAGTGAAGTTTAAATTTAAATTTTCGTAACAATCTGGCCATAACATTTCAAGAATTTTGACACCACGGAGGTCAGACTCATCCCTTTCAAATGGTGCAGTCTTCGCTTTGCAATACCCAACAGAATCTTAATTTGAAATTTCGTAAGGATCTGACTGATACCTGGCACTGTGCGGGGAGGGGTGAAAAAAAGACCATTGGAGACCATTTTTTTCAAACGGTAAAGTCGTTGGCATCCCAGCACCCAGTCTAGTCCAAATTTCAAATTTTATTACAATCTGGCTGTACACTCTCAGGATTCCAGGCTTTGGGGATTTAGAGGAGTTTGTCAGACCCTACTTCTTCAAACGGTACACAGGGTTCGCAACGTTTCTAAATTTTTACGCGTATTTTATTACATTTTTACCACTATTTTTAAAACTAATTCCTTCTTAAAAGTTTTAATGCTATAATTTGATTTTAAAAATTACTGTTTTGAAATAGTGGTGACAAAATAATAAAAAACACTTAAAAATATAGGAACTCAGCCACCTCTTGATACAGTCTTCGTTAAATAACACCTAATCGAATCCAAATTTACTTTTTCTTCTTAAGATCTGACTGTAATTTTTCAAATTACCTGTCGGCAGGTGGGGTCAGACCCTATGCATTTAATAGATGCAGTATTCGTTAGATAACACTTAACAAGTCCAAATTTAATTTTTCGTAAAGATCTGAGCGTAACGGTCCCTGATTCCTGGCTCCACGGCAGGTCAGACCCTCACCCTCCAGTAATCGTTCAATCGTCTTTATGTATCACACAACCGAGATCAAATTTAAAATTTCGTAAAGATTGGATTATAACTTACCGAGATTCCCGTCACCATGGGGTATCAGACCCACCTTCCTCCAACAATGAGTCTTCGTCATGCCAATATCCTACTGAGTCCAAATAAAAAATATTTTATGGATCTGTCCGTATCTTTTCAAAATACCTGGCACCTTTGAGGAGAGGTTCAGATCCTCTGTATTAAAATGATGCAACGTTCGCTATATAATAGCGAACCAGGTACAAATTTAAAATTCCTTAATGATTTTACCATAACTTTTCAAAATATCGGGGTCTTTGGAAGGTCAGATCCTCCCCATTTGGAGGTGCAATCTTCGTTATGTATCAGCCAACCGAGATCAAATTTAAAATTTCGTAAAGATCAGACTATAACTTTCCGAGATATTGGACACAATGCGGGGGGTAAGATCATCCCCCTCCAACGATGCGTTTTTTGTCATGCCAACACCCAACCAATTTCTAATTTAAGACTGCGTAAGAATCGGATCGTAACATACCGCGATTTTAGGAAACATCGGCATCATATACATCCACTTAACACCTTTCATTTTATTTAATAAAATGTATTTTTTTTATACACGCTATCAGAGTTTTCTATGTAAAAAGAGTTTGACATGCGGATTGAAACGGAATATTAGTGCTGCTGTAGGGTACAATTTTTATATTCTCTTTGTGCCACTATTTTCAAAAAATAAAATTTATATTAATAAAATTTAATATATTTTAGCAGGTAAATTTGCACTGGGCCTGCATGAATTTATTATAAATTTCATATTATGGAAATAGTGGTACGAAAAAAAAAAAAAAAATAAATAAAGAGCCACCTGTAGCAGCCCTGATTTTACAGAACTTGACACATTTTCGATTTTTTTTTTTCTTTTTCTTTTTTTTTCAATATGTAAAATCAAAGTTGTTACTCCTCAAAATTTATTGAACTACTGTTTTCGAACAATATTTTTGGCTTTATTTAATCGTAAAAGATAATAGAAAAGATTAACTTCCAAAATACAGATCTTCCCAATTCTATATGATTATGTTTTCAATAAAAGTGTATCATTTTTGCATATTTTAACACCTTTTAAACAAAATTACCACACTTGTCTTTTTACAAGGACTATTGTTTTTTTCAGTGGTATATCTTAACTTATTTAACTATGGAAAACAACTAAAAATGATATCTATTCAAAAATAATAATCATGGAAAGTACAGTTTTTTATAAAGGAAAAACATATATTTATTCAATTGTTGTTGTGGCTAGGTTCTAAATGTAAATAATTGGTATTAACCAGGATAACTACTGATCTTTCTGTTTTCCGTGACTCTTCTAACACAATATTTATTTAAGATTTTTTTCTTAATTTATTGGAAAATAATAATAAATAAGATTACTAATTAAAGAGTCACAGATTAAAAAAAAAAAAAAAAAAGGAACAGTAGGTATGCTGTTACCCGCACCAACACCACCGAGTCCTGTTATGGCTTATATATTCCAGAATCAAATTTGCAAACATTCATCATTACCTTATTCAAGCTTAGAAGACTCTTTCAGAACATTACTTCTTTGAAAACAGTGTTTCTCGAAATTAATGATAGTAGAAATTCCATTACTCTTTCTGTAACATATATCTATGTTGATAAATTTCAAACACTTTTACAAAATATGTAATGTAACAATTTTAATGCTGATAGACGTTGTATGTCATAAATATTAAACAATTCACTTCAAGCTATGCAAAAATATACGCTACAATTATTTTTCCGATACATTCTGTTTTTCATTACTCTCTATAAATGCTTTCTCCAGTTTTCATTGCAACAGAACTACCAAATTTTTTATTTATTTAGTAGCATTGTTAGTGCTTGCCTTTTTTCATACCATTTTTTAGAAAAATTAATTTACCTTTTCTTTAACTGGAATTATATGTTGGGCAAAATGTTTAAATAATGTGGTGTGAAAAAATGCGGGCACTAACGATGGTATAGAATCAATTTAAAAGTTGGCAGTTCTGCTGCTGCCTATTTTAACTGAAAATAATAGGAAATATTTGAAATATTAACACTTTTTTTTGTATATTTTGCTATTTTGAAAATGTAAGCCCTTTCATTTGATGTTTCTCTAAACCTTCACGTTATTTAATCCACACGGCCACTTACATCCATAAGACATCTATAAAAGTTTTTAAATGATCCATTAAAGTTCTATAAACATCCCACAGATATCTATTAGCATTGAAAATGTCACTCTTTTTTACATCCATTAGATGTCTGTTAATTATCCGATCTGACCTCCACCGCATCATTAATCTTGAAGGGTATTTTCCTTCTCATTTAAACTGCCCATCGCGCAGCACTATTGCGACGTAAAACCCAACCAACCTACCAACTTTCTCATTAAATCGTTGTTAAATTTCGGAGAAATTTTCAAAACTAATAAAGTAAGTGTAAAAAAAGGGCGGGTATACTAACACTGCTCCGGAATGACCGCATAATCCGCAGGTTATGTAAACCAGTTTGGCACCAGAAATTTTAATTGGCAAATAAAGTTACATATGTACGAGATATTCCTCAGAAAAAAGAATATAGATTTTTCTGTTAAATAAAATTTATGTTGGATAAATGACACATCTTATCTTCGAAATATACGCCGGAAATTACGACAGTTAAAATGTTGTTGTGTCTGGTTAAAGTGAACAAATATGCTAAAATATAGTTCCAATTACATTTATTTAAATATACACATCTATACTAATATATAAATGCGAAAGTTTGGATGGAAGGATGGATGTTTGTTACTCAATCACGCCACAACGGCTAAATGGATCTGGATGAAATTTGGTACAGAGATAGAGAATAGTCTGGAATAGAACATAGGCTACTATTTATACCGGAAATTTGATTAGATTTTTTAAAATTAATTAAAATATGAAAATAATAAACTTGTAATTGACTTACTATAAGCCATCTAAAATTTTAATTGTTGCCAAAAAACGTTTACGAGATATTTTTATTTATTTATTTATTGTTTTCAACATAAAATGAAATATGCTTTCACGCGAAAAATAAAAAAAAAACTAAATGTTAAATTGGTCGATGAGAAAATGACACTTTATAATTTTAAAATAAAATAGTAATATTACAAATCTAACATATTTCTTCTGAATTTTATTTCATAGCATTTTTTTATATACTTCAAATTCAGATTTTTTTTTTTTTTTTTTTTTTTTTTTTTTTTTTTTAGTACGGCGGATGAAACACGCTTAGCATAAAAGCTAAAATTTTGATGCTGAAGTAGATCGGATATTTTTCGCCGAGGAAAAGATAGAAAGAAATACGCAAACGAAGTGATCACGTTACTGGCCGTTCGTGGATGCAAGAAAAATATTTCCTATGTTAAACGCCCATTGGATTTTTGTAAAAAATTATTAAAAATCGAGGAAAATTATTTCCCGATTTTAATCCTCATATTTAGGTATAGATATGCATTAGTTATCATGTCCATGCGTTAGATTAAGTTATTTTTGTTGTAAAATTGACAAAATTTGAATTTTTAATTTCAAAACTCTAGACAAAAAATGGCAAACTTCCATATTCAATTGAAAACAAAATTTCATTTCAAAGGATGATATTAACACAATATCCAACTGAATATACAAATTAAAAGGAAAATGATAAATATTCTATCATAATTTGAAGTCAAATTTGTTTTCAAATGTCTAAATAAAGTATCTGATATAAGATACTAATATGTTGCAGCGGAATAGATTTGATATCGGTCATCCTTTGCAGAAAAAAAAAATATCGCCAATTTATCTGGCGAACATAATTTATTCCTTTCAAAAATCATGGTTATTTTAACAACTTATATTAAGAGAGTAATGAATGATATGAAACAATATTTCGTACAATGCATATTACGAAATTATACATCTGGCATGTTTATTTTCGTATTACGTTTTTGAACCCAAATACAATAAGCGCCAAGAACGACAGAGTTTTGAAATTTAAAATTAAAATTTTGTCAATTTGACAGCAAAGTAACTCAATCTAACGCATGCACATGATAACTAATACATATATATAAACCCAAATATGGGGATTAAAATCGGGAAATAATTTTCCTCGATTTTTAATAATTTGTTACAAAAAATCCAATGGGCGATTAACACAGGAAATCATTTTCTTGCATCCACGGACGGTTAGTGACGACACACTTCGCTTGCGTATAGGAACAATAATCGCATAAATTATATTTTGGTCTAAAACGGCAACAAAAATTCAAAAGTCGCCGGCATGAAGGCTGTACGATGATCAAGTTTACATATTAATTAATTTATTTATTTTCTATATACCAATTTCTATTAACTAAGCATGAAGTATAATATAACCCCAAAATAATAATAATAATAATAATAATAATTGTCTCATGCGATAGAAAGAGCCGATCATAGCATATTTTAATATTATATGTGGTTTGAAATTGCTGTCATTCTATGGTTGATCGATTAAATCAAATAAATATAGGAAATAACTTGAGAGCAAATATTATGTACATCACGTATAATGTTGTTCATGTGTAACTGGGATTCAGATATAAAAGTGCTACTTCAAATTTTTCGATACTGTCCGTATCGAAACTGTCATATATGATAAGCACCCACATGGAAGCCCACGGGTAAACCATTGTCGCAGGCAATAGGGACAGTCACCGGAGATTGCAAGGACGAACAAGTCGCTGCCGAAGCCAGCGGGAACTCAAAGCGAGCTTTTGACCGATTTCAGGTTTTTTTTTTTTTTTTTTTTTTCATAAAGCTATATGGAAAAGAGTTTGCCAGCGAAGCGGGCAAAGCCGACCAAATTTGTTTAAAAACTAAAATATTATTCAACAATTCGCCGGGAGATGAAAAAAAAAAATCATTTCTTTGTAAAAAAAAAAAAAAAATTAAACTCATAAATATTATATGAATTTCCTCACATTATTAAAACCAGTCAAAGTTCACCAGTCACCAAATTATTATTAGAACCAGATTAATATTGTGCAATAGTGAACTAAAATCATACAAAGAAAGGTTTCGAAATACAATTCATAATTGACTACCCATTTTTTATACTTCCACAATGCAGTACTCTTTTAGTACAGGATCCCTGTGAAAGAATCTTAAATTTTTATCGCCATGCTGGCGATAACTTTTTATTTATTTATTTTGGCTTTCAATGAGTTACAAATTTTTTGAGTATACTTTATCAGACTCTGTTTTGCACAGCACCACAATGACAAGTTTTTATTACATTACATATTATGATCAAACAGTCAGTTCCCACACATACACATCAAAATTTCCACATGAACGAAGTCGCGGGTAACAGCTAGTATATATATATATATATATATATTGAAAATTATGTAACATGCACAATGTAAATGTAATGTTTATAGAAAATAGAAAAAAATAGCAACACATGCACACACACACACACACAAAATAAATAAATAAAGTTTGGTAATATTTTGTTTTACTAGCATATATAGGAACATGCATGAATGATAGGGTTGAAAGGGTTTAGTTACGGGAAAACTCTGCATAGCAATTTAAAATAACGAAAACAAAGAATGATATTACTAAATGACGCTTTATAATTTAAAAGCTCTTATTAGGTTAGGCAGAAAATTCACTGCATAACATATTTATTTAGAAATTAATTTTAAGGGGTCAGATACAATTAAAAGGAGAAAATATCAGAAAAAATGACCATAACTTTATTTAAATTAATTAAGAAAATAATTAGCTTTAAAAATTGTAAATTTTATCAGGTGCTAAGAAACGTTTTATTTACGGAATTTTATCTCTCTCTTATAGAAAATAAGATAATTCTACATGTTTTATTTAAAATATTTTTTTTATAAAAATGGCCGAGCAAATTTTTTGTCGATGTATAATCGCGCGTGAACAAGATCTCCGTGATGGTTAGCCAGAATTTAATGAAAGTTAAACAGCTTTTAAGCAACATGTGAATATATATGAAATGATGAACAATTAGCTTTTTAGAGTTAAAAATTTGGAATTATAAGCAAAATTAAGCCAAAAATAGGGATAATGTTTTTAATAATAATTATAATATTTTTTTAAAAAGATTGAAGATTTCTAACAAAATTATTTTTCCTCATTTTAATTCTACGTGCACAAGTTTTTCTATGTTCACATGTGACTTATCACTTGCATGTAATCCTGCACGCAAGGCTTACATTAACAAGAAACGAGCTCTGACATTAAGAAAAGAAAATTAATCAATTTAGAAATGTACAAGTATTTTAACAACTGAAATAGATAGATAACGTCTTTCCTAACACATCTGAAAAATTACAAATTTCAAAACTAATTATTTTTCAAGTTATTGTAAGAAGAATCATGAATTTTTTTTACAGATATTTCCACCGTTCAAAGTTATCGACCACTTAAATGAAATTTTAAATTAATTTCTTCCTGGAATTAAATTAATCTTCACTGAAAAATATATTTAGTATTGGATTAGTTCGAAAGCTCTGCCCGTTCATGGATATACAAATTTGCAATGGAAATGATGTCACACATGACATTGCAATGACGAAAATCGTCGGCCAATTAAGCGTGTGGATGCCTCACATATAAATGCATCGTGTCTCACAAAGTTAATCATCTCAAAAAAAAAAAAAAAAAAAAAAATCAGAATGTGTAACATGGAAAGCGAGAAGGAGCATATGAAACATTGTTTGTTATAAGAGTTCGATAAAAAGAGTACGGCAGTTGCAGCATGTCACAATGTTTGTCAAGTTTATGGGGAGGATGCAATAGACGAAAGCACATGTCGTCGATGGTTTCGTAAATTTAGAGAAGAAGACAGAAGCTGCCAAGATCAAGCTAGGATTGGACGGCTATCACACGTTGGAGACGACGATATTAACCAAGCCATAAGGAACAATCCGAACCAAACCGTGCAATAATTAGCATAAAACTTCAACATACAGCGGACAACGGTCGAAAGACGGCTGATTAATTTAGGTTTTACGAGAAAGTTGGATCGTTGGGTTCCACATAACCTGACAGCTAATCAACGGGATCACCGAATCGCCATTTGTGCTTCCTTGCTTTCCCGGGACAAAAATGACCCATTCTTGACACGAATTGTAACAGGAGATGAGAAGTGGGTTATGTACCGTAACGTAAAGCGTCTTAGGACTATGTGTTGACCTTCTGATCCACCTGCATCGACTTCGAAAGCTGAATTTCATCCCAAGAAGGTGTTATTGAGTGTGTGGTTTGATGTGCTGGGAATAATTCACTGGGAGGTAATGCTACTCAACCAAACCACCAATACTGCCTTCTTCTGTCTACAGTTAGACAGGCTGCATTCAAATTTGGTAGCAAAGCGGCCAGGTCTCACCAATCGTCACGGTGTTATCATTCAGCACGATAACGCCAGGCCACATGCTGCTGTCATTACTCACCAAAAGTTACTGGGTTTTACCCCACCCTCCCTATTCTTCTGACTTGACACCAGCTGACTATTACCTACTTCGTGCGTTGAACAATTCCTTCAGTCAGAAAATCTTTGATGATCTTGATGCTGTGAAAACTGCCATCCAAGATTTTTTGACTCGAAACCGCCAGAATTTTACCGCCGTGGGATTCATCTCCTACCAGAAAGATGGCAAGAGGTCATAGATAGCAATGGGGATTATGCACAATAATAGGTAATGTTCATTTTGCGTTTATTTGCTCTTCTTCGCGGGTAATAAAAACGGGTAGAACTTTTGCACTCACCCAATAGGAATTTTATATTCCCTGATATGGATGTTTGGGTGAGAATTCTCACCACTGTCATGGAACAACTGCATCGACTGTGCTAGTCTCTTTTGAGTCCAGTCAAATAACACCAGTACATATACAGAGGCTGTTCGCACATTTTTTAGACGATTTTGATGGAGTGTACTGAAGCAATTTCCCTCATATTTCGTGTTTTATTTGTTCAGTTTGATAGCCCTTGTTCTTAACTAACATTCTACATCATAATTTCTGTGATAATAATGCTTTTTATAATATCGGAAGAGGTATATTTTTCTACTCCTCTTGAACGGCTTTCCAGAGTCCACAAAGCGTTGTAGGTCAGTGTTTGGATAATGTTGATTTTAAGAGTCGAAAAACACAAAAATCCGACAGTGATACATCAGAAGATTTAGCAGGAATGTCAGTGAAGGGTATGGTTGTAATTCCTGTTTTTTGTTCCATTTTTTTCTAGAAAATCAATTGCGGATTGCGATGTGTGGCTGCTTGTTTTGTCTTGATGCAGTTCAACGGATTGATAGCATTGTGGATAAAGATCTGGATTTTCATTTTTTTTTTTTAATTGGAATTAAAATATGTTCTTGAGAGTATTTAGAGTTGATTTTGACATTTTTGTCACATTTTTTTTGCTTTTATCTTGCGCTTGTATGAAAAAACCAGTGGCAATCATAAATCCTTTAGAAAAACTCTCTTTTGATGCTTTGAGCCATGTAGCAAATTTTTTTTTCTCCACTTTTGTGATAATAAATTGATCTTTTTTTATTGCAACCACTTAAATAGACCCAAGATTCATCTGTTGTTGCAACATTTTTCCATTTTCCTCCTGATAAATGCTTTTCATAAAGATTTCACTAAAAACTATCTTTGGAAAGAGTGGAAACCTATCCTTCCATCCACTGCCATTTTAAAAGCGCATTTTTGCATCTAAACAAAAATTATAAATATCAGAAGATAAATAAAACTTCCAAAAATATAACTGTTGTGAAAATAAAATTCTCCATGCAAACGATTTTTTCTTACTGCGAAATAAAATCGTCTAAAAAATGTACGAACAGCCTGTAGTTCAGAAAAGGAAAGAGGTTACATTGTTACGACAGTAACCCTTCTTATTCTATGTTGCCAGGAGCACAAGAAAAGCACGCGACAGATGTCCTTTTTACAAATGAGAGCTAATTTTGGCGACGAGCAATCCTGGACGTAAACAGATTTAGAAATATAAGGGAAGGCGCCGTCAGCTTTCGAGTATCATCGGAAGGACACTTTGGCAGGTACTTATTTCAGTTGGTTTATACATGGTAGCCGTATCAACTTCTAAATCATACAAGGAGTTTCCGTCATTGGCGCACACTATTTTAACCGATGTTCTGCTTCCGCATGGCATCTTTTCCGGTTGTATTCTCCAATAACTTTAACTCGCTTGTACATACGAAACTTGAAATACGTATAAAGTCAGGGTGCAACATTTCAGATTTTTTTTTTTTTTTTTTTTTTTTTTACCCGCTGCTTTTGTCATCTCGGGGCATTGTTACTTTGAGAATTTTTATCTGAAAATACCCAATGGAAATAAAAATTTACGTAAAAACAATAGAAGCTTTTTATTGTGGTTCCCTAAAGAGCATAAAATAAAAATATATGCTTGGAAAGACATGCTATAAAGAAATGAAAATTTCAACCCTAAGAAAATTTTAGAGAAAAATATTGATATTTCGTTTTTACAAGAGATGAAAATTTTTTAATATTCAAAATATTTTAAAAAGCATTCGAGAGCAATATTCTTAGTTATTAGTTTCTGCACAAGTATTCAATAAATCATAAATTTCAAAGATCTCGAAACTTTTTAAAAATATTTTGAATATTAAAAATTTTTCATATCTTCCAAAAGTGAAATATCTACATTTTTCGCTAAACTTTTCTTAGGGTTGAAACTTTCATTTCTTTATAGCATGTTTTTTCAAGCATAAATTTTTATTTTAAGCTTTTTAGGGCTCCACAATAAAAAGATTTTACTGTTAAAAAATGTTTTTTGTTAATTAAATTTTTATTTTGTGGTTTTTTGTTACAAAAAAAAGCTCCTAAAAAAAGTAATTATTTTTTTTAGGCTATTGGGTAGACACTGAAATATTCATTTGGAGAATGAAAAAGAATTAATTTAACACCTAAACACAATATATATATATATATATATATATATATAATATTTAATAAATAACAATAATAAGAAATTAAAAAACATAAGAAATGTAATACATAGTTTCAGTGGCAATTACCCCCTAAATCTTCCCCTTACCGCAAATGTTCATGTTTTAGAATTTTTCAACTCTAAGCCCCTAAGAAGATATTTAACAGTTAGAATAATCAACCCCTCCCCAAAAATCAAATTTATATCCATAAAGTCACCGAAATGTGATAAAAAATAGGTGGCCGTCCCTAAAAAATGGTTGGTTATAGGGCAAAATGGGCGTCATATTCGGAATTAGAAGGTCATTTTACATAAGAATTTGTAAAAAAGGTGTTGGGGTAAATTTGCATGCCGAACAGTGCTATCTGCAAATAATAACACATCGGCCCTTGGAGGATCGAACCAACGATCATCGTTATCAGAATGAGTCTCTAACCCAAAGTAGAGAAATAATCAAGAAAACCCATAGAGCACGCTAGAACTATCTAACAAATATATATACAAAAATAATAGCGTTCTCGAATGCTTTATAAAATATTTTGAATATTTAAAATTTTTCATGTCTTGCAAAAGTAAAATATTTATATTTTTCTTTCAAATTTTCTTATTGCTGAAACTTTTATTTTTTTTAGCATGTCATTAGAAGCATGATTTTTTATTTTATGCCTTTTAGGGCTACACAATAAAAAACTTCCCTTATTATTATTATTATTTTAACTTAAAGATTTATTTTGTACGTTTTAGCAACTGAAAAGAGCATTTAAAAAACTAATCATTTTTTTTAGGATACTGTGTAGACAATGAAAAGTTCTCTTTTATCAATTTACATTTTTTCTGTTAGTTACTTGCAAAAACGCAAATCATTAGCCTTCGAGGGCCCAATCCACGACCATCGCGTTATCAACATGACCCTCAAATCAACTGAGCTGGCGAGTGACTGAAGCCGTTGCTTACATTTACATTAAAGTGGACACGCCTTGCTTTTTAGCGTGACATTAAAACACGATGACAAAAATCCAGTTTCAATAAAAAGCTCCTAATTACTTAAATTTTTATTTTGTGCTTTTCTGTAACAAAAAAAAGTTTCTTAGAAAAACTCTTTAAAATGTCTTAGGATACTATGTAGACAATGAAAATTTTGTTTTATCAATTGGCACATTTTCTATTAATTATCTGCAAAAATTAAAGCATCGGCCCTTCGAGGACCGAACTCACGACCATCGCGTTATCAACACAACTCTCTAACCAACTTCGCCAACGAGCGACGAAATGGTTTTCTTACATTTACTTTAAAGTGGAGGCGCCTTGTATTTTAACGTGACACGAAGACGCGATGACGAAATCGAATTTTAATAAAAAGCTTCTAATTATTCAAAATATTCGACGCTAGATGGTAGAAGCAGCGCGCAAAATTGTGTTGGAAATTTGAACCCTTACTTTATACGCTTTTGAAGTTTTTGCGTTGAAACAGGAGTTGAAATTCATGGTGAATATAGCCGTTAAAATTTTGGCGGGCCCAAACTCATTTTTTGCTGACGACAACGATACATTTTATTGTACAGCTACAGTTTAGAGCTCTCGGAGAGTGTATGAGAAATCCAATTTTATGGAATTTTTGCATTGTATGATACTTGTTGAGATACTGAGCTATTCAAATCAACCCATTTAATTTTGTTTTTGTGAAAAATGAACTTATTTATTTATACATTTTTAGAATTATTTGATATTTGAAATTACGTTACTTCCAGGGTTCTCTATTTTGAATACCATCTTTTTTATATCTTTGAAAAAATAGTACAAAGATTCCTTTATACAAAAAGTGGTATAAAAGAATTATATCACTATGTCGCTGTTTTCAAAATAGCGACTGATGAAAACCCTGTTTTCTTCGGAATTTTCAATTATTATGCAGTTGTAATGCACACAGATAGATTAAAAAGCATATTACTTAAAAAATACCTGTAGTAATCATGTTGCATTTAAAATGTTTACTTGTAATATCTGTAGTTTAAATAATTTCTCCGTCAGTATAAGCTTTTAACCTTTCTTACCATAAATACTTATTCAATGGGGTTTTTAAATAATGACATTTCTAATATAAATTTAATGTTATAAAAATTTCTCTTGTTAGTTATACAGGGTGCCCCATAAGTCTGTTGATATTTTAAAGATTCGTAACTATTGAATCGATTGACAGAATTGAACACGGTTTGCGAAAAAATCATTCTCATAAAGAGGGATTTTTTTTTTTTTGGTAAAGAACAAATAATAATTAAGCTATTTGTCGATAGAGGGCGCTGTGCGTGACAATATCACACATTTTCATGAAAAACTGTACTTATTCGCATGCAAATGTTTAGAGGCATATAAATCCTATTCTACACTGTTAAAGAAATGCAGAAAAAATACAGAAATTATCTGTAATTTCAGAAATAAAGTCGTGAAATACGTTTTGTCTACGTAATTTTTCCGTAATTTACGCCTTTTTTTCTGAAATTACAGAGAATTTCTGTATTTTTCTGCATTTTTTTAACAGTGTATGTGTCAGTCGTCACCACAAATTACAGTTTGCAAACGAGTTATAACACTGCTTCAGTCGGCGGTTCTTATCTGAGGGAAAACACCTTCACCAATAATGCTTTATCCACCAAGTCAGCATCGCAATTAAAACATCATGTATGTAGACGTAGGTGGTAAAATGAGAAATAAAGTGCTCTAATCGCAAAATTATGCAATTTGTAGGACTTTCATTTGCATATTTTTCTTTCACATCCGTGCAAAAAATTTAACTATTTTTCTAACAAGGAAACATTCAAAAGGTGTCTTCTTTAAAAATTATTGAAAAAAATATATGTGATTCTAGTCTTCATAAAACACCAAAAAGTGAAAAAATTATCGGCTGAAATGAATTACAGCGACAACAAAAAATTATCAAAATTAAGCATTTTTGGCGATTTTGCGCTGTTATAGGCAATAAGTTCGCTAACACCGAGATTGCTGTGTACGAACAGAACCGTATTTTGCTTCTCCGCCAAGTACTCAAAATCAACAGCCTAACAGTATGCAATAGCAAAATATACTTAATTTTGAAGGTTTTTTTTTTTTTTTTTTTTTTTTTTTTTTTGTGGTCGCTGTAATTTATTTCAGCCGATTATTTTTTCACTTTCTAGTATTTTACGAAGAGTAGAAACACATATATTTTTTTCAATATTTTTTGAAGACGACACCTTTTGAATGTTTCCTTGTAAGTACCATCGACAAAACATTTAACTATATTTTTTCTTTACCAAAAAAAATTCCCTTTCACGAGAATGATGTTTTAGCAAACCGCGTTCAATTCTATCAATTCATTCAACAGTTATGAATTTTTAAAATGTTTACAGACTTATGGGACACCCGGTACTTCTCTATTAAAATAATTACAAGTTGGCATAAACGAAATCTTTACTAACATCTTAGAATCAGAGATCGGACCACTATATATTTTGGATATCAATTTTTATATAAATCATGATCTTAATTTTCAATTGAAGAAATATATTCAACAATTTGTAATTATTACTTTAAAAAAGGGGTATACAGAATAGAAACGGCACACTTTACGGCACAATGTTGTAATAGATAAACTGCTATCCCCCCCCCCCTCAATAAACGTTTTATATAAAACGGTAAACTTGTCATCTACAGACTGATAAACGTGCTGTATCTTCTCATCTGGTGGTGAACTGACTTGCGCTTTAATTTTCATTCCCCAGGTGCCGGGTTTGAATCTCAGTTTAGACATGGATGTTTGTATGGTACTTAGAATACACTTTAAACCATAGAATACGATCTAATGACATCAGTCAGATTCAACCTTACTGCTTCCCCGTATAATCCTATGGATTTTATTGCTTCTTATTATAAGAATATCTCATTCAAAAGTGAAGTTTTTATAATTCTATTTTTTAAATTTCACTCTTTGAACAAGTCGCATTTCATATTAGTGAGCATTTTATTTTTATTTTTTACATAAATTAAAATATTTTATTTCATGAAATAATCTGGGGGTTCTAATTTTCAATCTATATATATGTATGCATGTATAAATTTACTGTTAAAAAACTAATATAAAAGACAACATGTTTAGTGAGTGGAATTTAAAAAAAATCTCGCATTTAACCCTCGCTTTCCCAAGACGGAATCATTTTGACCCCATTTTGAAGTTGAAATTTAGTTAATCCCACCTCATTCAAAAAGTGTGCTAATTCGCCAGATATAACAAGCGTAGCCAGTGGAATGTTGTAACTTATAAACGATACAAAAGGCGCGTTGCTGATGATTTTCGCCAAACGTGCCAAGCGGCATCTGAAAGCAATTTTTCTGTAGTAACGCCTTGATCTTGGGAAAGCGAGGGTTAATATACTTTAATTTTGAATGATATATCCTTATAATATGGAGAACTGTTAGGTTAAAAACGCTCTATGTTAGAAAATTAATTAATTAAAGCTGGTTGAAGCTTAAACACTTTCTTATTTGTGGCCTTGAGTATCATCGGATAACGATTATACACTGTTAAAAATTTGGTGTTAATTTGAACCAAAACTTGGTACTGAAGTAGCTGCAACCACTCGATGATTTAACCTTTTACCATGATTTGGTAATTTAATGTTGAACCAAATTTGGTGTTATGTTTTAAGTAATAAAAATAAATAAATAAATAAAACATTCGACCGAGGCGTTGATCAAACTGAAGACCTTCTTGTCTCAAGTGTAACACTTAAGCACAGTGCCACGCTTTCTTGCTCGCTGATTCTGTGTTTCGTTGATTTTTATAAAAAGGGTTAATTTTTTAATAGTCTTATCTTGACCCATGGGTGAGTCATTGCAAAAAATTTGCGCTTTCCATATGTTTTCGACCACGCTCTTTAACTTAAGCTGGGTTTGGTTTCAAAAAGAATTTTACTGATTTATACTTCCTGGACTGTATATATAATAGACTTTCCTCTCTTATTAAAAGGAGCTTTTTAGCAACTTCTGGTTAGTGATCAATCGAATAAAGAACTCTTTTTTCTTATAATGAATATTGATTTTGAATGACATAATCACACGCGATCTCACTTCATTGATTTTATTTTCACTCTCCGGCTTATAACCGGTATTTTCAGCGCGCTTGTGACGCCATCACCTGAATACAAAGGGAATTACAGTTGCATGTACACTGAAACACTTCCCTTGTAAGTTGATGTATGGTAGCTCTAAGTTTTGGTGACACTGGTATTCAATCGCAAGATGTAGAAGTAAAAAGTAAAAAATGAGGTTGAACCATATTATGGTATTTCTTATAACTTTTCTCCGTATAGTGGTTCACGTTTGAACTGATATTTTTAACAGTGTAGTTTAAAATATGTTCTTTAGCTTGTAATAACAACAGGGGATGCGCTTTGAATTAACCAGAAAAACAATTTTAATTAATGGATTCTTCTAGAATAAATTCTTCTAAAAAAGTTTTGAAATAAAATTTAAATGCAAAAATGCAAAAAAATAAATAAATAAATAAATAAATAAATAAATAAAAATGCAATTACATCCCAAATAAAGAGAATTAAATATTTAATTAATTAACTTTTCTTTTTTAATGTAAAATTATTACTATAACAGCACAGACAATATTCTGTAATAATAGTTCTTTAAATGCTTATGATATTTTCAATAATATTCTAATAAAATAATTTTTACTCAAGCAGTATATGGTTTAATCAAAAGTCGTTATATTAGAATTCTTAATGAATTGTCATGATTTGCATATGAACTTGAGCACAAAGGACGATTGTAATATAAGCCAATATTAGGAATAATATTAGGTAATTAAATATAAAATTCAAATGTAGTCTACTATGTAACTGACCAAATAAAGTAATATGGTTTTCTTACCAGTCCATCGTAGGGTAGCCACTGTTCTACAGATTCCAAATTTATCCTTAAGAAATACATCTATAATTCAGTTTTGTAGGAGAGTACTAATTCACAAACATATATTCTTTTTATCTGAGATAGGAGAAAGAGTAAAATATGCTCTCTTAAAATAAGTAAGTTAATTCACCATGCAGGTAAAAGTTATATTTTTTAAATCGACCTGAGTTAAAAATACAACTATTTGAGCTAATTAGTAGCTTTTTATTTAAGCGAGCATGAGTTATCGATATTTATCGATACTTGAGTTATTTCTGCTCATTCAACTACTTGTATGTGGCAATATCACTCTCGTTGCAACACATTTCTTCAGTAGCCCGCAAGTGCAACGGGCAACGCCATTGTAAAATGTAAAGTGATCCAGTTTATTAAAATGATTTGTATTAAAATCATTAATAAAATAAACTACTTAAATGCGATAAATAACTCAAGTTTGAGTGCATTATTTTAATTCATTCAATTTACTGAATTTAACTCAAGGACGCGTTTATTCTAGGCAAATGAGTGAAAATTCACTCAAGTTGAGTTATTTTCATCCTTTCGTTTTAAGAGAGTGACTGATGTGCAGCCTTGATAGGCAAAAAATGACCAAACAGTGGCATACCGTGGGTATGCCACGGATTAAAAGTGCGGTTTAAATAAGTTAATCAGCACCTTTAATCTGTTCAAATAAATAATTAAAAAAAAAAATGCATTTTGAACTTTCAAAATACACTTTTGAAAAATTAGATATAAAGCTATGACATCCTTAAAAATTGGTATGTAGAAGATTAATACTTTGTTTAAATGGTAAATACAGAAAATTGTAATCAAGTTCTCTTCCAGTTCAATTTCAAGAGTTTTGAAAGAATTTTTAATTATACATTACTTTGAAAGATTTCATTACTTAAGTCTTTGAATAAATTACTTTATAGGAATTCCATTAACGAACTTAATTATTTTTAATTTCATTTATGCAATTAATTTTAGCAATATAGAAAATAAACAATTAAGTATCAAACAGACATTCTGAAACTATTTGCCTAATAAATAAAATAAAATGTATTTTAGATGTCAGTTAAAAGTTTGAAACATATAAAGAAAGTTGTAAATAATTTTAGCATACACAGTGCCATTTTCGATGAAATAAATGTTCTGTTTCAATTTTAATTTGAGTGAAATACATTAAAAATTTTCTTTCATGTTTACAGAAATTATGTACTCTAAACTGTTCTTAAACACAATTTTTGTCTCAGATAACATTTTTGTCATAAAATAACATTATGATTTTAAACGGAAATGTATTGTATAAAAATTGGGGTAAAAAGTCCATACAAAAACTGTCCAAACTCTCTTACAATCAACCACTATTTAAATTTTATTATATATGTATTAGAACAACACATAAAATAGAAATATGGAATATGGAATCACTGCATTGCATTATTTTATTTTATTTATTTATTTATTTTAAGAAAACAACTAAATTTAAACGTGCTTAAAAGAAGCTATAAACATTTTTAACTCTGTTAACTTTTTGAAGATCGAGGTAATTTCTTTCATTTAATATGAAAAATAACCAGAATTTACAAAATTAAAAGTAAAGAAGTAAATGTTTTTCTCTCGCTTAGTTATACTATTAAAATTTTGTTTAAAAATTCCGGGATGAATATTTTCATTTGGAGATTAGTAATTACGTCCTCTTGGAGAGGACGCTATGTGTTAAAGGGTTAAATTATATTAAAATAAACGTTTGTATCTAAATACATTTAACAGATGTTTACATAAATGACTAAATTTTGAATTTTTAAATCAAATTCCTTACCACTATTTTTTAATAATAAATTGTCATATTGATTTTCTACGATTAGATGAATAGAAAATTGTTATAGAGAATTTCTGGTATAAGGTTTCGGAGGAAAAACGGAAACTTGGCATCTATGTATTTATAAAATCAGAAATTATAGTAAATTATCGCCTACTAAAAATGCTGTTTGTAATGTTTATATCTGTATACCGCAGGTATAGTGTAACCACGTTTCCTACGCCTAGCAGTGAGGACGAGTCGAAAATCTTGGAGGGTTTCCAAGCTGACCAACAGGTTTGAATTTAGTAAGCATCCAGTCATTCGGTATTCCCTTATCGCTTATTTTCTCTCAATGAAAAGCTTGTCTCCCCTATTTTACTAGTGGACTCGTTGAATCCGCACTTGCGCAGAGGTTTCCATGGTCGCAAGAAATGTAGTTAAAGAGTAAAAGACACCATGTCCATTGTGTGAAAGGAGTTAGCACCATGTGCTTTATGCGCATTTTTTGATTTATATAGAGGCATTAAACACAAATGTCCAGTTATATATGCTAAAAGTATGTAAGACAGTGGAAAATAAAACAATTTTTTTTCTTTATTCATATCAAATGTAGAACCATAGCCTCCTAAACTAGATGTCTACCGCGTGGCTCGGAAACTTGGCAACAGTTCAAGCGGTAGACAGCTTCACCTGGTACAGATTCCGCGACTTTTTTATTCAAATGTCACCAATAATTTTAAGAAGTGATATATGATATATATAATCGACATTTCTTCGATTCTATTCGCCTTTTATGAAAATGAAATCCCACTTTTAAAATTTGTTGGTGGCTGCTGAATAAAAAAGTCGTGCAATCTGTACCAGGTGGCGCTGTCTACCGTTGCCAAGTTTCCAAGCCACGCGGAAGGCACCTATTTTAGGAGGCTATGGCAGAACATTGTAGAACATCAAAGATATTGTGGTAACTCTTTTCACAAAATGAACGTGGTGTCCTTCACCTCCTGGGTAAAGGTATGAAATGTTATAGACCAAGAATAATTGAGATTTTGAAAGAAATTAACTAAGATATTTAGAGTTTTTCTTAAGATTTTACGTGTTAACTTAAAGTAAAATTGGTCTGAGAGTTAAAAATGTTCATAAATGTCCAAAATACTTTTGTTTATGAAAATTGTATTTTTAAATTTTTACACATGCAATTATGGACAAAAATAAATTAACTGCATTAAGCAGAATATCAGGGTTTATAAAGTCTTTAAATTTCCATATAGTTAATTTTAATTTGTATGTATCTATCTATATATATATATTGTTCCTTTGCACAATAGGACTATAAATTAATAATATAATAAGCCTACAAAAATGCGGGTTATAAGTCTAGATTTTAAGATAAGCGTTTCAGATTTGTTTCATTATACACCAAGGGACAGTAGTACTGTTTTAATAAATAATCTATTGCGTCGCTCACACGACTTTCTCTTACCATGCATTTCAATGCTATAAAGATAGATTTCGGATTAAGTCGTAAGTTCAATAAGGTAAGATAATAAAGTTAAATCTACCTTAAAACTAATCTAAAATAGATTTAGGAACAGTTTTATTTGAAATATAATTATATATGAGGAAGGGGGGGGGGGGCTTTAACTCCCCGTTCAATTATAATATCTACCTTTATTAAAAATAAAAAAATTCAAGGCTGTTATTAAGTTATTTTCAAACTTGCCAATCTTGAAGTTTTGCTTCTACTTGAAATTTTTCAAGTGGAAACATAACAGGAACTTTAAAATAACAAATTTGAGTTTCCGGCTTTTATCTGTTTTTAATTTATGCTGACAACAAATATACATAGAAATTATCCGGTAAAAAATTGGGTTTTCGTATTCATGGCACCTCAAAACGTGATATTATGCAAAAAATAAAGTCCATAACAGAACTTAAAAAAATAATTTGCTTAGAGGATGGGTATGAAAATTAGTTTTCCTTCCTGAGCTGTGTTCAGCGACATAGCAAAATGCAGCAAAGCACATCCATCAATTTCATTAAATAGAAAAGAACGTTTAGCTCAATTTTTTGTAACCTGCATATTTCCTATGAAATCACATTGTGTATTAAAATTATTCCTGTATGATAAATACATAATACAAAATTAAATAATACTCCAGCAATTTCCAAGTATAGTCCCAAAATATTCAAATACTTTGGGTAGCCCTGTAAATGAATGATGATTAATATTCATACCAAAATTTCCACTAAACATGCTTTTATGCATGCAAAAATATTTGTTCACTTTATTTTGTTTAGAGTAGGCTATAAATGCTACATTGTACTTACCAAAAATTTCCCCCTTAGAAGTAATGAGTTTAAATTCTCTTGGATGGCCCTGTATACTAACCATTTGCTTGATCTCAACAAAACGTTTAGTGTAGCATCACTATATGATACCAATATAGAATACTGAGTTTGGACTTCCTGCTACTATTCTTTCTTGAGATATGCTGATAACAGACACACAGACATACAGACATACACCCAAACCTACCGTTAAAACATAAATTTCGGATTCTGAAGACCTCAAGACGTGTAAATGTAACAAAAAATCAATTTTGAAAATTTGACCCAAAAACAATACTTTCTGAATCATTATGTATGGATATGAGTAAGTAAAAGTATCAAAAATAATCTGGTGGGACACTCAACCGACTTTCTCTTACCCTGAAATTTAATGCTATAGATACAGATTAGATATTAAGGTGTAAGATAATGAGTAATGTTATATAAACCAACGTTAAAAATAATTCAAATTAGGCATCAGATTAGCTTTATTTGACAAATAATTCTATGTGAGGAGGGCTACTGCCTCCTTTAAACCCCGTTTTATTATTGTACCTATATTTTTATACAATTCAAATCTATTATTAGATTTAAGAGTTCATTTAAAAATATTCAGACAACTTTCTTACGCAACATTACTTGAAATTTATTAATCTTGATCAAACTTTTCAAGTAACAAACTTATATTAATTTCAAAATATAATATTTGATTTGCCTGAAATTATTTATTTTTAAATTACTCTGATAAAAGAGAGAGACAGATGCTAAAACTTGGCTTCGGTATTCAGGAAACCTCAAAACGAGTAAATATAGAAAAAAAAAAAATCGATGAATATTAAGCTTAGAAAAGTATTTTATACGTCGGATGGATATGAAGAGTTAATTCCAATTACTAAGCAGTTTTCCTGGACATGGTGAAATATTACAGTAAAGCACTTCCACTAATTACTTTCAATAAAAATGAATGTTTACACTTAATTATTGGAAGACCAGTATATATTCTAAAAATTATATACACACCGCATGTTGCACTTAAATATAATCCTATATTAATGACACACAGCACAACCTGAAATACACTTCCACCAATTTTCAAGTATTGTCCAACTATATTCAATTTCTTTTGTATAGCTCTTTAAACGAACGTTGTATGATTTTCATTCCATCTTCTTCATGAAACCTGTTTTACGCATACAAAAATTATGTAATCATTTCATTTGGTTTAGTGCAGTCTTTTCATGTTAAACTCTATTTACCTGCAGTTTCTCCCATACTTATTATATATTTGAATTCTCTTAGGTACCCCTGTACACAAACCATTTGCTTGATCTCAACGAAAAATTTAGTGTAGCATTCCTATATGATATGGGGGCCGCGGTAGCCCAGTCGGCAGAGCGCCGGCCTCGTAATTGGAAGGTTGCGAGTTCGGTACTCGAGCCGGCCAAAGACCGTCGTGTACACTAATGGTGGCTGGTGCACGTAAAATCTGTTGTGGCCGCAATGTCCTCCATGTTCCCATCAAAAATTATACCTCTGTGGGTCACCGAAGCGGGAGAGCCATCCCTTCCGTGGAGGATCAAAATTATGATGGCATGTCTCCGGACCACCTCTAAATGTGTGTCCCAGACCGTCGCCAATTGCCCATCTGCGCAGCATTAGTGCGACGTAAAACCCAACCAACCAACCAACCTATATGATATGGAATAAAGATACCGAGTTTGTACTTGCTGCTGCTCTTCAGATATGCTGATAACGGACACACAAACACACACACACACACACAAACCAACTGCTAAAAACATGCTTTTTGAATTCCGGGCACTTGAAAACGTGTAAATATAACAAAAACCCAATTTCGAAAATTTGATCATGAAATAATACCTTCTCTACCATATATGGGTTAGAGAAAGTAAATAAGTATAAACTATTAAAAATTTAATCTGTGCAAAAATATTCAAATTATTTTTTGTAAATGACGTTAAAGTTTGATTCAAAACTAATATTTACCATTTTCAGCAAATAAAATCTTATAATGAGTAGATCGTGCACGTGAATTACCTTCAACAAAATCGTGAATAGTAAGTTTGTAGAGAATTCGACTCCATGATCTTAATTTTAATAGGCTTAACTTAAAGGTTGAATGCTACAAACTTACTTATTTAACTTTAGATTGACTTGAAGCTGTAAACTGAAATACTTAAGTCTATGAAGAAATGACAGAGTCCAAATATATAAAATTAATGAGCTTTAATTGAGCTTAAATGAGAAGGGGGACGCTGGACATTGATTGGATTTAATACGTTTAAATGGGCAGCCCTCTTAAATGCTTTGGCATCAATAAATAACCTCCGTTACTTTACTTTACTACTCGCAAATGATCTCAACTACTTTTATTTAAATTAGCTTCTAAGGCCAAGTAATCTTTCGCATGTAGGAGGATTCCCTGACGCTACAATGCTACAGGACTTACTCGCTTCTATCCTACGCCGCTAACAGCTAGCTCCCTCAACTCTCATACTAACACACTCCAACTACGAAGTACCTCCTCTCAACTAACACTCTAGCTCACTCCTTCCAACTCTCTCTCCAACTAACTAACCCCAACTAACAATCTTCCTTCTCCTTTTATCTATCTTACTTTCCAAAATATTTGCATATTTCAATTTACAATTTTAAGTTAGGATAGGAACTAACTCCATCACTCAATCGAATCCTAAAACAGCACATTCACGTTTTACCCGCAAAGTGCGAGTTTTAATTGTAGCACTTTGCTATACCTGACAGTTCCTCCCCCAAAAAAAAATTTCGCGGAAAAAATCCCCAACGGGTTTTTACCCGTGCAAATTTTTAATTATTGCAATACTATGCAAAGAAAAGTTAGCTGCAGTAACTTACTGTTTAAAATTCAACTATATAATATTTTAGAAAAAGAAAAAAAAAGAGGGGGGAAACTTAAATTTAAACTAAACTGCCCAAAAATAACTATTAGATGTTTTTAAAAAAAATCCAATCGTGAGAAAAAGTAAGGCCGAGCTTAAAACTGCCCACTCAGGAAAGATTGATGATAAAAATACTTTTCTTGTTTAGCTCCATCTGAGGTGCTTGACGGCAGAAACTCCATGCCCTAACTTAGTTTAAACTTATCTAAAGTCCAGCGTAATTACAGCGGGGAAATACAGGTACATCTTTCCTTAAAACAAATGGAAAGGAAAAAATTTTCATTAATTTAAAATAAATTTTAGTAGAAAACAAAAATAAATGCGATCGTTATTGAAATTAAATTGTGACATTAAAAAGTCTTTATTGACAAAAAACTTGTATATCTTTATCCATCTGCAGGTTAGTCTTAACCCAGATCATCAGCTAAGAAAAATACTTAAACGGGCATCAGAAAAAAAAGACTTCCAGTTGTCCACTGTGTGTTAACTTGAAAGGTCAATCCACTGCTGTTGGCACTGTTCCGAAAAGCACCTTTGACTTTAGAAAAGAGAAATACACAGTTCCAAAAATACCGTCTTTAGCATCAAAAGCAAGAATTGAAGAAATCAAGCTGGCTTTTCAGATTGAACATCTGTACTTCGGGTTTAGAGTCAGGATCAGCAACTGGACCTCAGATTTTCTAAAATTAAAACTTTTTTAAACGTATAAATCAAAAATAGACGTGAACTACACTTTTATATATAGATAAATGACATAATTTTATACATAAGCCATACTTCAACTAGGTATTTGCGTACGGAAAAAACAAAATGTTAGTGGATTAATAAGGTTAGCCGTTAAACGCGAATTTACATGCAAAATAGCTTTAAAAAAAATTCTCTTTTTACCCCATAGTAATAGATATACATACATAAAAACTTTTAGTAAAAAATTCAAAAGTTTACAACAAGAAAATTCATTTGATACACTTTATACAACATTTAGAAAACATATTTAAGGATACAAAATTTTCAAACTGCAGTTGATCGCTGAGAAATAAAAAAGATTTACGTACATACATTTTACATTGCATTTACAAAACTATAGAGAAAAATGGTTATACACTTATAAAACTTTATTTTATACAATTTACGACATTTAGAAAAATATATACAATGAATAGATATACAAGGGGTGTTCAAATGAAAAGGTACGAAACGACACTGTGGGTATAAATGAAGACTTTATTCAAAGTATGCACCATAGGCCTGAGCACAACTATCCCATTGATTAACGAGCCGGAGGATTCCATGCTCCCAGAATTCCTGTGGCCGTGACGAGACCCAGTCCTTCACAGCGTCCTTGAGTTCGTCGTCCGAGTTGAAGCGCTGCCCTTTCAGATGTTTCTTCAGGGGACCAAACACATGGAAATCGCAGGGCGACATGTCCGGGCTTTAGGGTGGATGGTCAAGCTGCTCCCACTTAAACTTGGCCAGTTCCGCGTGTGTGACGCTGGATACGTGTGGACGCGCGTTATCATGGAGCAGAACCACACCCTCCGTGAGCAGCCCAGGTCTTTTGTTCTTGATGGACCTGCGTAGGCTTTGGAGTGTCTCACAGTACACATCGGAGTTGATGGTTCTTCTGTGCTGAAGGAATTCAACAAGTAGTGGACCTTGGACATCGAAAAAGACGGTGAGCAATGCCTTGCCTGCTGACGCCACAGCTTTGAACTTTTAGGGGGAGGGGACGACGCATGCTTCCACTGCATGCTGTCCCGCTTTGTCTCTGGTTCGTAGTGATGGCACCAGCTCTCATCACCTGTGACGATCCGCTCCAAGAAAGCGGGGTCTTCATGATACCGAAACAGATTTTGAAGTGCTATCCCCATACGCAGTTCCTTTTGCTGGTCAGTGAGTTGCTTCGGAACCCAATGCGCGCACACCTTCCGATAACGCAACTTGTTGTGGACTATTGTCCACACTGTTCCAACGCTGACATCCACCTTCACCGCCAACATTCGTAATGTGACACGGCGATCACTTCTCACTAGGTCGTCCACCTTGTCAATGAGATCAGCCGTGATGACTGTGTTTGCCTGGCCTGGTCTCGGGTCATCAACCAAACTCTCACGGCCTGCACGAAAACGGGCACTCCATTTTCGCACTGACTTGTCGGACGCACAGTCTTGCCCGTATACGGTCACCATCCGGCGATGAATAGCGGCCGGTTTAACACCTTCCGCTGTCAGAAATCGGATAACGCCTCGCTGCTCCTCAATCGTCGAATTTTGCAACATGAACGCCATCCTGTCTTCTCACGCACTACCGCGTCAATTGGACGGCGCTCTTTATCAGAGTGTCTGCTCTCTCCTGCGCATGCGGGTGCCCGCGCATGCTCCGATCCACAACGGAGACTCCAATCACATACTTACATGTCTGGCTACATTCCTCCCATAGTGACATAGGCAAATATGCTAACGATTACGTTGTTTCGACGTTTCGTACCTTTTCATTTGAACACCCCTTGTATATACAAAGTTATTCAAAAAAGTTTTCAAGACTCCGTTGTTGGCTAGAAAATAGAAAAGTAGTAGAGTATATACATATTGATCATGTAAAAACTTAGAGAGAAAATTTATATACAAAGGTAAGAAAATTTATCGTACGAATTGCTGCAGGTGATGGCTAAAACAGAAATCATTTAAGTACAGATATATAGATCATTCAAAAACTGAAGAGGGGGGTAAATGTATACAAAGAAGAGAAAAATTTATCTTACGAATCACTGCTGGTGATGGCTTAGAAATAAAAAGACATTAACATACATACATGCATCTATTATATACAGAAAAAAATTTATGACATGTAAACAGTACATGAAATTTCGAGAGATGAAAGTTCATGCTATACGTTTAAATTTTGCATTTTTAAATTTTAAAAAGTTCATGCAGCAAGTTTAAATTTAGATTTGTGATATTTTAAAAAGTTCATCTCTTTGAGATAATAATTGAAAGTCCAGAAGAAAGTTCTACATGTCGAAAATTTCATAACTGCTGTGATTGAACTACAGTTTACAATGGAAAAAATATAAAACCATAGCACCTGACAGATTGATTCCTTTATAGCAGCAAAATAAGAGATGCAGGTGAGACTGGCCTGTAGAGTTGTTGTAGCAATTTCCGTGCTGGTGGCTTGTAGAACGGAGTCCGGCATCGGAGATGCATTTTTCTGGGATGGACTCGAGCCCGGTACCTTGTCACTGTCCCCAGTTATCACAGAGGACTGCGTTTGCTCCGTGCTGTCCAATGCAGGGCTGCTGGACTTTCTGGAAACTTCACAGGAGGTTAAGTAGACGTTTGAAATTGCCGTCTTTGAAATACTTGCATTTTCTGTTGGTTTAATCGGCGGGTCATTTTGAAACTTTAAGTTCACGTTCGCATTAGAAATAATTGACTGTGTCGGCTGTATAGATGCACAGCTGACCTCTAAAGGTGAGTTACCAGGATTATCCGCATCATGTAATGATTTTCCACTTTCGCTTAGTTTAACGGTTTCAGCAGCCATAGTTATCTTACTTTTATTTTCATTAACTTTGAGCGGCGTGTTATTTTGACCAATTACGTGCAATTTCTCAGTAGAAACAATTGACTTTGTCGGCTGTGTAGATTCAAAACTGACAGCTAAAGTTGAGTTACAAGGATTAACCGAATCATTTACTGATTTTACACTTTTGCTTAGTTTAACAGTTTCCGCAGCCACAGTAATTTTAAATGGATTTTTCGATACTACCGCCGTCGCAATATTGGATAATTTTTCGGATTTCTTATCCGTAGGTAAGGGCTAAAAAACAGAGGTAGATTTGCCTGTAGTGCTGGTTAAAGGCGTAGTTTGCACGTTTTTATTAACTTTTATTTGACTTTTGTCACCAGAAATGCAGTTTGCATCGTCAGTTTTAGGTTGGTTTAAACTAATAGAGCTTGCTTCCTGTGACTTAATAACGTCTTGCGGTTTTTCCACTGGGTTTAATATTGTTTCCCACTGACGTTCGTGAGGGGGGAGGGAACGGTCATGTTGCAATCTTAGTTTGTCATATCGAGTGGCAAAGAGTTCGATGACCCGACTTTTTAACTCGTCATAGGTTGGATTTGGGCCAAGCGAATGGCAGGCGATTAGTCTATGCCACTGTCGTGGTTCTCCTTCTAAGGAATATGCTAGCCACGCATATTTTTTGGATCGATCGATGTTATAAACGTTAAAAAAATATTCAAGCTGCTCAAAAAATTGCAGCACACTATTAGTGCCGTCAAAAAATATTTGCTCGGGGGCAGGGGGGGATTCGACTTTATTTGGGCGCCAGTGTAGAGAATTATGGTGCGCCATGATCTTATTTAACTTTAACTTGACTTAAGGTTGAATGCTACAAACTTACTTATTTAACTTTAGATTGACTTGAAGCTGTAAACTGAAATACTTAAGTCTATGAAGAAATGACAGAGTCCAAATATATAAAATTAATGAGCTTTAATTGAGCTTAAATGAGAAGGGGGACGCTGGACTTTGATTGGATTTAATACGTTTAAATGGGCAGCCCTCTTAAATGCTTTGACATCAATAAATAACATCCGTTACTTTACTTTACTACTCGCAAATGATCTCAACTACTTTTATTTAAATTAGCTTCTAAGGCCAAGTAATCTTTCGCATGTAGGAGGATTCCCTGACGCTACAATGCTACAGGACTTACTCGCTTCTATCCTACGCCGCTAACAGCTAGCTCCCTCAACTCTCATACTAACACACTCCAACTACGAAGTACCTCCTCTCAACTAACACTCTAGCTCACTCCTTCCAACTCTCTCTCCAACTAACTAACCCCAACTAACAATCTTCCTTCTCCTTTTATCTATCTTACTTTCCAAAATATTTGCATATTTCAATTTACAATTTTAAGTTAGGATAGGAACTAACTCCATCACTCAATCGAATCCTAAAACAGCACATTCACGTTTTACCCGCAAAGTGCGAGTTTTAATTGTAGCACTTTGCTATACCTGACAAGTTCACTAATATATTATCATGTAACCAATAAACATGTTATGTGGTTGCTTAGGAAGTCATCATTGCATCAGAAATTGCGCTCTGCGCAGAATTTATACCAATGTTATCGTATAGTAATACAGTGAATTAAAGAGAATTTTTACTACAGAAAGTTACTATAAAAAGTCCTATAAAGAAATAGTTGTATGTAAACTGTGACTAGCGCGATTCCTTCACCTTCAATAGCACGACTCAGATGTTTTTTATCCCTTCTGCGTTTTTCAAATAATAATCATTAGTGATAATTTTCTAAATTAAAGAAGATATTACTTTGCGAAAAAGCTAGCAAAAAAGTTAAAAAGAAGTAAAACTTTCGAAGAAAATAACATTTCTATTAAATATTGAAGCGAGTAGAATCTAAGAAATCCTTTTACGAAATCGCTTCGTAAAAATGGTTTAAATCCATATCCTGTTTCGTTTTATCCACACGTGTTCTCATACTTTAGTTAAAATGTTTCCAGAAAATAATAATACTTACTTTTTTATTTTTGCATATATATTGAATATTTTGCTTTATATAATCTATGTGGCTGATAGTTTTCTATAGGAACTGATTTGGGATATATTATAAGTTTAACAATTAAAGTAAACCGATACATGTAAACAACTGCTGATTAATACAACTATATAACTGCGAACTTCATTCTTTTCCGAATCGCTAAGAAGAATATTTTAAATTTTAATTTGTTTTAGGATTTTATTTTGCAATTTTTTTAAAAATATTTTTTATAGGGTCTCGGATAAAAAAGGCTTCGAAGGTGTCGCTATCTGTGACTCAAAGATGATTGATATGCTGAGCCTCCTCAAGGCAAAGGCACAAAATCAAACATTACTTTTTAATAGTACTTTTTTACTAATGTTTGACCAAACATCACCGTGAAAATTAAAAGTTTTATTGTTTTTGAAAAAGTTTTAGTCTTATTAAAACAAGACTAAACTTTAACTGTTAACAAGACAAAACCTTAACCCTAACCTTAAAACTGTTTGCCTCCACATAGACCGGCTAACTATGCAAATTTAACCGTAATGGTATTAGGCCCCGCCTTTTTTTCACACCAGAATAGTTGTAGAGTAATATTCAGCAGTATGTTCTCATGATTAAATAAGAAGACTATTGCTCTACAACTAATTTGGTGTGAAAAAAAGACGGGGCTTAATACCATTACGGTGTCGCTATCTGTGACTCAAAGATGATTGATATGCTGAGCCTCCTCAAGGCAAAGGCACAAAATCAAACATTACTTTTTAATAGTACTTTTTTACTAATGTTTGACCAAACATCACCGTGAAAATTAAAAGTTTTATTGTTTTTGAAAAAGGTTTAGTCTTATTAAAACAAGACTAAACCTTAACTGTTAACAAGACAAAACCTTAACCCTAATCTTAAAACTGTTTGCCTCCACATAGACCGGCTAACTATGCAAATTCATCCGTAATGGTATTAGGCCCCGCTTTTTTTTCACACCAGAATAGTTGTAGAGTAATATTCAGCAATATGTTCTCATGATTAAATAAGAAGACTATTGCTCTACAACTAATTTGGTGTGAAAAAATGACGGGGCTTAATACCATTACGGGTAAACTAGCATAGTTAGCAGGTCTATCTGCACACTTTAGATTCTTAAACAGCACTATTTAATAATATGTAATATACTATGTGTAATATAGTATACTACACTATGTAAAAAATATTAATGACCATGTACCTCGGGATGTAATGAAGATATATAGATTAAAAAATGTAATTTTAGAGAAGATGGGCATGATAAAATTTAGTTTAAAATACTGATTAAAATTCACTATGTAATTTGGAATGATGAAACATTATATGGATATTATTTCTTCATTGTGAGTTTCGTTTTGTAAGGACAATATTTGTTTCACAGTAGTTTTGTTCTACGGAAGCTGTACATAGTTTTATTTTAAGATTAAGAAATCAACAACTTTATCTATTTAAGCTGTATCTCACAGGAGATTATTGTAATAATTTCAACAAAGAACACAGTTTCATTTATTGAAAATCTTCAGAAGTCAATTTGACTTACTTAATTGAAATACTCGTAAAAAAAGATAATATATCTTAACTAAAAACTTATGAAATGGGTTTTAGAAAGAAGTTTTGAAATTGATTATTGATTTTCTTGAAAGTACGGAAAACATATTCAAATTCAGAACTTGATATGTTGTAATTTCCGGAATCTCGTAGTTAGAATTAATTTTCGGAGGAATGAATATTTTCTACTTTGCAAACTATCGCATTTTCTTTATATTTCTTCAACTTATGATAAACATATTAAAGCCCATAACATATATCATTATTATTAAAGTATACGAAAGACTATAAAATACCTTAATTTTTAAAATATAGTCAGTTTTATCCGTTTATGAAAAATATGTGAAGATAATTATTATAATGCGCTGTAATTATGTCCTGCAATATCAATGCAGTAAATTTTTAAATATCTTTTTGATTGTTCTAACAGCCATGATTCACAGAGTTTGTTTTCGCCATTAATAATTTCTTAAACTACAAAAATTTTCAAAACGTAAAACTAGGGATATTTCATTCAAAAATAAATCAATCTGTATTAAATTTGAATATGTTGTTGCAGAAAATGTGCTAAATAAATTATGTTGAGTGCAAATTACTGTCATTGCAGTCGGAATGTGTTTTCTTTCAGGAGCATAAATATGTACGTTAGAGAATAAAGCTGCAGATATCGCTGTGTTAGTGAGATGAGAAATCTGGGATAGCCAATTCATTTCATTGACCTCGAGGCATCATTTTACCGAATAACTGAGATGAAGAGTCATTGAGAGAAAAGAGGCATGTCAAAATGAGTCAGAAGGTGCTAGGTGGCTAAATTGAAGTTCTTCTGTGGTTCATAGACTAGCAACACTTTCAAACCCCTGATTCGGTATTCAGAAAGTTAATCCAAGGGATACTATGAGTGTCCATGATCGAGGTTGACGGTTATGTGCGCTAATAAATAGAACCACTAACTCAGCTCATCTGTGAATCAACTTTGCTGAAGCAACCGTAAAAATTTTTGTCAACGACTATCGTATGTAGTTTGACCAAAGTGGTTTTTACCCGAAGCGACAAGCGTTTGTTTGCCGTTCACCACACGTCATAGGAGGGAATGTTTGAGGTAGGCACCCCAATCTTTCCACTGGATGGCTCATTAATGAAGGTCTTTTCTCATTACGATGGTTTTTGAGTTAACCTCCGAGGTTTTAATTTTTGATTTGGAGAAAACACGGAACATGTTATCATTCTTCAGACATCCGTGAAAGAGATTCACATGGAGGAGACAGTGTCTGTATTTGATGTGGTATCAATTTAGTGGACGCACAGACCTCTGTGCCTTTCCACGAGAAATTATGAAAGCTCACATCTATAGTGAAAACATCCTTGATGTTTATGTGATCTCTTATGCTGCTGAAATAGGTAATGATTTCCAGCTATAGGGCAATAATGCTAGACCGCACAGAGAAACTAGCATCAGGGAAGATTATCTTTAGCATAAAATAATTATGCACATGGAATGGTCTCTTTGATCACTGGATTTGAATCCACTTGAGCATTTTTAGGATGCCTTCGAAAGGTATGTTGTTGCTTTGAATCCTTCTAAGATACTTGCTACGCTAACAACTGTTTTGCAAAAGCAATGTCTCTCACTTTCCAGAAAACTCATCGATCATATAACTGACAGTTTCATACATCCATGTATGTACTGTATTGCTTCTAGTGTGATCTACTCTATATTAATGGCACTTTTTTTTTACCAAACTGACACAGTTTGCTGATTTTATACATGTGCTAATTTCTCAAACACCATAATTGTCTGGTATTTCATTTTTGTGTTATTTTATACCTTACTATATGTTGTGCTCAATTTCATCAAATTCTAGCTGAAATTTTTTGAGCATTAACCAGTTTTTAGATTTTTTATTAAATGTTTAAAACAATGTCATAATTGGTTTTTAACATTATTCTTTAATTATATTTGGCGAACGTTACTATTCGAAAAGACTATTGTCTCCTTGACAACAACATATTTCATTATTTTATATTAAATCAATACGTGTATGTTAAAAAGAACGGCTATGACTAATGAATATAAAATGAAAAATTTCAATTTATTTATTGCAGCATATACGCATAATGAGCACAGATGTGGCTAGGCGAATGATTCATATCACTATTATAAGTTCACAGGGCAAAAATTTAGTCACCTGTGGAGAAATCATTAAAAGAATCCTTTCATAGCGTTTAACTTTGCTTCTGGACTTGATAACCACTTGGATTTAGTCAGAAAGATTTTGAAAGAGCGTTGCTTCCGATTTAAATCACACGCTGAGGATTTGATGGCACAAATCTTAAAAAATTCGAGGATGCTAATTTTGGTGTATTAACTGCTTCAGTATGTCCCGCAGAATTTGTATGAGGATCAATTCAAGTGATTTTGAAAGCTAATCGAAATGTAAAAAGCTATGTGAATGTTAACGAAACAGTCGCATATTCTTCTAGTCTGATAAGCTTTTCTGTTGACATCTTGAATAATAGATGTATCAGCAGCTACTCATCATGAAAAATTGACTGAATGACAACATCTCATCTTCCAGAATGTAAAAATAAACATGCTGGTTCATATTAACAGTCACAACAGTGAGCGGGCCTATTCCATAATAAGAGAAACAGCCATAAAAGAATTACCGATTCACATCCGGCTTGAACCTGACCTTGCACATAATCATTAGGTTGAAAGCAAAGTAATGGTATTAAAATAAACTTAAATGAAATGTCAGCAAAGGACTGCAGTGTTACGAAATAATTTTCCATGTCTCTGTACATGTTCTAAAAGCACTTTATCCATTAAAAACTACATAATTAATTTTCATAGTTCATTTCCACTTAATCAGACAATTACAGAACATATCGGTATTATTTTGTGTAACTTTGTAAACTAATTACTCATTCTGTGACTTCCATTTTCTTACAGAAAATATTAGTAATAAAATTAAAAAAAAAAAAAAAAATCCAAAAATAAGAAAGAATTAAATCCTTAAATTAAATAACATTTTACTTATGAATAAAACAAAATCGAAAAATCTGCACTTGTTACCATTTTTTATCCGTTAAATCATTTAAGTCTTGTTATTTATTTCATTTCATTTACTTTTTACTTTTTACTTTTTTATTTATTTAGTTTTTTTAAGTAGAAATTTATTTTCATGCAAGTTTTCATTATAAATAAATTGTATCATTAACAGTTTAATTTCTGCTGCATCTGACACAACTCTTTTCTTACAAGTAAAATCGATTGCTTTCGTTGCGTCAGCTGTGTGATTCTGTAACAAAATCAGTCTTAGGTCATATTGATTAACAAAGTTTTGGATATTTGTTGCCATTTAAGACTGTGAATCTCTTTGTTTTTCTTTTTGAATGTAATAATGTTTCATCTGGAATTATCTGTTGAATAATTTGCGGAAATGTTTCTTCTTTTTCAAAGTTTTATTATTATTATTTTTTTTTTCATTAAATAAATGCGTAACTTAATTTAAATATAATAGCACATTGCTTACAAAAACTTATTTCATAAATATTTCTGTTATTCATTTTTCTTGATTTCACGAAGTTTCCCTTTTATTTTATTTTTTATTTATTTATTTACATTAAAATTTTGATGTAAGCTTCGTATAGTAAACTTTAGCAAAATATTGCCTATGATAACGTAAATTAACGTAAGAATGTGCTATTTTCATGTAAATTTTAATGACAAGCGACTTTATCTAAATTACCTTGAATTCTTAGTTTCGTAAATTTAAGTACATGTTTATCCTCTTGACTTTAATGTCCATTTTCCACGTGAGCAAAAAATTTTATTTACTTTCACTGTGCATTTGTGTCTTCATAAATGCAAGTGATATAGATTTTTTTTTTTGCATTTAAAAAGCATATATATATATATTTTTTTTTTTTTTTTTCAAACCGCTCACTATTTTAAAACAATATTTTAAAGCTTATGAAACAAAGGAGAAAACTTAATTTCTCGAAAAAAAATTAAAAATTGTAGTTTTCAAAGTTTAATTGTATTTCTAGAGTAATTTAGCACTAGGCTTGCAATAAACTCATAATTCGGTATGATTTTATGCTTATTTAAAAAGATACTGTTTGATCTGACGTTAGTCTATTAATTATTATTATTATTATTATTTCTTGGCACTTAATGTCAGCTAACGAAAATTGTTTTATTGCATTTATTCGTTTATTTATTTATTATAATAATTTTTAGTCTAAATTATCTTAAGAAAAAACAATTAGTCTGAATTTCTAGTAATTTTTTTTTTCCATATATGGTATCTGCATATACCGTTTGAAAAATAAAAAGTAATATAAGGAAATTATTATAATAATTAGAGCTGCGTGTAATAAATTAGCCAAGAAAATATGAATACATATCATGTTCTGTATTCATAATTTTCATTCATTCATTATGCATAGTTGCTGCCGAAATATATTAGTTAGCGAGCAACATCCATCAGTTCTTTACAGCTATGGATCACTACACTTCGACACAAAAAGAAAAAAAACATATTAACAAATACCAAATTGTTAGGAATATTTTTATTATTCATATTTATTATTATTATTTTTAAATGTTATTATTTTGAATAACTGATGAAACCTCTAAATTAGACTGTTGATATTCATTAATGCTTATGCCAGTATCTGAAATGATATAATACTGATCTCAGTGCGTTACGATGAAAAAAACGGCATAATGTACATTTATTCCAAACTTCGCCCTGTTATTACCTGTAAAGAAAATCTGGAGTTTCGAATAACTTACGAAGATAAATTATTCCACGTATAATATTAAAATTCGATAAAGATCTAGTCAGTGTAACATATAATATTGTAAAACTGGTCCGAATTATTTGCGGCAATTCATTCGTGGAACAATCTATACACAGATTAACAAACTAACAGAATGAATAATCCACAGGCATATACTATACCGATTTGGTGACTTTCATAATACTTGTCAAACCTTGAAACGTGTAAAAATTTCAAAATATTGAGGTCATAATTTTTCAAAACAAAAAATCTCTATACCTGTAAGTACAGTCGGTAACAAAAGTCTCCGAACACCAGCAAAAATTCCTATGTAAAAAAAGTACACTTAATACTGTTTTGTTAAATAAATCCTTGTCGAATCCTGTTTTTAGACAGACTAAGAATAGGATTCGACAAGGATTTATTTAACAAAACTGTATTAAATGTACTTTTTTTATATAGGAATTTTTGCTAGTGTTCGGAGACTTTTGTTACCGACTGTAAGTATAAATCATTCTTTTGTTATTTGATAGGGTTATAATCTAAATCAATGGCTATCAAAATCGAGAAAGTCAAAGAATTTAGATATTTTTCTGACCGATATATATATATATATATATACAGTCGGCAGCAAATTGTCGGAAAATTGTCAACATCCGCTCACAGAAGTGTTGGGATGATAACTACAGTCGACAGCAAAAGTATCCGAGTGCTAGCAAAAATTCCTACATAAAAAAATGCACTTAATACTGTTTTGTTAAATAAATCCTTGTCGAATTATGTTCTTAGGCTGACTAAGAACATAATTAGACTATGGTTTATTTCACAAAAATTATAAAAAGGTTTGTATAAAAAATTAAGTGTAGGAAAACAATGTAATATTAGGTATACACAGGGTGAGTTTGACATAATCTGCCAAACGAAAGGATGTGATAGAACAGCCCATGGGGAGCATAAAACACCTTAGAAACCCTGTCCTATCTCTAACCGTTTCCGAGTTATGGTAGATAGAAGAAAAATCTGTTTTTTTCCATCCCGTCTGAAAAAAACCCAAATTTGTGAGCTTTCTGAAAGACTTACACGCAAAATAAGCCCATATTTGAAAAGAGCAGAAACAATCCTATCGGGTGACATCATTTACATCAAGATAACTTAATTTGACGGTGAGCTACAAGCGCTAAAACATTGGCGAAGTTTAAAATCGAGTTGTCGCCAAATTCTTTAACCGGTAATTCTGCAAACACCTTTCAAGCTACAATCGGTCAAATTTACCAAAAACTTTTCCATTCAACATGCTTTAGAATGAACCCACAATAAACCATATCGGTGTTCCGGTTCAGGAGAAATTTAGCCTTTTGTTTGCAATACATCACTGAAAACGGCGTTCGTTAAAATTCGGCAAACGAAAGGATGGTGAGTAAATGGAACGTATGCAAATTCGTCACTATCTGCATATGGACTCTTAGTGATACACAGATGTATTCCAACCTTCCTGCGCGCGCATCCCACTCGCGGGTACAAAAGGCGAGCCAATCTGCAACAGCTCATTAGCTCGTCAGCTTCTTTATGTTTTATGCTGCTTCTAGCTTTAGCATTTTCAAGACTTTGCCTGAGCTCGGCCGATTCTTTTCACGCTGCTGTCACATCTACTTGCTCTCTCTTAGTTCATACTTAGTATGTTTTCGTACATTGGTACGAATTAATCAAGTTGGTTCTTATTCCGTTGCACTTTTTTCTTCTACTTTTGTAAATTAATATTGAAATTTTACCCCTTTTTGTTTACCCTTCTGACTTTTATTTTCAATTGAAGCCATCACAGGGATCACATTGTTATACTTTAAAACCTGTAAACAGATATGCCTAGTTTTACAAATGAAGAGTACGCGGATATGCATTTTGTGTATGGATTTTGCGATGGTAACTCTCGGAGAGCCGAAGAAGAGTACTGTCTACGTTATCCACATCGTCGTGCGTCCAACCGTTCTGTATTTGCCGAAATTCATCGAAGGACTAGGGAGAGTGGGTCTTTCGGTATGGTGTACGAAAGGGGCCATGGTCGCTGCTCCGCCACCGCTGAGGAGTCCGTACTCGACAGAGGGGAGGAAAATCCAAATATGAGTTCACGCATACTTGCGAGAGAAGGTGGAATCTCCCAAAGTAAAGTGATGAATGTTTTGTGCAAAAACCGGTATCATTCATACCACTTCACACCGGTACAAGAATTACGCCGCTCAGATTTCCAAAAGCGGGTAACATTCTGCCATTGGCTTTTGGAGCGAGATATTGATTAACACCATATCCTTAGAACGATACTGTGGACAGATGAGTCACTTTTCACTCGGGATGGCATGTTACATTTACATAACTGTCATCATTACCCTCAACAAAATCCATTTGTAACACGAAACTCATCTTTCCAGACGCGATTCAGCTTAAATGTTAGGCTTGGAGTGGTTGGCGATCTCTTGATAGGTCCACATGTGTTCCAAGGTCATCTGACAAGCAATACATATTTGGAGTTTCTGGAACATCATCTTCCAGGATTACTTGATGTCATTCCTGTACCCCAACGAGCGGAAATCAGTTTCCAACACGATGGGGCCCCTGACATGCTTCCAATGTCATTCGGGACATCTTGACTCAGCAGTATCCGCGATGGATTGGTCGTAATGGACCAATTTCTTCGCCACCTACTCACTCCATTGGACTTCTATGTTTGGGGTTTCCTGAAGCAAGAAGTTTACTGCACAGAAGTTGCCAGTTTGCAAGATTTAAGAAGCCGGCTCGATGATGCAATAATAAAACTGAGGGATGAGCTTTCGCTAAGCGCTACTGTGGTTTCCGTTCGTAAGCGAGCAAGGGCATGTATCAAGTGTGGGGATGACCAATTTCAGCAGCGGCACTAAATTTTACACATCCTTTCGAATGCATATGTGCTTTAATCATAAACGTGAGATACGTCTTTTTTTTTTTCTGCATATTCCTTTGTGAAAGACATGAGAAACGTTATACTTCTTTTGTTTAAATTTCATTGTGTTTGTAAACTTAATACAACTGCTACTTTTTTTGTTTGCTTTTAAAACTTTCTTTTTAGCATCTGACAAAACAGTGGGCTGAAGACGGACATGAAATCAGGAACGACCATGGCACTCCGTGAGTCTCCTTCTCGACGAATGTCGAGTTCAGTGATGAATGTCTTTAAAGCAAAAGGTTAAATTTCTCCTGAACTAGAACACCGATATGGTTTATTGTTAGCTCATTCTAAAGCTTGTGGAATGGAGAAGTTTTTGGTGAATTTCACGGATTGTAGCTTGAACGGTGTTTGCAGAATTGCCGGTTAAAGAATTTGGCGACCACTCGATTTTAAACTTCGCCAATGTTTTAGCACTTGTAGCTTGTCGCCGTCAAATTAAAGTATCTTGATGTAAATGGTGTCACCCGATAGGATTTTTTCTGCTCTTTCCACATATGTGCTTATTTTGCGTGTAAGTCTTTCAGGAAGCTCACAAATTTGGGTTTTTTCAGACGGGACGAAAAAAAAACAGATTTTTCTTCTATCTACCATAACTCGAAAACGGTTAGAGATAGGACAGGGTTTTATGGTGTTTTATGCTCCCCATGGGCTGTTCTATCACCTCTTTTCATTTGGCAGATTATGTCAAACTCACCCTGTATGTAGCAACTTTCTTATTACAATTAGTTTCCTGCAGAAAAATAAAATTTCTAAAATCATTTAAAAATCAGTCCACATAGTTTCATGGGATAGTTTAGAAATCTGATGCTGGATTGTTTTTGTTTCTTTTGATGCTTATGTCCCTCATAGCCAAATACGACATATGTTTAGAACATTTTTGTTTCTACTTTTGATCTTCTTGTTTACAAATGTCATCAAAAGTCGTTCTTGTGGTTAAAAATGGGATTATTAGACCTTTATATTTTGGCCCAAAACTGTTTAAATTAAATTTATGAATACCAATTGTAATATCAGTATTAAAGTATATAAAAAATTTATTACACGCTTAGTTGTACCTGTTGTAACTTAACAACTGAAATAATTACAATTGGTTAAACATAGAATTTTTACCAATTTCTACAATGAATAACTCTTCTAGGCGACAAAAACACTAAATAAAATATCACAAAATATAAACTCTGGAAACACAAGAAAATTTTATTATAATTTTGTGGATGTTAACCCTTTACTGTTTACAATTCTTCGAAATGTCAGAAAAATGTCAAAAATGTAGGTTTTAAGACCACCTTAAACCAAAAGAAGATGAAATTAAAACAAGTACTTCTGGATCATTCTGAGAAGTAGATTGATTTCTTTTTTCTTATCAAGTGGCCCCCATTTTGAAAGAAAATGACGGATAAAATTTATTTATACACTTGGAGAAAGTATGGATGCTGGGTGTATACATATGGTGTTTGTAAACAAATCATTTCATAAATACCCTTTTTATGTGAATTTAATATTTTCAGATCAAGTTGATCAACAAATTAACAAATGCATTTCTAAGATAAAAGTAATTTACAAATTGGGTTCGAATAAGTTCAGTATATCAAAGTTATCGTGATGACAAACATAAGTGGCCACCACTTTGAAACAAAATGGCGGAACAAGTTGCGCAGCGAACTCACCTAAGATATAGTCGGCAGCAAAAGCATCCGAGCTCTAGCAATAATCCCTGTTAAAAAAAGGTACACTTAATAGTGCCTTGTTAAATAAATCCTTGTCCAGTCACGTTCTTAGTCAGTCTAAGAACATAATTCGACAAGGATTTACTTACCATTAAGTGTACTTTTTTGATATCGGAATTATTGGCTGGTCCTCAAATACTTTTGCTGCCGACTGTATCTTAGGTGAAGTTCACTGTTCGAATTAGTTCAGTATTTCAAAATTTATTGAGAAGATAAATTTTTAAGTGGAAGCCTGATTTTAAGTGGCCGCAACATGGTAAAAAAATGGTGGGGCAAATTTAACGGTGAACTCATCCAAAATATTTTCAATGATAAATTCACTGTCTCCAAAACTGGTTCGAATTAGTTCAGTACTTGAAAAGTTATTGTGATGACAAATTTTCAAGCGGTAATCTGATATCAAGTGGCCCTTACTTGGAAACAAAATGGCTGAACAAATTGCCCAGTCACAGAAACAAATTGCCAAAGAAACAAATTGCCACAGAACAAATTGCCCAGTGCAACAAATTCATCCAAGATGTATTTAATAAGATAAGTCCACTGTTCAGCTTTGGTTCGAATTAAATCAGTATTTAAAAAATTATCGTGATGACAAAGTTTGAAGTGGCAGCCTGATTTTAAGTAGCTTCTTTATTTTAACGTATCTGTTTCTTTGAAACAAAATGGAGGGACAAATTCATTAATTATCTTGGTAAAGATCCTTATATAGTCTATGTGTTCATCAAAATTTAAGCAAATCCGATCTTAAATGCGTGTTTCACTATGTGGATTTCAAATTTTCAAGTGGCTGCCACTTGGAAACAAAATGGCAGTGCAACTTTGTTAAAGAACTCATCCAAGATATTTTAAAGATAAATTTGCTGTTACACTTTGGTTCGATTTCGATCATTATTTTGTAAGTTATCGTGATGATAAAATTTCTATTATATATATAGATAGACAGATTGATAGATAGATAAACGAAGTGACTACAATAAGTCGATTTCTAAAGCAATCAACCTACAAAAATTCTTTTCCAATATATTAAGATTCTAATTTTTAAACGACTAATGATTGAAAATGTTAGTGATAAATTATCTCCGAAGAAAGCAAGTTTGCCAATTATGCAAACAAATAGTGCTATTTATGCTATTTTTAATAGAGAAAATGCTTGACTAATATGTAAACAGTTCTCAAGTATTACGAGTTTTGGATACCGGTATTTTCTTTGTAGAAAAAAAAACAACAACAACATATATATAAGCGATAGTAATAACTTTCTGGGATTAAATAAGGTGGACATTTCTTAAAAAGAAAAAAAAAAAAAATACGGGAAATCAAAACTCGTAACCCTTTGATGCAATGCCATATCAGTTTCAAGTCATTCCAAACGTATTGACAGAAATAGAAATAAAACCACAGACTATTATATAGAAAGAAAAATAAAACAGTTAAACAATACAGACAAAAAAAAAAAAAAAAAAACAGAAACAACTTATAACCTTATAACATTGTTAGAAAATATTTAAAAAGGCAAAAATCCAAAATATCTCAATTTTGAATACCACTATTTTTTATTAGGTGTTGTATTTTATTATTTATTCGTAATATCGTATAGAACAGTCAATATTGCCACTCTGTTCTACTGAAGAAACACCACTCCATTTGAATGCGCCGAGGAATCCCCTTGCGCTGTGCAAATATATATGCAATTGCATACATGCCAATACTTTAGTTTATTCCTTAGCACTGTGAGTAACAGCCCCTTTTTCACACGTCATTCTTTGTACATAATTTTCGCAATATATAGTTACGATTAACTGTGAGCAAAATTATTGTACAAGAAGAGTGGTGTCAAAAAGCTGCGTGTCCTTACAATGTTATGGAATAAAATTATAAAAAGTAGAGTTTATGATTCATTAAAAGCAAACTTCGTATGATTCATTCGAAGAAAAATATTGGAAATGATTCTTGAAGATTACTATAGAAAAAGTAGTTTTCAAAACAAGGACTGCTCCTTATATATATATTATGATAACAATAAGAATGATAACGAAAAATAAACAGATGAATAATTCGAACCAACATCCCACAAAAACCAATTTGGTAACTAGTTAACTTGATTACTTTTTCTTTTTTCTTTTTGATTATTTTAATTTATTTGAAAAAAGAAGAAGAATATTCAAAACCCGAATAAACTACTACGTCAGAAACGCCAAAAGAAAAATATTTGCGATGCATTCAGCTGTTTCGGTAGCCTTAAGCCTACCGTCTTCAGTGCAAAAAGAAGCTTTCTGCACTGAATACGGTACGCTTAAGGCTACCGAAACAGCTGTATGCATCGCAAATATTTTTCTTTTGGCGTTTCTGACGTAGTTGTTTATTCGGGTTTTAATATTCCAACGCCAAGTCTCCTGTTATTATTAAGAAGAATACTCACTTTAAAATAATTCCGATAAGAATACAAAACATATAGAAACATAACAAGAAGGAGATTTTAATTGATCGTAATCAAAATGTTTCTTATAGAGCTGACAGTAACAAAATGAACCAAAAAATGAGAAATGCTGAATTTATAGAACAAGATACAAATAATTGAATAATTAATAAATAAAATAGCTCAGAATTCGGAGGCAATTCGTCGGGAGTTACCCTCCACTGAACTCAAATAGGCAAGGTTTCATTTTTTGGCAAGAAATGTTACGAAAAATACACAAAGGTAACTCAACCTTTCGTTTAACCCTTTGCGGCGCAAGACAATTCGGATCATTTAAATTACACTGCCACCGGAATTCATGAAGTAAATTAAACTAGAAGAAATTTTAAATTTTATGGTTAAAAAAACCGGGCTTTTCTGATATGTTATAAACGTAAATTTTTGCTAAAAAATTTCCGGGATGAATTTTTGCAGCTAAATCTTAAATTTTGCGTCCTCGCAGCGAGGACAGCGCGCGTTAAGGGGTTAAAATATTATCAATGAAATAAAAGAAAATAAGATAGATTATAACCTGGAATTAGAACATAGAAAGTTTCATCAGAAATAAATTTATGAAGCACGTGTTAGAAGCTACATAACAGGGATGGAACACGGGGGTATTACAAGTATTTGTTTAAGAAATTTCTCTACCTATAATATCGGCCATTTAAGAAGTAAGAAATTTTGTTACATTCATGGTGGTATGAGTTCTGCGCCCGTGTTCCGTCCCTGCACTAATCGTAAGTAGTATGTAAAATCCAAGCAAACATGAAGTTTAGTGGAAAATTTCATAAGACCTAGAAATTATTAATATTGATTTAATTTACAGTAATAAACTTTGATTAATCTTAATTACATTTACTAAGCCAATTATTTTTAAGCAATGATTGTTTATCAGCATACTGTATATTTATTAAATATTTTAAACAAATTATTTAAAGAGTTGCGATTTTTCCAAGTTTAATTTTTTTTTTACTTTACTTTTAGTTACAACTCAGGTTGCATGTTATAAGTTCAGTGCTGCCATTTATTTGGCAAAGTTAAAATATAAGGTGATTTGCTACTGGTTCAACAAACTTACAGGAGATGTAGGGAGCACAAAGACCATTCAGAGTCACATACTAATGCTGGGTCAGAAATGCAATCCTAAAGAGATAGGGGATTTTTTTTTTATCCATTTTATAATTGCTTAAAGATGCACCCAAATGGTTCCAATTTTTATTCAAATAAAGATACTTGTGATAAATTAAGCATATGAATAATATGTATTTTCATTCATCTGAAATTTTAATACATTTTAAATAATAGGATGCTTATTAATGCTTTCTAGTTTCTAAAATATCAAGAAAACAGGAAACAGAAGGCGTGGTCAAATCCCATGGATTTTATGTACACGAGAGATAAGGAATTAAAGGCTACCACAAGAAAATTGTCAACAGCCGCTCACAGAAGTGTTGGGATGATAACTACAGTCGGCAGCAAAAGTATCTGAGCACTAGCAATAATCATTGTCTAAAAAAAGTACACGTAATACTGCTTTGTTAAATAAATCCTTGTCGAGTCATTTTCTTACTTAGTCTAAGAACATGATTCGACAAGTATTTATTTAACATAACAGTAATAAGTTTACCTTTTTTATATCGGAATTATTGGCTAGTGCTCGGATACTTTTGCTGTCGACTGCATGAATACATGGTGATTGCGAAATGATATTTAAAGGCCAAAAGCGTAAAACAAATATGAGTTTCCTAATAATTATACCCCTTATCTCGTTAAGATTGAATTTCCGACCCTGCATTGCTATGTGATTCCGAATCGTCTTTGTACCCCCTACATCTCCTGTAAGTTTGTAACACCAGTAGTGAATCACCCTGTATCTGGAAATAAAGTTAAACATTTAATCCACCTTCTGAGATTTGAATCTTAAAAAGTGTTGATTTGAATGAAATATGAACTTTTAATTTATTGGTAATTTCCGAAAGGCAAGATTTTAGAGTGCTTCTTTCAAAATTCTATTCACTACTGTATTTTTGCATTGAACAAACATTGAATATATTCTTTAGAAAAAGGTCTAATTTCAATGAATTGTTCTAAATATTTCTTTTACAAATCTTTTCAAAAGAAATTACATGCATTTAGATAATTCGATTTTTCGTTTTATTTTTTCGTATGTTCTTTAATATTTGCAAAGGTTAAAACAATTGATATATTTTATTTTTAATCGCAACCAGGCTCTTAATAAATAAATACAAAATAATTATCAGAAACTGGTAGTACATTTAGAGATTTTGGGGATGTTTATTCTGACAAATCTTGTTTCTGTAAACCGCATAATTTTAAATTCAATTATTAAGCTTTTATTTAAAAGCATTAAATTATTTAAATCAATATCTTAATACATTTTCGCATTCATATTTTCAGTATTGAATTGAATTTAGCACATTTAAATTAAAATTTACAGAAACATATTCCATTTTAAATTTCATATCTCGTCAAATGAGCCAATAAGCCTTTCAGAATAAAATATAGGATTATTAGTTTATTAGAAACAATTGAATAATAGAATTACATTTTTAGTAAAACACCTGTTCTCTTCTATCTTATTACTCTCATTTTTTATCGTAGCATTAAGAAGAATTTAAATTCGTTAATATAAAGAGAAAATAAATCACATTGGAAAAATTTGTTTGCTTTATTTTATTTATTATGCTGCTTAAAAATTATTTTCATTTGAGAGATTGAATGAAATACACCACAATTCGATTTGTGTTATTTATCAAATTGTTCTGAATATTCATAATATTCATTATTTCTACTTTATTGTGACAAAACATGGAAGTTAGAAATGAATGTTAAATTTCCAATTTAAAATATTTAGTATTTTAAAATATATTTGTTTTCGAAAAGAGTTAATATATCTATTCATATTCTTGCACATTTTTTTAAATGTTGTTTTTAAACTAGTTTATTTTTGCATTAGGTACACAGAAGAAAGTTTTAGCCGCTAAATTTTTCATTTCATATGAGATTGTTTTCTTCTAATAGCAGAGGTCTTATTTAATTACATTTAGAATATGCAGGGTACCTACTGAAGTCCGTTCCCACACTTTAAAATGTCGATTGGCTGCTGGTATAGTTATCAAATGAGTGTCTAGGAATAGTAAACGTCTGTTTTCTATTAGATAAGATCACTTACAATGCAGCCTGGCGGAAAACTGTGGAATTAACGTTTTTATTTCGAAAGCGATACGAGATAAGGGGGAAAAAATCACAAAATTGTATAGCATCTCGATTTAGTACTAAAAAACATCTTGTGGACATGAATGCAAAAAACATAATGCTTAAAACGCGCATTTATTTGTTGGTCTTCTTTTACACTCTGGTTTGACGAAATTATCACAGAAAGAAAACAAAAATAACTAGTTATCACGATATAACTTTATTTTTAAAATTAAAACTTCTCTCAGACTGATGTAAAGCACATTTGGACCATGTGGGAACATTACGTAACACGCGTGTCACCTGGTACTCTATTACGTGTGCAACGTAAAGTAGAGGTCAGTACGGGCCGGGCTTACTGCCCGAGCCCGAGCTCGGCCCGGCCCTCAGGCCGGGTTCGGGTCGAATTTTTCAATTTGTTCTTTGGCCGGGCCGGGCTCGGGCTTAATTTTTTTTTTTCAGGTTCGAGCCGGGCCTGAATGAAATTTTTTCCGAGCCGTGTCGGCCCAAATCTTTTTCTGGTTTCCTCGTTAATCAGCGAAAAGGAAAATGATAAAATATTTCTTCAGTCATTTATTTTACATAATTTTACAGACTGGTATGTCACATAAAATTTTATTTTGTTAAAAAATGTCTCTAACTTCAGTTTAATTTTCTATCTGTCTGTCTGTTCCCAATCTGATTTTTTGCAAATATTTTTAAAGCATGTCTCGAATATAATATATTTTATTTAAAGTAATATTAGATGGTTTCCTATTCAAAATAGTATGCATGTCACTACTAGTTTGTGCACATGTACAAAGAAAAGATGATAGGTACGATACTGTGTATAAGGCTCTGTGTCCTATGGTCTGTAGAGTTTAGGTGGTATGAAGGCTATAAAAATGTAACTGTAACTTTTTCTCCAAGGCTCCCTTTTCTTTTCTTCAGTGCACTGGATGAAAGTAGCATCATTGTTAGCATGTGTAAAAGCAGCTATTTTAATGAATATGGTTGGATTAGGATTAAAGTTTTGTTTGCCGGATCACATGAAAGATTCGGATACATTACGGTGTATAAGTGGAAATGGTTGAAAGTTTATTTTTAGTAGTATTAACCATTTTAAATACCTTCCTATATAATTTGATGAATGCTAATATTTTCGATTTGACTTTCTGTCTGTCTTTGTGTCTTCTGTACATCTGCAATAATGAACTTCTGTTTATATATAATTATCTTGTAAAAACTCAGTAGTTTTGTAAAAGAACACTCTATTGCTTGGCTATATAAAACCTCTGCAAAACACATACTAAAGATCTTTTTCATAGAAAAGCATGCATTTTTTTTTTTTTTTTTTTACATATTTTTGAATGGGCCCGGGCCTCAAAATTTCGGCCCGTGCAGACATCTAACGTAAAGATAAAGGAATGCTCCAAACATGCATTCCAACTGACGAATTAAACATTGTAAATAAAATTATCTTGTGATTACAAATTATTTTTTCTTTCTAAGATCGTTCAAGGAATATTCCGAAAGACAAGGAGCGAACTTTGGATTCAAACCTGGCACCTTTTATCTACGAAATTACAAAGGTGGACCTCTCGACTACTGGCAAAAGCGATAGAGATATTAGGTAAATCTTACTCACAACCGTAAACTACTCCATACTTTCAAGAGTATTTAATTTCACTATTGACGATACTAATATTTGGCATTTAAATTCACAACGGTATTACAAAAGATTACAGTTTATTAAGAGTGCTTTATTGACAAGGAAACAAGGTTTATTCAATAGATTAATACATGTTTAAAAAAAATTGTATTTTAAATATATTAAAATTACTTGCATTTGGCGAGAAATTATTTTGTTCACCAAATCGTATGGTGTCTTTTGCTTTTATGCGCCAAAAGCTAGAAAATATTTTTTTTTATAGATTATAAACTGGGATTCCGTCGATAAATTTGACTGATCTTATATTACAAAAGTAAGTAGTACCAGTGGAATTATTTTTAGAACATTCTGGCGTTTTAAGGAGACTCCCCTTGTAATAACCATAGTAAATAAAGAGAAAATTTCTCTAAAAAATAGTGGTATTTAAAATGAAAAAATGTTTGCACCTATACGACAATCATCATGAATAATTAAAAAAAGTATTTTAGACTTAGAGATGTAATATAATCTCAAAGTACTGGCACATACTTATAAAATAACATTTTAAATATACATGCATGTCAGCATATTAATTTATTTCCAATCATTGTTAGTACCTGCCCTTTTTTTCCACACAAATTTTCTTGAAGAGTATTTTTCGTTTGATTTTATCGTAACTGCATATTGGAGAAATTCTTACTGCAAATAAAGTGATGAAGAAAGAAAACGGGTAATAACAGTGCTCCAGAATAAATTAAAATATTAGAATGTCTGAATATATAGCATAAGTGAAGTGTAATGTTAAAATTTTCGATATATTTTTAGATTTATTTTGATATTCCTTTTAAATATATTTTTTAGATAACGATATTGAAAAAATTACAGTATTTACTAATTGTTATATTGAATTATTGAGAATATTTAAAAAAAAGTAGCAAATTGACAATAAAAATTTATATTTAATTAAATAGTTTATAATTGCATCCTAGAAAACTTGTAATATGTTTGAAATTTTATACTAAAATTCTTTTAGATTCATTTCTTAGAATATCTTTCTTCTGCCAGGTATATTAAAGAATATATAATATTTTCTAACTTTAAAATTAACCGGCAAACTTTACTCGCTGGAGAATCTGTAGATTAATAGCATATTATGGTCATCCAAAATCCATTATACACATTAGAGCTTAAGTACAAAAAAATGTTATTGTATTATTCTTCATACAGCAAAAAAAAAAAAAGAAAAAAAAAAACTTTTGAAAGGCACTTGCGATTTTTGCCTCAAAGTTTAAAATTTTCTTTTAATGGTAAATTGAAATATATTTTCGTTTGCATCGTTTTTATATAAAGAAAATTATTAAAGTTTTTTTTAAACTAGTTTATAGGTTTAATACTCAAACCTCCAAAGTTTAAAGAAAAATCTTTTTTTTTTTTTTTTTACTTTTTTCTCTCTCTCTTTTTTTTTTCTTTTTTTTTGCGCATAACTTTTAAACAAATGAACATAAAATTGGAATGTCACCTTTTTTTTAATCCAATAACTAATCAAATATTATTTTACTTTATCGTAATTAATCATTTTTAAACTAATATTATTCAATTTTTCTTAAAACTAGGCTTTAAAAGAAGTGGAAAATTGAAAGAATTCTAGAATGGAGAACTTAATAATTGATAAGTGATTTTTACATCGCATTATAGCTATTGACCTGGAAATTAGTGATAGTCTAGGACTCACCACTAGCAGTCCGGGAAAACAAAATAAGAAATAATATTAATAGTACCAGAAAAATGGCACTATGAGAATTGTTTTTCATCAATCATTGTGAAATTTAAAACAATTATTTTCAATTGTAATAATTAACTAGATTTTTTTTATTCTTTCTTTCTTTCTTTTTTTTTTTTTTTTCTTTTTCTTTCTTTTTTTTTTTTTTTTTTTGAGCATCGCTTTTTTCCTCCGGGAAAATACCACTTTCCAGGCAGTATTGCTACTACTTTTTTATTCACTAGTCACCAATAATTTTGAGAAGTAATATTTTATATGCATAATAGACGATTAATCTTCGACGTGATTAGACAACCACTGCATTTAAAATTTAGTGGTGGATATTGAATAAAAATGTCGCTAAATCTGGCAACACTGTTTTTGGGGCTGTACGTTTTCAATCTGAGTATTTTTCAAAAGAACAGGTCAATACCTTTAAAACGAATGGTTGAACAATAGATCTATAATAGTTTTTAAAAAAGGTTTTTCATTTTTAACAACAAATACTACAATATTTCATATTTTTATATGGCGACTTTAGGGTACAAAATTTGCTTTCTTTTGACACTTAGTGTTATACTTGTCTGAGACAATAATCGTTTGCATTTATAACAAAAAATAATTTTAAAAATAGCAATTTCTATGGAGTGTGTCTAAAACCTGTGTGTGCACAGCCACCAAAATAAGTGAATATAAAATATTAAAATAAGACAAAATAAAAAATTTAGAAAAAAAGGGGGGGGGGGCTGTGAAAAATGGACTCTGTGTAAAATCTGTAAGTGTACAGCAGTCACTAAAGTTATAGTGCAAGGGGGGGGAGGAGGGGGTTAAATCCTCATCAGCATAAAAGACCTTTTCAAAAAATCACGCCAGTCCGCTACCGTTGAAACCAACAACGGTCTCTGAAATCATTGCCTAGCAAATCAATAGTATATATCTTCGGATTTCTTTCGTCTACGTTCAAGAAATCTCTACCATGAACACAAGTTAAAAAATCTCTATCCAGCGCCCGTTGTAGCTTTCTTCTGCAAGGAAGCTTGCCCACTCGCGTCAGGTCTTACTTGGCGTCTGCTAATGCCCGTCACTCGTGACGTGGAGCGATAAATCATTCTCTTCTTCATCTTCTTCTGCTGCTGATCAGTGTTGCCAGATCTGGCGGATTTTTTATTCAATAATCACCAATAATGTTGAGAAGTGATATTTGATATACATAATGGAGTGCCAGTCTCCGAAGTGATTAGACAAACGCCACAATGAAAAAATATTGGTGATTATTGAATAAAAAATCCGCCAGATCTGGTCACACTGCTTCTGACTGTTACGTTGGGACAGTCTGCGACAGAAAATGTGCTATCACGTTTAGAGGGGTTTCCAGTAATAACCATTCCAAATTCTCCTTTGTTGGGTGAGAGTTTTTTGGTTAAATGATTTCGTAATGGAGGATTTTCAACCATGAATCCCGAAATGCCTGGAAATCATGAGTGAGGACAGCGAAGGCTCTACGGACATACCCGAGAAGCCCCTCTCTTCTGGTTAATAAAAAAAAAAAAAAAAAAAAAAAATAACTAGTAGTTTGTACTGCGTGGATTTACAAAAATATAGAATGAAGTTTTGTAATGGGCACAATACACTAGTTTGTAAAATTGAAATGTCATCATATATGCCTTGGAATTGCTTTTGGTACAGTCAGACAAAAAAAAAAAAAAAAACGCCCCCCACCTAATTTCGCCGTAAATTATCGTAGAAACATTTGACTGGTACCGATCGATTTGTAATAACGTCTAGTTTATAACGGTATAGTTACATTTTGCTTAGGGAGTCGTCTACATATTAACACTGGCATTAACTTCATTTTCTTCAATAGCAACCCCTATTTTTGACTTCATATTCAGATTTCTGAGATCAAGGCGGTTCGGACAACATACCTATTTATATACTTCAAATCAATTCTAAATAGAGTTATACGTGAAAATATATTAGGGTCCGTCTATACATTTAGAAAATATAAATCATGATCTACCATCCAATATACATTATTTATTAAGTTTCACACCGGAAAAATATTTCAGAAATGTTAATTATAAAATAAAAAATGACTAATTCACAGAACTCTCTGAGTTAGTTTATGAATGAAAAGATTTTTATGTTTCTATTGATTAAACATCAAATAGTTCACTTCATACGCAGAAAATTAAATAGCTTGAATAGATATTAAAATATCTATCAAAAGAAAAAAAAAAAAGGTAAATGGTTTTAAATTTGTTTGAAAATTCAAAATTATTTTAACTCAAGCTGCCGTATAATTGTGTGAAACGGTGGCACTCAACCTGGTTCCCACGGCCGTTTCACAGTGACAATGGGAGTTTGTTCTGATACTGCAGTACTTTCATTTTCTTTAATTTAATTGACTTTTTAAAAATATTAAAACAGATTTTTTTATTTTTTTTTAAATTAATTATTTTTTTTTCATGACATTATTAAAAACTTTTACATAAATCTCCACGATATTCTTTCTTTTATATTTTATAATGTGTAACAAATTAATATGCAAAATAATAAATCCTACTACTTAATGGGATGTTCTAAAATTCTACTCTTAACGCAGATACCGAAGTGGACGGTGGGTGTAGAAATGTTGACTACCTTTAATCTAAATCTTCAGTTAAAAAGGTCAAAATGTTACATTACTCTATTAAAAAAAAAAAAAAAAAAAAAAAAAAAAAAAAAAGGAAGAAAGAAAGAAAATAATAATAATAAAATAAAATAAATAAAATAAAAATAAATAAATAAATAATCTGAACAATAAACTATGGGAACAGAAGCAGGGAAGCCTTCGTCTCCGTGAACGATAAAAATTACAATGGCGTGTCTCCGGACCATCGTAGGGGTGCGTCCCAGACCGTCGCCAGTTACCCAAAGCGCAGTACTAGTGCGACATTAAACCCAACCTACCTACCTACCAATCTATTGTGGTGTGAACTGGCGTATAAGTGACCGATTACGCATGTATTTCAGTGTGGAATGGCTTTCTTAGTAGTAAAAATCTGTTTGGATTTTCACAAATATATATGATTTTAAGTTTATTTAAAATTTGCTTTGGAAGAAGATGATGACTTCTCATTTAAATGCTAATGCTGAAGGTCACATGTGGATAGCGGTAAAAAGTAAAAATCTCTGTTAAAGTAAGATAAATTTCTCTTAAAAAGAAGGGAAAAAAAAGTAATAACAGTGGGCTAAAAATACCCCGGAATAAATTAAAATGTTGTTTATTCTGGTTTTAGTCAGGTGATATCACTTGTGCTAAATAGCTGGATCCGCCCTCTCTTAAGCTCAGGTTCAGCTCATCATTAAAAAATTGTTTTTAATATCTGCCGCACCAAAATGTTCAAAACACAAATGCCAATTTTCATATATTTTGAGATGGTCCCGTTTCAACTTTAAAAGCATTTAGATTAATTTATTTTATTTTGAATTTTTAAATTTAGGCGATTAAAGTCTTTTAAATGAAATTTCAGGATTCTGTAAGATCAATATCTATATATTTGAAAGTAATAAGACTATTCCTTTGTTTTAAATTTTTATTCCATAATAACTGTGACTTTGATTTCGTGATTAGGAAATTGAAAATAAATACTATTGAGCTATGTTCCAATAATAGATTTTATAAACTTAAAAAAAAAATAATAATAATAATAATAAAGCAATTTATCACTATTTGATTCTGTATTAAAAAACTTTTAATAGAAATTTGATATTTTATTATGTTACATTATGGGATAAATTTTAAATAACACAAAGCTTACAAACGGTACAGTAACCAAATGCAAACATGTCACAACAAGATTTAAACAGAAAATTCACGGTAAAAAATCTTTTTAAAATTATTAAATATTCATAATAATAATAATAAAACGATTGTCGAATGCATAATTGCTGTTTCATGCAATCAGTTTCGCTGTACCGTGTTTTCTAAAACATGATATTTAACTAAAGGTGTACGTACTCTTGAATATTGAAATGCGAAAAAAATTGTAACAGGGTTAAAATAGAATTTTAGCAGCGAAAAACTAGAAAAAGATATTTAATACTTATGAAGAAAGACTTAACATATCAGGATCGGATATATTCATCTCTTGTACCGTAAGCCACGCCTTTTCACAAATTTTCTAAAACTTTCTAATATAAAACAAAATAATTTTGCATATTTGTAATTAAATCATTTAAGTTTTGTCTTCAATAATCGATGTAGTAAATACCATTGTGATTTATGCATACCAGCGTCACATATACAGTCAAATAGGAATATGCAAATTAGTCTTTTTTTTTTAAATATTGTTTCAGCGAATCAGAGGCGGGGCTTCTTTTCTTTTGAAATTCTTTCACAATCCCTCGCCTACATTGTGATAACTTTACAAAAATATGCCAATTTGTATAAAAAACATCGAAATATTGCTTGGGAAACAATAAAAATAACATAAAGGTAAATTAAAATAGTTTTCCGTCAAATTATATACAAACATTTACTTATAGAGGATACAGATTATAACAAGTGACGGCCCCCTAACAGGAATAAAAAGTGAAGTATCACTGTAACTCAAAAAATAATGTTAGGAACGAGCTGTAAATTTGGAAACCCATGTTTTTGATGATGCCTGTTCTATTCGTGCAAAAATTAACGTAGGTAATAATTCATAATTTTTTCAAATATGAATTTATTAATAATTTTCATAATTCAAAAAATGTTTTTTTAGCAAAAATTTGCATGGAATATGTTTGGGTCAGTTCATTCTAACGAATAGAAAAAACAGAATTTAAATATTATAATTATTTCGGAAGATATGATTTAATGTTTGTCACATTCATTTAACATTAGCATCCCCAAACTTTGACAGCTTATAACTCTATGAAAAATTGAGCAAAATATATAAACTATACCATTTTCCGGGAAGATTTGATCTAAAGAATTCAAATAAATTATAAAAAAGGGGGGTTACCATTGAAAAAAATGAAGTTGATGTCAGTTTTAATATATAGACGACCCCTAAGTAAAATCTAACTATAACATTATAAACAAGACGTTATTACAAACTGATCGGTACCAGTCGCATGTTTCTACGATAATTACGTCGAAATTAGGTGGGGGGTGGCGTTTTTTTTTTTTTTTTTTTTTTTTTTTTTTTGGCTGACTGTACAATCCTGGTGTAGCACTTACGTCGATTTTAGTTGTGTTGGCTTTATACTCGTTGTATGTCTGCCAATTTCTGATACGTGTAATCCATCTGCCATAGCACCTACAAAGTCATTTTAGCTATCACGATATTATCTCAGCTTTGAGAAAAGTGCGAAATTAAAAAGGAAAACGCGCTTTCACTGCTCTTTTACAAATGCTTTACGAACCAAACAACTTCCTTTTTCAAAGATGCTCGCGTGAATATGCATTTCCTTATGTCAAATTATGCCAGAAGTGCCGACTTCGGCTTGACAAATGTGTTTGGAAGTCATCTTTTCTGTTTGTTGGACTGAAATGTAATTTACATTTAATAGTTAATATTCTTTCACAGAGATGCCAAACGTATTTTTTTATACCGCTATTTCTGTAAAAATATTTTTGTCTTATTTATAAAAAAAAAATTTGGTAATAAATAAAGGGATTTTTTTTTTTTTTTTTTTTTTTTATTCAAAAATTAGCATTGTTGGCGATTTTCATTGTTTGTCTTCATCAAGTCTTCATTCTAAAAAAATAAAAATTGATGAAACTCTTCTTGAAAATCTTGTACAATGCTCTAAACTGTAATTTATCATATTTAAATAATGTTCACACAGTACTGACAAAGAAAATCAGAAAAAAAAATATGCGTTTATAAAACTTACTCCCCAACCCAGCTGACGTTAGTCCATGTGATCCAACTTTCTAAAACAGGACCCATACAGCACAGAATGTTTCAGTTATGTTGCAGAAAGCTTACAATCTTTCAAAACGTAACACATTTAAGTATGCTCACTGAAACCTTTCTGAAACATTCGCCCTTTTTGATTTTCTATCTGTTAAGTGATTTTAACGTTTCTGTTACGTATCTGTTTTATTGTAACGATTGCGGACATTTCTCCGTTTTTGAAACTAATCGGAAAGCTATCTGAACGTTTTTAAATGTTTCTGAAATATTTATAATTTTTTAATGTTATATGATTGTTACGTTTCTGAAACTTTTTGTGCTGTTAGGGGAAAAGTATGCCACCGAGTTCAAATTCAATGATTCCACTATTACCAACGTTTATTTACTTGCAGTTTTCTACATATCTTTGGGAAATTATTGGTGAAACTACTGCACAATTAGCTATAAAACAGGAATATTGCACATTTAAAAGAACTGAAATTTAGAGAGAGGTAATGTGAAAAACCACTTCAGGAAATCCTTTAAACTTGCAAAAATGACATGGATAATTTAGACAATACTTCCCTATTATTTCAAGACTTACATATTGCCTATGGCAACGTCAAATAGCGCAATGTATTACTTCAGATTAAAGCTCTACATTGTCTAGACAGACACAATATGTCTCGCACATGTACAAACTCACGTAGGCTTCCTTCATAATAAAACGGCGAATACACCCCCAAGGAGATTTATTTCAAAATTCCGCGATATGCTACTCACTTCCCATTTCTATCTAATAGAGTAAACGAACACTGAAAAAATCATGTTTGTTGGAACTATAGCAACATTTCAGGGCTTGTATATATTATCCTTTTTCCAAGGACTCTTCCACAAGAATTTTAAATATTATATCTAGATTTTAATTTATAGTTTTTTTTTTCTTTTTTTTTTTAGAAAATATAACATCGTTGCGAGCAGAACTACTACCACCTCAAAAAAATAATGGATATGGTTAACCAGCGTTCGCACGAAATCACCTTCTTTCGAATACTTTTCTACCTGTATTTTTGATCAATAAAACAGCTGTTAAATTAACAGGACTTTTTTATAACGAAAATTGATATATAAAATCAGTGGTAAAGAAAATCAAGGAAAATCAAGGGCCGTACGAATTCTGTTAAAGATCATACCTTCACAGCGTTTTTGCAATGCAAAAACAAACTTATTTTCCAGACTTTGAATAATGGTAATTTCTTGTTTTTAAAGAAGTCGTATTAAGTGTGCCTCAAATTAATATATATATTAAAGAAACAAAAACTGCAGTTTATAAGTTTCTAAAAATCCTCAAATACTTGAATAAAAAAACTGGGAGACAAGAGCCTAATTTATTGACATTAAAAAAAAAAAAAAAAAAAAAACTATTGTTGGAAGAATTTTCCAGAAAAACAAAGTGTATGTATATATAATGATAATTATAGACATTAAGACTTACCATTTTCCATATAAACAAACTCAAAAAATGTTGTGAATAAAATTCGGAAACGTCATATGGATAGGTAACGTCACTTTCGTATCTTGGAAATGATCATAATATATTTTGCTTAAAATACATTTCTCTCGGTCTAAATGGAATGGTGAAATTTCTTCGAATGTAAAAAAGTTCATTCTTGATGAACCAAATTATTTTCGTTATTTTTGATATAATCTGCATAAAAAAAAATCTTTTTTTTTTTTTTTTTAACGTCAGTGCGTTGGATGTACATGGAGTGTATTTTAAGCAAACTGAGCTATTCCAACGGTCTTTGTAAAGTACAAAATAAATACTGACAAACATATTGATATATTTGACAAAATTTTGTTATCTTACGCGCCACTAATTACTTCAGGGGACTATTTTCTTTAGCAAGATAGCGCTTCTACACATGTTTCTAAGAGTACAAAACACTGGTTCAAAGTTAATTCAAGTAATTTACTTTATTGGCCGGTGACGAGTCCTGATAGAAAAACCAAAAGAAAATTTATAATTCTTCTAACTCCAGAAGTTTTCAAAATGGGCACAGAATATCAGTGTAAACATAATCTTACGTTATTCACAGTGTTGCCAGATCTGATGGATTTTTTATTCAATAGTAATCGATAATTTTAAAATGTGATATTTGATATACGTAATAGACTATCAATCTTACAAATGATTAGGCAAATGTTACAATTGAAAGTTATTGGTGATCATTGAATAAAAAATCCGCCAGATCTGAAAACACTGGTTATTCATCATATAGCATTTCCGTAAAAGTATTTTTAGCATGACATTTCAGTTTTTCAAGTAACTAAAAAAAAAAAAAAAAAAAAAGAAAGAAAGAAAAAGAAACTGTGAAGTAAAACGTTATTTTCATAATTCTCAAATGAAATATTAACAAATTTAAAGCATGTCCTTATACTTTCTTTCATACTTTCGTCAAAGATAATCTGCATGAGGTCAAGTTTTGTGAGGCTCTAATTTATCTTTTATAAATTGTGTATGCTATACTAAATATTGATATTAGTTGTAAAATATATAAAATATACATTTTGATAAAGTAAAAATAATGTATATTTTTTCATGTAATAATCTGTTGTCCTTATACTTTTCGCGTCCCATAGAAAATCAATAATTAAATGAAAAGTTATATAGTCTTATTTACATTTGAAGTAAACATTGAAAATTAAATTTTTTTACAAACCAATTTTTTATATATTTATTTTAGAAATTTGCACATATCAATTTATTTAAAACATCTTATTGCTTTGATTAGGGCTGGAAAACGTTTTTTTTTTTTTTTTTAATTGAATTATAAAATTTCATTTTTTTTTTTTTTGTGATTATTTCTTCATGATAACATATTTTTATATGGAACCAGTAATTAATTGTTTATCACTTTTCACATTTTTGTCTATTCTTTCAATACTCTAATTCCCTTTGCATATACAGTTCCCGCCGCTTATTAAAATCACATTCGTTCTGAGGCAAAGTGAGTTTATTAAGCGGCTGATTTTTATATCCGGCGAACGTTCCTTAACTTAAGGAAAAGGTATTACTTCCCTGAATTTGGAAAGAAACTTCAAAAGGTAACGAATAATTGAATTAGTAAACAATATTAATTAATTTTTTATAGATAATTAATTAATTGTTTCTTGATATAAATAAATTAAACGCATTCCAAGTTCCCATGCACTTTAGTTTGAAGAAAATCATCATTACTTTAATTAAAGTTCACGTTGTTCTTATAAATTTAAAATCTTATCGTTTAAACATCAAGAATTATTGTAATTTCAAAAAATAAGAACTAGAAATTGTCTTTTAATAATTAGAAATTAAAAAAATATATCATTTTAAATCAAATTTGTTACTTATTACTGCGTTTTGAAGAATACGTTCCTTGAAATTGTTACGGAGATAAGTGATGGGGCGTGTTTAATTTGTAATTGTGATGCAAGTGTAAAATCTTCGACAATGAACGACAACGGAGGGATTGTTGTGCTTAAATTTCTTTTCTTATTAAAAAAAAAAAAAAAAATTAGTGTGCATAAATGATATTTTTAGCTGCTGAGGTGACATTTTTGAGTTTATTAACCGGCGATGCTGATTTTATTAAGCGGAAACTTTAAAAGTAATGTGTATTGATTTGATTCCGGTCCCAGCAATTTGATCAGATTAAGCGGCTGATTTTATTAACCAGTGATTTTATTAAGCGGCGGTTACTGTATTACCTTAATAACGTGCATATTTGTATTTATTACAAATAAAGATAACACTTTTTTCATAATGGAATACGTAAATAGTATTCATTAAGTCGCAGTGACACTGTAATATGATTTAAAAAGATACATATAAAGAATAAATATCTGTTTTTCATTATAAATAATATGGAATTATCGTTTCATATATTTTGCTTTATATAAGCTCATTAATAGTACATTAAATATAAAATGTCGTAATTAATTATCAATAATTAAAATTTGAGTTTAAAATTTCGTTTTTGAATAAATTAGAATATTTATGAAGAAAAAGAAGAAAAACAAATCACTTTCATTTTTCGATGATTCATTCTAAAAATACAGCAAAGGGATTTTCGTAATTCCACATATTAGTTATTTAACTCATTTTATAAACTGATTTATTTAACGCTTACTTACTTGACATAATGCTTTATTTTAAATAAATATTTAAGTAAGTGTATTCAGGTAAATAGCACTTTAATTGTACTTCAAATGAAATATATAATTAAATATAATTATTAATTAGATATTTAATTTTAAATACATTAAATTCTTCTGTAACATTTAGTGTCATAGTTTTTTAATGAAAAGACAAGGATGCTTTATTGAATGACGAGAAAAATCTACCAATTTTGAAAGTAACCTTCTGAAAGATGTTTAAAATTTATTTGAAAATTAAATCATGCTTGAAAATTACAACCATCTCTTATTTTAACTATTCGAATTTATTACTGATAAAAAACTGTGCAGACTTTAGTATTTTATTTAATAGTAACTTTTAGTTTATTTAATTATAGTTATTAAATATACTAAAGAGTATAATAAGAAAGCACCACAGAACTGGCGCTTTATACTATTACGTACAAAACTTTGAATAAATACCATAAAATGCAATAATCTCGCAACAATTGTTTCGAAAGGGCGCATGACCTTCGTCCGGCGAACAAAGTAAGCACTAGTGCTGCAGTCAAAGCGACAACGCAGTGAAGAGCAAAAGAAAGGCTAAAAGCAAAACACTGAATGCTCTTTACTGAAGACGGTTTTGAACGTTGCCGCTTTGACTGCAGCACTCGTGCTTACTTTGCCCGCCTGGCGAAGGGTCGTGCGCTCTTTTCGACCCGAAACTATTGTTGCGAGATTATTGCATTTTATGATGCTTATTCAAAGTTTTGTGTACCTATTAAAAAAAGTACTGTAATTTTAGAGAAAATTCTAGGCAGCAAAGTGTCCAGAATATATCCATACGCTGTTCAAAAACATCATTGAGAAAATCTTTCTCTAATGAGAGCTGCCAGCCAAATTCCTACCAGTATTCCAGAGTTGCCAAGTTTTATAATTTATTCCGGGGCATTTTCAGCCATGCCTTCTTTCCGTACCAGAATTTTTGTAGAACATTTTTCTCCAATAAGTGACAACGATTAAATAAGAATAAAATCATTCTTAAAAATTACTGGTATGAAAAAAAAGGTGGGGCTAAGAATGCTCAGAAATAAATTATAAAACTTGGTACCTCTGGTATTCTCTTAACCCCTTAACCTACAATGACGGGCATAGCCCGCGTACGATGGTCGGGCCAGAAGTGAATATTACGGGCATAGCCCGCGTACGCAGAGCCTGATTAAGGGGGAAGCACACATTATTTATACTTACACCGTTATCTTTTAACAAATACTTTCCTCCTATAATAAACAGAAAATTCTCATTAAAAATTATTTTAAAAGAATTCTGGTGTCTAATAACGGTGAGTAAATTGGATTGTTTTACACCGTTCATTTTTTATAAAAAATATTTCCTCGTCAAAGCGTGGAATTTCTATGACATGAAGTAAAAAATAATTGTAAAAATATTCCGGTGAGAGCGGAGATAATGTGTGCTTCTCCCTTAATCAGGCTCTGCGCGTACGGTGATCGGGCCAGAAGTGAATATTACGGGCATAGCCCGCGTACGATGGTCGAGCTTGTATACGATTTCGGCCCAACATCTTCGAATTTAAATCGTAGGTTAAGGGGTTAAAATTTTCTCGATTTTTCTGTGATTAATTTTATTTAATTACAGAAATTTCGTTAACCAGGAAAACACCCCATATTGTGATAATAAATAAAATTCGAACGAGTATCAATCGAAAGAGCATACACAAAAATATGTTTTGACGCATAAAACAATAGCCCTCATCAGCTCGTTTTCGAGTTATAAATTCTGAAATTTCACTAATAATCGGTGCAACCACGCCTGAATCGATAAAAGTACGCCTTATTAAAATAATGAATGAAATTCAAAACAAGCAGAAATTGAAAGAGCATACACAAACGTGATCTTTGATGCATTAAACAGTTGCCTATTTCTGCTTTGAGATATATTCAATCGAGATATCATGTCTAAAAATTTGCTAATGTAGAATCTAAAAATTGATAAAAGTCTTGGTTCAGACAGTTTTTATCGAGACTCCTCCCACTCCTTTCTCGTTACTACGTTTTTACTTAAACTTAAATATAGATTTCTTGAGAACGCGCTCACGAGGCAAACAGTTTATGCCTCGAAAACATAAGGGCCGAGTCTCCCGTGTCTCAAGAAAGCCTTAATACCGGAAATTTTTCATACTTGTTAATGATTAATTTAATCGCTAAAAATACATGCGACAGATTACTTTTTAAAAATAGTGGTATTAAATTATTTAAAAATTTTGGAAGTTAAAAGTTATAAACGTTGGTACTTATGCAAAAATCACATTATATTATGCCCTCTCGAATTAATATCATTTAGTTGATTTTTATTATTACACTATTAGGATGGTTGTATCAAAAAATCCGGCAAGTTGGCAAGTCTGGAACAATACAGAATGTATTCTTACACTACAGATTTTTTCCATAGGGAAGAAATTCCTCATTCAGAAATACCCTCATAAGAAATCCCTCATTAAATAAAATTCATCTCTTCTACCAGCCAAAAACGAACCAGAGTCCAACACATGGTAGGTGACGATGTTGCCTTGCAGTCTCGAAAGCACAATTAGTGCTGATATTCAGCACTTCACAATCCTGCTTTGATACGAAGTTTTCCTTATGCAAAACAGAAAAAAATATGTAATCATCAGATAAAATTGAATGAATCTTTAATAATAATTACAGATTCATATGTGTCAATAGTTACAGATTTTATCAGGTTACAGAAAAGTGTTTATGTTCACAGTTTGAGACACAATTTTACATTAAATTTATATAGTATTAGAAAAGAGACTCTTTCTGTAGAAAAAATGCACAAATTTTCTATTTTTTAGCTTTTTTTTTTTTTTACATTGTACTATTTGAAAATATTCATGATTAAACTTGCATGCACTTGTGCCTACTTTGTTCGCCTGATGAATTGTTGTACCTTCTTTTGACTCGAAACAATTATTGCGAGTTCTTGCATTTTATGGTGATTATTCAAAAATTTTAATTTATTATCTCTATAACCCTTTCCGACCCAGCCCTTACGATCGTGCAGGTTAGACATCCACGACATCCATTTACAATTTTGCATCTGGAACAGCCATATGTAATAAAATCAGAAAATGAAGAATCGAGATAATTAGCAGAAAGTGCAAAGTACGATTTTCAATAAACAAATGTCTGTTGCAGTCCATATTCCTTTCAGTTTGCAAAAACAGTAGGATGTAATGTTTTAAGGGGGAGGGGGAATGTTTTGGTTTGGAAAGGGGTAAATTTTCAATTTTATTTTGATACAGAATGCAAAAAAAAAAAAAAAAAAAAAAAAAGATTTATCAAAAGATTACCGATTGACATCAGATCATATTTTGCAGAATTTGAGTCGTGAAGTTTTTATTAAGTTATAATTTTTTCATTGTTAAAACTTTCTTCAGTATATAAGTGATTTATAATTCTTTTTCTGAAGTAGAATTATTCAATTAAAATTTTTATATATTGGGAAATTAAATAATTAAAAAAAATAAATAAATAAAATACAGAATAAACACTGAGGATCTCGATTATTTAATTTTATACGAGTACTATTGTAAATTTACAGAAACACTGAATAATTATTTCAGCAAATTTAAAGAATTATTTTAAATTGTAAGACAAAATAACATGAAGATTATTATCTGTTTGTAAATATGCTAAAATATACGAATATTCACAGCCACTGTTTTTATTTTTATTTTTATTTTATTTTTTTTAATGCATGTGTCTTGTTTTCTATAGGCCCTTTTTAACATTAACGAAAAACTGTTCTTACCATGGACACTACAAAACATCACCAGTATCTCTAGAATAAAAAAGGATTCGTACAGACAAGCCTTTTCTGAAGTAGTCTTCCACCAGTAATTTTTATTGTTATATGTAAGTGCAGGTAATATGGACATCTTAACCCTTTGTATCCCACCGGGACTTTAAAGTCACATAAAAAGAAAATTCCTCTATATAGCCATTTACTACAGGATTTCATTGGGACTATAGTTTAAGCTTTAGTCCCTATAGTTAATCTATAGTTTAAGCTAAATTTAATACTTTCGCGACCGCTGACGTAGATTCACGTCATTCGAAAATCTGTAACTCCATCAGTGGGCGTTTCTTTCGCAATTTGTATGCTATTTGTTTCTTAAATGTATAACCAATATTCACATTTTTACAATAAAATATACTATGGATAGAAATACTATGATTAGAAAGAATATAATTATAACGTATATCCATATCTAATATAAATGAGAATACAGAAAATTTTGTTCTGAAATATTGTAACAAGGGAGAATAAGACCCACAGGCGGACCTTATTGTCAAAAATTCAAAATCATGCGGTCGCGAAAGTGTTAATATGAGATGATTCTCATGCATAAAGAAACATAATAAAGAAGATTCAAACTATTTTTCCAAAAACAAAATAAGTTAGGATATAAAGGGTTAAGGATCGAAATTTTTTAGCGATAGTAGTAATCGATTGAAAAATAAAATAAAAATTGTCTAAAACAGTGGATAACTTTTAGTACAGGAAAAAAAATAATTTGCAATAATCAAGATTTTAACCTGCAGGATTTTTTTTAAAGTCTTTTTGATGAATGTAATATTTCCATATGCAGGTAATATGCCCATTGGGGAAATATAATAAAGAGATTCATATTTAACGCATGTAAACACATCAGTGTTTACAAAACCAAATTTAATTTTTTAAACATTACAAAAATCATTCAAAAGATAAGTAAGAAGAAAAGTTAGAAAAAAATGTCAAGCAATTTTAAACAATTTTAAGCAATTTTCAGCAAATTTTTAAGTAGTTTTAAACTTTTTACGATAAAATATGTTTTTAATTTATTTTAACTTCACATGTAAAAACTTTCTTATTGTTCTCGGTAAGTCCAACACATTCCTCGGGTACATAATTATGGCACACAAACATAATCTCATATCTACAACTTTTTCTTTGTTGCAAACACCGCTAAACCAACTTTCTTTATCACATTTCTTTGCTCGGGAACCTTTTTCGCTATTCTTTGCAAAATAAGATTTTTTTTTTTTCTTTATCGCTGTTATGTTTGTGTGTCTTCCGTATTACTTTAAGAAGCACTGGAAAAGAAGTCTTTTATCAAAATTAAAGAAAGATAGTTCATTGCAAATTTTGTAACACGAGTTATTTTACGATTTTCTTTCTTTTTTTCTTTTTTTCTTTTTTTTTTTTTTTTTTTTTTTTTTGTAGTGATGGCAGTAATTCTTGAAATGATGAGTCATGAACAAACGCACCATTTCTGGCATTATCTTCAGACGATGAAGAATCACAGTTGGAGTCTGAAGAAAAGCCAGGAGTACTTGAGGGGCAAGGAATATGACGAACATATTTTTCAGAAGATGCCCCTTGGGTATAAATTTGTTTTTTACTTTTGGCACTATTCGTTGTTGGAGGTGGATTTTCAGAAACAGAACTTGAAGGAAATGCTTCATCGAAGATATAGAATTGACAGGATTTATCCTGTCCCTTTAAAGCTACCTTTAACGTTGGAAGATATCATGTCTTTGTCCAAACTGGAAAAAAATATGCTTCCAAATCGAGCTTTTGTAATGTTTTCATGGTTGGTTTGTTCAAAAAACAACCTTCTTGTGGTTTAAATTTTGATATTTGCGCGTATTGCTAACAATAACTAGCTTTAAAAAAGCGTTCGTAATTTTGTCTGAAAACTCAGCTATTGAAATTCACTTATTCAGTTGATAAGACCATTAAGGCAACTAAAATATTATGTATAACAGTAAGTACAGATATTTTGTTTTACAAGCAAAATAAGAAACTTACCAGAGATAGATTTATAAAATGCCAATGCAATTAACAACAAATCAGCAATGACTGCCGTTGTGCACGTGATCAAGGATTGCGGGCAACACAGTACCAAACTATGTTCTTCTGATTTCTTCCGACTTTACGCGCGACTAGGGACCCTAGATAGAGAATATTCCAAATCGAAAATTCCAAAATCGAAGAAAATACTTTCTTGTACTCAAATTTACGCTTACCATGTGCACATCCACCGTAAAGGAATTTGGAGCCGAGTTATGCTTACAAACGTGTTTTTGCCTCTTGTCCCTCCAAAATAAAAGGAGCGGGGGATTTCGTAAAATTCCGTTACTATAGGTGTCGGATACATATAAACAATCCACCCACCAAAATTCTTGACCGAAGCTCCTATGGATTTCCCCGGACAAATTTAGCGCTAAAAAGGGGGGGGGTCGAATTTGCCCCTCTCGTAACGCCCTCCCTCCCTGAAATCGAGAATAACACACACACACAAAAAAAAAAAAAAAAAAAAAAAAAATGGGTTTTTGGAAATATCATAAAGAAGAAAAATGGCTGTCTTCAGCATCTTTTACCTTTTTTGGTAGAGTTCTACTCACAAATGCAGAATCTGCGAATTTTTCTACCGAAATCGATTTTCCCCTCTCCCCTAAAAATGAAAAATTTCAAAATCGCAGAAATGTTATTTTTGTTCCCAAGTCTAGTCTCTCACATGTGCAATTTCTTTTCCGCGAAGTAATTTGGAGCGGAGTTATACTTACAAGCGTGTTTTTGCCTCCTCTCCCCTAGAGGGAAACAAGAGGGGGAATCTTGTAAAAGTTAGTACATATAATTTTAAATTGGGTAAAGACCAAAATTTCTGGAAAGTGCCAATGAATTCTGTCTAGCAGTTCTTGCGCGACACCCGGAGAAAAATAGCATTATAGACATACATACACAACGAACCCCCCCCCCCCCCTACACACACAAAAAAAAAATCATTTTTGGCTTTCATGGTGTGTGAAACGTGAAGGTATCGCAATTTTTTTTTATTCTGACAAATTTACAGACAAAAGTCTGATTTTATTAATATAGATTCTATAAATACTCAAAATAGATTAAAGTAACATGCCGTCTTTGTTTTCCCTTACAAGCCTTTCTAACTGCAACTATTTATATTATTGAATCACAAACTAATAATACAAAGAATGACATAGAAATGAGAGCTCCGACTTACTTGCTACCACTATTTTTATTCAGAAATATTTACCTTATTCCTACAGTACCAGTTTTAATAAATAGTGTAGAGAATAAAACTATTGGTAGTAAAAGAAGTCGAGACTGTCATCAGTAACTCTATTTTGATGTTTATTTCACTAAAATGCAAAAGAAATTTTATGAGCATTATGAGGATGGTGCCAATATGATCATACCTGCCAACATCCTAATCAATACTCCGTAAACATTTCAGTACCTCCCTTTTTTCCATACCACTTAATATTTAGAGTAGTTTCCTCTAAATGTAATTGTAATTAAATAAAAAGAAAAATACTCTACAAAAAAGACAGGTGAGGGGGGAAAGAAGGAGGGATCAAAAACTTTACGGATTATTAATTAGAATGTTGGCTTGATTGGTTAAGTTTGATTAAGTTTAACATGATATGAAATTTAGAATGACATTTTAAAACTTACAGGAATGATATAAACTATACTGCAGAGTTGAAGTCTTTTAACGGAAGTCTTACACCACTATTTTTTAACAATGATCTTAGTTAATCCCAAAATATTAATATAAATATACACTAAAATATTTCTAAATAATTGTAGTCGTGTTGCAAACTCGGAACTCTTTCCTTCCTTCAGGGATGGAACACGGGCGCAGAATTCATACCGGAATCCGTTTAAGAAATTTCTCTATCTATAATATTGTTGATTTAAGAAGTAGAAAATTTTCTTACATTGATAGTGGTATGAATTCTGCGCCCGTGTTCCTTCCCTGTTCCTTCTATTAGGAGGACCGGAAAATAATGTCGTTTTGAATTAAAATACTGACATCGGAAATTTATCCTGGATAAAATTTAAGATATTCATAGGTAACTTATAAGATGGTTATTTGTAAAGTACCATGTAAACACTGTTAAACAAAAATTTCCGGTTTCATTTTATTAATTCAAAACGACATTATTTTCCGGTCCCCCTAATACATTGTCTAATGTGCATGAACATAACAAATCAAGTTCATTGAAACAAACAGAGAAAATTGTACATTATAAAGAGATTAAAGTTGTTCTTACATAAATTACAAATAAACACTTATTTAACACGTAAACAAAATAGAACGTAGCGGTTTTATTAAATGAACTCTGTTTTTCTTAAAGTGTTAGAAGGTTATTAATTTTTATGTCTAAACTTTCTTTTCCATGTCTATAAACAGGCGAATTGAATTAAAGATTTAGTACAATACGTATAACCCATATAATTATGCACTGAAGACGGTGCACTTAAGGCTACCTAAACAGCTGTATTCTTCCCAAATATATTCCTTTGGCGTTTCTGACGCTGTAGTTTTTACTGGTTTTAATAGTTGCTAATCGTGTTCAGGATGATGTAGAGAAAGGCGATCCATGTGGGGACCACCCATATTCACCTGCAAAATTTCATGTCGATGGAGACTGTGTTCAACAGCAAATCGTAACTGGGCAGTTGTGATACTTCGCACATTTTTTTCCTAGAACTGACAGCTTTTCCCGATTTTAAATTTTATTACTCATAATTCATGGTCTGGATTGTTAATATTGTTTCTGTATTCCGTTTTGGTCGTTTATTATGTTAAATTTAACGTTTTTCCAGAAAAGGCGCCCTCTGGTGGACATTTTGGTACTTTTTTTTCCGTGAGCGCATCTCGTGTATAGTCTATATACCAAATTTCGTTACATTCCGTTCACCCGTTTGCGCTGTAGGATGCTGTTTATAGGGGAAGTTTAATTATAACCACCCTAAAAACAAATATAAGTATAAACATTCATGATTATAATTATCTGTAATATTAATACTTTGACATTATACAACTTTTAATGCATTTACAGAACAGTTTTACAGATGAATGAAATAATTAGTCCAAGAAAAATTCAAAACAATTGCTTCGTATAGTCATTAATCACAAGAACAAATCTTTTAAATTTTAAATAGATTTCAAATAAATTACGGAATTAGGTAAATCTAACTGTGATTTTCATTAAGTGCTGAAATACTCCGAATGAAAAGATTTTAAAGGTTTACAGAATAATTGGTTTTATCCCAGTATTCCCTGTAGTATGTATACTTTGGCACTTAATTTAGGTAAATAAATTGTTAGAAATAGATACGTAATTAAAAGAATAAATCACTATATATATATATATATATATATATATATGTGTGTGTGTGTGTGTGTGTGTGTGTGTTGGCAAGGGGTGCGAATCGGGGACTTCCGTGTGTATACACACCTTCAAACTCGGGACACACACGCAAATGGGGACGTCCCCAATTGCCAAAATTTAAGATTCGCATCTTATACTATTTAATAATGGATTTTTAGTATCTGGACATTAACAGAATAAAAACTTTAGGAAGTCTTCATTTGGAGGTATTTTGAAGCAAAGTGTGTATCTAGATTGTGTGTCGCAGAAGGAAGGGAAAAAGAAGTGTGTATGATAGAAAATCTTAGGTCCTCGTTTGGTCGGTAAAAATACATATCAGGCGATTGATGAATGAACAGGTGGGAAACCTGTTTCGAAGGAGGGGTTAATAATTACTATTTACTACGTTGTAGTAAACTGTACTTTTTTTCCCACGTTAATAGTAAAGTAGTTTTTGAAACCTACTTAGTTTGGGGCTATTATGCTTTCTGTAAATTAGGTTCTTTAATTCTTTGCAAAAAGAAATCTCAACATAAAAGGAAAAGGAATAATAGAATTTGCCTAAAAATGTTTTTATAAATGCTTTTTTTATACTTAGTTTAGTATTTAATTTTTACATGAAAATTTTAACCTTGTTTATTAAAGAATGTAGTCCGGTTATATGAATTTGTTAATACTTATTTAATATTTATACTATCAGTAGTGCTGACATATGATTTTTTCATGATACTTACTGTACACATTTTGTAGGTTTTATGTTCATATACACAATAGTTATTTAACAGCTAGATTTAATACCTTTTAAATATTTTTAATCAATAATTATTACAATATTTTATTTTAGGTAGAAAATTATCAACTGTATTTAATAATTAATTTATATGAATAAATAATATTTATTAAACGTAATTATTTATAACCATTTTATGAAGTGAAATTAGTGTTTTGTTATGTTTAAAAAAAAAAAAAAAAAAAAAAAGAAAGAAAGAAAGAAAGAAAGAAAGAAAGAAAGAAAAAGAAAAAGAAAAAAATTCCAGCATCTCTTACGGTAAAAATTTTATTAAAATTCTTGTTATGAAAGGATTTATGATATATTGTGCATTTAAATGGTTGAATGGTTTTAATGCTATTTTAACGTGCTTCACAGCGCCCCTAGAGGTCAAAATATGAATTTATAGTGGACTATAAATTTATGGGTGCCTTAGGTTTTTTACAACTATTATAACTATATTAAATAAATTATGATGCATGTACTCGGTAATTTTCTTTATATTTGCCTGTGAAAATGGAATATTTTGTAAAATTTTCATCATTAAAATAAAAAGAAAAGGGGGGAAAAAAGGCATTTGTTTGAATTCATTTTTATACTTTATATCGAAATGAAATTTTAGCAATAATAAATAATTTACGTTTATAATAATATCTTTATACGTATGGTATATTTGTATGTTGTTTTTGAACTTTGTTTCCTAGGGTTGGCAAAAACTTACGTCATGAAAAAAGAACACCCCCCCCCCTTTATTTATTTCTTTTTATTTTATTTATTTATTTATTTATTTATTTTATTTATTTATTTATTTATTTTTGAGGAGGGAGGGGGTAAGGGGGAGAGGTTATTTACTATTAAATGTTATGCAGAATGGAAATTTTAGCGATGATAAATTATTTAATATTTTACTATAATGATTTTAATTCAAGTTATATAAGTGACTCGGGTGCAATACATCAGATTGGTAAGATTAGCAATTAGAAATATGAACAGTGGGGTTTTTCAAGATACGCGAACAGTCTGGTAATGTCTGTCAAGGAAAGAAAACACCACGGACATTTATGAACAAGAGTTTGCATTAGAGTCAGTATTTTTTATGGCACACAAAAAGCCTGATAATGTTTATCATTATTGCAGTTCATTAAAGCAAAACACTCGATTAGTGCTTATAGCCCTACAAAACTCTCGAGTAAGAAACTTGCACTGTCATAAGTTACATGTGTAGCGAAACAGTTCCTCACTAAAAGCGGCTAGTGTGTAATAAAGTAAAATCAATTATTTGGTACCATAAAAAGTATTTAGTGTCTAATATCCAAGAATAAGATCTTTTTTTTTACACCTGAAATGTCAAAAATAAATAATTTTACGGACGCATAAAGGGCAGCTCAGTTATTTATATAGCATTGTATAATTGTACAGATAACTACATATTTTAAATGTAAAACTATGTATTTTATCTAGCTTTGAGAAAAAACGAAATTGGTAAATTAAAAATATGGTGACATGCATAAAATTAATGCACGGATTATATACTGATAAATACAGCATAAAAGAAAAATTACACACGCCGCCCTTTTAGGATCTAATACACACCGGCAAGTTAAAATCTTTTACACACAGGCAAATGAAGACGTGATACACACCGGCAAATCAAGACCTTTTACACACAAGCAAATGAGAACGTGATACACACCGGCAAGTCAAGACCTTTTACACACAAGCAAATGAAGACGTGATACACACCGGCAAATCAAGACCTTTTACACACAGGCAAATGAGAACGTGATACACACCGGCAAGTCAAGACCTTTTACACACAGGCAAATGAAGACGTGATACACACCGGCAAATCAAGACCTTTTACGCACAGGAAAATGAAGATGTGATACACACCGGCAAATCAAGACCTTTTACACACAGGCAAATGAAGACGTGATACACACCAATCAAGACCTTTTACACACAGGCAAATGAAGACGAAATACACAACGGCAAATTAAAATCCATTACACACCCGCAAGTAAGAACATAATACACACATGCAAACAAGGACATAGTACATACCACCAAATGAAGACTTATTATACATCGGCAACCTAGGACGTAATTTACAACATACCGCACCTACAAGCCAGGACGTAGCAAATACAGAACTGTAGTAAGCAGGGGCTAAAAGCAGAGCTGGAGAGTATGATGAGGGCTTGGTCACCAAATTCGAAAGAGTGGAACCAGAAATACTGATGACGTAGCAAGAAACACAGAAGTAAAAAATGTGGTACTTGATTTTTTATAATTTCCGCACTTTCTGAAAGCAAAGTATTAGCTTTTCATAGTTCCATGGCTTTTCATAGTTAATGCTGTAAGATTAAAAAACAAAAGAATAAACAAAATTTTTTGATTATCTATGTTTTACTAACGGGAACGAGATTTAATAAAATTTTGCCAAAACGATGCAGTACTCAAAAGTAAATTTTTTAAATGTTTAATAGATAGAGGCTGAAATTAAATTTGTGTGAAATTTTTTTTTTCGCAATTTAAAACTAACAAATAATACCATATACATAAATAAATAAATAAATATATATATATATAATTATAAAACATGAGTTTAAATTAAGAATAATGTATGTATATATTTCGAATGGTTGAAATTCATTTTGCAGGTTTATTTGATTAAACTACTTCGAAATTGAGAATGCATGGTGATGAATTGAATGCTATTGAAATTCAAATGAAGCAGTTATGTGTTAAATTATATATTCCGTCGTTATATCATCGTCAAACATCAATTTCAGCCTTTATCATCTACTGCAATATGAAAGCCTCTCTTAGGTGATTCCATACTGCCCTATTCTCTGTAGTTCATCTCCATTCTGCTCGTTCTAAACTTCACAATATCATCACTCCAACGACACAGTGTCTCTTCCTCGGTCTTTTCTTATCTCTCGGCATCCAAAATAAAACTTTGGTGATCCATCTATCATCATTTCTTCTCGCAAGATACCCAAACTAGCTCCATTTTAACTTCTTGACTCAAGAAATATCGTCAGTAACTTTTGTTTGTTTCCTGATTCAAGTGTTTCTGTTTTTGTCTCTTCGGGTGAATCCTAATATGCATCTCTCTATGCTTCTCTGAGTTATTTGAAATTTTTGTATAGCTTTACATGCTAAAGACCAAGTTTTTGAAGTATAAATTAAAACAGGCAAAATGTACTGATCAAAAACTTTGCTTTTCTAATAAATTGGAAGGTCACTTTTTAAAATATATATATACATACACATATATTACATATAATAATAAGCAAGAGGCCTTCCAAACTGTATGAAGTACGACCACTCCAAAAAAAAAAAAAGATTCTGGAACGCGATTCTATTTTGATAAAATAAACGTCGTGTTATACCAGGTTTTAATTAGTTAAAAGAAAACTGTTCCATCCATCGCTACAAATGTTGGCATACTTATCAATCCGACGAATATCTATTTATCGTCGCAGTAAGATACTTAGTTCTAAAGATATTAAATAAAACCCCCATTTTAACGTTAAATTTTTTTAAAAAGAAAGAAACAATGTTGCCCCCAAAACAGTTTTTTAATACGGGTCACAAAATCCCCACGGACAAAATCCCCGCCGGACAAAGCCCCCACCGGACAAAATCCCCACCAGACAAAAGCCCCGCCGGACAAAAGCCCCATCGGACAAAATCCCCACCGGACAAAAACCCCGCCGGACAAAAGCCCCATCGGACAAAATCCCCACCGGACAAAATCCCCACCAGACAAAAACCCCACTAAAGCTCAAATATACATGGGGGGAGGCTAAAGGGGACCACAATGAGTATAGCAAGATAATATATATATATATATATATATATATATATATATATATATTTAAGATATTAATGAAACTTTGTTTAATTATCATTAGAGTTTTAAGTAATATATACTGAGAGTTACATATTTCTGATAGGGAGGGGTTTCTGCTAAAATTTAGCCATCATTACTGCTCGTTGTATGTGTAGATGAATGTATATGGATGCTTTTAATTTCTGTCAAAATAATTTGTGTGTGTATATATGATATTATGTGAAAGATTATACACAAAAAATTAAAAAATAAAATATATATTAAACACATCTTTATTTATTAAAAGTGAAAATTTTTAATGTTTAAATTAATTTGTTTAATAGAACTATTTGAGCTTTTTAATGGAAAACCTATTTTTTAAAAAATTAATATATATATATTTTTTTTTTTCTATGAATGATTAAAAAGTAAAATAAAATAAATAAATAAATATATAAAAATAAGTTTTAAAAAATTAACTAAAAATTTTAGAAAACTAATTTAACTAATATACATATAATATATACATATAATAAATTAGTCGGGATTATTTAATACTATTGTTTTGGGTTTTAATATTAATTTAAAAAAAAAAAAAAATCTGTTTTAAAATACTTTTAATAATAAAAGTTTATATATATATATATATATATATATGTATATATATATATATATATATATATATATATATATATATATATATGAATGATTATAAGGAAAACCTAGTTATAAAAATATTTAATGAAATATTCTAAGTAAAAAACTAATTTATTAATTAAAAATAACATTTTTAAGATTTCAATTAAGTGAGATTGTTTAATACTGTTGTCTGGACTTTCAGTTAAAAAGTTTATTTAAACATTCGAGCGGTAATCGATGCTAGTAGAATGGGAGTGTTAATTTCGATCCGAAGTCGCGTTCGTCGATCAAGCCGTTGAGAGTTTCCCCTGGTTTTCTTCGAAACTTTCGCAAGTATAGGCTAAGGCTCCCGCCCCCTATTCCCACCCCGGAGAGCATTTCACGCAGGTGTAGGGCACTCAAGTTATCAACTGGCTTTAGCACTACCACTATCACCACGAAGATTTTTTTTTTTTTTTTATATAAAATGATTCTTTTACTATAAATGATTATATATATATATACATAATTTATAGCAATATATTTTAATTAAAAATTAATTTAATTATTAAAAATATTTTTTTTTCTTTTAAATAATTCAATTAGTTCAGATTGCTTAATACTATTGTTTGGTCGTTTAAATAAAAAAAACTATTTCAAAATGTTCTTAAACATCAAAAGATTTTTTTACTATCCATCATCATAGAAATAAGGAGCTAATTAAAATTATTTAATTTAAAAGACATAATTGAAAAACTAATTTAATTATTAAAAATATACATTTCAATTAAAAAGAGAGAGAGAGAGAGAGAGAGAGAGATTCCTTGAATAATAATGTTTCAGATTTTAATTGTTAATCTTATTGTAAAATATTTTTAATAAAAAAATTTTAAAAGAAAAAAGAATGCTTATATATATATATATATATATATATGTATTTCTGTTTCTTTTTTTTTTTTTTTTTTTTTAAGGTTAAAATTCATTTAATAAAATATTTTAATTGATAATACGTAATTTAATTATTAAAAATATTTTTTTTTAATTATTGAATTATTTAAGATAATTCAATATTGTATTATATATAATATTACTGTTTGGATTTAATAGAAAAAAAATTTAAAAATATTTTTTAATATAAAAACGTTTCCTACTAATAATTATCGAAAAAGGAACTAATTAAAATAATCTGTATATTCTATGCGAGGTACTTATTTAAAGCACAATTTGGTACCTTTATACTAAATACGATGCAACAAAATTAATATACATATATTTGATGTATACAAAATAAATTTTCCTGTAAAATAAGGGCCCGCTAGCACTCGAGAGGTTCTGTCCTGTAAACTGGTAGACGTAAGATTACGAGTTCGATCCCAGGTCGCTCTCGTCGACCAAGCCGTTCGGTGTTTTCCGTGGTTTTCACCAAAACTTGTATAAAGGAGCGCTAAGACCCCTTAGAAAGACCCCACGGAAGGCACTCCTCTTCAGGTCTAGGACCTTAGTGCAATCTTTCGCCTTTACTCCCAATACCAATAGCAATATCTGTAAAATAAGATATGATTAGCGTAATTGATTGACTAACAGGGTGTCACAAAGTATTTCTGATATAAATGGGAAAACTACTTAATATTAATTTTCAGTGTTGTACGAATTTTTTTTTAGTACATCATATGGTGTGCATGTACAGTTTACACGATATATATTCGACATAAAAAGTAATCTGTTTAATGCTTTCTCTTATACATACATATGTATATATGTATTATGAATGCGTTTTCATACATGCATAAATATACACGTTTCACACACCATGGAAGCCGAAAATTATTTCAGCAAATTTTGTCTGTGTATTTGTGTGTGAGTGTCAGCATGTCTGTACGCGTAGAACGCTATTTTCATTATTATAAAATATTCCAATATTAAAATATTAAAATATTAAAATCAGGGCGCGAAATTTCCGCTCGCCAGCTCGCTATTGGCGAGTGGAATTTTTACTGTGGCGAGTAAAAATTTGGTCTAGTTATAGATAGGATTCTTACACGATACGGTGACAGAAAACATTCTTTTTATAGATTTATATGGCAAAATCTTGCCGTCTTATAACCTCATAACCTGAAAAAGGAAAAATGCTTAGTGCATGCATAAAAGTTTTAATCTCTTCGGCAGTTTCGTTTCTCCAACTGTGATTTCTCCAAGCAGAGTGAGAATAGACGAGCAGAGAACCTCTTTGCCCCTCGCCCACTGTCCGAGAGAAGAGAAATGTGAAAGTTTGCCTATGCGATATTGGCGCATGAAAATGAACCCGATCCCTTTTAAAGATACTGCCTACGTTTATTTTGTTGAATAATGATAAAAAAAACAGTTTACATTTTCCAGTTTTTTACTGAAACTCCAAGGATTTGCGCTTGTAATGATTTGCAGAAGGTAGGCATGTAAGAAAGGATTTTATCGAAAAAGTTATTCTGAAATGGCTATTTCAAATGACAACAATGAACAAGATATACACATCGACATTCCGTCTGATTACATAAATAAAATGGACGAAAAAGGCATTTCTGATGTAAAAAGTTAAATAAATAAACAGGTAAATGAGGAAACTTAATCTTTCATAATAAAAAGATTTTCACAGGATATTATTTAACAAAGAGTTTTTTTTTTTTTTTTCCTTTTTTTCTTTAATGACTCTTTGCATTTATGTTATTAGACATTTTAATCTTTTTCAATTCTCAAATACAATACATTATAATGATTTTTAATTATAAATGATTATGAGACATGATGATAAACGGCACACTTTTAATATATATAATTTTAAGCATATTTGTAAAAGCATTTCAGGAAATATTAAAAAAAAAAAAAAAAAAAAAAAAGACAACTCTATTTTGTGGCGAGTAACTTTTTTTTCGGCGAGTGTAATCTGAGTTGGAATTTCGGGCCCTGTAAAATATTCTCATTCGATTTGTAGACCCCCAAAACAGTTATATTCCTATTTTGAACGATCTAACTCAATTTCTATTTTTTTGCCCCTTCATCCCTCCACCCCCCCCCCCCCAATTTTAAACGGTCTTACGGTATTTTTACTTTTTTGCCCCTTCGCCCTCCCTTCCCGCTCTTCTTAATAATTTTACACTCTCAAAAATATTGTCATTCGATCTGCAGACCCCCAAAACCTTTATGTACCTATTTTGAACGAGCTAACTCCAATTCTATTTTTTACCCCTTCGCTCCCCCCCCCCCTTTCCGATCTTCCTAATAATTTTAGACTTTCGAAAATATCCTCATCCTATTTATAGGCCCCAAAAATCTACATGTACCAATTTTAAGCGATCTCACGCTAATTTCAATTTTTTTGTCCCCCCCCCCCTCCTCCCACTTTTCGAGCCAACCAATAATTTTGCACTTTCGAAAATAACCTCATTTGATTTGTAGACCACAAAAACATAGTAAAATTAAGAATAACAGAAGATTAAATGTCACCGAAATCCACGTTAACCAAAAAGAATTAATTTGTAATTAAATTAATAATAACCCGTGAAGAATTTAGTACAGATAAGAAAACAATTAACAGTTAATATCTTTAATAAACTATGAACGATCACACTGAGTTTCTAGTGGGAAAAGTAACAGATTTATTGAATAATTTATTTTATAGCGAGTTTATTAATTTGAAATGTTAATTTTATCCAAAATATCATACGTAGGGCCTTTGTCCGGGCTAAGTGGGGTTTTTGTCCGGTGGGGATTTTGTCCGGTGGAGCTTTTGTCCGGTGGGGCTTTTGTCCGGGGGGATTTTGTCCGTTGGGATTTTGTCCGCATCCCGAAGAAAACATCATTATCCTCATTTGCAGCAGGACATCATCTTGAATTTTGTTTATTATGAAGTAATCTATTATACAATCGAAGAAGTTATAAATTTCTAAGAAAAAAGCATGAATTAAAAGTAGCACGTGAGTACTAAATTAAATTCTATAAAAAAATATATATATATATTATTATTATTTTATTTTTTAATACATTAACTGTAATTTAATAGTTATCTTTTGATTTAAATATGTAAAAATGAACAATATAAACCGATTCTTCTCTTTAAAATGTGAATTTGCGTTCCTTACTTGTGGTTACCACATTAATTTAATTTTTTATTTAATTTTAACTTTTTCTTTTAAACTTTATTTATTTTCTTACAGCCATCATACATATATAATTTCAAATGATGTAGACACAATTATGTGTCTTCTTTTAATATTATTACTATATTTATTTATTTATTTAACGATTTGTTGTATTGCACGAAAGCGGATAGCTTAATTTATGTAAAATTATTATGAAATTTCTCATGAATCATTTAACTTATTTTTGAATGCATCTCTCATATAATCCATATAATCATTTTGTGAAAAAAAAAAAAATCTCTACAAATTCTTGTTTTCTCTCTCTCTTTCTCTCTTTCTTTCTTTCTCTTTTTTTTTTTTTTTTTTCTTTTTTTTCTTTTAAATCTTTTCTCTGCTATCTTCGCATGCATTATTTCGATAAATTCTCGTTCTTTGTAGAAATCGATATAAAATTATAGCTTTTCCTGTCTTTTGTATTACGCTGCGACTATTATACTCAACAATATCATAAGATGACCTTATTAAATATGAATTTTTAGAATAAAACAATAGGCAAGTGAATTGGGTGGTGCAAAGAACTACTGAGTGTCCAGTCCGATGCTTTGCTTTCTAGTAGAGTGTTGCCGCGCGTGATGTGTATTTTTATTTTATTTTTTTTTTTTTTTAGTGACGACATCAGACTTTCGATAGGGAAAAAAGACAAACATAGGGCGGCAGGTATATTTTCAAAAACATGTGACGTCTAGTTCTTATCTATTCCATCGACCTGGGTTAAAAATATTAATCTTCCAAATCAGTGGACAAATATTTTGTTTCCAACACAGTAAAAATACATAGAGCTTTACTCCCTCAAGAAAGTTCCATTACTTTATGACAAGAGAAGAATAGGCCTGAAAGAAGTCAATAAAAATTCTAAAACTCTTTAAATGAAGCATATAGCTTCTATTCTCGTCACAATAATCTTAGATGTATATAGAAAGAAAGAATTCCCAAGAAATTATTTTCTAAAATATGTAAACTGCTGTTTGTAAAAAATACAACACAAAGAAGGAATGCAAATATCATAATGATATTTATTGGGCTCATACATTATAGTAAGAAGAACAATTGATTGAAATTTCAGGAAATTTGGAGTAATATGTACTGAGAAAACAGTACATAAAGCAGCGACCTCTGTGAGCAATAACTGCACTTACCTGCCTACGCATTGAATCAAATAGCGATTGGATGACGTGTGCAGGTAAAGCATTTCATGAAGCTTCAACACGATGCCATAATTCATCGATCGTAGTTACTGGTGAGTGATGGGGGTCACTCGCTTTTCAACGATTAAACAGTCATTTTCATTGGTGCAAGATCAGTAAAACGGACCGACCAGAGCAACAGTCGGACATATCCTGTATCAAGGATGATCCGGACAATACTTACACTTGCGGTCGTGCATTGTCTTGCCTAAGTACTGCGTTTCGTAGGCCTTGAATTTAGGGCAGAGCGAAGGGCCTTAACTCGTCAGAAATGTAATGGCTGGTATTCAGAGTGGTGGGAATCAAAACAAGAGGTGATCGAGACGTATATCTAATTGTACCACATACCATCACTCCAGGTGATGGCCCAGTATGCGGCTACCAAAATTTTGATTACTTTCAAAACTGCATCTCTGATAAGGGCGCCTTTAATGTGTGATTAATGATGAATCTGGACGCAGGGATGACGTGAAGTCGCCTTTCAGACAAATCACAATCCTGTTTACAGCATCAAGATTTCCTTATCCGTATTTAACGGCATTGTCAATAATGCACAATGTCAGCTGGGATTCGGCATCGTCACACTCTCCGTCGCTTGCAGTGATGGTATGGGGTCCCATTGGATACACGTCTCGATTACTTCTTGTTCGCATTCCCGGCACTCTGAAACGCGGCCATTAAATTTCTGGTGAGTTAAGGCCCGCACCTCCTCTCTATATTCAAGGCCTCCGCAGCGCCACATTTAAGCAGGATAATGCACGACCGCAAGTTGTCTGTATAGTCCGGACCTTCCTTAATACATAATGTGTTCAACCGTTGCTCTGGTCAGCGCATTCTCCTGATCTCGCATCAACGAAAATGACTGTTTAATCGTTGAAAAGCGATTGGCTCCCCACCACTCTTCAGTAACTACGATCGATGAATTGTCGCATCGTGTTAAAGCTTCATGAAGTGCTCTACCCGTACATGTCATCCAATCGCTGTTTGATTCAATACCTAGACAGATAAGTGCAGTTATTGCTCACAGAGGTCGCTGCTTTATGTACTGTTTTCTCAGTACATGTTACTCCAAATTTTCTGAAATTTTAATCAATTGTTCTTCTTACTATAATGGATGTGCCCAATAAATATCAGTATGATATTCTCATTCCTTCTTGGTGTTGCTTTTTTTACAAACAGCAGTGTAGAATATTATTATTATTATTATTATTTTTAAATAAATGAAAATACAACGTTAATAACTATTTTTTTCCCCTTCTTTTTTATTATTGAGTAGCGTTTATGCAAGTAATGAAGCATACAGCTCAAAGAGTAGTTTTTTATCTTATTATTTATTTATTTATTTTATTTTGCGGTATTTAAACTATTTTGCTTTAATTTCGAAAATTTGTGTACATAGTATATGTACATAATGCTTGATTAGATGCTTGATTACGGAGGATGGGTAGTGTTTTTTGGCTGGACGGATGGGAAGGATTGGGGGGAAAAAAGGGAGGAGGGGCCATTACTTTTATTTTTATTTTTCACTTTAACAGATAGCGCTCATTTCTCTATAACATATTCTTTTGCATCCATGAAATACTTCTACCTCAATATATTTATGAATTGCGAATTTACGTAACTCAAATTAATTTCTGTAATAAATTCAAATTTAATTAAATAATTAAAATTTAACATTAAGGTTTATTTACTAAAAATTAGAAGATCTATTTACACTAAAATTTAAACTAAAAATTATTTTACTTAATCGTTGAGTAGATGAATTCATTTCCCTTATTAATTGTGAATTTAACTGTTTTCTGTCTTATGGCTGTTCTGGAGTGTTTTACCTTTTTCGGCATGCTTTTCAAAAATAAAGAAAGTTAAAATTTAGTTTTACTAAATTTCCTTAGGGTTGATTTATTGTGAAGGGATTGGTGTTTTATGTTTAATAAGTTTATTTCTCTCATGGTATTTTCCACTTCAAAGATTTATTATGAAAAAATTGGTGTTTGAAGTTTAATATGTTTATTTCTTTCTTGGTTTTTCCACATATTGTTTGAAATTATTTTCAAGTCTTTTAGGTGACTTCAGGCATTGCATGCTGTAAATTTTTAGCAATTTGCATACAGCATGACAGAAAGATCACCTAATTTGCATATAACATTCATTCAGTGTCCTTGAAAAAGTGGTGAATTTGTATTCTTCAATATCGGGTTGCTTATTTTTTCTTTTCGTCAACTTCATTCATTTTTTATAGTTGTTTGTGTGATACTTGGTTTTATAATATGCAATGTTTGAAAGGTTTTCAATATATATATATATATAATATTATATATATAATCTATATATACATTTACCGAATCTTATATAAGTTATTATTTGATAAATATATGAAATTCTGATATATGGATACATATCTAGTAACAGTTGCATAAATTATACTCTTAAACTCTTGAACAAACATGATATAATAAAACTTTACAACATAGAATGAAATATATATATATATATATATATATTGTAGCATTTCGAAAATTATGAGAGGGGATAAAAAAATTTTATTTTAAAATTGACTCAAAATTAATCTTAATAAAATAAATTAATAATTAGATGTTAATTAATATTCACTAATTATTTGTATCAATTATAAAATATTATAAATTATGAGCATTTATAGCGCATTAATTTTGGTTTTAATTTGGTGATACTTTTATTTGGCAAAAAAAAAAAAAAAAAAAAAAAAAAAACTTCGTAATAATCAATAAAGGGTGTCTTGAGCATGCTGAGCCCTCCCTTTCCTACGTCGCTTTTGTATTCGAAGTTCGATCCAATGTCACATTCGTCGGATTAGTAGTTCGGAGATTTTTATGGTTTTTCTTCAAAACGTGCGTGAATACGGACTAGCATCCCTGAGAAAAATCTCTCATTTCTGCCGAGGCGCAGGTCTCTATTATAGGCTAGGGTTAGGTACCAGGGATTTTGACTTTTCGTTATTATCGATAAAAACACTACACAGTAAAACAAAGAATGTAGTGTGTTGTTTAAATTATATTTAAATATCTATCTATATATATATATATATATATACATATATATATATATATATAAATTGATAAAAATCCTTTTAAAATATTAAATACTGATTGTTTCTTCAGTGGGGTAAAATTTTTAATTCCATATGCGACTTCTAAAACTATAGAGATTTGTAAAGTACCATAAGCAGAAATACTTCAAGGAAATGGGTCCACCAGTGGCTGAGCGGTTCTGCGCTCAAAGCTGGTAGACGTGAGGTGCCAGGTTCTATCCCAGAATGCTCGTCGGCCTAGTCGTTCGGAATTCTCCGAAACTTGCGAAATACGGGCTAGAATCCCTTAGAAAGACCCCCTCAGGCCTAGGACCTACAGCAGTTAATCGGCCTTATTCCCAAAAATCCTTCAAAGAAATGTATGCAATATTCCTAAGAATAATTTTTATTGTGGGATAGCATTTAGATAAATGTAGCTTCTTCTATTTTTATTTTTTTGTTAATCGCGGCATGGTATACATTGCAAACAAGTAAATATATGGATTGTTGTTGTTGTTGTACCGAATAAGGCCGATTGACTGCACTAGGCCTGAGGAGGAATTCTCTCTGTGGGCTTTTTTTAAGGGGTCCTAGCTCATATTCACGCAAGTTTCGGAGAAAATCACGGAAAACTCCGAACGGCTAGGACAACAAGCGCGACTAGGATCGAACCCACGCAATAAATGGATTGAACTCTTCTCATACTAAGCCAGGTCATGTCTGAAAACGAAGGTGATCTGGATTCGCATTTGGCACCTTCCCCTTGTCCTAAAACATGCATATATATATATATATATATATATATATATATATATATATATATTATTGTAAATGTTAGTGGAAGGATCTTCAGGAAAAATTATCGTTCACTGGTAATTCGCAATAAATCTGGTAAGATTACGGCAGAAATTCGGTTTTCTTGAAAATCGCTGTAATGATTTATATGCGTGTATAAATATAGTGTTAGAGGTTTTTTTTTTTTAGATGAAAAAAAATCTGATTATTAGATAATAGATTTAAATATTAGTAGTCGCTGGTGTCCGGTGCTTTTCCTGGAACAAAACCTAGCAGAAACCCTGTTTTCTAGGAAATTGCTAGATTTAGGGATTTGAGATGATAATTCGTTTTGAATTTGTTTTATCTCAAGGAAAATTAGATTTCACTGGTAGCCCGCACTCCATCCGAGACAATAAAAAAAAAAAAAAAAAATATATATATATATATATATATATATATATATATATATATTATCACATGGCCTTTATTATCACATTTTCGAAAACGAATCCCTATATTACGCTACGAATAATTTTTACAACGGAACTAAGTAAACAGTCAATCAGGGACTGAATATAAAAAGAGAAAAAACTGGTACAGGTTATTAAAATGCTGTGTACATTAAGGTTTAATTAAAACAGTGCTTTACGCTAAATATTTGGTTAGTTAATAAATAATAATAATAATATCAATAATAATAAAGCTGCTGATTTCACAAGTAATTGTCATTATATTATTCTAATAATTTATATCTTTTATCATAAGATTCCTATAAAAAAAAAAAAAAAAAAAAAAAAAAAAATCGTCATCTAAAAGAGATAATTAAAGTTAAAAAAAAAAAAAAGATTATTATGTGAAGTTCTGTTCAGCCGAGCAATGTTTAAACTGATTTTACAAATTATCACCATCACTTCTAGAACATTTTTCATTATTTATAACTATTACTTACTTTTCATGAAAATCGCAATGAGCGGATTTCTTTTAAATTAAGTTAAAATATAATGAGAAAAAGTTGTCTTTAATATTAGGGAATACCGTATTTCAAACGGAAAAACTAAGAGCAACTGTGCGTTTCAACTTTTTAGAAGGTAAATATGTATAATTTTCATTTTTTGTGACTATAACATTTAATCTCTTTGCAGTATATAAAATATATATATATATATATATATTTATAATAATAAAGCATCAATTAACCTTTCATATGTATTGTGAAAAAATAATTAGAAGCTTTGTGAGAGAAAATTAAATCAGTCCAATAGAAGAGGTATATCCTATATCAGTAAAAAATATTTCATTTTATTTTTGTCTTAATCTTTTAAATATTACCTTTTATATGCATTTAAACATCTTTGTGCCGAGTTTTCATAGAATAAAAAGGCACACTCTCTTTTTAACCACCTGCAAAAAACGCAAAGGCGCTTCCTATGTTATGTTCAGTATAAAATAAAATTCTTTTCAAAATACCGATCATAAACTTTAATGCATCAGAATTTTTTTTTTTTTTTTTTTTTTTTTGCAAGTCCCTCTACATACATTAGTTGCGAAAATTATACAATTTTCAACAGAAAATACCGATATGCCATAGAAAACTTGAATTAGGTATACCAGCTCCAAGCCCTTCAATAAATATTATCGGGGAAAAAAAAAATCTTGATCACAGAGGTTAACAGACAAACAGAAAGACAAAACGAAGCCAACTAATTATTAGATATTCTTAGATGCTTTAAAACGCATTTTTATTTATTTTTTAATGGGTTTTTTCTGGGGACTTTTTTTCCTGGGGACTTTTTTTCCGGGGACTTTTTTTCCTGGTGACTTTTTCCGGGGACTTTCTTTCCTGGGGACTTTTTTTCCGTGAATTTTTTTCCGGGGATTTTTTTTCCGGGGACTTTTTTTTCCGCCATTCTTTCTTCATATATGTATTTAAATAAAAGCAGAAGAACTATTGTTATTATTATTTTTAAAGAGGGGGGGAAATAACCTATAAAATTATAAAGCAAAAAATTAATTAATAAACAATTGATCTCGACACATAGAGAAAAATGCTTAATACATTTTTCAGAAAATCGATTAATATAAAAAGAATAGTTATAAAAAAGAATTATTATTTTTATTATGATTATTATAAAGCTCTCATTAAGCATAAAAATGAGAAAAATTCGCGATTTTAGGGGTGCAGATTCCATCAAAGGTGAGATAACTAAATGACTGACATGCCCTCAGGCAAGATAAGATTTATCCATCTGTTTTGAAGGCATTAACAGTGCCCATCTGTTTTTCCGGAATCCCTCCCTTTCCGCTAACTGCTGAAGCAAGATTCTAGTTCTATCTAATGACTCTTTTACAAAAGAATATCCTACACTGCGAATTTGTATAGAACTATTTTTATGTATTACTTTTTCTCTCAATCTCATTCTTTCTTTCTTTCTTTCTTTTCTTTTTTTTTTTTTTAACGAACATGATTTCAATATTCTTTTCACAAAACGTTTAAGGGGGAAATATCATTTCATTGAAAGCATAATCTACTTTTAATAATTTGACTTTTACATGATATAAAAAAAAAAAATCTATATATAAATAGTAGTTTTAAATTTTTCTGAAGTTTAAAAATAATTTCATAGACTATACAAATTAAAAGTTTTAAATAAATTTGTTATGAGATTAAACAAAAGCTTCAGTTTGTTCAATAAACTGTTTCAAGTGATGAAACTGTTTTTACTTTCCAAACATACATATATAAGGAAAGTATTGTGTCATCCTCATCATGACAAAAATACGAGTGAGATTTTTGTGTTTCTACAAGTTTTGAGGTGCCCTGAGTTCACTTTTGCTATTTTTGCAGTGATGCATGCATGTAAGTACATGATTGAACGCAATATCGTTTAAACGTTTTGATCAATTGAACTGAAAGTTGGTGCATATATATATTATAGGAAACAAAAGAACGAACTCTATTAAGTGAATCTAGCACTTATAGCTTTCTTAGAGAGACATAACGAAAATTTCTTTATCATTATGGCCTATAAGATCAAATTGTTTAAAGTGCAATAGCGTCTTAATGCCTTATTAGATTGAGTTGAAAATTTAGGGAGGCAGAAAAATGGTTAAGTGGAAAAAATGATTAACGGAAAAATAGTTAATGGGAAAATGGGTAAGCGAGAAAATGGATAATGATAAAAAGGATAATTTGAGAATTGCTACGAATCATATACTAAAAATTTTCAAAATTATATTATACATATTAAAACTATGCATTAAATGCTAAAAACTTGATTTATGTGCACAGTGGATCTCAAAACGTAATATTATATATATATATATATATATATATATATATATATATATATGAGTGAAAACTTAAAACTTCAAAATATACTTTGTTTACACGCAGAAAGGGGCATGAGAAACTAATTTTTTTTTCTTTTTCTTTTTCTTTTTTTTTTTTTTTTTTTGCGAGCAGTGTTTATCGACATAGTAGAAGGCAGACAAACATTTCATCAATTATATTCAATAGAAAAGAACGTTTAATTTAATTTTTGATAGCCCTGTATGTTATAAAAAGCACCACAGAACTGCCATTTAAAACAATAAGAAAAAGAACTTTGTATAAAAACCATAAAATGCTATAACCTGCAACAACTGTTTCGGGTATAAATTAGACACGACACTTCGTCAGGCGAACAATGTAGTCACGAGTGCTGCAATACGTAACCGCTTTGATTGAAGCACTCGTGACTTATAGTGTTTTCAAAGTTTTGATATTATTAGCCCTGCACATTCTCTAAAAATTTTATGCACGTTACACTACGTAGTTAAATTTACTCTTATATGAAAAACACGTAACAGAAAATGATATACACATCCAGCAGTTTCCAAGTACAACCAAATTCTATTCAAATACTTTGGGAGCCCTGTAAACGATGAATGAGTTCCATATACAATTTATACAAAACATACTTTTTGTGCTTAAAAAAAACTATGTTAAATTTTGTGTGATGCAGCGTATAGATGTTACACTGTACTTAAAACAATTTTTTTTTCATAGACTTAAAGTATTTGCGTTCTCGTGGATGGCCCTGTACATGAACCCTTTGCTTGATCTCAAAGAAAGGTTTAGTGTTTGTAGCATGATGCATATACAGAATACCGAGCTTGGACTTCCTGCTTCCATTTGTTCTTGAGATATGGTGATAAGAGACAGACACACAGATCAAACGAAAAAAAAAAAAAACATGATTTTTGGATTCAAAGAACTTCAAAACATGTAGCTATAACAAAAGCTCCATTTCGAAAATTTAATCTCAAAATAATATTTTCTCTACCGTGTGTATGGTTACGAAAAGTGAAAAAAACAAACAAACTTGTGTATAGTTAAGGCAAATAGATTGAAGCAAAATAAAGACATTTAAAATCGCAAATTCACACTGAGAAAAAATATATATACCGCCTTTCTCTAAAACGAATAAGTGGCCATTTTCTAAATCCCTAAACTAGAAATATAGATTTCAGAGCTATGCGCATAAGGCACGTCAATAAACTGAATAGACGAAATTATCGAGAATTTCTACAGTACACATTTCTAGATGGTAAAACAATATTCTGAATACTCTAAATATTGCAGAGTATTCATTTATATTGCAAGAAATTCTCGCTTGATTTTCTAGAATTTGGTAATGAACCAAGATTATAGTTGCAGAAACCTGCCTCTTGTAGTCTCATTTATTTGCAGAGATTTTTAAATAACTTTGCCCTCAAAAATATAAGGAAACACTCTATAATTCTAATGAGGACTTCTAGAACTCGCTTTCCAAAGGGACTAGAATTTATAAGGCTGACATGGAACTATTTTTTCTAGAGCCACAATTTAGATTCTAGATGTCAGTTACAGAATTTTTTCTCAGTGCAGGAGAAAAAAATTACACTTATTTCTTATTTATTTATTTTAGTGGAAAAGAAAATGAAAGTAAAAGAGAATACATTAATTGTTTCCATATTTAAGCATTTTTAAAAGCTTTACACCCTTTCTAATAAAACATTTTACAATAATTAATGAAGCCCGCGAAATGACGAAACTTTTTTGTATTTTACATTTAAAACGGTATTGTATAGACTACTAACATATGCCACTAATTAAGTTGTTTGGAAAACGATATTGGATTTAATCTTATTTATAATAAAATCCCGAAATTCCTGAAACTAACTTTTAAAATGATGTAATAGCTAAAACAGGGCATTAAATTAGAGAATTATAATTTTATTCATGTTTTCAATGTGTGTATTTAAGCTGATTAAAATAATGAGAAACAATAATTTAGCTGAATAATTTGCATTACAAATGTCGTCAATACGTCATGAGAAATTAATAATAATATTAAATATTAAATAAACATGTGATTGTAAAATAGGAATTGAAAGATTACAATATAATTTTAAATTTTTTGGAGACGTTTAGACCTCAAAACATAAATATCATGTAGGACAGCGTAGTGTTCAGTAATTTGAACTAGCAAAGAGAAATAAATTTTGGAATACCTGTGTAAAAATCGAGCGCGAGGCTATCGTCGTAGGCGGGTTAGTAATCATATAATAATGGAACTTATCTTGATACATAAAACTTACTTAATAATTAAATTAACTACAATTCGTGTTTAAACATAGTTGATGTAGGAAGAAAAATAATTGATGTTAGTGTTTCCAGATAAAACAATGCTTTGGTCTATGGATTTTCAGGATTAATTTTAATGTCATATATTACCTGAAAAATTAAATTTATATATAAAAATGAAATTTATAGTACAATATTCGTGAACACTAAACTTACCCATTTGAACAAGACATTTTTAAAAATTTATTTTAGTTTATATTTTATTAATTTACTATACATTTGTTTATCTTGTGAGAAAATAGGGAAAGCACTATTTCTTTAATTATTATTAATTTATTTTATTGATGTTAAAAAATTATTCCAATTCAACGATATTTAGGGGGGAAAAAAAGCAATAATTAAGAGCAAAAACTATAACTGCTTAACTGTATTTTTCAAATTGTTTATTTATGTATTTATTTTTTAGTAATTTTATATGGCATACTTATAAAATTGTCAGTTTCATGGAAATTTTCTAAAACAAAGAAATGTATCTAATCTAGAATGTTTTCATTCAATATCATTATAAATCTCAATGAGATTAACAAAATGAAAGTCCCTGCATAAATAAAAGTCATCACATCTAAAGTTTTTTGCATTTATACTCTCTAGAAGTTGATATATAGCCTTGACGCACATGAATTTGAATTACAATGCCACCACCTATGCCTTGTCAGGCGATACATACCTAAATTGAAATAGTACATGTATACATATTGTCAATTTCATAAATCACATATTGTCAATTTCAGGTTTTATGCCATTATACTTTATTGAGGCTGAGATATAGCCTTCCGTAAATAGTAAAAATTGCAGTACAAAAAGCTCCACCTATTGGACGAATAACACCGAAATTTGATAAGCACTAATTTCTTTCAAGATGTATTTAAATATATGACAGGCCCCGGAAATAATTAAACTGACAGTGTTCACAATGTTCTACAGCGCAATCTAATTTCGAGAATGGCGGTAAATGTTATGCGAAGATTAATAAAAACAGATTCCGTTACGAATTCCTAATACGTAACGAATTTCTAATAACGGATATTCCTAATTATCCTGGATTTCCTAAAATTCCCTACTCAGGAATTTCTAAAATTCCGGAAATATCCTAAGAATTCCTAATAATGGAATTTCTAATAACGGATTTCTAATACGGAAGATTAATAAAGACAAAGGATTCCATGATAAAAAAAAAAAAAAAAAAAAAAAAAAAAAGTTTTAAAGTTCCCACTCGGAGAATATACGGTGCTGCGTAATAATAAAGAGAGTTCTTGAAAAAAAAATAAAAAAATAAAAAAAAACTTTTATTTTAAGCAGAATTCAATTTGAGTAATTTGCCTTTTATAGTACACAATAAAACAAATATCACTTTTAAAAATTTTATAAGTTTTAAAAATAATTTCATAGACTATAAAATTTTAAAGTTAATGCAAACTTGTTGCATTACAAAACCAAATTTTTAATTTGTTCAGGTAACTTAGGTGAAATTATATTTTAATATTAATGATAAGTTTCATATATTGTTAACTGCAAATTAATACGGGGTTAACAGTAAACTACAGGAAGTAGAAATAAACATCAGTTCGATTAGAAGAAATATGCATTTGGGGGTGGGGTGGGGGAGGGATTGTATGAAACTGCCGTGTGTAGCAACAATCATCTCAAAATTGCGTTCTTTAACTTTAATATTACTTGAAAATATAGGATACCAGAAAAAAGGGCACCGGAAAAAGGGCACTTTTTCAATTCGCAATTCGAAAAATAATAAATATCAAATAATGACTTTAAAGAATTTAAAGCATGACTTTCAAATTACATTTTTAGAGATATCATTTGATTTGGTACACAATTCATTTAGTATGTACCTCCTGGGAGAAAGGGAAGGGGGGGGGGGCTAGCAGCAGATTGAGAGAGAACAATTGTTTATATACCACCTTCTTACCGATTTTAATGAAAATTTGTATAATCACGTACAATTTGTGACGATCACAAGGAGCGTATTATATACCTGAAAGGCAAGGAGGTGGGGCAGATGGAAATAAATTATTTTTTTAAAATACTCTATTATCTTTTTTTTAAAATACACTAAATATATTCTTTTTAAAATACCCTATTACCGATTAAAAAAAAAAAAAATTTGTATAATCACGTACAATTTGTGAAAAAATTACAGTAAGTTTCAGATATACTTGGGGGGTACGGAGTTAAAGAACGGGGGGGGGGGGGTGCAGAGGAAAATAAAATGAGTTTTTATATATTTATTTTACCGATTTTAATGATATACTAGCGAGCTCCGCCGGCTAGCGGGTCAGTGTTTTTAAATGAATCACTATAATTAATGAATCACTAACAGTAACTTTTATTCTTAAGAAAAGGAAAAAAAAAAAAAAAAAAAACATTTCTGATCAGGTAAGAAGTTGCCTTCGGCAGCGCAGAAAACTAATGTTTGTATCACTACATTTTAATGAAATTTGTTATAAATAACACTGAATATTTAGGAAAATTTACGCTAATTTATATATATATATATATATATATATATATATACATATATACATATCGGGGGAAAAGGCAAAAGAAAAAAATGATTGTATAAGTATCACAATTATCAATTTTAATTAAAATTTCAAAGAGTGTTACATACAAGATGGAGAAGGGGGGGGGGGAATTGTTTTTAAATCACTTTGCTTTATATTTATAGGAAAATTTGCATAAATATCTGTTATTGTTTATCAGAGAGGGTTACACTACCTAGTGAGGGCTAGGGGTACATGGAAAGAAAATATTTTTATGCCATCTTGTTGCCGATTTAATGAAACTTCGTTGAAATATTACTTCTAGTTTATAAAACATTACAATGAGGGTTAAGTATCAGTTCCTTTCTCTTCCTTTGTACGGAAAAATCCAATATATGATTTGAATTTCAAAAGTTACTCAAAATGAAATTTCTTCTTTTAATCTGTCTCTTTTGTCCCCCCCCCCCCTTCGTAGAATATAAAAAACTTATGCTCTCGTTGATGTATAGCATGAGTTTTACAAGAAGAAATTAAGAAAAGTGCTTTTTTTTCCGGATCACGGAAAAAAAGGCTCTTTTCTTAATTGTTACTTGTAAATTACTTCTAAATACGAATGATAGCAAAAAATATTTTGTTTCTACGAGGGGAAGAGGGGGAAATGAGACAGATTAAACAATAAAATTCTGTTTCTGAATAATCTTTTACCAATGTTTGATATTAACATTTAATTAACTCTATAATTCCCACGGCCTGGAAATTCTGAGGGCCTCAGGATCCCAGAAACATAGCCGAGTCTTGCGGTCACTACTTTCCCCTCTTTTTATTGTTCACTCTGCAGACCATGTGCCCTGTATAAAATGGAGGAAATACCACCACCGATTTATATACAGGGACACTCAAAATTATTCCAAAGCATTGCGTTCTATGAGAGATATTTCTATAAATCAAATTTTAATAACTTTACTTTCCACGAAGTTTTAAGAAACTGAAATATGGTATTTAAATGCACAAAAAAATTCTTTGCATAGAATGTAGCATGATTAGCATTAAATTTACAGGGTGACCCAAAAATATCCATTTATATTAAGAGTTATTAATAACAAAATGCTAGAATTGTACTTTCGTTTACGATAAGCGTTTTTAACGCTTTCTAACATTTTTAAGTGTGAATATGATTTCAGTTTGTGTATCTATCCATCTGTCTGTCCGTCTGTCTGTCCGCGCTCTAACTCCTGTAAATATTTATGGAATTTCTCAAAACTGATATATTTTATTGAAGTTTACTATCGGATGTTCCATATTGAAAATGGAGTGAATATCTCTTCTAGTTTGTGTACAGGGGCACCCAAAAGCATTCGAAAGCATTGTGTTCTATGAGTGTTATTTTTATAAACATTATCCCTATAGAATTTTCCCCATTTAAAATGACATTAATAGGTCCTGTACAACTAGTTTGTTTACAAGGACAACAACAACAACAAAAAAAAAAAAAAAAAAAATGCCATTGCATTACGTTTTAGGACAAATTTTTTTGAAGTTATATTTAAAAGTCTTTCTACTGTAAAAATCATAAAAATATTGAAATTTATTGTTAATACTCTAAAATAACGTTTTGTATAGAATATGATATGAATAACTTTCTGATTTACAGGGCTACACTAAAATATTGAGAGAGATCAAAAACTGTAATTATAATCTAATGGCTACATTTTATTTTACGTTAAGCCTTTTTAACACTTTCCAACATTCCTAAGTGTAATTTTAAAATCAATTAATCTATTTGTATATTTTTCAGTCCTTCTGTCTGATGTGTGATAATTTAGGCAAAGAATATTGAAAGTTATTCGACACAACAATTACGTACAGTTGAAAAGTGTTACTAATCAATGCGTACTGCATGATTTTTCTTTCTTGTTTATTTCTCACTTCAAATAATTCGTTTGCTAGGAAGCCCGTGCGAAATTTTCGCACTTTATTTATCTCTTCGTTACTTTTAAAATTTAAAATTACTATTATTTTTTTATAGACGTCATTTTTTCATATGCATGAGCAAATTAAATATTTTATTTATTTATTTATGTATTATGATTATTATTATTTATTTATTTATTATTTTTTTCACGTGAAAGCATATTTCATTTTATGCTGAAAAAAAAGGCGACAATTAAAAATTTAAATGCCTATTTTAAAGCTATTTCTATATTTATATTTTTGTTAATTTTAAAACATCTAATCAAAAATTTGTTACAAATAAGGTACCAAATGAAAGGGGCGATTTTTCTGAATCCATCGGATTAAACAGCTTATTGATTTAGATTTTTTAAAATTACATAAAGTATGAAAATTAGGTGGCGGTTCAAACACAGATAGTGTCCAAGGAAACTTCTTAGCCTTGACAGAGTCGGTCAGTAAGTGATGAGCGTAAGTATATATGCTGATAGAACATGTGCAAAACTTAATTTGGAGTAAGAAATTGCAGTAAAACTATTTACATTTTACAAGTGATTCAAATTTATGATTGTACATAGAACATTATTAAAAGTAGAAAAATAAATTTGTAGGAAGAAATGACAATGAATAATGTTGTAAATAAAATTTAAATTATAAGAAAAAAAGAAAAAAAAAAAAAATGAAAAGAATTTATATATATAATCAGAAATACACTGTCTACCTTACAGTATTTGGATACTTTCAAATTTAGACGTTTTGTCAAATATCTGGGAAAATTCTTTAGGAATTATCTCGAAACTTTAAGAGTATAAAGAATATATACAAAATATTCTAATGTTCTAAAATAATGCCTTATATATTTCAGTTATTATTCAGTTCAGTTATTCCTTATATATAAACTAATGCCTACCTTATATGTTACACCTCATACATTTTAGCAAAAGTTTTGTCCTGAAGAGGAAAAGAGGACTAGTAAAAATTAAACAAAAATCAAAATGTTTTGTGTCACCCTGTAAAAAATAATGTTTCAAATGCGTTTTAGCTACGGTATAGGATCCTTCTAATTATCTGTATAAAATTTTATGAGGCTGCCATATATTTTCATGGCGATAAGAGTTTCTTTAAATAAACATTTAAAAAAAACTTTCTATCATAATACGTAGGGTGTTAGACCCAGCGCAAAGCCATTTTTAGGAAACTTGGCATACAAAATTAGACCTAGTGTATTGCAACCAGAATGTAAAAATGTTACATATTTTACAAAATATGAGCATTTTTACTAAATAATTTTAACTTCGTATGCGCAAGCTTTAATAAAAATTTCATTTGCATAATTTAGCAGCCAAAAACAGTGAGCTACTTACATGAAAACTACAAAGAAATATCGTGGGAAAAAAAAAAAAAAAAATATATATATATATATATATGAGAGATAGAATGGATAGAATTTCAGTCCCCCCCCACCCCCCACCAAATAAATAATAATTAAAAAAAAAAAAAAAAAAGAAGAAGAAAAAGAAGAAAGAGAAGAAGAAGGAAGAAAAAATGGTGATAAGGGGTTTAATCAATATTTATTTATACTCAGCAAATACTGTATTGTCATTGGACCCTGACTAAATAAAAATAAAAATTTGAATAAAATCCCCCTCATAATATATGGCTTTTATTTTGAGAGGAACTAAAATTCTGTTTATTCTGTCGCTCACAACCTGATTGTTCTTTCATATAAGTAGTTCAATAGGTTTGGCTAATAAATAACACCGATGAAATTTTTCAAAAACTTCCGCATGCGTAGTTACAAATAATTTAGTAAAAATGCTCATGTGTCGTAAGATATTTAGCATTTTTGCATTCTATTTGCTGCATGCTGTGTCTAATGTAGTAAATAAAGTTTCCTAAAAATGGCTTTGCGTTGGGTCTAATACCCTACGTGTTACAACTCCCCCCTTTTTCCCCCCAATTTTTCAAAGAAACTGTTATACTTCTATGAATATAAATGGCAGACTCATAAAAAGTTATACAGGTAATTAAAAGCATCCGCATAATCACATACTACAGTGAAAACGCATTTCAAGCCTTACTTTTACAGGGTGATCTAAAAAAACATTTGCTGAAATATATGAGGTTTTACAGGTTCTTTATACTTCTAAAGTTTCAAGAGAATTCTAAAGCATTTTCTTTGATATTTAACAAAAACGTCTAAATTCGAAAAACCAAGCATATAATAACCACATACTTAGGCGGCTATCAGCACTAATTATACATGTTACTATATTTTTAAAGAAAATTACTTATATTTTACAAATGGTTATAATTTATGACTATATATAGAACATTTTTGAAGGTACAAAAATCAATTTGTAGGACAAGATGACAAAAAATAATGATGTACATAAAAACAAAATTATTCGGATAAAAAATAATTAATCTCTCTCTCTCTTTCTCTCTCTCTCTCTCTCTCTATATATATATATATATCAGGGCGCGAAATTTCCGTTCGCCAGCTCGCAATTGGCGAGTGGAAATTTTACTGTGGCGAGTAAAATTTCGGTCTAAATGTAGATGGAATTCTTATAGTATACGGTGCTACCAAAAAAAAAAAGGAAGAAGAAAGAAAGAAAAAATCGACTTTGAAACGTAAAATCATGCTAATCTTAAAAGTAAAATTATTTGAATAAAAATTAAATGAAATCAATGCAAAAAAAAAAAAAAAAAAAAAGAAAAAAAAAATGTTCGAAACACAAACTGACCACATATTATTCAGCAACCAACACTAATTATACATGCTCCTAAATTAATATATATACATTGTACAAATGGTTTTAATTTATGACTATATGTAGAACATTATTTAAGAGGTACGAAAAAAGTTTTAGAGAAAAAAATGAGTAAGAATAGTGTTGTAAACAAAAATAAAGTTATTCAGATAAAGAAATAATTTAAGGGAAAAAACGATTTTTTTTTCATTAGAAATATAAACAACCTAGACAATAATATAGGCATTTGTGCTGCTTAGTTAATAAATGTATCAGCATTTTATTCTTTTTCCTTTTTTTTTTAGGTGTTCATTTTCCTAATTTGGGCCTCAATAATATATTTAGGATTTCTGATTGACATTGATCGTGGATGACGAGGATCTATTAGTTCAGGGAGAAGACGGTCCAAATAGAAATTTTTTAATTTTGATTCCATTTTATTTTTCCAAAATTCGTCATTTTTTTTTTTCAATTTTTTCTATTTTATAACCTTTCTTTGTCCACATTATAAAGACACAATATTCCCTGTTAGTTATGTGAAGTTGTCCCTGTATTTGATAATAAAATTTATGGTTTGTATTTATATTACCAATTTCATTTCTTTGTTTGTTAAAAGTCCAAAATGTAAATTTTCTTGATCGTATTCCTTCCTCTGGGGTTAGCATTTCACATGTTTGTGAAATACTCCAAATCTTCAAAATGTAACCAACAGTACGATAAGGAACTTGCCTCGGGGAACTAGTACAAGTAGTTCTTTCAGGTTTCAATTAGAGCCCCCGATTCACATCGAGGGCTCTAGTTTCAATTAGTAATAAGAGAGGGGGATTTGGAAGCTGTCAGAATCAGTATATATTCGTTTCTCCTTTTTTGAAGTGAAGTGATGATTAAGAAGGACTTTTTTTTTGTCACTACACAGCAACCTTAAAGGAGGTCCCTCAATGTCTGGAGTAAGAAGATAGTCTTTTTTCCTTTCATCAGACTCTGACATAAAATTACATCCCCTCAGTTAGCGTAAAAGTAACAGATAAGAAGAGAAATCGTAAACATATGTGTTGTTTAGTATTTTATTATTTAAATCTATTTTAGAGAATAAATAATTGAATTCGGGGTTTAAATTTCAGAATTATAATATCAAATAAATTGATTTGTTATATAAATTTTGATTTGCTTCCGCAAAGTAAAGAGAATATGACCAATGTAAATAGCTCGGAAGTACATAAAATTTACAATTATTTTCAAAATGTAACATGAAAATAATTGTAAATTGTTTAAATTGTACAAATTTTAATAATTGTTTCAAGAAAACAATTACATGAAAATTTATTAACAAAGAAAAGGAATTCATCTAAAACAATTAATTATAAACTCTAGCGAAAATTAACGGGACCCATGTAATAATCTTTTTTTTTTTTTTTTCCCTTACAATAATTTTACATTTTTTTCCTTTTTATTATGTCAAGAGAAATTTACTCCATATTATTTGAGAAACATGCTGAGCTATCGGTAGTTGATATTCATGAGTTATAATTATAATATATGAAATATTTTAAATCGGAGTATGTATGGTGGGGTATAAAATAAGGCTAATTGTCTGCATTAGATACCCAGGTCTGGGTAGTTACTTCCGTGGGTCGTTCTAAAGGTCCTACCGCATATTAATGCGTGTTTCGGGGAAAACTACGAAAAATTCCGAACTAGCTCGATCTGGGATTGAACCTCTCGGCCACTGTTGAGCTTTGGGTATCTGTGAAATAAACTTCAGGGACTACTTCATAAATTAAATTTCTGAATACTCTCCCTTAAAATGTTTATTATCACATTTTAAAAATACATTGAATGGATAATTAAAATGTTCACCCTTCTTACTATTAAGCAAGTTAAAGTTATATAGGTATAGCCATAATTTCGACAATATAATTTTGGCAATACAATTTGGCAATACAATTTTACTAAATTTTAAAATATAATGACTTTATACCTACATTTAGCGAATTCTTTGTTATTAGTCTATGATTTATTTTATTTATTTATTTTTTCCTTCTTTCCTCTTTTTTTTTTTTTTTCCTCATAATGTTAAATGATTTTATAGAGGAAAATGATTTCACCAAGAATATATGCACAATTTAAAACAATTCATTACAGATACAATTTGAAAAGACAGAAAGAAAGAAAAATAAATAAATAAGAATAAAGAAAGAAAGAAAAATACTTTTTTTTTTTTTTTTTAATCCGTCTTTTCTAATACTTTCTAACATTCTGAGACAATTTTTTCTTTTTCTATCTTTTTTTTTTTAAATAACGTTTTAATAGAAATGTTTTTTATAATTTTAAATATTTCTAAAAAATAAAAATCACGTGAGAAAAAAATTTAAAATATTGGCACATAATGTTAAAATTCAAAAGAAAGATTGAATTTTCAAGCTTAATTTTTTACTGTTAAAAGTTTAAAAAGCCCTGAATATGAATATGTGTATTATCTGATGCAATTACTTAGAAATGATAAATGCTTTCTTTTGCTCTTGCATGACAGACAAAATGTCGATTTACAGGCCAACTTTTGAAGCAAGGTTTTGGTTAAATTACACGTTTTGAGTTCCCCTGGTTAAAAATATATTTTATGGGGGGGGGGGAGGGGAGGAATTGCATAGGAATGATAATTTTCCTTTCTTGCTTATAAACCAAGATTTATCTGTTTCATTTCAAATAATGAAATTTCAAATATGTATATGGTAAAATTTAAGTTTTCAATATGCAATTTAATTGTTTGAAGTTTAATTCAAAATTTTCTACTAATGAATAACACACATGCTTTATGAATGTGATGTTTTAAGAATTACTATTTTAAATTATTTTATATTGAAAATAAATGGACTATTTTTTATATTCATATTCGTAGATGTTTTTGCTTATTTATTTATTTATTTTTCATGGCTTAGATTTTCTTTGATAGTATTAAATTTATCACAGTTTTATCATTATGGTCTGTTATTGATATAAAAGAAATTACATCATATCATATTGCAATCAAAAGCAGTCTTTGTATGAGCAAATTTTGCAAATCTCACATTCCCATAAGTTCTGCACAATGTGTCCTAATTTTGTCTTTTTATTCTTTTTCTAAAAGCTATTTTGCATTTAAAAAAAAAAAAAAAAAAGATCAAATTTTTTTTTCCTAAATATCTCAAAATGAAAGTAGTTGTCTTCGAATGCAAAGTGAAAGAAGCAACACGATTTTCAACCAAAGAGAAATGACACTTGTTTCGCTCTCTTTTGTTCGGGAATGACACCTGTTAGCGCTATCCATCACTGACCTGTTCACACGCCTCCAAGACTGCCCGCTCCCTATCCATAGACCCTGTATATAAGGTCTATGTCCTTATCGGTAGGGGGGATGAATTTTTTTGAGCTATCCTCAGCTATAACGGGATTCAAGTAGCTCGGATGATTTCGGCTATAACGGGATACAAAAGGTTAATGTCTGATGTGAACAATGCATTGAATTTTTGCATACTAACTTAGAAACAGAAAGATACTGCGATACGTAACCCTCTCTAAAAATTTTCATAAGCAATAACGGACATTTATACAAAATTTCTTATAAATATGAAGCAGTTTGATTTAAAAACAATCGTATCCCCCCCCCTTGTCCCCCAAAAATATGTAACACTCACCGTAATTTTTCATTAAAGGAAAGGGATAGTTGTTAAAATTTTAATTAAAATTGGTAACATTGTGATATTTATACAATTCTTTTTCTCCTCTGTTCTCATACCCCCCAAGACATATGTAACAATCAGCGTAAATTTTCTTAAAAATTAAGTGATATTTATAATAAATTTTATTAAAGTGCAAAGCATAATGATGTAAAACTTCATTTGTATATTTTTGTATCCAGCACCCCCTCCTCTCACCCAGATACATGTAACACTCACCGTAATTTTTGATTAACAGTAAGTGACTTTTGCACAAATTGTCAATAAACAGAAGTCGATAAGAAGTGTTATTTAAACAGATTTTGTTATACATCTGTCCCTCGCCGCTGCTACACACACTTGTCCCCTTTTTCAACTACAGGTAACTTTCATTATAATTTTAATAAAATGTAAGTGACAGTCATACATTTTTTTTTACTCTGCCCCCTCTTAGCAACTCCCCCCCCCCCCCCCCCACAAAAAATAAAATAAAATAAAATAAATAAAATATGTGTAACACTCACTGTAATTTTTCTTAAACAGTAAGTGGTATGCACACAAAAATTTATTTATATCGATACTAGGGTAGTTTAAAAAATATATATTTTATTTCCATCTGCTCCCCCTTTGCCCCCCCCCCAGGTATAGAATGCACTCATTGTGATTTTCATAAAAAGTAAGTAATAGCTATAGAGTATATCATTAAAAACGGTAAAATGGGGATAGAAAAAATCATTTTATTTTCTCTGCCCCCCCCCCCCCCCTCTTTAATTCCCCACCCCAAAGTATGTCTGGCACTTACCGTAAAATTTTCCCAAATTGTGTGTGATTATACAAAGTTTTTTTTAAATCGTTAATAGGGTAGTTTAAATATATATATATATATATATATATATATTACTTCCATCCCCCTCCCCCCCTTGCCCCTTAGGTATACAATACGCTCATTGTGAATTTCATAAAAAGTAAGTTATAGTTATAGAATATATCAATAAAATCGGTAAAAAGGTGATATAAAAAATCATTTTATTTTCCTCGGCCCTCCCTCCTCTCTTTAACCCACCCCCGAAGTATGTCTGAAACTTACTTTAAATTTTTCACAAATTGTGTGTGATTATACAAAGTTTTTTTTTTTTTTTTTTTTTTTTTTTTTTATATATATATATCGTTAATAGGATAGTTTAAATATATATATATATATATTACTTCCATCCCCTCCCCCCTTGCCCCTTAGGTATACAATGCGCTCATTGTGATTTTCATAAAAACTAAGTTATAGAATTATATCAATAAAATCGGTAAAATGGTGATATAAAAAATCATTTTATTTTCCTCTGCCCTCCCCCCTCTCTTTAACCAAACCCCCCGAAGTATGTCTAAAACTTACTGTAATATTTTCAAAAACTGTACGTGATTATACGAGGTTTTTTTTTTTTTTTTTTTTTTTTTTTTCCCTTATCGATAATAGGGTAGTTTAAAAAAGAATATATTTTATTTCCATCTCCCCCCCACCCCGCCCCCTTGACCCTCAGATATATAATACAGTCGTTGTGATTTTCATAAAAAGTAAGTGATAGTTATAGAATATATCGTTAAAATCGGTAAAATGGTGATATAAAATATCATTTATTTTTCCTCTGCCCTCTCTCTCTTTAACCCCCCCCCCCCTCTTCCCCGTATGTCTGACACGTACTGTATTTTTTTCACAAATTGTACGCGATTATAAAAAGTTTCATTAAAATCGGTAGGAATGTGATATAAAAACAATTGCTTTCTTTTGATCTGCTCCTGGTCCCCCCTCCTTCCCCCAGGTATATACTAATTGAATGTTGTGGAAAATCAGCTGAGATTTTTAAAAATCGTAATTTTAAAGTCATTCTTTAAATTCATTATTTGATATTTATTATTTTGCGATTTGCGAATTAAAAAAGTGCCCTTTTTTCCAGTGCTTTTTTTTCCGGGTGCTTTTTTTTCCGGGCCCTTTATTTCCGGGATCCGAAAATATATTAGTTAATAAGAATCTAGAAGGAAAATATTTTATTTGGGAAGAAAATAGCTAAGCAAAATATATAGAAAATTTTGGATAAAATAATTTTTAAACAATGACACTTTTGAATTCAGAAATTTTAATTCATCAAACTGGAAATTAATTTTTGATAGAATGGAGTAAAAGGCTGATTTTTATCAACTATATGAACGACTGAGCTACCCTGGCTGATAACCAGCTCGGCACTTCTCACATAATTTACGTTGGCAAGGTCACCGAGTCTGAATTAAAGCAGCTATATCAAGTGACAAATTTAAACATGGCATAACTCCAAACGGCCACGAAATTTCAATGGTTATGTTGAAAATCCCTGGTTATCAGCCAGGGTAGCTCAGTGGTTAGAGCATCCGCGCGTTAAGCGGAAGGCCTGGGGTTCGATTTTTGGCTCTGGTATTTTTCCCATAGTTGGTAAAAATCAGCCTTCTACTCCATTCTATCAAAAATTAATTTCCAGGTTGATGAATTAAAATTTCTGAATTGAAATTTCGTGGCCGTTTGGAGTTATGCCATGTTTAAATTTGTCACTTGATATAGCTGCTTTAATGCAGACTCGGTGACCTTGCCAACGTAAATTATGTGAGAAGTGCCGAGCTGGTTATCAGCCAGGGTAGCTCAGTGGTTAGAGCATCCGCGCGTTAAGCGGAAGGCCCGGGGTTTGATTCCCAGCTCTGGTATTTTTCACATAGTTGGTAAAAATGAGCCTTCTACTCCATTCTATCAAAAATTAATGACACTTTTGATAAAGATAATAAACGAATATTGAATCAAACATTCAAACTCACATTTTCTGAAAAAAAAAAAAAAAAAAAAAAGAAAAAAGAAAAAAGCAAAATTCTCCCGTCAGTAAAAAAATATAGAAGCTATGCAAGAAGAATATTACATTTTATTTTATTTTTTCTCCCTCTCTCTCTATGTATATATTTAAAAAATATTACTGTCCCTGGCGCGGTTTAAAATACGGTATTTAAACATTTCCTACATAATTTAAACAACATTTTAAAGTTAGTTATAGAAACAGTTTTATTTGATGTACATTCCTGTGTGAGAGTGGCATTAGTCCCTTGTCATTTCCCTTTTTTTAGATATTGGAGTTACGTTCATTGAAATATAAGACTCTCATTAACTTTTGAAGAATATTTAAATTTCATATCATTTAGAGAATTTTTACCCACACCGCTCATTGAAACACATTCGACTAATTAAAAAAAAAAAAAAAAAAAAAAAAAAAAAAATCTGTTTTATCTCTGTAAACAATTCGCATACCAAATAAGGTACTTAAATTAAGCACAACATACGCATATGTATAGAAAAACAAAGTAGTAGGGGGAAAGAATGATCGTAACCCGAATGTGAGTGTAACCCGAAAGAACAAATAAATAATTAAAACAAAAGCAACTAGCAATATTTTTTAAAGTTAATTTTTTTAAATAAGTATATTGGAAAGAAGAGCGGCAAAGAGTGTTGCCGCTTTGTTTGCAGCATTCGTGTCTATTTTGTTCGTCTGACGAAGAGTGGTGTCTGTTGCGGTTTCTTACATTTTATGGTGTTTAGTCATAATTTTGTACTTATTACTTTTAAACGCCAGTTCTGTTGTGCTCTTTTTTACAATTTTGAAAGTAATTTTTATTGTATTTAATTTGTATTTATTTATTTTTTAAATAAATGTTATATGCAAATGATGTTATTGTTATTATGGTTAAGAAGTATATGAAAATAAGCATTAAAATTTTTTACTTTCTTTTACTTCAAACTCGGAATAAAATGAGCCGGCAAGGAATTAAACTGTGCTTCTTAATTTTATTTGATCCGCTCTTATGTATAAAAATCGGAGACAACAAAATTATTAATATTACCAACTAGTTTTAAAGGAATATGTATGGTTAAAATTCCTCTATGCTCTATGCATTAAAATTCAATGAAAATGTTTTGAATTATAATATTTAAAATTTTGTTTTTCTAATGTTTAATTTAGGATTTCTTTTACATCATTTAAAATTATAATCTTATGGTGCTGATATAAAAATTACACTTTAAAGTTTAAGAATAATTATCGTAAATTTTAACTTTCTAAAAGTTACAATAAGAATTTTAAAATCAATATTTAAATAATGCTATTAAATATAACCTATTAAATATTTTAGCTTTCTCCTTCAAATAATTTATTTAGTTATGTTAAAGAAATTATAACACCAGCTTAAAGCGGCAGGCACATTTGCGATTTATTTTTTAATCACTCTCTTTGTATTTTTCCCCTTTTCAGTTAACTTTTCAAGGTAACTATTCTTTACAGGCAATATACGTTTAAATGAATAGTAAACATGTGTTGTAAACATCTGGTTTTACCATAAAGTAGAAAGCGAAGTCCTGTCGCCAATTTCAGAAGGATAGGAGGACTTTCAATGCTATTAACAATAGGGAATCACAATGAGGATTATTTAAAGAATTCTAATTGGCTTTTTTCTGTTTGGCTAGGGATAATGGAAATGTCAGACTAAACGGATTAATTTAGAAAATATCGACTTTCAGATTTTCTTTCATAGTTTAGAATCAGTCATACAATCAGTGGGTTATTTAGCAGTGCTTAACACCCTAAATATCATGCTAATTTATTCTTACATGCTTTAAAAATATGGATAAAATTTCTTTCTTTCATTCTTTTCTTTCTTTCTTTTTTTTTTTTTTTTTAATAAGATTAAGGAGGGGTGTATATAGAAAACGGTGGGTGATTTGGCAAAATGGTGGTCATATTCGGATTCAGGAGGATATTTTACATAAAAATCTGCAATAATGGTATCAGATCTCGATTTTTTTTTTTTTTTTTTTTTTTTTTCAGAGCAGTGTAATTACTAATTTATAAACTATGAGAATCATCAGAATAATAAAAATGTTGATAAATAATTTTATAATGAACATTTTATCTAATTTATATGTTAGTATGATTTTTTTTTTTTTTTTTTTTTTTTTTAAGTTATTCACATGCAAAAAAATTAAGGAAAGAAAGAAAAAAAAAAAAAAAAAAAAAAAAAAAAAACAGAAAAGTGAATACAGGAAGAAAAATCTGGTTATAATCTAACATATGGACTTATAAGCATCATCACTGTCTTTAATGCATCCTTATGGCAATTTTTCCTCAGGTTACCCTTTCTAAAATTGTTATTTATTTATTATTATTATTTTTTTTTTTTAGTTTATTTTTGAAAAAAAAAAAAAAAAAAAACAAGATTAATTATTTATTTTAAAAATTTTACTTAAAAACGATTTATAAAATTTGATTAATTATATGATAATGAATATGCCATCCAGATTTTATGTTCCTATGCTTATTTCTTTGAAAATTACGTGTAAAAGAAGAAAATGGGAAAGTAGATTGTTCCTTTAATTTTGCATGTATTTGTCAACTTATACAAAAAGACAAATTTTTTTTTTTTTAAACATTAACATGATATATTTCTTTTTTAATATTTAATAAGTTATTATAAGTTTAAGAAGTGGATGAAAGTAATTAGAAAAACTTCATTGGAGATTTAATGAAATAAAATGTATAAATGGCGGGAAAATATGTAATTATGCAGTAAAGTGACACTGTAGTAGGGTGACTATACAGTAGTGACTATGCAATAGAGTGATATAAATCTATTTGCTTTTAAAACATTAGATCACGCAAGATATTTCATAAACTTAAAATCTCTTTCTCAAATAATTACTGGTTTTGAGAATTTGGTCGTATTGTCGTGGAAAAATCTATTAAAGTGACAAATAATAGTGAAAATGTTTAACATCAATGTTAGAAAAAAAAAGTACTCCCATCAGTGACCGAAAAGTTTTGCTTTGTAGGCTCATTGGCTCAGCCATTCGAGTTTCCCGCGATTTCTTCCGAAACTTCCATGAATAGAAACTAGAAATCATTCGAAAGTCCACTCGTGAAAGGTATTTTTTATTTATTTATTTATTATTATTATTATTTTTTTTTTTCATCGTTTAATTTGAATTTCCTATAATAATAATTTTGAATATAAAATGATGAAAATTTCGAACTGTTTAGAAATTAGGTTTAAAAATAAATAAAGAAAGAAGTGGGGGAGACAAATATATAAAGGTTTGAATTTTTATTGAAACAAATAAGGTAAACGTTGCTAAAGAATTAAACTCTATATTTTATTTAAAGCAAATATTTTATTTTTATTCTTTATTTACGGATTTTCTATACTTGAATGAAAAATTAATATTATATTGTATTAAAATTATACATACAAAACATTTTTCTTAAAAGAAAATAAATTTAGCGCTGGAGTTCTGTATTAGATTCGAATCTTTTCTCTTTACATATTTATAAACTCTAAGTCTGTAATGGACTATTTCTTATTGTGCAAAATTTTAAGGGATTTTAAGCAAATTGTCTAGGTCCATTATGTAGTCTCGAAACAAATGTAAATCCATTTTTATTTGATGTTTATTCACAGATTTTAATTTTATATATGATAGATTTAGTATAAAGCATAAAACCATAATTTCACAGAAGTTATGTACATAAATCTGCATAAGAGCGATTTTCTTTTTTTTAAATAATTTTTAAATAAATAAATAAAAATCTGTGTAATTTTTTAGTACTTTGTGTCCCTGGTGTGTGAAATTCATTAAATTTCAGTCTGCCATCTCACTCGTCTATTTTTGAAAACAGACAAAAATGTAGTGAATTTCCCGCATAAAAAAATACTAAAAAATAAAAATAAATAAATAAATAAAAGAAATTAAAAGTTTAAGTCAAAATTTTAAAAAGTCATTCGATCAAAATAATACATACGTATATGTTGAATGTATTTTTTTTTTTTTTTTTTTTTTTTTTTTTTTAAATCGTAATTCTGTTTTTCTGTCCAGGAATATGTCAGAACTTCATACTACAAATATGGAAAAAAAAAAAAAAAAAAAAAAAAAAAATATATATATATATATATATATTTATTTATTTATTTTATTTTATTTTATTTATTTATTTATTTTTGGAGAAAAGTATTTTCTTTAAATGAAAAAAGGAAAAGTCATGTGATTTTATAGAAACTGAACTAGTAGGTCTAATTTTTACGTATGAGAAAGCATTTTTTTTTTTTTTTTTTTTTTTTTTTTTTTAATCTAATGTCAGAAGGATGTCTGAAATTCAGGTTCTCATTTGAGAACAACATCTCGAAATATGTATATATCTATATATACATAGATGCAATTAAACTCCAATTCATGGAAGTTTTAAAGATTTAAGAATTATTACAATAATAATACATTAAAATAGTGAATTTAATTATTAATGAAATCTCCCATTTGTAGAACCTTTTTTGAAATTGGGATTCGTCTCGATTATAATTTTTCGTATTTGAATAGTTCCCTTTGCCAACTTGTTATGTGTTACTCTCTGAGTTTTGTGTCTGAATAACATATGGATAAATATTATTTTTCTATCTTTGGTGTGTCCCAGTACACGAAAAATAAGCAATATGTAGACCAAAAATTATACAGATATTTCTGCATAGCCCCTAAACATGTAAAAAAAGTCCCTAAAGAAGCCTGTATTATAAGCTTTCTAATGATACCAATTTTACACATCTAAGTTAATTAGGGAACAAAATTTGATATTATGAAAACACTGATGGAAAGTTACATTTTAATTTATAACTCAGTAACCTATGGCCGTCCCATGTTTTTACAGTTATTATAGATAAAGTAAAAATAACGCATAATTTTTTTAAAAAATATTATTATTATTATTATTATTTATTTATTTATTATTATTATTATTATTATTTATTATTATTATTATTATTATTATTATTATTATTATTTTTTTTTTTTTGAGATATTGATCATCAAAGGACAAAATGTTTGACTTTAACATTAAAATATTAAAAAAATTATACATGTGATCTATCATTTGAAAGCCTGTATTATAAGCTTTCTAATGATACCTGTTTGTTATCACTAAATTTAATAGGAAAGGAAATATATGGGTACATTTGTAGTAGAATAATTTCGGAAATTTGCACTTTTTACCCATTTTTGTAGCCTTGTATATCAAAAACTAAAAGAGATAGGGACTAATTAATTAGTATACATTCATTTCTCAATAGGACAGATAAATGAGCCCAATTTCATAAAAATCTGAAGGGTCAGGTTAAAAATGCTGTTTTTGTTGTTGTTGATTTTACTCGTAATGATTACAGAGAGAAAACTTTGGATTAATTCATATTATTTTAACTATTCATGGATATATATTTCTTTTGAACCTTATTGATCGATTGACATTTGATCATTTGTTTTACAATACCGGCTTTCTATTATACATTTCATAGCTAAAAAAAAAAAAAAAAAAAATGCAGAAACGGAATATTTAATTAAAATAAATAAATAAATAAAAATCCATGTAATGGAAGCTTAAAATACTCGACACCCATCAGGGGCATTGATTGAATATTGTAAGCATATAACCAAAAATATTTACAGACAGAAATGACCGATTTATTTAAAGAGTGAAAACAAATGCAAGATATATTTAAACCAAAAATTAATATGAAGGCGAATAAAACTATATATATATATATATATATATATATATATATACATATATATATTATTTACTCATAGAACAACACACACACACGCCTATATATATATATATATATATATATATTATAATCCTTCATCTTTATAATGATCAAACACAAGGAGTGAAGACTTGAATTAGCAAAGTATCAATCCTTTTCTTATATTAAACGAGTAAATCGCTTGACATGTTATATTTATTTGTCCTGAGGAACATCTCTACGATATTCATGAAACATGAAATTTTGGGGTTAGGGGTTTTTCGGGTGCAAAAAACAATTGGATTTAGCCTTCAGGAAACTTCACGTTCTCTGATAACCCTTAATCAGTTAGCTGCAATATATATAGCAGAATTTGGGTTTACTCACAAATAAATACAATGATTTTTGATGAAAGTTTGGGGTTAAGCTTTTTTAGGAGCTAAATTTATTCCACATATTCAGTTCTTCTGGAAAATTCGCGTTCGCTGTTAACCCTTTATCGGCCAGTTGTACCATATGGCGGAAATTGGTTTATTCGAAAACGGATGCCATGATTTTAATGAGTTTGGCGATAAGTCTTTTTCATGAAGTTAAATCGAGTGAACATATCCTCATTTTCAGGAAAATTCGCGTTTGCATTAATACTTTATAAGCCAGTTGCACCGTATGACAATAATTGGGGTTTAATCGAACATGGATGCAACTATTTTAATGATAGTTCAGGGTTAAGTGTTTTTTGAGGAGCTAAATCTTTTGGACATATCCTCATCTTCAGGAAAATTAACGCTTGATATTAACACCTTATCGGCCAGTTGCACCACATCACAGAAATTTTGTTTACTATGAAATGGATGAAACGATTTTTATGAAAGTTTGGAGGTTGTTTTTAAAGTTGCTAAATCGGTGGGACATATCCTCATTTTCAGGAAAATTTCCGTTCACTGTTAACTTTTTATCGACCAGTTGCACGGCATGATAGAAATTGGGTTTATTGGGAAAGGGATAAAACAATACAAATGAAAGTTTGGGGTTGAGGGAGATAAATTGGATTCACGTATGCTCATCTTCAGGAAAATTCTCTTTTGATATTAACCCTTTATTGATCATTTGCACCGTATAACAGAAATTGGGTGTGCTATGAAATGGATAAAACTATTTTAATAAAAGTTTGGAGTTAAGTGTTTTTGAGGTAGCTAAATCGATGGGAAATATCCTCATTTTCAAGAAAATTCCCGTTCGGTGCTAACCCTTTATAGGCGGGATGCGTCATATGGCAGAAATTCGGCTTACTTGAAAATGAATATAATAATTCTGATGAAAATTTCTGGCTAAGTGTTTTTTGAAGAGTTAAAGTGATTAGAAATATCGTCATCTTGAGGAAAATTCGCATCCGTTGTTAACCCTTTATCGGCCAATTGTAAAATACGGCTTTACAGTCGGCAGCAAAATCATTCGAGCGCTGGCAATAATTCCTATGTAAAAAAAAGTACACTTAAAAGTATTTTGTTAAATTAATCCTCGTCGAATCATTTTCTTAGGGCCGTATTCACCAAGCTTCATTGATCGCGGATTAAACCATGGATCTGGAAATCCGAGAGTCAAAGCTAACACTGGATTAAATTCCTACGGTATTCACCATCAACCGATTACGTAATCCATGGATTAACTGGAAGAGAAATGAAAGCTTCGTTTTGATTGGCGAAGAACGAAGATGGATTCCCCGTTCGGCTTCAATTAACCAGGGATGAGAATTTTCAGATTTTTGTAGGAATTTCAGACTTTTCTTAATTTTTTAAAAACAATTTTCAGGTTTTTGCTTCTAAATATTCTTATTTTTGTTCAATTTTCTTTCTTTGACTGTTTCTAAACAATTTATTTTCATATATTTTCCAATTTTGCTTATAGAAAGTATGATTTTGTGTATTTGTTTCTTCTTTTATTACTAAAATTAAATTATCTTTGAGTTTTGCTGATATTTTCAGACTTTTTTTCTATTTCCCACTCTCATCTCTGATTAACTAATCAATCGGATTTGAAGGTTAGAAAGGGTAAAAAGAAAATTGGCACGGCGAAATACAGGGTTTTCACTCTTGTTTACTTCGCTTTTGTTTACGCACGGATTAAGAATCAATTTTACTTCAGAACATTTTTTAAAAGAATAATCACGCAGACGACAACTGTTTACGCTACGATTTAAAAATTTTGATTGTTATGGATAAGAGAAAAAAATTATCCGAACTACGCCCCCCCCCCCTTACAAGCAATGCCCCTGACTGTAGACCAATTACAGGAGCTATTATCAAGCAGTCTTCACAAATTAGTGATTTTTTAATTGAAAATATTTTTAAATAACTATAATTAGTTTTTCTTTATTTTAGTTATCTCATTAGATTACTTAAAAATTTGGAATAAGTTTTAAACTAAAACATAACCAAACAATGCAAATGAAGATAGCTTTTCCCTTGTTTCATTTGTTTACCAATTTTCAGTCGTTATTTCGGGTACATTTCTAAGTAATTAATAAAAAGGTTAAAAAATATACAAGTTTATTAAATAATTTTATGCGAAATTGGGGAAAATATATAAATTAATGAAAACTTTATAAGCTAAAACCATAAATTATGAAACACGCAACAATTGTTTCCGTCGAAGTACAACCTTTTATCAGGCAGAAAAAAGTAAGCACGATAATTCGACACGATATTACTGTTGCATACATTTGTAATTTAAAGTGCTAGTTTACAAACTTCATTCAACACAAATCATTTGGTGCATTTTCTATACATTATAGTTATATCATTCTATCAAAGATATTTGTTTAAAATTTCTGCTATGCTACCCATTAAAATAAATCAATTTGTGAATTAATCTTTAGCGATTAAGCTCATGAAAATGAAGGCGAAGATATATATCTTTATTGATAGCAAAAATCGCTTAATCAGCAAAATTTTATTTGACATGACAGAACAGAGTACAATGTCGTCAGAATTGATATTAACTTAATTCAATTTTAATTAAGTAAAAACACAGTGATAAATGTGTATCATTAAAAAATTAAAGCATATTTTTTTACTCAAACTCTTGGTCAAAATCAGGTATTTAAAGACTGTGTTTCTTCGTAAAAGATTAAAATATAAAAAAGATATTAAAATGATTTTAAAAGCAATTTGCTGCTAATAAAACAAAATTTATATTTCTTTCATGTTCAATGTTTACGAAGCTGAGCTGTGGAATGCACATGCTTTACGGAAAGATCCGAGAATTATCTCTGTTAATCCTCCGATATTAGAGGATCAAAAATGAAGTGTTAAAGTAGCCGGTGAACTGCGGATTTTCGTTGGAGAATACCGATTTTCGTATGATCGAGCGATTACCGCTGATCCGAGGTTTAATCCGAGTGTTAAGAAGTAGGTGAATACGGCCCTTAGTCAGTCTAAGAACATGATTCGACAAGGATTTATTTAACAAAACTGACTAGGCGTACTTTTTTACATAAGAATTATTGCTAGCGCTCGAATAATTTTGCTGTCAACTGTACTCGTAAATGGATATAATGATTTTGTTGGAAGTTTGAAATTAAGTGTTTTTTGAGATGTAAAGTCGATTACAGATTTTCTTATCTTCAGTAAAATTCCCGCTTCTTATTAACCTTTTATCATCCGGTTGCAAATTACGGCAAAAATTGGATTTACTTGGTTGTGGATGTAAAGGTGTTGAAGAAAGTTTTGGAGCAAGTTTTTTGGGGTACAAAATCAATTAGGTATATTATCACCTTCGGGACAATTCGCGTTTACTCTTAATTATTTTTGAAAAACCTTTCTCATATATCCGTATTTCTAGGAAATTTAGCATTCATTGCTGTGTTAATCTTCACTCCACCGTGGCAAAGTATGGCTTTTTTTTTTTTTTTTTTTTTTTTTTTGGGGGGGGGGGGAGGGATTTGCTCGAACGATTTTGATAAGTATTTAAGGTATGGGGGTTTTTAGATGACAATTCAATTTGAATTTTCTTCATTTTTAGGAAAATTAACGTACACAATTAGCACTCACTCTGCCTTTTGCAAAATTACGACAGAAACTTTCCAAAAAATAGCTCTAACTGTTTTGATAAAAAATTAGCATTAAGTTTATTTTTGAGAGCAGAAACCCATCTGATTTATCTCCATCTTCATAAAAATTAGAGTTTACTGTAAACCTTCGTTTCATACATAGCAAAATATGGAAAAGATATGGTTTTCTAGAAAATATTTCAATAATTTTGATAAAAACTTAGATTTAGGGAATTTTTGAGTTTACAAATGAATTGTAAACATAAAAGTCTGACATTCTCTTTAGAACATTTAATATTTATCGGTAAACCGCACTTCCCCCAGGAAAAATGGCAAAAACTTCGTTTTTTTTTTTTTTTTTTTTTTTTGAACCCTCGAATGTCTTTAATAAATCTTTAGAGTTGATGTGTTTTTGAGATGACATTTTAATTTGCGTTTGAATAACACTCATCTTCATTGTAATTAGCGTTCACTGGTAAACCGCATACCACAAAAAAAGGCGGCATAACCTTTTTTTTTTTTTTTTTTTTTTTTAATAGAAACTGTTGAAAGGATTAAAGGAAAAATGCTAGAGGTTATTTTTAAAACTAAAAACGGCTTCATTTATCATCATTTTTAGAAAAGGGAACCGTAACTGTACTAGAATAATGTGTAGCAGAAATCTTGTCTTTTAAGAAACTATATAAATGATTTTGATAATAAACTGTAGTTAGAGATTTAATATGATAATTGGATTTGAACTTTCCTTATATCGAGGAAAATTAGCATGCATTGGTAACTCGATCTCCGCACTGAGCAAACAAATAATAAACATATTTATGTTTACCTGAAAACAAATCACAGCATCTGCACTACGAATGATTTTTACAATGAGACCGAGTGAACTCGGTCATCCAAGTACTAAGTTATTATATGTGGAAATGAAGCATAGAAATAAAAGAAAATAAGTTGAACAATTCAATTAATGTAGAAAAATAACTTCGAGATTGTCCAAAAATTGCTAACAACGGCATTTACAGTAGCAGGGTTAAAAAATAATGAGCTGTTTCTGAGACAGTGATGCATTAAATCATGTAAAATCACTATTGTCGGGGAGAAGGGGAGTAGAGAATACGATGCGCAGCACAGAACTCTTGTGTGACGGGACGGAGCTGATTGAGTCAGTCGCCGAATCGAATCGAAAAGAGATGCAATGCATCTTAAACCGAGAAACAAAACTCTTTCTAAATCATAAACTTTATTAGTTCTTATTGATTTTCCATAACATAAGTTAGGATTGTAACAATAAATCGTTTGTTAAGCAGATATTAGATGTCTGAGTCTATGCATTGGCATTATAGTTACTAATCCCGGGAAATCTGGCAGAGAGGGTAAGTAGATTTAAACTTATTCTCATTTGATTAATATGCATGTTATTCTGATTTGTGTTTGGGTAAAAGTTGCAGAATTTGAATCGAAAATAAATTCGTTAGAAATTCTTAATCCGAGATTCTAAATTTAATCAACCCTAACTCGAAATTCATAAATTGATACTTAGTCGAAATTCATTGTTGGCTTCAAAGCCATAGTGGTCCGTCGATTCACGGAGGCTTAATTATCTATTAATTTAATTAGATAATATAATTAATCGTAATTCGTTAAATTAAAAAAAAAAAAAAAAAAAAATTGTAAATTGAAAAAATTCTTTTGTTTACGTAGTATAAAACTTACTGTATAAGAACGTTAAAGGAAATTAAAATTTATTTGTTGAAAATAAATCATTAATATGAAGTTAAATTGTTTTGATATAAAACGTAATTCAAAGTAGTTCGGGTTTAGAAGTTTTGTTTTGAGAGAAAACGTAATTCAAAATAGTTTGGTTTTCAAACCGAAAGTTTCGGTTTGGAATTTCAGAAATAAACTTTCATATTAATTAATTGTTGAATAAAGGAGTGTATGAGAATGAAAAGGGTGCATTTAATATTTTATTAGTTTATTTATTTCAGTAAAAAAAAAAAAAAAATTCTATATGTGTGTTTCTTTTCATTTGTTCTTATATTTTTGTTTTGTTTTACTTCCTGATCTGCAGAATAATAATTTAATTCGATCGATTAATTCATATTTAAATTTAATTGTTTGTAATTAGTTTGCTAATAAGATGGGTAGAAAGGGTAAAACAAGGGCGAATGACGCCGAAAAGAGTGCGTTGTTCCCAAAATCTAATGAAGTGATAAAATTTGAAAATGTTATTAGGGAAATAGAATTTATAAAATCGAAGGTCAATGATTGCGATAAAAGCGATCAAGCCAGATTAAAGATCCTAAAAGATAAGGTAAATGTACTGGAGATTAAATTCGAGGAAATAGTTACAAATTTTTCCGAAGAGGAAAACGATGAAAACTTTGAAGAAGTGATGAAAAATCGGGACATTCTGTTGGAGTTGTCTGTTGTGTTGGAGAGTAAATCGCAATCAAATACCCCAAATGTAAATAATGAGGCACGTACCAAACCAGGGACTTCTGTTAATTCGCATATTAGTCTTCCCAAACTTGAAATTCCTTATTTTTACGGGGATAATGAATCTTGGTTGTCATTTAAAAATTTATTTAAATCATCTATTCTGGATAATGACAGCCTTAGTGAGGTTGAAAAGCTACAATACCTCCAATCGTGTGTAAGAGGTAGTGCATCAAAACTTATTCGCGGATTTTCGTTACAATCGGAAAATCTTAAACACTGTTGGGAAATTCTTACTCAGCGCTACGAAAATAAACGTCAATTAGCTATAACTCAAATAAATAAAATCTTTTCAGTAAAGGTAAACAAAGCGGATGATCCTAAATCGTTTTTCAATTTAATAGATACTTGTAACGAAGCGGTGCGAAATTTATCGACCCTCGGATTGGACTCTAATCCTCTTAGCGATCTTATTCTTATAAATTTCATGATTTCAAAATTGGATTCATCCTTTAGGCATAGGTGGGAGCTCAGTCTAGAGAATACGCAAACTATTCCCGATTTAAATTCGTTTCGTACATTCATTGAAAGGGAGGCGTCGAGTCAAACAAAGCTTGAAAATAAACTGGGGATGTTTAAGAAACCAGTAGAAGGTAGTAGTGTAAAAAAATCTTGTATCAATAATTCAATACTAGTCAAAGAAAATAAATGCGTCGCCTGTTCTCAAGTACATCAATTGTTTAAATGTCCCAAATTCAATCGAATTGGTGTTCAGGAGCGATGGGACATAGTTAAATCAAAGGGATTGTGTGAAAATTGTTTGCGAACTAATCATCAAGTGCGACAATGTAGAATTAATATTAAATGTAAGGTATGTGCAGGTTCACATCACACTCTTCTGCACATTTATACACAGAATTCTGCAGATCAGGGAGGCGGCCTTGTTGCTACGTCGGTGGCCAACAGTTCACAATCTAATGCAAATTTTAATAACCAAAAGGTGTTATTGGCTACTGCCCTTATAAAGGTTAGGTCACCTAACGGTAAAATTATTCAATGTCGGGCGTTAGTTGATAGTGCCTCACAAAATAGTCTCATTACAAAGGAGTGCGTTGAGAAGCTAAATTTGCCTTTGTTTGGCACTTCTCATCGACTTATAGGCATAAACGGTCTTTCCGCAGAAACTGTTTTAAATTTTACGGAATTCTCATTCTCGCCATATTTCGCTAACGAGTATAGGAACTTGAAAGCGCTAGTAGTAAATAGGGTTACTACCCCTCTGCCAAATTTCCGGGTGAAAACGACGTCTTGGCCACATACAAAAAATCTTCAGTTAGCCGATATGAATTTCTTCAAGCAACAACCAATCGAAGTATTATTAGGCGCAGATATTTTTGCGTCACTAATTTGTGGCACAACAGTATCGGGAAGGCCAGGAGAACCATCTGCCAATGCCAGTTCACTTGGATACTTACTCAGTGGCCCCCCTCTCAAGGGATGGAATGGAACCAGAATCAACATATAGCTCCTCGTTACACTGCCTTAACTTGAACGAGTTTTTTGACAATCAGCCAATAATATCTTCTAAGAGTGAAACCGAAGCCGATCCGGCTGAGGAACTATATAAATCTTCCACCAAGCGCAACCCTGAAGGGCGCTATGTGGTGAAATTACCCCTCCATGATGAGATAGATTTAGGTGAAAGTGCCAACTGTGCACTAAAAATGTTTAAGAAACTGGAAAATCGATTTGCGCAGAATCCTAACCTAAAAAAGGAGTATGCTCAGTTTATGTGTGAGTACTCCGATCTAGGTCATATGACTCTACTAAGAGCTGAGGAACTTAACAGTCAACCCAATTATTATATGCCCCATCATGGAGTTATTAATGAAAATAGTAACACTACCAAACTATGAGTAGTGTTCAATGCGTCGGCCTTAACTACAAATGGCAAATCCCTGAACTCTAACTTGCATAAAGGGCCAAAACTTCAGTCCAGTATTTTCAGCAACTTAATCAGATTCCGTTTAAATAAAGTCGCCCTCTCGAGCGATATCGAAAAAATGTTTCGACAAATTCTAGTCGCAGAGCCTGATACAGACTTTCAAAGAATATTTTGGAGGGCCAATGTTTCAGATCCACTCAGAGTGTATAAATTGAAAACGGTTACTTATGGCACTGCCTGTGCTCCATTTTTAGCCCTGCGTACCATATTACAGCTATTAAACGATGAAGAACCCAATTTTCCCGTAGCTGTGCAGGCTGCCCGCAACAACCTGTATATGGACGATTTCCTTGGAGGGGCTGAAACAATCGAAGCCGCTCAATCTTTGGTCACAGACCTTCAGGCATTATTTAATGTTGGGGGCTTCAAGCTGCGAAAATGGGCTTCAAATTATGTGGAAGCTCTAGTTCAAGTCCCAGAACCTCTAAAATCAACAAATCAGGAATTATCCTTAAACCCCGATCAATCCCAACGTATTTTAGGACTAAACTTGAATTTAACATCGGATACACTGCAGGTTGGCGTCAACACAGAAGAAAACGTCACAACAAAAAGACAATTATTGTCCGTAATTGCCCGCATCTTCGACCCTTTGGGTCTGTTATCCCCTGCCACTATTCTTTTAAAATTGCTTCTACAAGATGTTTGGAAGCTAAAACTTGGTTGGGATGATCCTTTACCACCAGAAATTCAAATCAGGTGGAATGAATTCTTTGAAAAAATTGAATCCTTTAAGGCCATGTCAGTACCCAGATTTTTAGACCTGAAATCCGAACCTATTTACCAGATTCTGGGATTTTGTGATGCGTCAACAAAGGCATATGCTGCCGTAATACATATACGCCCAAGTCAGAACTCATCTTTAAAATTGATTGCAGCTAAAACCCGTGTAGCTCCTTTAAAACCCATTACCTTGCCTAGGTTGGAGCTATGCGCGGCTGTATTACTATCGGAACTTTTGTCAGTCGTCCAGAGCTCGCTGGATTATCAGGATGACGAAATTCTCCTATGGACAGACTCAACAATCGCCCGTAGTTGGATCTTAAATCCACCCTTAAAGGGCAACACATATGTCCTACACCGAGTAAACAAAATTAGAGCTCTCACAGACCCAACATCATGGCATCACTTACCAAGCAAACATAACCCAGCAGACTGTGCAACCCGTGGGCTGTTACCCGACAAATTAAACCACTTTAACTTGTGGTGGTCTGGACCTGATTGGTCAAAGATCCCGGTCTCAGATCACGAGTCCAAGATTGCTACCTCAGTCCCATGTACAGTTGTGGGAATTCCTGGACTAATAGAGTCAACTCCAATGCATGAATCCGTTATAGAGGATTTGGTTTCAAAATTTTCATCAAGTAATAAACTTTTTCGTGTAATTGCATTTATGAAGAGGTTTATTTATAATAGTAGAAATGCTACAAAATTGAAAGGACCAGTCTCAGTACAAGAAATTTCAGAAGCTAGAAAAATTGTTATTAAATTCGTCCAACAAAGGTCCTTTGCTTCAGAAATCGCCCTTTTGCAGCGCGGCCAACCCGTGGCAAACAGCAGTAAATTAAAATCTCTCAATGTGTTTCTTGATTCAGAAAATCTATTGAGAGTGGGAGGTCGAATTGATAAAAACATCACTCTGCCCTATGATACTAAACATCCAATACTCATACCTAAAAATCACCCTTTTACATCGACATTAATAAGACATTTTCACATGTATAGTCTTCATGGAGGTGTCGACCTAGTATTAAATCTCATTCGCCAGTCTTGCTGGATTCCTGATGGTAGATCCACTGTGAAAAAAGAGCTTCGTAAATGTGTCACTTGTGCCAAAGTCCAACCGACACCAATTCAACAACTTATGGGTGACTTACCCAGTGCAAGAATCAACCCTTGTAGGCCATTTCAACATGTCGGAATTGATTATCAAGGTCCTATAGAAACTAAGTGTGACCACAAACGGAAAGTTACTAAATTTAAATCCTATATTTGCCTTTTTATCTGCATGTGCACCAAGGCAATTCATCTCGAATTAGTAACTAGTTTATCTACCGAGCATTTTTTATATGCCCTACAAAGATTCATAGGGCGTCGAGGTTATCCTACTGACATTTACTCCGATGACGGACGCAACTTTGTTGGTGCCCATGCCCATTTGAAGAAACTCGTGACACTTTCAAAAACCAATACTATTCAAGACTTTGTCGCAAATAGACAAATTCATTGGCATTTTATCCCACCTTACGGGCCTAACTTTGGCGGCCTATGGGAATCTTCCGTTAAATTGGCTAAACGCCATTTAATTAAAGCGTGTAAAGGCAGTTGCCTATCGTTTGAGGAGTGTGCTACGATTCTCACAACTATTGAGTCTTGCTTAAATTCACGACCCTTAGTCCCACTTTCCACCGAGCGCAATAATTTCTTAGTACTTACACCAGGACACTTCCTAATTGGGGCTCCGCTTCTTCAGCTTCCTGAACAATCTCTTAACCAAACTAATCAATTTTGTACCAGTTTTTCTTCCAGATGGAAACTCCTTCAGCAGATCAAAAGGTCCTTTTGGAACACCTGGACGAAATCTTATCTTACCTCTCTACATTCTAGAGCCAAATGGAAAAGCGGTGTTACCCATCTGCATTCCGGAGAACTAGTTCTCGTCTTAGAACCCTCAATTCAGCCAGCACACTGGACCCTTGCCCGAATTCTGGACGTCCATCCTGGTGAGGATGGCATCATTCGAGTTGTTACTCTGAAGACGCCCTCGGGAATAATCAAGAGACCAGTGAATCGGATTGCCAGTCTGCCATGCTCAGCCCCCCCCCGGAGGATGTCGGGGAGAAGGGGAGTAGATAATACGATGCGCAGCACAGAACTCTTGTGTGACGGGACGGAGCTGATTGAGTCAGTCGCCGAATCGAATCGAAAAGAGATGCAATGCATCTTAAACCGAGAAACAAAACTCTTTCTAAATCATAAACTTTATTAGTTCTTATTGATTTTCCATAACATAAGTTAGGATTGTAACAATAAATCGTTTGTTAAGCAGATATTAGATGTCTGAGTCTATGCATTGGCATTATAGTTACTAATCCCGGGAAATCTGGCAGAGAGGGTAAGTAGATTTAAACTTATTCTCATTTGATTAATATGCATGTTATTCTGATTTGTGTTTGGGTAAAAGTTGCAGAATTTGAATTGAAAATAAATTCGTTAGAAATTCTTAATCCGAGATTCTAAATTTAATCAACCCTAATTCGAAATTCATAAATTGATACTTAGTCGAAATTCATTGTTGGCTTCAAAGCCAACTATCATTGTCCAAAATCGCAAAGATTTCTACTAGGAGTTGAAATAAATGTAAAAATGTGCAAATAAAAAAAAATACAGTTATTATGCATTAATATATAGATTTACACAAAGGAAGAACAGTTTAAGAATAATAAATACGATACAATTATCTATATATTCATTTATGCTAAAAATATATATACAAAGTATTTCATTTTCAGCACTCTAAAAACGTACGTTAATAATATTATATGGAATGTAAATTAACATTATTAAAATGCAATCTATGGTCTGTAATGTAGCGACAAAAAATATACAAATAATTCAATGTTGCTTGTGGGCATTTGAACCAACTTTTAAGCAGGACCTATATAACACGGACAAAAATTTGATTATAAATATACAGTCAGATCTCAATATTATCAGATCTAACTGGGAATAAACCTGAAAAATACATTTTAAAGAACTGGTCAGCAGCCAGTGGATCATTCAAATTTACTCATAACTTTGATGAAATCTAATTTAGAAATTTATTCATCAAGCCTGAGAGTTCATATCAGAAAGTTATAGAGTGGAAGGCTGATTTTTTATACCAACTATGTGAAAAATACCTGAGCCGGGAATCGAACCCGGAACTTCCGCTTTACATGTGGATGCTCAAGCAGAAGTCCCGGGTTCTATTACCGGCTCTGGTATTTTTCACGTAGTTGGTATAAAAAATCACCCTTTCACTCCATAATTTTCTAAAATTGATGAAATCTTTTTTTTTTTTTTTTTTTTTTTCCCTGACCGAATGAAAAAGAGTAATCTGGTGTATCACTGACATTTCTTTCCGTTATCCACATTAGTGCAGAATATTACTATAGTTTAATGTGTAAAATGTTATTTATTTCAAAATTTCTAGAGTAATTCAAAATCATTTAAAATTAATTTAAAAAAATTGTTTCTAAAACCTTTCTATTTTTAATGACATGCATTTCGGTTGAAAGACTATAGCCTCGCCGATCCACAACCCCTGTTTGAATATTATGTACACATTAACAAAAAATATTTAAGTTGTTATTAAATTTAAAAATATGTTTCAAATTGTCGCTCACTTACTTCATTAAAACACATTAGACTATTTTAACTAATCCTGTATATCAATGAGTAAAAAAAAAAAAAACTTTTCTGTCAACATCACAAAATGGAATAAATCGCGGCAAATGTTCCGAGTTTAAGGTCGAAATAAAACTGTGACCCTGAGTCGGGCAAATAAAGTCGGCATGAAAGTAGCAAAGCGGCAACACACAAAAATGATCCAAGAGACAAGCTAAATTAAAATCAATAAAGATCTGGTGTGATAATTATATAAAAGAACAGAAAAAATATCAAAAATAAATTTAATCAAAAAATAAATTTAATCAAAAAATAAATGGTGACATTAAAAACAACAACAACAAAAAAAAAAAAAAAAAAAAAAAAAAGAAAAAAGAAAAAGAAAAAAAAAGAAAGAAAAAAGAAGAAAGAAAGAAAAGATCGACCATAAGAAAATTATGTGAGTAATTTCCAAACATCAGATATGAAAGGCGTTGAAGAAATATTAATAAGATTTTTAAAAATGTAAAAAAAAAACTTCCAAGAAATCCAGATTGGAAGAGGGGATAGGAGAGGAAATAATGCCAATTTTAGAAATTAAAAAATAAAAAATAAATAAATAAAATAATTAAATAGTAAAAATAAAAATACCCATGAGACCAATAAGGGAAAGTAATAGAAAATTTGGAGATCTTTTCATCACGAGCGTTTAATTTATTTTAATTTTAATTTTAATTTATTATTTTTAATTTTTTAATTAATTTATTTATTTTTAATCATTTTTGTGTGTGGGCTTATTTATATGATATTTCAAAAGGCTTCTAATTTATCTGTTTCAACAAATAACTTAGGTATTATTAAACACCACGTCAATTCTCAGTTGGAATGGAATTTTTAGGAAAAGTGAATTTAATATTGTTGACGAGTTTAAAAATGTTATTATTTCCAAATTGTGAAAAAATGTAGATACTCTGAAAAAAAAAAAAAAAAAAAAAAAAAAAAAGGGAACAATAAAAATGTAAAATTATATGATTGAAACATTGGTAATTCAAGTTAAAAAGAGAACATTTAGAATTTTTGATTTTTAGAGCTCTATCGATCATAGAGGGACTATAGCTGGAGAAAGAACTTTAAATGTTAATTTCTTCCCAAAATCAGAAGAATCAGAGAAAATGAAAGCAAATGAAGCCGGTAAGAATAAATACAGAAAGCAACCATTTTCTGTTAGGGTGGGTGATTATAGAGATTATGTGGAAGAGAGACATAATAATGTTTTCTGAAGACAATGGTTAAAATCTAGTCATTTTATATAGAAATCGAAACGTCAAGGTAAAATAGAGAATTATTCTTTTCAATTTTGAAAGTAAACTGATTTAGAAGGCGTTTAAAATATCGTGTAAATTTGCGCACCGAAGGAATGCTCCTAAAGAAATAAATCTTCCCTTGCTTTCCACTGTTGGGATCATTTTTGATAAAAACGTAGTTTTAGAACGTTTCTTAATCATTTCATCTTTTTTTAATTTCGAATTTTTTTAAATATCCACTTAGAAAAAATATAAATCAGAAGTTATATGAAATTTGAAGTTTCTAGATACATTATTACTGTAGGAAATATACAAAAGTGTGGTTTTCCAGCGGGGTTTTCCTCACACCCTCCCATTGTGCGTGTACTAAAAATTTTAACCCGCAGTGATTCAAACATTGTGATAAGCACTGATTGTGTCGTTTGGTTGAAATCGGTTCAGGGGTTTAGGAGATGAAAGACATACAATCATATATACAATGACTTTTATTCATATTAATAAAAGTATTTTTATTCTTCATGGAAACTAAAACCTGTTGAACCACCTGTTAATTGGCTAGTTATGGCTATTGTTCATAAAGTTCTGCCTTATAGGTGTACATTATTTCCTCGCTTGGTGGCGAGCATTACATCCTAAATTGTTGATTTGTATTATGTCTCTGTTTGCCTGTGTGTAAAAGGTCTTGACTTGCCGGTGTGTATCACGTCTTCATTTGCCAGTATGTATCACGCCTTCATTTGCCTGTGTATACAAAGGTCTTGACTTGCCGGTGTGTGTCACGTCTTCATTTGCCTGTGTGTAAAAAGTCCTGACTTGCCGGTGCGTATCTTCATTTGCCTGTGTGTAAAAGGTCTTGATTTGCCGGTATGTATCACGTCTTCATTTGCCTGTGTGTAAAAGGTCTTGATTTGCCGGTGTGTATCACGTCTTCGTTTGCCTGTGTGTAAAAGGTCTTGATTTGCCGGTGTGTATCAGGTCTCCAATTGCCTGTGTGTAAAAGGTCCTGACTTGCCGGTGTGTATCATGTCCTCATTTCCCTGTATGTAGAAGGTCTTCAATTGCCGTTGTGTATTAAGTCTTCGCTTGCAGGTGTGTATTATGTCCTCGTTTGTCGGTGTGTATTACGTCCTACCTTAGCACGTGTGTATTATGCCGTTGTTTGTCGGTTTGTATTATGTTCTAGCTTGCCAGTGTGTATTATGTCTTAACTTGCCACTGTGTATTCATCTCAGCTTGTCGATGTATATTATGAATTGGTTTACCAGTGTGCATTATGTTCTTGAGTGTCAGTTTGTATTAACACAATTTTCTTACCTGCTTTTTTTACCAACAGGAAGCACTGTGAAACACTTTTAAATTATTCTTAAAACTATTCAATTACTTAAACACATAATGTATCTTAATCTCGCTCAAATTCTTTCATTACAACACAATCAGTTAAGATTCCTGATGTTATGAGGCACTGTAAGCATTTTAACACAATAAAATCCTGATTTCACATCATGTGATGAACATACTTAATCATGTGTGCGAAATAATATTTATAATAGATTTTATGTATTTTGATCGCCAGAGAAGCTGAAGCACACTTTAAAATAGGATGAAAACCATACACTTACTTAAACATGCAATATATTCTAATCTCAAACAAACCCTTCGAATACAACACTGTTAATACATTTTTCCCATTAGGGGGCGCTGTAAATTATCTTAACCATAGCCTTCTAAACTAGATGCCTTTCACGTGGCTCGGAAACATTGTGGTAGGCAGCGCCACCTGGTACAGATTGTGCGACTTTTATATTCAACAACCACCAAAAATTTTTTAAAGTGGGATTTGATATACATAAAAGGTGAACAGAATCGAAGAAACGTCGATTATATATATCATATATCCGTTATGAAAATTATTGGTGACAGTTGAATGAAAAAGTCGCGCAGTCTGCATCAGGTGGCGCTGTTTACCGCTTGAACTGCTGCTAAGTTTCCGAGCCACGCGGAAGGCATCTAGTTTAGGAGGCTATGTCTTAACATCAAAGAAATCTCAGCTTCAAATTGTGCAATATCAATAGGCTTACAATACAATATACTTAATATTGTATACGAAATATCATTTATTCATAATAAATTATAAATTGGTATTTTGATGATCAGGAGCCGCTTTGAAACTCATTAAAATACTAGTAAAACTATTCACTTGCATTACAAAAACTGTTCACATAATTACAAATACTTTCGTTACAACACATTTAAAGAAAAAAAAAAAAAAATCCCCGAAAACTTTATGCGGCATTTAATTCGCCATCGTGCATCGTCAGTCACTTAGCAAATCTGAGCGTTTTTATTATTGTAAAATATTTTCTTAAACTATGTGCAACATGTATTATATGAATTGCAGCATAACATAAAAAAAAAAAAAAAAAAAAAAATCTCCATGTCCGCATTTGATTGTGTGTATCAACACAGTCAATGTCCTCATTTGATTGTAAAATTACAAAGTCCTCAGTTGATTGTGTGTATCGAGTTCACTGTGTGTGTTGCGGTGTATCGAGGTCCCCATTTAGACGGTAAAAATACATATTGAGAAATATTGGAATTTTATGAAAAATCAAAGCTGATTCATAATTGAATGAGTTTTATTAATAGTTATTTATCAAAAATATGCTTTTAAGTCAATTATTTACGAAGTCCCCGATTGGCGGTGTATACACATAGTCCTCAGTTTGCACGTCTTGCCAACCTGTGTGTTTATGTGTGTGTATATATATATACCATTTATTCATAACTTAAAATAAATTAGAAAATGCACATTCCTCTCTTCAAAATAGCATTTAATTTGCCTTTAATTTCTTCGTTTTAAAATTCAAATTCTTTTGTTATTCAAATAGAATTTAGAATTTCATTTAATATTTAATAAAAGAAAATCAATATTTTTTAAAGCTTTTAATATTTTGAATAAAATTTGTATATAAATTTTCAAAACAGGATAAATTATTTTTGCCCGCCATACTTATTCAGATCAAAATACCTTGCGTTTGTTTAAAAAATTACGGCGAATACCAATATTTAAAATAAGTACATAATTTTATTTTATTTTATTAACGAAAGTTTATAGCACGATCTTTCACACATATTGTCAACTTAGCACTATTTGGCTACTGTAAACATTTAATAGCAATATTTATTATTTTATTTAATAAGTTAACTGTAACAGTTTTCGCTGATTAAATAAAATAAAAAAAATTTATTAAAATTTTTGGTAACCAAAATGTGCTAAGTTGGCAACTATACTTTCATATATTTCATCTATATTCATTTATCTTTTTTTATATAACGGACAATAAATGATCAATAAGGAAATATTTTAAGGTATCTGTCTGGGTTAAAATGACCATTTTTGAAAAAAAAATCAATTTTCTGCTTTTTATTTGGTTTTAAAGAATAGACTTTTAGCTTTCTAAAACACCTTTACTTTTATTTGTACGCTAATTAGAACTGAAGTTATAGCCAATTAAGTAAACCGGAAGTGAGATTCTTTAAGACAGGAAGTGCTCGATCTGGCCAGTTTAAAGAGCTGGCAATAGGTAAACATTGGTAATTAGGCTTGATTTCACATTTATCTTTAATTTAAATCATTCAGGGTTTTTTTTTTTTTTTTTTTTTTTTTGTTATACCCCATGTATTTATTTATTTTTTCCAACAAATAATTACACATTAAGTAAAATCTTTAAATGCGTTTTCTGAAGAACTATATTTTTCGATTTTTGTGTATGCGACAAACCTGATTTCTCCAAAAGTTTTCAAGTTATTTCTATGAAATTTCTTTACAGTATATAACAGATTTCCAGTCACGCAATGAACTAAAAGATATGTTCTATGTACTATTTTAAAGATTTTACTTGTGTTTATTTTTTAAAAAACAGATTTTTTTTCGGAAAATTCTGTTTTTTTCTCTGTTAGTTACCATATTTCAGTCAATTTTAAGAATATCTCTTAACTTTTAGTTCAATGCACAGATAAGGGTCATAGCATTATGTATTTCAATGGATATTGAATTATATTAATTTTTATCGAGTATATGAGGTTTGGCGTAAACGTGAAATTTTGCTCATTTTTTACACAAAATCACCTATTTTTCTGCGAAATAAAGAAATATTTGCTTAAAATGTACTATTTTTCATAACTCTATGTCCGTTTATAACTGAAAATATAATTACTTAATGCATAGTGTGCTTTTTTAGAAAAAAGTGCTCCGTATCCAGGCAGATACCTTAATATTGCATTGATTATGCCAGTTGGTACACGGCGGAGCTTGAGATCTATTACGCATGAGAGTTCCAGCTTATTATGCTACCACTAAGGTGCCAACCCTTCGGATTATTTCATACCATTGTTTCTGGAAAGTTTTTTTTTTCCTCTCTCTTTACCATGCCATTATTCTTACAGATCAGCACAAAATATCTTTTTATTCATACAAATATTTCATTTTATTTCATAAAATAATTACTTTTAATTTTTATCCTATACCATAAACTTTCGTTATCTTTGCTTCTTCATCAAAGATTCTATAGAAGGAAAAATCTTCTGCCCATACATAAAAGTTCATATTTGAACCTTATTTAACCTTTTCAGGGGCAACCAATTTTCCTATTTAAAATCAACAGCCACCAGAAATCACCAACAATATTAAAAGACAAGAAATTAATGCAATTATTCGTTTAACAAGGAAATAGTCAAAAGGTGTCGTCTTCAAAACATATTGAAAAAAAATATATGTGATTCTACTCTTCATAAAACACCGGAAAGTGAAAAAATTATCGGCTAAAATGAATTACAGCGACCACAACAAATTATCAAAATTAAGCATATTTGTCGATTTCACACTGTTAGGCGATTGATTTTGAGTACTTGGCGGAGAAGCAAAATACGGATCTGTTCGTACACGGCAATTTGGGTGCTAGCGAACTTATCGCCTAACAGCGTTAAATCGCCAAAAATGATTAATTTTGATATTTTTTTTTTTATGGTCGCTGTAATTAATTTCAGTCGATAATTTTTTCACTTTCATGTGTTTTATAAAGAGTAGAATCATATATATATATATATATATATATATATATATATATATATATTCAATATTTTTTGAAGGAGACACCTTTTGAATGTTTCCTTGTAAGTTATAAAAGACAATTTTTACAAAAAATTTCCGGGAACAGTTTTTGCAATTTTTAATTAAAATTTGTGGTTGGACTATGCAACCACCGCCCGCCTAAAAAGGTTATAAAAAAAAAATGTTATGCTAAGTTAAAAAGCAAAATTTTATCATATTTCAAACATGCCAACATTTTAATTTATTCCAGAGCATTAATAGTACCCTTTTCTCACCGGTTTTTATGAGAGCCATGTTCTGCAATGTCATAGGTTCGAAGTCTGTGTTTTTTCAATGGAGATTTCATACCGGATTTTTTTTTATAAATGTTTTCCATTAATTTAATTTTATTTTTCGTGGATATGTATGACGAATTCCCTATTAAAAATATTGGGGATAAATCTGATTTTAAAAATAGAAATGTTGGCAGCTATTCAATATGAAATTAACATGATTACCAACCTTTTATTTTGTTCCGGAGCAATTTAAGCCCCGCCTTTATTTCGTACCACTTTTTTATAGATTAATTTTCTCCAATGTTTAACTACGATGAAATAGGACAAAATTACACTTAAATAAATAGTTGTATGATATAAAGGCAGGGATAAAAATGCTCCGGAATAAATTAAAATTATTGTCACTCTGGTAATTACGATTGGATAAAAGAAAAATACCCTCCAAGAAAAGTTGTATGAAAACGGGCAGATACTAACAATTTTTCGGAATAAATGAAAATGTTGGCATGTCTGATACCTTGCTGTTGCAATTTGTAAACATTTTAGGGGAAAATGTTGAAATTGTTAAAAAAAAGCCTGTTTTTACTTTTTTTTATATTTTTTCGGGGGGGGGGGGACTGCGTACTTGCATTTTTGGATTTATTTTTGAATGGTGATAATCTGTAATGTTTTCCCATAAAAAATTAATTGAAATATTTAAATTTAAAAATTAATTTTCAATAGAATTATTTTTTAGTATTTGTTTATCGCTGTATACCGTTTGATTAGGATTTAAAAAAAAGATCCATTTTAAAAATACGGATTATAGAAACCCTATAATTATAACTGACATGTTTACAAGTTTTGTATAGCACTATTTTAATTTGGTTTTCTTCGTCTTACTTAATTGAAGTATTTTAGTCTTTAAATAAATCAAAAAAATGCCTACAACAGTAGCGGTATTCAAAATGCGTATAAGTTGGCAACTATGTATCGAATACAGTTTCTACACTTATTCAACGAGAAAATTTTAAGAAAGGCAATTTTACAGACTCAAACACTATGTAGATATGATGCTATGTATATTTTTCATAATAGGAAAACACTGGCTTGAATTTTCTGTTCGTTATTTTAGACCTTAAATTTAAATTTGTTTTAAATATTAAGTATGTTGTAAGTTCCAATTTTTTGTATTATAATATATATATACAATTAATTCTTCGTTTTTTCTTTTCATACTGTTGCCAGATTTTGCTATTTTCTATTCAATAGTTACCAATAATTTTGACAAGAGATATTTGATATACATAGTAGACAATTAATCTTCTGTGTGATTAAGCAACCGTTACATTTAAAATTTAGTGGTGGATATTGAATTAAAAAGTCACAAAATCTAACAACACTGAAACATCATTCGTAACCCCCCCCCCCCCCCCCATCTCCCTTTTTCTGGGTTTTTCTATGCAGTGGTCATAATCTCCGCGTTTCGTTCAGGACACTCTCAGGAATGGAAAATTTTCGCGTTTATTGCTACCACTATTTTTATGGAATAATCGCTAGCCTACCTAATCACGACACATTGCTATAAAAATACGACAAAGATTTCTGTATAAAATTAGTGGCGGAAAATATAAACCGGATGTTTTTCATTCATGAAAGTGTTCTGAAATAAGGGCAGGGTGTACGACCCCTGCTCAATGGGAGGAAAAGTTTCTTTCTTTATTGCTACTACTATTTTTATACAATTATCTCTATCCTCTTTAATCATGACGCATAACAGTAATAATATTATAAATATTTCTGCATAAAATTAGTGATGACATAAAAGGCCAATTTTTTTCATTTCTGAAAGTACCCGGAAAATATAATCAATAACCGAATCTGCATGTTTTTCATTTTATTCTTTTCAAATAATAATTTAATTATCCTTTAAACTTAAAACTAATTTAACAATTATCAAAATAATTATTGTAATCACTTTATAAAAATGTAACTTTCTACGCATAAAATTTAAAATTAAACGATATTTTCTAAGAATTTTGAGTCATGTAGATCTACGAGATTATTTTGTAACTCATATGAGTTGATGTTAAATAATACTATAATAGCACCAAAGTATTCAAGAAAGTTTTCTTTCTAAATTTGTGGTAACAGTATAATTACATAATCGTAGAAATATAAGAACGCTGCGACCCCTGCATATCATACCTGCAGAGCCTGATTAAGGGGGAAACACACATTATCTCCGCTCTCACCGGAATATTTTTACAATTATTTTTTACTTCATGTCATAGAAATTCCACGCTTTGACGAGGAAATATTTTTTTTAAAAAATGAACGGTGTAAAACAATCCAATTTACTCACCGTTATTAGACACCAGAATTCTTTTAAAATAATTTTTAATTAGAATTTTCTGTTTATTATAGGAGTAAAGTATTTGTTAAAAAATAACGGTGTAAGTATAAATAATGTGTGCTTCCCCCTTAATCAGGCTCTGCATACCTGCGGATTATCCGTCGAAAATTAGGTACATAGAATAATAGAAAAAAGAAAGAAATATATTTGGGCATACGTTACCAAAATATTTATTATTACAAGAAAATATCAGAAAAGGTAAAGCTATGATTTTTATTTACCATAATTTCTGCAGACTAAATATATTCATTTTATTACAGAAATATTATTTTTTTTAATGTAATATTCGAGTACCTCGTAACCATATAAATTTACCTCATTGAAATATTTTATATAAGCCAGATTTATTTGTCCTGTGGGATATTTGCCGGAAATTACGGTAAATAAGTGTTATGATAGATACTTAAAGCCCAATTTACCAATGATTTTTCTTTATTATTTTCGCACCACTATTTCTGTAACATAAATTTTATAATAAATATATGAAAGCATAGTGAAAATTACCTACAAAAATCTATTTTAAATTTTATGTTTTGGAAATAGTGATACGAAAGGGATGTAAAATTTGTCGCCTGTGGCAGCAATGAATTTGCAAATGTGTTTTTATCTCAAACTTGATAAAATTTTTAATCTTCGATGAAAATTAAAAATATACAATATTTGTGGTTTATGGGAAATAATGTAAACTGCGCACTTTTTGATAATTATGCGACTGCTGGACGTAATTTCTTGTTATTTGGAAATTTGTAGCTCCAACCGTGGACGCATTTTTTTGCAGTTTCTATGTTACTACAAGTTTTCAGAGTATACCTAATAATCATATTCCAGGATTCGCACGGACCTGCCCTTTAGTAAGGATTCTAGCACCACAATAATTGTATAGTAAAATTTTACTTAAAATCATAAACTTATTTTAAAACAAGAATTGCTATAACATTTTACTGGTGCCGAAAAAGAAGGATTGTGCGAAGACTGTATTTCTACTATGGGTACAAATAACTTGGTTAGAAAAAAGTATAATAGTAATTTATCTATACACTCCTGCTCAAAAATTTAGCAAGATTTAAACGATCAGTTTTTTTTTTTTTTTTTTTTTTTTTTTTTTTTTTTTTTCAATTTAAAAACTTATCTCGCTATGAAATGTTTTCAAACATTGGGTATTTAAAGAACTGGGTCTTCCTCATGGTTTGAAGTGAAGATTGGTTTTAGACAGCATTTAGGGAGCTGGTAACAAATTGAGCAAAATCAATAATGTTTGTTATCACCCTGTGTCGTTAAATGAACGAAATGATAGGTAACTTAACTACTCAAAGTGTCTTAAATAAAGATATCTCTTATGCATAGCTGCCAAGTTTTTGAATTTATTCTGGAATGCTGTTAGTCCCGCCCCTTTTTTTCCCTGTAATATTTTTAGAGTAATTGTCTTCATATTTAATCGTAATTTTACGTTGAATAAATTTTTTTTACAAAGATTACGGTGTGAAAAAAGGGCGGGGCTAACAACATTTCGGAATAAATTAAAAAACTTGGCAGCTATGCTTATGTATAATCTGTTATTTAAGATATTTACGTGTCTTAAACACTCTTTCAGACATCTTATTGCCTTACTTTAAGACTGCTTTATTTGCAGTGAAAATACTCATATTTACTATGAAATATTTAAGATATTTGTATTCCGATTGCAGTATATTGTTTCAAAAATATTTCTTCGACTTATCGGAAAGTGGGAATAATTTTCGTTTAAAACTCAATATATTATAAATAAGAAACACGTTCCCTTTTTTTTTTTTTTAAGTTTTAAGATAAATGCTTATATCTCCGTTATTTAACGTGCTAGCGTCAAAAAAATTCATCCACAGATTTTACTGGGTCTATATTAACATATCCTAAAGTTACATATCATTTCGTTCATTTAATGATACAGGGTATTCACAAACATTATTGATTTTGCTCAAATTGTTACCAGCCCCCTAAATGTAGTCTTAAACCAATCTTCATTGAAAACCATGAGGGAGACCCAGTTCTTTAAATACACAATGTTTGAAAACATTTCATCTAAAGATAAGGTTTTAAATTGAAAAAAAAATGATCTTTTGCTAATCTTGCTAAACTTTTGAGCAGGACTGTATATATTTATAATATAAATATGAATGCAGAGAAACATATTCTATAATAATGTAAATTATAAGAATAACACCTACTGGCCTAGATTACTGTCAAAAAGACAAAAGCATCCGGTCGTTTAGGTAAGATTGCTACGATCCTAATTTTATTCAATAAATTAGCCACCATCATATTTATATAGTAATCGTCTACAGTATAAATCCATGATAAATTAAAACGAAAATTGCTGTATAAATTTAGTAGTGGAAAAGTCAAGGAAAAGAGGCGGGACAGTAGCAACTCTGTAAAATGTTAAAGCAGTTGAAGTGAAAGGAGGGATCATCTTATGAAACAAAAATACTAGTGTACTATCACATAAGATACATTTTTATCAGCTTTTAAAGTACATATATTTTATGAAATAAATTAAAAAAAATTATTACTAATTAAATGAGATATGTATATCTTAACCCTTTCAGGGGCGGTGGTATATATTTTATACCACCTAATTTCAGTTCTCAACTGCAAATTTCATCCAAGAAGTTTTATATAAAATTCTACTTTTTTACCTTTTCTGAAAAAATTCATTTATTACTTTTCTTATAATCTTGATCTCAGACTCTGGAGGTATTTGATTTTAAATTAACTTAATTTCATTGAATTTAACTTAAAATTGAAATTTAACTTAAAATTAAAATTTAACTTAACATTGAAATGAACTTAATTTCATTGAACTTAAATTCATTGCCCCTGAAAGAGTTAGTTATTTCAATTAAAATACTTAAAACGTATAATTTAGGGAAAATAAATTAATATTCGAGTATACATTTTAATTGATATTATGAGTCTTAATAATTAAACATCCCAAAAAATATGTTAGGATGCTTTGAATATATATTTTTTTTCCCACGGTTGTAGTTTTCAAAAATTTCACAAAATTCTCCTATTACAAAATTCACTTAACTAACAAAATAAAAAATGCATGTTTATCAAAGCTATTTATTATAGTTTCCATTTTAAACAGAGTTTTTTTTTAATATTAAGAGAATGAAACAGAAAAATAATTATAGTTAAAGATTAAAAAAAAAATTAAAGAAGTTCATTCATTCGCTATTTCTTTGACAAAAAACATCATTAGGAAAAATCCTCGTATCATTAACAAGGCATCAGAAACTCAATATTTTGCATTTGATAATATCTCTGATTTTTTTCCCCAAAATGTAAAGATAAATAAGCATAAAAAAGACATTTGAATTTTAAAATGATTTCAAGAAAGGTCAAAAGTTCCAATTAATTGTACAAAAAGTAAAATTAGAAAAGTATATTATTGAAACAGAAAAAATGCATTTGAAATCACATGCATTTTTTAAAATATAAATAACCATTTACATTTTTCTCATTTAAATTTTTACTTTAGCTAGTATTCTAAGTTAAAACTTGAAGAAGTAAACGTTCTTTTATTGCATGCATGTAGGTAAGAAATGCGAAATCTAAAATTCTGAAAAGTATTATTTATTTACAAGCTAAAAGTTTAGGAAAAAGATGGTACTATAATTATTCTGAAAGAAAACTGCATTCTTAAAAATTAAAATTACTTTTATTTATTTTAAAAATGGTTTAAAAAGATTTCGGTTAAAATTGAATTCATACTGTGATATTACATTTTGTCGCTATATATATATATATACAGGGTGATTCCAAGGTCATGGGACAAATTTGGAGGAAACGTAGTAAATATCAGAACACGCCTGCCAACAATACTTGCCAACATCCTAACTAATATTCCACAGTATTATTAACCCCATCTTTTTTTCTTTTTTAATCGTAATTGCATTTGGAAAATATTACTCTGGAAATTGACTGGTGTAGAAAAAAAGGTGGGATAACAACACTACGGAATATTAATTAGGATGTTGGCAGATATGCTGCCAACATCCTATTGAAATAGCGCTAATGGCATGTTTTAATACTATATTCGGCGTGAAATTGCTGACAGAATTTTTGAAAAATGGACAAATACACTAAGCGACAAAAAAAAAAAAAAAAAGCCGCACTTGGATATTTTCCTTTTCACTTTCTACAACCACTAATTTTATTGTTTAAAAAGCAAATTTTCAAACAGATTTTATTATATTGTCCTCCACATACTCTTTATCATTGAGTGCAGTGTTAAAAACCAAACATAATTGTCATGAAAATTGTAATTTTAGAAATTATTTCAAAAATGGCATGGATAAGGCAATTAACGATGTCACAAAAAGTGTTAATTTTAGAATAAAATCAAAAAATACTTTAATACGTGAGATGGCAAAATAATTAAATTTTAACTAAATATTAGTAAAATGGTTTTTAGAAAGATATGAAATTTTTTGGCCGTTTACACTGGAAATTTGGCTTTAGGCAGCCATGTTGCTCATCCAAGCGAGATGACCGTAAGTTAAAACTTCATTGCTTTAAAAAACGTTTTGTATTACATTTAGAACATAAAAGAGATTCAGAAAAAGTGTTTAGCAGCATAATTTCTTTAACTACAATGCAGCAACTACTAAACAAAGCAGGTTTAAATGACAGGAAATTTGAAAAAATTCCATTCTTAGTGAAAAGAATTAAGAAAGCAAGACCTCAGATGGCTAAAAAAATTAAAAAATGATTAGTTAATTAATGGGCTGAATTGGTTCTTTCTGATGAGTCAAGTTTAACTTATTTTCAGCTAAAGAAAACAAACAGATCTCACAACGAAAATATGACTGACTTAATGAAAATCGCACTTTTAAAACAATAACTCATTCTCCGTATATTATGGTACGTAATTTTTCAAACAGTCGGGCAAATTTTTATGCTCAAGGGATCAATTAACTCGAAATAAAACACAGACTTTATAAAAGTGGTGCCTGATCGACTATTTTGGAGGTTTCTTGGACATTTCTGCAAACAGCATTTCAAGAAGATAATGCACCTTATTATGCGGGTTTGTGCAGAGCCTGATTAGGGGGGAAGCACACATTATCTCCGCTCTCACCGGAATATTTTTACAATTATTTTTTACTTCATGTCATAGAAATTCCACGCTTTGACGAGGAAATGTTTTTTATAAAAAATGAACGGTGTAAAACAATCCAATTTACGCACCGTTATTAGACACCATAATTTTTTTTAAAATAATTTTTAATGAGGATTTTCTGTTTATTATAGGGGGAAAGTATTTGTTAAAACATAACGGTGTAAGTATAAATAATGTGTGCTTCCCCCTTAATCAGGCTCTGGGTTTGTGGTAAGTGTATTCCCTTCAAATTGTCAAAATTCCCTATCCATTCCCATTAGAATCTATAATTCTGTGAGTAATCATATCTTTTTTCACTGTAAGTTAAATCCCACAAAAGATATAGTAGAATTCCTTCTTTACCAGACATGGAAATAATCCTAATCGCGACCCGCTCAAAAATGTTTCAGGCGGACAAAGGGGGGGGGGGGGAGGATTCGAAAACAACTTTGCCAGAATTAGAAAAAATTATTTGTGATATCTTGCACATTGAAATTTCTGAGATTTATATTAAAACACTGTATAATACTATGCCACTGTGCATTAAAGGAGTAATTCCATATAAAGGTGGAATTAACCCAATACGGAATATATATTTTTAATAAAAAAATTCTTAGATCTAACAAATAAATAGTTTTATTTCATATATTAAAATATAACTTGTTTATTTCACACAATAAATAATAATAGAATACAAAGTGTATGTTTATTGCATTATGTTTTAAAATGACAGTTTTATCAAATTCTTATAAAGTGCTTCGTAGAGAGTAATAAAGAGAATTATTATATCGAAAATGTACACAGGTATCATTTCATCCCATTGGTATTATGCAAACAAAACAGTTTTATTTGTTTCAACCCTTAGTTTTAAAGTAATTACGAATAAAAAAGGTATAAGTCATTTTTCTGCAGTGCGGCTTTTTTTTTTTTTTTTTTTTTTTTTTTTTTTTTTTGGCGCTTAGTTTACATATGGAATAATTATATTATATTAATATTTTTACATATTTTAATTATAAAAAGGATATTATAAATTCATAGTATAATAAATAAAAACATTGATATAATAAATTTATTTTAAATATAAATTTAATGTAACGGAGCGAAGGTTAGAAAAAATATTTCCTCTAATTAAATTTCCCTGATACATAGTACCAAAACTAAAATGTTTAATAGATGCTGAAATAATGTAAAATCGTAATTCTTGAATAATAGCAGCACCACCTGTGTACTGATAAGTACGCAAATTGAACCTCTCGGAAAAGGGACTGTCGAATAGAGTGGAGACACGGATCGGGCATAGTGCGAAAGATGAGACGCTGACAAATGCAGCGGAGACTCGAAACGTAATTTTGGGTGATTTCATTAGACTTTGTTTAGTTGTTATTTTTAAAGTAATATAAAAAATGTTTATTCATTTACTTTTTGTTCTTTCTATTTCTTTTCTTTTTTGAAAATTAATTTAACTATAGTGACCAGCGAAGCGGTCAGATTCCTAGCAATAAATAGAAAACTTTGTAAATAAGCACAATAATTGTAAAAAAAAAAAAAATAAATAAATAAATAAATAAAAATACTGAATCGGTTGTTAGAGGTTGAAATAACACGACATCCCTTCATTAGTTGAACAATAGGCATGAATGCAGCAATACACTTTTGCTGCACTCGTGCCCACTTTGTTAGCCTGATGAAGGGTCATTATATTATTTCAACCGGAAACAACTCTTGCAAGATTTTTGGAGTTTAAGGTGTTTCCTTACGACGTTCTCTGTACTGCATACTTGACTATAACAATATTTTTTCAATATTCTATAATCTTCACATGTAATATTATATTTATATATATAAAATAACTTAAGAAAGTTACATATTTAGATTTTAGCACTTTGACCCTTTCAGTCGCAGTGTTCCCGCTGATGGAAAACCTAATTTTAATTCTCAAGTGCAAAAACTCATCCCGGAAATTTTTTAGTAAACATTTACATTTATAACATAGCAGAAAAGCCCCTTTTTTTAACGTGAAAATTTAAAATTTCTTCTATTTTAATTATGTTCGTTAATTCCGGTGGCAGTGTAATTTAAATGATCCGAATTACCTTGCACCGCAAAGGGTTAAAATACTGCAGAATAAATTGAAATGTTGGGATCTATGCAACTTTTACGAGTTTTTGTTGTCGATAATGTTTACTTATAAAGTGATTTATTTATTAAATTAAATATTATTTGAATTTCATGAGGTTTACTTACAGATGTTTCAAACCGAAAATTTCTCGAAAAGGAACAATGCTAATTTTTAAATATTTATGATCAGCTATGTGTCTAAAAGCCATTTTAAAAATAAGTTTAGTAATTTTTAAAATAAATTAAGTAGTGAACGTTAAAAGGTTAAAAGGAAACATAATCACCTTAATTCTGAAAAATGTAATTTAGAGAAATATTTGCACTGAAAACAGAAAAGTATACCTATAACAGGGGTCTTACTTTCCGCCCCTTTCTTCAGGGCACTCTCATAGATGAGAAATTTTCAAATTTATTGCTCCCAGTATCTTTATAAAATAATCTCTACCCTGTATAATAATGATACATTACTATAAATATACCAGAAGTACTTCTGCATGGAATTAGTGGTGGCAATAAAGACAAAAATTTCTTATATGTGAGACTGTCCTGAAAAAAAGGGCGGAGAGTACGACCCCTGCTACAATAGAGTTGCATTTAAAGAAAATGGATCAACGAGGGTTCGTACTACCAGCCCTTTTTTCAGGACTGAGAACTTTTTGCCGTTTTTGCCACCACTAATTTAATGCAGGAATTGTAATAGCATTTTTATAGTAATACTTCCCGATTAAATGGGATACCTATCATCGTATAAAAATAATGGTATCAATAAAGGCGGAGAGTACGACCCCTAATCAATTGAATATTTCTCATGCTGTAGTAGAAATCCTAAATTTATAACCATAGTTTTTGAATCAAATACTTGTAAATCGTATTCAAAAGTAAATACGTACAAAATCAAATTAAATGTTGGATACATAGAAAAAGCATTAATAAAATTAAAGGTATCACAACCATTGATATTATAAAATTTTCCGATTATTGGCATGACCTATCTCACTAGCTTGTTTTGAAGAATGTTTTAATTAGCTATTGCGGATGACGTACATCCGGCCCATTTTTCAGGTCACTTTCAGGGATGAGAAATTTCGCCTTCTTTGCCACCACTATTTTCGTACAGAAATCTTTACCATATTTTTATAGAAATTTGTCTTCATGAAATGGCACAGAAATTATTTTATAAAAAATAGTGGCAGCAAAAACAAGCGGAATTTTTTTTTTATTTGAAAGTGTCCCGAAAAAATGGCGGAGAGTAGGACCCTGTCTAATGGATTGCGATTTAACAGCACATCTTATTCAGTATTTACATAAATGTTTATATATAGTACAAAACAGCTTTATTAAATATTGCAGCTTTTTCATAATATCCACTTCTTAAAAGCGCAGAGGTGCCAAGTTACTACTAACGAAAAATCAATTTCATACCACAATAAAGGAAAAGTAAAACTTGTCCTATTAAATTGCAGATAATAATTACAAAAGTATTAACATTACATCATGATTTCGACATCATCATACTGTCCATCATTTGCAATGATGTTATGGGTTCCCATTGGATACACGTCTCGATTACTTCATGTTCGTATTCCTGGCACTCTGAACAGCATGCTTGCCAACCATCTCATTATGAAGCGTAGTACTTTTAGTCACCGCCTTTTTTTGTAAACCAGTAAATTTTTAGAGTAATTTCATTCTTATTTAATCGTAACACTATTTGGAGAGAATTGCTCTAAATATAAAGTGGTGTGGGAAAAGGGGCGTATTTTCAAGGGGCGTTAACAAGTCTACGCTTATTAATGAGATGGTTGGCAGTCCTGGAACAGCGACCATTAAATTTCTGATGAGTTAAGGCCCGCCCCTCTGCCCTGTATTCGAGGCCTCCGTAGCGCAAAATTTAAGCAATATAATGCACGACCGCAAGTTGTTTGTATTGTCCGGATCTTTTTTGATACAGAATGTCTTCGACTGTTGCTCTGGCCAGCGCGTTCTCCTGATCTCGCACCAATGAAAATGACTGTTTATTCATTGAAAAGCGACTGGCCCCGCACCACTCACCAGTAACTTCGATCGATGGATTGTGGCATCGTGTTGAAGCTTCGAGAAGTGCTCTACCCGTACATGTCATCCAATCGCTGTTCGATTCAATGCCTAGGCAGATATGTGCTGTTATTGCTGACAGAGGTCGCTGCTTTATGTACTGTTTTCTCAGTACATATTTTTCCAAATTTCCTGAAATTTTAATCAATTGTTCTTCCTACTATAATGTATGTGTCCAACAAATTTCATTCCGTTATTATCATTCCTTCTTGGTGCTGCATTTTCAATGTGGAGGAGTGCGTAATAAAATGTGTAAATTACTTTTTTTTTGCTTGTTTGTTTGTTTGTTTAACACCGGTAAGATATTTAAAAAAAATTCAAATCTATAATTACATGTTACAAACATACCTAATTTAACTTTCTTAGCATTAGTTTATTTATTGTTTTTGAAAATGAAGATGGTTACCGACTGATCTTCAGAATCTGAAAAAAAAAAAAAAAAAATCAGGGTGCTCATAAGTGAAGTTCGTCTATTCAGAAATCTCTAGAGTCGTCCGAATAAGAATTTCACTAGTACGTTGCACAAGTGTAATTGCCAACATAGCACTTTTTGTCTACCGAAAAAAATTAATAGAAATATTTATTTTATTTAATCAGTCAACTGTAATGGTTTTCACTGACAAAGTAAAATAAAAAAAAATTATTAGAATTTTCCAGTAGCCGAAAAATGCTAAGGTGACAACTATAAGTACAAATGATGCACTCTGCGGAAAAAGAAAGTTCAATTTTTCTTCAATAGGTTGTGGTTGTGCTCTGAAAAGTAAAAAAAAAAAAAAAATTTACAATTTTCGTCAATAGGTGACACTGCGCCAATAGCTAAGTTGATTTTTACAGATTTTTTTTTTTTTTTGTGTGTGTGTGTGTGTGTCTGTAAAGAACTAAATATGCTTTGTGTATTTCTTCTGAATTTCCTGAATTTCATAAAATGATTTCCTGAATTCCTTCTGAATTTGCAAAAGTTGCCAACTGTGAAATACATTTTTCTTTATTTTGTTTTTCACAAAAAAAAAAAAATTGCAAAAATTGCCTTAGATATTCTCGCATCGCCACCTATTTACGAAAAAATTAATTTTTTTTTTCTCTTTTTTTCTCTGATCACAGGACTTGTACTACATATTAATGATTTTTTTTTTCCTTTGGAACCATAGAACCGGCGAACTTTAATTATAACAATCCTGCATATATACTTATTTCATGTAGTGTGTCGAGAATTTCCTAGCACTCCTTCCATCGCTAATGTAGGCTAAATAATTTCAAGATTAACCGTCGTCTTGCAACTTTAGAGGAAGTCGCAAACTGTAATCGACGGCTACGGCCCTTAGCTACAAGCGGCACACGCAATGCAAATGCTGTAATCAATAATTAAACCTTGGTTTTTCGATCCAATTTTAAACTTTTCATTGTCAATTACCTTATCTTAATTTTCCATGTAGTTTACTGGTGTCTTTGATTTTTCTTTTCTTTTTCTTTTTTATTCTGGCTGTCAGGTGACACTGTCAGTCAGCAGGAACATAACTGCGCTTCCTCTAGTTCCATTTAGGTGATTACTTTTAATAATACTCGTTTTGGTGTAGGTATGCTCCCGTTATGTGCAGCTTTAATTGTCAGTGTCAGTATAGAAGACAGAATGTTGTTTTCAAGTTATGGTGATAGACCTGCTAACTATGGTAGTTTATCCGTAATGGTATTAAGCCCCGCCTTTTTTTCATACCAGAATAGTTGTAGAGCAATAGTCCTCTTACTTAATCATGAGAACATATTGCTATATATTACTCTACAACTATTCTGGTGTGAAAAAAGGGCGGGGCCTAATACCATTACGGATAAACTAACATAGTTAGCAGGTCTATGGTGACTATGACACTAAGTGTAGCCCAAATTTAAAAAACAAAAATAAATAAATTGTTATTATTTATATTTTGGAAATTATTGTTAACACTTTGCCGACCGATCGGGAAGATCTCCCCGTTTGGCAATAGCTGCGTTCTTTTGAGAAACAGAGTAAAAATTCTTTATGTTTGTGAACTCTTTAAACTTCTCTCAAAAGAACGCATCTAATGTAATATAACGTAACACTGTACGTATGGTTTTCAAAATATTTCCAATATATTTTGATGGTCTTGCCCGCGTCGCTTCTTTGCTCTCACTAAATTATCGCAACAGCTATTTAAAAATAACAGAACGAGTAAAAAGTTATATAATAGAAAGTCATCACAGCCAGTGATGCTGATAAATATTTCATGCAAAGTAACAAGTCTGTGCAGGAAATATAGAAAGAAAGTAGGATGGTGCAATATTCAGTTATTATTGAGCTGGAGTCAACTGTAGTTCTCGAAGTACGATTTTTGCATTGAAAAAAAAATCAAATTTACGTCATTTGAATTAAAATAAATGGATTGTAATTATAGCATCATTATTTTGTTTTTTCGAATGTTGATAAAAGCTTTTTTTTTTTTTTTTTGCCTATGTTGGGGGATTCCATTAGTTTTAGCTGTTAAAAAATGCGCAGTGGCTAGCTCATACTCAGACGCAATTCGGTCGGTCGGTAAAGTGTTAAATGATAACTGATAACTTAGAAATCGTTTTTCATTTAAGAGCAAAATGAATCGCCATTTCGTGAAATTTAATGAGCTTTGTAATATACTGATGCACGTATTTCCATATCTCGAAGCTTTTTTTTTTCTCTGAAAAATTAGTATTAATACTCCCGAATCTAACCTTTTCTATTTTTTTTTTTTTTTTTTTTACTGCGATAAATTAAGCTTAAGTACAATCATGCTATTAAATTAAAAAAAAAAAAAAAAAAAAAAAAAAAAAAGTTGGCAGTAAGAAATCTCTAAGCTCTTGCTTTCCCGTCTAAAGAGAACAACATATTAGTCAGATATGGCGTAATTAAGCATAATCGTTAAATAATGTTGATTGTATGAAATAGGTCATGTAAATGTAGAACCGTTTTTGAATAAACGTCTGTAACAGCATGAGTACCCCTAATACAGGGGTCGTACTTTCCGCCCTTTTTTTAATACACTCTCAGAGATAATAAATTTTCGCCTTCTTTGCCACCACTAATTTCATGCAGAAATACTTCTGGATATATTTATAGCAATGTGGCATGATTATACTATTACAGATGCGCATGTTCATATAATCTGCGCATGATCATATTATTACAGATCATTGTGTAAAAATAGTGGTAGTAAGTAATAAATTAAAAAATTTTTCATTCCTGAGAGTGTCCTCAAAAAAGGGCGGAGAGTACGACCCCTGCTAATATACAAAAGATGAGTGCTATTTTGATCATTTTGCCATTTAACCTGGATATGACTGCAATACGAAAGTAAAGCATAAATTCGTATAACAAACAGTGTTGCCAGATTGCGCGACCTTTTTATTCAATAGCCATCAATAATTTTTCGAAGTGCTATTTGATATATATAAAACGCGAATCGAATCGATGAATCGTCGATTATGTATATCAAATATCACTTCTCGAAATTATTAGTGACTGTTGAATAAAAAAGTCGCGAAGTCTGGCAACACTGATAACAAATAGAAAACATGATAGGCATATATCACAAATTGCTATAAAAAAAAAAAAAAAAAAAAACAGTTATTTCAGATTGAAATTATGGCAAGACATTTCATTAAACGAAAAAAAGTACTAACCCAAACAGTTTCAAAGCAACAACACACAGATTCAAAAAACGTTATGGGATTAAAAGAAGTGAAACAGAAACGCATAATAATTACTTGTGTGACTAGAATTTCAAAATGGAAAGAAAAAATATTAATAATAAAGAACAACTACTAATAAAAATAATAGAAAAATTTTAATTTATAAAAAATTAAAATAGGAAATAAAAATCAAAGAGTTGGAGAAAGTTATGTAAATCATTTCTAAGCATCAGATATGAAAGAAGTAGAAGAAAGATCTTTAATAATATTTTCGATTTTTTTTATTTATTTATTTAAAAACCTTCATGATAATCCAAAGGAGAAAAGAAAAGATTTTCGCTGCAGGAAGGTCAAAACAATGACCATAAGGCCAGTAGTTGGAAGCAACAAACGATGTAGCATTCCGGTCAACATCCTAATTAAACTATAAATCGGAAGATTTTTAGCACACGGCCTTTCTTCCACACCAGTTTATTTTTAGAGTAATTATTTTTAAATGTAGTTACGATTAAATAAGTATAAAATTACTTAAAAAAAAAGACTGGTGTGAAAAAGAAGCGAGTACCAAAAATCTTTGGCTTATTAATGAGATGGTTGGCAAGTATGATGTAGAGATGTCTACATAACTATATTACGTCGGTGCTAATTTATATTGTATTTCACACAGCCAGCGCCTAGTTTAGATTCCCTGCTGGTCTATTGGTCATTGACTTTCTTGGTCATTGATTTTCTTAAAGCTAATGCATTTTCTTCTCTTTTTTTCTTCTTCAAATTTTGATATGTATGAAGCTATTTACAATTTTCAAAACTGCAAAAATCATGTTAATTATCTTACTTCTACGCCTTCATATCTTACGCTTGGAAATACTTTGTAAAATTTTCTCTCGGTTGTTGCTTTTATTTCTTGTTTTATTTCTTGTACATTCTCTTCTTTCTACTACTTTATTAGTATTTTTTTTTTTTTTTTTTTTACTTAATACTTTTTTCTTTTCGTTTTTAATTATTTCACGCAACTACTTATAAGACAAGTCTGTTTTATTTATTTAAACAAATCACTTATCTAATTTCGTGAGTTTGATTCTCCACTTCTGACTGTTTATTTGCTTAATGAAAGGTTGTGCTTTTTTACACAAATCAATTGTAACAAGTTTTTTTTTTTTTTTTTTTTTTTTTTGTGCTTGCATACAAAGTTTCTTAATTATTATCTTTCAACAGCACTCTTTCATGCATTTTTTACTGGTACAACTTCATATTAAGTCGAATAATGTAGCAATCAACACAACTTCAAAAATAAATTTTATTTTCATTGTTAGAGAGTTTAAATATTTATATATACACCAACATACCTGCCAACAAACTAATTAATATTCGGAAGATTAACAGTATCCGCTTTTTTTTTTTTTTTTTTTTTTTCGCAGCAGTCTTTTTTTAGAGTATTTCTTTTCTTATTTAATCGTAATTACATTGTAGAAAATTTCTCTAAAAATCAAATGGTGTGGAAAAAGGGGCGAGTTTTAGAAATCTTATGGATATTAATTAGTAGGTTGGCAGGTATGCACTGAGAGACCAAAAAAAAAAGTCACAGTTGTGCATTTTTAGTTTTTCTTTCAAAAATCATCAATTTTGTCATTTAAGTTTAGGGATGAAGAAATACTGATTTTGCCAGATATTGAACATCTGGAGCTCTAATGCCTGTTGGATACGGATATCTGATATTCGGTTAAATTACTATCCATATCATGCCTATTTTGAAATGATTAAATTGGTCGTTTTCGAAAGGAAAAACAAAATAAAATTATCCAAGTGTGGCCATTTTTTTTTCTTTTGTCCACTTGTGAACAAAGATAACTTACTGAGAAAATATGGATTTTTTTTTCTGTGTGAACAAAATTACGTGCTCCATGCAAAAAATATTGTAAATATTTTTTATTGTTATTAATGATATTTTTGAGGACTCTTTATGGAGAAAATGGAGACACAATGCTTTTCTGTATGTCAACAAATGATATTTTATTCGATAGCATTTGCGTAAACTGATATGTATTTGAACGTAATGATTGAAAGGTAGTCTAAATGTGCGGATCAATCTTTCATACATTTTATTCTCACATCACACGCTTAAATGATAAAGATATGATTTTTACACATGTACTTTATCTAACAGCTACTCACATTCCAAGCTTAATGAAAGTTCTGAAGGCAGGACCAAAAGTTGTTTCTGTAGCAATAATTTTTCTTTCCATGAATAACCAATCACACACACACACATATATATATATATATATTATTAATTAAATAAGGTAAATGAGTAATTCAAAAGTGTTAGTTCTCATGATCTAGAATATAGGAAATTTCATTTAGAATCTTCTAATGAGTTTTATGAATCAATACCTTGGTCTATCGTAAGATAAATTTTCCTTTAAATGTGTGTCTTTGTGATAAAAATGTAAGCTTGAACATTTGCATAGTTTCTAAATTTAAGGTTCTTTTTTAAAGAAAAAAAACACCCCTAATTTCTAATAATAATTATAATACAATTAATTACAGATAATTTCTGGTAATGTGTTACAAAAAATGTCTACTGAAAATTAGTAGTAATGTATCTTCATGGGGAAACTGGTAGGCATGATAACTATGCAATTATATAAATTTCATTTTTTTCATATGTTGTAGGAATATATCACAAACTGAAACACAAGCTGTTTGAAATGAAAAGATGCATTTTAACTTAATTCTTAATTTGAATTTATGATAAAATGTACGTAAAAATAATAGGGCAACTATATGACTAAGATACAATTAAAATATACAAAATATTTCACAAACATTAATTATGAAAATCGTGAGGAATAAATACGGAAAAATTGAGAGTATCAAATTCTGTAAAGTTATTTAATACTAAAAAAACTATCCATTTTTCTTATACATTTTTAATATATTTAAAGCAATGCTTCAGTCTTCATCAATAATTTTTTTCTCCGTGAGATAATGCAGAACTACCATTTTAGTATAAAAAAAAAAAAAGAAAAACATGTTAAAAATTTTCAATTTCAAAATTTATTTAATAAAAGACTCTATATCCATATAGTTCTCTATAAATTTAAAATTCCAAATAGAATTTTTTGTCATTAATGAAAATTACTTTATAATCCCCATCAACATCAAGGACGATAATTGTAGAAAATGTTTGGTTTGTTCTTTTAAATCTCAATTTTTACTAATAGGAAAATTTATGTCTTCAGTCTAATTTTTCAGTGACTCATTTTTATTTAATAAAATGTAAAAAGTCATATCTGAAAAAAATTACTCATTCTTTGAAATAAAAATTTATTGTAAATCAGTTTTATCCAGATTATTCACCAGAAATTACGACACGTCAAATAGGCTATTTATTTATTTTGATCTAGTTTCAAAATCGGCCATCTCCAAAAAATAAAATTTTCCAGAAAAGCTGATTTTTTGCCACATTTAGCCAAAAGAAGATTGGAACCCAAACTCTTTAAATTTTTAGTCATTAGAGCAGTAGGTTTGGAAGTCCGAAGTAAGGTAGTAGGGGTATGTGCAGCGGAAGGGTTATTTAACCGTTTGCTCTCGAAGCCTTTTTCGCACAGGTATACCAACAATTTAATCCTATTTTCCAGACATTTGGTGATCCGCATGTAAAACTTCCTAATTTTTCCGGTACTCATGGAATAATTTTTTGAACTAGAAAATGCTTCTTAAAAGGGCGTAGCTTGAGAACAGAATTAGAATTGTGTAAGAAATCTATTCAAAAGTATAGAAGTACAGCAGGGTTTGTAGTTTCCGCCTTTTAGCTAGTCTAGCTAAATCTAATCTATCTAATCCAGCTTAATATAATATATGACTGCCCGTATGTTATGCTGGGCGTGTAATAAAAGGCTAGCATAATGCAAGTTTATACCCCTTTTACGAAGTCCGCGCCTTCTTTTTTGTCAGTGGCCTCTTTTATGTCGACCACTTTGTATTTTCCAAATGTGCGGGCCTGACGTATGATGGAAAATTAACGTTTGCATTCGAAACTTCTTTTAGTAAGCGTAATGAGGTACCCGACAGTTTTAATTAAAAAATGGAAAATATAAAACATAAGAATTTTAAATATAAGCATTTTATTTCTATATTTGATGTATATTTGCATATTACAAACTTTATATATGAATATTATGATTGTAATGTTCCATTGTGTGATATTTTGCAAAGCATTCTTCGCCATTTACCAATGGCCTAGGCAAACAACGCCCAATGACACTTAATAAAAAATGTAGGTGGAGACTCTTTCTTAACGAAGTATTACACCAGTTATAGCACTTTTAGTTGTAGAACATTATTGGTGGATGTAAGATATATAGTAACTTAATTGGTCATGGCGCCTCTCGAACGACGTGCGAGTTGAAGTAATGAATAGAATGTCGCCTGAGAGGCGACGTTCTTGAGCAAACGGTTAAGTTCTTATTTTCGATTTGTCCGCCTATGCAGCTTACTTTGGAGTTGGCCGGTTTTGCAACAAACCAGAACTTAATTTTCGCTAAATTTAATGTGAATATTGCTTCTTCAGGATTGCAAATAACCAAAATGTTTTGCCCAATTAAATTTTATTTTAAAACAACCGATTTCTGTTATCTGATTTAAAAAAAAAAAAAAAAAAAAAAAAAAATATTTGATTTTAAATAAATAAATAAATAAATAAACTGCTATCCATAACAAAAAATAGCTCTAGATAATTATGAAAATGTATCACAAGCGGTCCCAAATTCATTAATCACGAGCTATTCTTTAATACAGCGGGAAATCATTCGAGCTGTAAACCAACTTACATAAACAATCGCTGTAACCAGCTGAATCGTCATGGGTATATTGTTAAATTTATAACATAGAATGGATAATAATTAAATTTATAACATAGAATTAATCAGAGTATGCTAACTATGATGCTATTACGTTATTAACTAATAATATGTTATTACAAAGTGATAGTACATTACCTTTGAGCTTTGGCTTTTTCCTTTCCACGTCGTAGTGTTCCGTTCCCTCTTCCTTGATTGATTAGAAGATACTTTTTCCACAAATTTCTTTATAGTCGAAGGGAACGCGAAATTCAATTATTAGTAGCTTTGTGTACCAAGAAAGAACAGTCATAGGCGAGAGAAAATAAGATAACACTAACCTAATCAACAACTGTCCTGTTCCTGTCGTGATTTCGCGATATGGAAATGACAGGTTTTGAAAATCACCAGCCTCAGGATTTGACTGGTTTTGCAGCACATCGTGATTTTCTAACGCAAATAACAGGGGGAGGGATCGGCTTTAGCATGGTTTCTTGTTTCCAGATGGTAGAAGCGTTTACTTAGGGCATTTACATTGAAAAAAAAACGCATTTTCAGAATTTAAGGTGTTGGCTGGTTTTGTAACTAGACGACACATCTAATTCATGTAAATGAAAATTATGTAAATGATATTGTATTTTTAATTAGGATTTTGAAAATGTTGCATCGTAAAGTTCTTGCAAATGGCATATAAATATTTTTAATAATTTAATGAAACATCCTTGAAGCCGTCTTTAACGCCTTGAAGGACCAGTGGGATACATTATATATCTAATTCTAATTCCCAACTACAAGATTTCATAGCAGAATTTTCAACAAAATTTAACTTATCAACAAAAAAGAAAAAAAAAACTTTTTTTCCCGTAAATTCTAGTTGTGTTTCATAATAAATGAGCGTAATTGCGTAGAGCTTTAATGGGTTTAAATATAGTTTATCGGGGGCATTAAATTTAAAATGCACTATACATCGTGCAAAATATGTTATGATATTTATTTTGTAAATATTTCATCTATAAACACACACATGAAAAGCAAAAATAAAAAAAAAAAAATGTGAAAAATATGCAATTGTAAATGAAAATAATGGACTTTATAACATAAGGTAAACTGCATTGAATTTAAACGTTAAAAAATAGGATAGAAAAAATTAATCAAAAACAAATACTCTTCAACCAAAAATCTAATGCTTACAATAGTCCAAACAACAAGAATCTCTGAAGGGAAAAATCAATTCCTTTACATCACAAGACACTTATAGTTATTAGGTATTGTGAAAGAGAAAGCTTTTTTTTTTTTTTTTTTTTTTTTTTTTTTTTTTTTTTTTGTACTAAGAAAATAAATAACTTAGAAAGGCTAACAATCATTTCTAAAGCAATAATGAAGTTATATAAATTGATTTCAGCGGACTGAAGTAAAGTATCTTGTTCAGTTAATGTAATAGTTTTAGGAAAACAAAGATTTACTGTATATGAATTATATATAAATATGAGTTTTAATTTAATATAAAAGTCATTTTAAGTTATTTTTTTTTTTTTTTTTTTAAATAGGTTTTAAGATTTATCCAAACAGCGTTACATCATCGTTTCCCTTTTCGTAACATTTGGCTCAGTTATTTTTAGGAGCTTTTTATGGGAGATTAGAATAAAGGAGTTGCGACTCTAAAGAAAACAAATAGTGAAAACTTTTATAAAAACTTTTTTAAATATTTCACATAAAATACAGATTAAATAATCTTCAGAGACACAAAAGTATCAGTTGCTTTTATTGAGGAAGATGCATAATTTGGGCAAAATATTGTTTAAAAAGTCCATAAACATACCTGATAACATTTATAATTTATGCTGCAGTACTGTTAACCCCGCCCTTTTTTCACACCAGTGTGATTTTAAAACATTTTTCTCCTTATTTCGTCGTAATTGCATATTGGAGAAAAATTCTCTAAAATTCATGCACGTGTGAGAAAAAGGCGGAACTAACAGTGCTCCAGAATAAATTATAAATATTACCAGCAGTATTGCCAGACCTGGCGGAATTTTTTTTTTAATAATCACCAATAATTTTTAATTGTAACGTTTGCCTAATCACTTCGAAGATTTATAGTCTATTATGTATATCAAGTATCACTTCTCAAAATTATTGGTGATTATTGAATCAAAAATCCGCTAGATTTGTCAACGCTGGTTACCAGATATGCATAAACTCAGTTTGATGTGACGAAATACACCAACGTATTTTACCTTTACTGCAATATGTACGTGCCAAGTCTCCGTTATTTTCAACAGAGACATCACTCTGGAAAGTTTTTATAAATATTTTTCGATTATTTAATCTGACGTATTCGCGGAAAATATATGCTACAGATTCTTTTTTTAAAAATACTGGTTGATAAATATGATTTAAAAACTAGTTATGTTGTCAGCTATGCTTAAGTTTTATCCTGTTAAAGAAGAATTCCAGATATAATTACATTTTCTCAAAATTTATAATTTCTGGTATGATTTCTTGAGTTTTCCGCTCTAGTATTTTAATATATTTTAAGCCCCTATGTTTTATGCTATATATCAATTAAAATATGTATTTGGGTATTCTTTTGATGGTGAGAAAAATATTTTTATTGCAAAAGTTGTTATAACAATAGCTTTCAATGCTTCCAGTTTTTTACTCCACCTTAAGACGTTTTGCTTTTTCTAAAGACTAAATTTCTGATCTGAATAAAACAATTAAATAGCTGTTTTATAGAATGCTATGAAAATTCGGAAGAATTATCAGCTATGTTATAACTGTTAAATTTGGCAATTTTATTTAAATTTCCTTCAGCAGCATAGCGACCAGCTATAGGCCAGTCATGGTCTCCTTTAAAAATATTTTCCCCTTCGTATGGATGTACCACGAGTTGTGCTTCTTCTGTCTCTGAACTAGGAGAGTATCTGTACAAGATACTTTGGTTCATTACATAACCACGTTCAGTCCAGTTACAATATGCAACACTTTTCTCATCATATTCAAAATTTTCGGTAATCTTTTTTAGTTCCTTACCTTCCATCTATTCGGAACATAAATCACTTAGTTTCTAGCATGTATATCAGCAACAACCGAACAGAACTCCCTAAGTCCTTTAGTAGGATGTTCAAAAACAGGGGCGATTGCATGTCAGCTATAACATTCGCCTTTCCAGGTGTATATTCTATCTTTATGATTAATTAATGCAGTTGCAATGACCATCTGGCACTTCTTCCAGATGGAGACTTAAAGTTCCTAAGCAATCTTATGATTGACGGTTTGATGCCGTAGTCACTTTTGTTCCATCTATGTATTCTCGTAAGTTATTAAGAAACCAAATTACTACAAGTGCTTCACTATTAGCAATTGATAGTTACGTTCTGCAGAATTTAACAATCTACTAGCATGCTCAATAACATCCAATGAGCTTTCTTTCTTGGAGGAGAAAAGCTCCAAAATCACAGTTACTTCCATCGGTTCGTACAATAAAGGATTTTGTTTCATCAGCCTGTTCCAGTTTTGGTTCCGAAACTAAGCGTCTTTTCAAAGTTTAAAATGCACTTCACTCGCACTCCGTCACCACGTAGCATTCTGTTTAGTGAGATTAGTTAACGTCTAGGACTTTCGCAAACTCAGGTATCTATTGTTGATACCACGAATATGTCTGAAGAACGACTACTGTTGTTTAACACTCCTAGGAGAAGGAATTCGAACGAAGGCTTCGAATTTCTCAGGGTCCACCTCAGGACCATTAGGGGTAATTCAGTGACCAAAATATTTGATTTGATTATATGCAAAATTGCATTTTTCTCTATTTGCTGAAAGTTTCCATTTTTCAATTATTTCAAAGATCAGATATCTGTTGCCCGGAAGTTGGCGACAACATGATAATGTTATCCAAGTAAATGAGCATATTCATTTCTAGAAGACTTTTCGAAAATTTTCCATTAATCTCTGAAAGGTTACTAGCCCATTACGCAAATCAAAAGGCATTATTCTGTAGCGGTATGTTCCTAATGAACACAAGAAAGCTGTTTTATCAGGATCAGATGCATACACATTTACCTGACAGTAACCAGAGTGTAAGCCAAGCGTAGATATAAATTCAGTACGTTTAGCTATATGCAAAAGATCGTCCATCCTTGACAGAGGATAAGAATCGGGTGCAGTCACAGAGTTAAGTTTACTATAATTTATACAGAGTTGTACACCACCATTTGATTTAAGGACAAGAACGACTGGTGCTGAATATGGTGGTTCGCGCTCCTCAGTGATTCTTTTAGCATGAAGGTAATCTGAGTTTTCAATAACCCTTTCTTCATCTGTAGCAAGCGATATGAAGTGACTTCTCCCCGTGACTGAAAGATTCTCTCATATTTACAAAGCAAACAATGACAAAATTTTCTGTCTTCACTTTTATATTACAAATGGATATACATTATAATTATATTCTTTCTAACCAAAGTAGTTGTATCCATAGTATATTGATTGTACAAATACGAATAATGTGTATATTCTTAAGAAATAAATAACATACAAATTGCGAAAGAAACGCCCACTGGCGGAGTTACATATTTAATGAAATTGACAATTTAATGTTCTTTGCTTAATTTAATGGATTTTTATCCTATGAATAACTAAAATATTGTGACAGGCCAAATGATTTTTTTTTAAGAAATAAGTAAAACATTGTAAATATTTAGGCCTAATGAATTGTTTTTATTTGAGAAATAACTGAAAAATATTTTTAAGCATTGAGCCCAATCAGTTGTTACATAATAAATAACTGAAAAGAAGAAGGATGAGAATACGTTAGCTACGGTCCCACCAAACATAATTGAAATAGAAGAAAGAAAGAGGCAGAAGGAAGAAAAAAAATGTAGACAAAAGCTCACTTTCATGAGGGGGGGTCATGTCTTCATAAGTAGGGTGTCAAGTCTCCCTAGGCTTATGGACACGTGACCTATGTGCTGACTTAAGGAATTTATTATTATTATTTTTTGTACATACCATTTCTAGTAAGAACTATGCTATCATTTTTAGCCACAGTATGTACAAAATAGCAGATTATTTGCTCATATTTATTATTCAGCTCCAACTGTTATACAAAAAATATGAAAAATTAAAAACCAAAAACTGGGTCAAATCTCCCTAGTTTACCCTATCCAACAAAGTTCGGTTATTTTTAGCATATGAGGTAAGAAGACTAAATTTGTAATAAAATTTCGTCTATGAACCTTGATTGGCACGTCAGCACTCAACATTCTAGATATAGTTTGATGACCATCATCTAATTGCATAGTGAGTTCTCAGTCCTTAAAAGTTTGACACCTCTTCATCAAAAATTCGTACAAGATTCAGAGAAGAACGTACAGATTCGTACAAGAGCGACTGGCACCGGTACCAGTATAAACAGTTCCAACTGCTTCGAATATGGATATGTCTAACAAAACAATTGGAGGCGGTGAATCCAAACAAATGTACATAGATACAGAATTGACTTAAGTTTGCTCTTGTTTAAATATAGAGCAATTCTAACGTTTCACCTACGGTTTCCACATCCGTAACACGTCAACAGAGTTCAATCAGCTGGTTTTAATTTTATTTTAATTTCTAAAATCCCTTAGATTGATAGTCTGTTTTAGGAAAACTATTCCCATAGCCACTAAATTCCTTTCTAAAAGCGGAAAAATGCTTTTCTATCATTTCTTCGGATATTATCATACGCGTCCAGCTTTTCAGCTGATTCATTTGGTGAATTCCAATCCTTCCATTCATCAATAAATCGGTCTCTTATTTCAGGCGTGTTTTTTTTTCTTTATTTGGTTAGACATTACTAAATTTTGAAGACTTTCAAAGTCTTTAATATCTAATTCTAAAACCAACCTTCAAAGTGTGCCCTGAATTCAAAATAGAAATTTCGCCACGTATTCTGAGATATGATTTCTGATGCTGACAAAACAAATGCGTCAATTTGTCAACAGTAACCTTAAATCATTGTAGTAGCAAATATTTGTATATATTCGTAATTTTCAGCCTGATCATCTGGTTTTCAAGCAATATGTTTACCTACATCTATTGGCAAGACACCCACCAACTAAGCAACCCATTTAGAATTAGGCAACTTAAAAAATTTCAATTACCTTTCAAACAGATTTAAAAATAAACCCATATCATCTTCCTTGGAATTAAAAATTTGCAAAAGTTTCCTTAGTTCTAAATTACTGTTTCCACACAACTCTTATTAACTACGGTTTGCGAACCCAATTTCTGCGCTTCGAGTTGTAACTTAAGCCTTTCTATTTCAAAAACCCTGTCATTCTCTTCTTGAACGGCTCTCGATTTCCGATTCTCAATTAAATTGACAAGATCCCTTTGACAAAGCCTTCATCATAATTATTAGACTTTAAAATTAAATTTTTAAAGTATATGATTTTTAAATCTGTATCACACTCTCATTTATTTCGTAAGCGAAAAGTATTAAATCTTCTTTTTGTGCCTTTTCTAAATAAGCCATGGAGGGAAAATTTCATTAGCCTAACACGTGTAACTGCCTGTTAACCATTCTCCTTTTCTACAGTACTTAAATCAAAATACCAAAATAAATTTCACTAATTAGAATCAAGTTCAAGCACAGCAAAACTGGTATCTTCCAATTACTGCTGCATTAAATTTAAAACATATATGACAACTGTAAGGTTGAGACCATGGAAGGTCACCACAGTTTTAAAAGTGAGTTGCAGCGACTCCCGGTGACGCAACAGATGGGAGATTAAGAAGGTCGACGCAAACGGTCGACGAAGTTCCAGATAAGGTCGGGATGATTTTGCGTTAGCATAGAGCTGCAACGAAGAAAGTAACTTTCGGCGTGTGAAGTGGATATGAACAGGTTTTTGAAGTTTTGCTAAGTGAAGTGATTGGAGGTGGTTGGATTAAGAATAAATATCGAGGTATTGTGGTAGAAACTGTGGTGTGGATGAGGCTAGAATCTGATTCTAGTGCGAAGTTATCCGATACTGGAGTTTCTAAGTTGGCGAGTGTTACGGTGTGTAGACAGATTGGAAGTTGCGAAAAGGCATTGAACGGTTAAGGGCATCCTGTCGTCAACCTTGAAACGAGCGTAGTTCAGCTTGTCAACTAAGAGCAGTGTTCTCTAAATCTCTACTACTTCTGCTGTGTGAGATTTAAATTCTATATTTCTCTAAATTGCTCATTTATTTGATTATTTGATTGAGTTCCGGGTACAAATAATCCCTCCTGATTTAAGTTCAAATAAAAGGCTTATTTATAACTTATAGTCAAGTCTCGTGCTCTTTAATTATCTATCTAGTTAATTAGTTAAGTAATTAAGATGAAGTTTCCAGCCATCCAAATCCCACACAACATATATGACAACATACTTCACAAAATTATCACAAATTCATTTAAAAGATTTTTTCATATCAGTAAAATTACATTTACACAAATACCAATACTTTAGCAGTAAATCCAAAATATATGACAAACTTAAAATATATTTATATATACTTCAAGTGTAATATATGCATATGGAAGTATAAAATTAAATTTTTCACCAATAAGTTTAAATTTGAAAAAAATTATAAAGTTTATCCATTAAAACATAATAAACAATATATAGATGCAAATCATATTACTTAAAATAAATATTAAATATCAAATATTAAGTATCAATATTTAAATATTATATATCAAAACAGTACTTTGATCTGCGAAATTTTTTAACTGTAAAAATAAAATAAACAAAATTTAGTAACTAGAATTTCACTTAACTGCAATGTGTCTATTTTCATAAGCCAAGATTTAAGGAAATTCTTTAGTCCTTTAAGTTCAGCGCGGAATTTCTACAAAGTATTTTAATTTCAGCATAGAAGATTTTAAAAGTCCTTTAAATTCAACAGCATTTCCAATTAAACTCAGATTTCTGTCGAATACACGAAGCTCAATTGTCCAGAGGCACAACTGTTGGAAACTTCAAATGCACATTTTTTTTATTTTAACTGCAAACTACTTTAACATCCTTTATTTTTACTAAATAAAGTCATATCTCGTTATTTTAAATAATTCAGTCTTTAAAACATAAAACATATTATCTAAAAGGTGAAATTTTCAACTTCAAAGTTGCGTTACTTTTCATAACAATCAATTTACTGAAATACGACCATGTCGTGAGTTCAGAACGCATGATGGGCGTCATTTGTGACACATTTCCATACTTGCCAACCATCTCATTAATAACCGTACAGTTGTTAACGCCCCTTGAAAAAACGCCCCTTTTTTCACACCACTTTATTTTTAGAGTAATTCTCTTCAAATTGTGTTTCGATTAAATAAGAATAAAATTACTCTAAAAAATGACTGGTGTGAAAAAATAGGCGGGTACTAAAAATTGTACGGTTCATAATGAGATTGTTGGCAAGTAAGCATTTCTTGGTTTTACAACATAAGTATTCCCTAAAACACTTATTTAAAACAATAGATACAATTAAAATCTTAGAATGGCACCTGCACACGCTGCATTGCGATAAAGCTTTACAAACCACAGATTATCATACAGATAGGACAGTGAAGCGAAAATGCGAACCAGGAAGGTAGTAGTACCACCAGTGTAAACACAGAGGAACTACATGTGTTATATCTACATGAATAGCATCTTTGATCGAAAATTGTTTTTCTATTTCGCGAGTTGTTAGTAACAGGTTAGTATGTGAAGTTTCCTTTTTCTCCACTTTCTATTACTTTTAAATTCGCAAAATCATACTCAAAACATTCACAGCCAGAGCCTGATTAAAGGGGAAGCACACATTATTTATACTTACACCGTTATTTTTTAACAAATACTTTCCTCCTATAATAAACAGAAAATTCTCATTAAAAAATATTTTAAAAGAATTCTGGTGTCTAATAACGGTGAGTAAATTGGATTGTTTTACACCGTCCATTTTTTATAAAAAATATTTCCTCGTCAAAGCGTGGAATTTCTATGACATGAAGTAAAAAATAATTCTAAAAATATTCCGGTGAGAGCGGAGATAATGTGTGCTTCCCCCTTAATCAGGCTCTGTTCACAGCTACTCTTCTAACAAATAAAATTAATTTTCATAAAGTTTCAAAATATATTTTGTGAAACACATTCGTATTCAAGTACAACATATAATAACAAACTGTAATTTTCAAATAGCAGAATGAAATCTGAAATATTTAACATTGCTTGGTTTAAATAAGACAAAATGCTTTAAAATGAAATAAATATTCTTGGTTTATGAATATTTTCGAAATTTATTTGCTTGATATTTAATACTTGCTTCTTAAAATAAATTGCTTTTGACAATTATGTTTGTAAACAATAATAAACTTTCCAAACGAAAACATCAATACAATGGTTGGTTGGTTGGTTGGTTATTGGCTTTAACGTCGCACTAGTTCTGCGCTATGAACTTAGATACAAGCTGGAGAGCTCGAGAAACTTACAGCCGTTGCCAAGATGGTCACTGCATTCCAATTTTAGTTCCGTTGAATATACGGGAATGTATACCTAATAATTTGTGTTACAAACTAACTGTCGACGAGTCAAGAGACTCCTACGGAATACAACCGGCTAAATAGCTGTCGAGATATTGTACCAGAAAAGAGGAATAACTCCATCTCTTAGTAAGAAACGTGGTTAACCGTTGTTACAATATTGGTTTACAGCAGTTTATAATGTTTTAATCAAAGGTAAAATTCTCCATTAAAAATAATATTTTCATTTAACAGCTTTTCTATACAACTAGCAGGCTACGCCCGCTTCGCTGGTCACTATTTTTAAATGAATCATTATAATTAATGATTTCTCAAAATTGCATTAATTTTTATCATGTGAAAAAAAAAGAAAAAAAAAAACTCTGATCGGGAAAAATGTCGCACCGGGTCCCCACTGCCTTCGGCAGCGTAGACCCGTGCGCGATGCGCACGCGCGTATTCCTTCACCACACTTATGATTTCTCAAAATTCCATGTTATTACTCATAAACTTTTATTCTTAAGAAAAGGAATTAAAAAAAAAAAAAATCATTTCTGATCGGGTAGACTCACACCGGATCCCCTCTGCCTTCATCTCACGAATTCATATATAAGCTCGCTGCGCGCGCGTATTCTTTCACACCCTTACTGTCCCGCCTTAATTTTACACTTTCGAAAATATCCTCATTCGACTCGTAGGCACCCAAAACCTATATATACCAATTTTGAACGGTCTAACTGAATTTCTAATTTTTTGCCTCCCTTTAGGACACCTTAAAACATATAAATCAGGTGAAATCTCGAATAATTGCGATTAGCGCCCTCTATTGGATAAATTTGATGTAGGTTATTCGATAATATAAAAGAACTTTAAATTATCTTTCGAATGATGTATTAAAAATAATTTAATCATATTCTGAATTCGAAATATTGAAATTTAAAAATATTACAGCGCCATCTGGTGGTAGAAAATTCTGTAATCTACTGTTCAATTCTAAATCAACAAAGCTTTCAAATAATGTATTACTTATAAAATTATTTTATTTAGTAGTTGAGATACAAAAGAAAAACCTAATCAGGACACCTTAAAACGTGTAAATCACGTGAAATCTCGAATTCCATTATCTACGGTAGTCGGTTAATGGAAGGTGACAGAAATTTGTGGCGTCTACTCTTGAAATTCATTCAAATTAGTTTCAAAATGACATATTACTTTTGAAATTATGCTGATTAGAAGCTGAGATACAAAAATGATATAAACACTATTATAAAACGATTTATGTCTGACTTTTTCGTGGTTTTCTCCGAAACTTGGGTAATTCCGGGCTAAATACTGTTAAAAATCCATAGTATGAAGTGTAAAAGGAGTATCAGAATTCGAAACTCTGCAAAGTATAAAATAATAAAGGCGTTCTGGGTTTTCCGTTGTTTTCTCCGAAACAACCGTTCCTTTTCTACGTTTTTGCCCCTCCCCCCCTTTCCGTCCCTTCTAATAATTTTACACTTGAAAATATCCGCAATCGATTTATCTTTCCATAAAACCTAATAATACCAATTTCAAACGCTGTAACTCTTTTTTTTTTTTGCCCCTTCGCCCCCCCTCCCCCTCAAGCACTTCCTAATAATTCTACACTTTCAAAAATATTCAGAATCGAATTATCGGGCGTTAAAACCAAATATTACGAAATTTCAACGGCATATCTCAATTTAAAATAGTGCAAAATATAAAACAAAATTTAATCTAATTTTTTTGTTTATCCACATATTTTCATGAAAATTGAACATTAGCTTTATAATATGCTGTCTAGGCCGAATATTAATTCAAATGTAACGTGAATGAAAATTTGAAAAAATTTGAAAATTGCAATGTTTCCCCCCACTACAAAACACGGGACATCTTGATCGGTTACAATCATTTCCTTTTTCCTGACAGACGGTCGTCTGGCATTTGAAATGATGTTGCCACAAAAAATTCTTACTTTAGTTAATTTTAAAAAATCTAATTGTTGTACCGAAAAGCCGCTTGCACACTTAGATTCAGAAAAAATGCCCCTTTCATCATTCCCCCTTTCATCATTCATTTGGTATCGAAATCGTAACGATCGGACAAATATTTCTTCTAATTTATTTCCCACTTTTTCTGCTTTTAACTCCGTTAAAATATCTTTTTTTATCCAATGGCGGTGAATTCTCAGTCATTCAGATCGCTTTTAGATTAGACATGAGTGGACATTTTAATCAATATCTCCAAAACTAATTAAGTTATAACTTTCGTTTTTGCGGCGTTGAGTTTCTCGGGTCGTAAACATTAACCGTGCCGAATTTGGTCCCGCTCGGTGAAACGGCCTAGGATTCTAAAGCGCACAGACAGACACACACACACAGACAGACTCTGCTCTTTTACATATATAGATTATGTATTTTTGACACTTTAACGCGAATCATAATCTCACGAGGACGAAATTACCGATTCCCAACTGCAAAAATTCCTCCTGGAATTCTTCAAACAAATTTTCCTTTAATAACTGATCTGAAAAAAGACAGTTATTTATTTTCTTTTAACCCTCTGAGGGGCAAGGTAACTTACACACATGTAATCATACCCTCCAACATACTAATTAATATTCGGTAGTATTGTCAGCCCCGCCTTCTTTTTCACACCAGTATATTTTTAGAGTATTTTTCTTCTTATTTAATCGTAATTGCATTTAGAGATTATTACTCTAAAAATTTATTGGTGGGAGAAAATGGGCGGGACTAACAATACTACGGAATATTAATTAGGATGTTGGAGGGTATGCATGTAATGCTAGATAAACCATAAAATACGAACAAAGTTATGAAAGAAAAAATAAAACCCTTTTTTATGATAAGTAATAAAGGTAAAATTCTAGTAAAAAAAAAAAAAAAATCGGGATGAATTTTTGCAGTTGGGAATCAGTATTATCATTCGCGTGGCGAAAACTCTGCGAGTTAAAGGGTTAACTTTATTAGTAAATTCTGGTGACTTTCCAAAATAAATTTTCGTAAGTACCTTACACCTCAAAGATTTAACAAGATACTTCGGGTTAAAAATATTTAAACTCAATATAGATATTTGCCTGTGATAATAAATGCCATAGCTGCAAACTGTTCCAACTTTTAGATACCGTTTTATATATAGAGAGAAAGTTTGACTTCTTTAATACATACAACTTATTAAAATACTACAATCTAATGGTTGGCATCTATGATAAATGAAAATATAGACATTTGATGTTTATAAAATAAATAAATAAACGAATAAATAAATACCTATATCTTAGAGGATACAGTTAATTTTATTTTTAAATTTCCTTTCAACAATGTATCCTTTCCATCTCTGTTCGGGAAAAATTATTCTTTTCCTGAAAAAAGAGACTACTTGAAATGTTCACCACATCAATAAAGTAATAAGAAAAATTGCAAAATGCATTCACAATACCTGGAAAATAAAATGCGGGATTTGAAAATTCCGGAAAAAGTATGAGCGGATTTTTTTTTTTTTTTTTTTTTTTTCACAACACTGCGATTTATTTTTAAAGTATGAGCAGATTTTTTTTTCTTTTTTTAGAATGAAGCTACAAAGTTTTAAGTTCAAGCGAGTTAAAGCGAGTTAAGTTAAAACGAGTTCATAACATTGTTTTTTAAACTTTATATAAAACGTCATATATTTATAAGCAATAATAAGCAAAATGATATAGTTTATTTTCGGCAACATGACTTCAAAAATTGAAGTTAGTTAATTTAGATAAAATTTTTCTTTAAAAAAATCGAGAATTTTGAGTTGCTAAATATAATGAAACTAAATGCATTAGGATAAAATTTTTATTATAAGTTTATAGCTGCACACTTGTACATTTTTCTTTTACTACCCGAAATTTTTTATAGAAATTTTTCATAATCTTCTTAGCAGTTTCTTTCGGTTAAACATGAAGAATTTTTTTTACAAAGAAATAGTGGTGATAAAAAACCGTACAAGTTGGAACCAATGTAGGTTTATATTAGGAAAAATACTTTTTAATTTCTTTGTTGAATTTATAGACATTCAAATATATATGTATATTTATTAATTTCTATATACACATACCTGTCAACATACTAATTAATATTCCGTAGTGTTGTTAGTCTCGCCTTTTTTTTTTTTTTTTTTCACATAAGTAAATTTGTAGAGTAATATTCTCCAAGTGCAATTACGATTAGATAAGAAGAAAAATACTCTAAAAATACTGCTGTGAAAACTAAGGGAGTTCTAATCATACTACGAAATATTAATTAGGATGTTGGCAGGTGTGATATACAGAATACCGATTTCTAAATCGTCAAAGATTAGCTAAAAAAGAAATGAAGTATCATGCAATTTTTAATAATCCTTTTTGCGTATTTTTCACAACATTTAGACCAGCATAAAATTTCAAAACTTAACTAATACTCATAATGGTAATAAACGTAAATTCATAATAGCAAATACTGGTGATTATTTTCTCAACTATTTTTGAATAAAAATTTTGACTTATTTAAATACTAGCAGACTTTGCCCGTTTCGTTGGTCACTATATTAAAATGAATTCTCAAACTTCCATATTATCTTCAATAAAATAACAAAAAATAAAAAATAAAATTTACTGAAATCAGTCGAAATCTACGTTAAAGTACCCACTGCGTTTCTTAGTAGTTTTCCTGCTCGCTCGCAACATGAGGAGTCCGGGTCCTCAATGCATTTGGCAGCAGTGTTGCCAGATTTGGCGTATATTTTATTCAATAATCACCAATAATTTTTATTTGTAACGCTTGCCTAATCACTTCGAAGATTGATAGTCTAATATGTATATCAAATATCCCGTCTCAAAATTATTGGTGATTAGTGAATAAAAAATCCGCCATATCTGGCAACACTGTTTGGTAGCGATTTACCCCCATTTTACTTCCCCACTCCCCGGGGAAGTTAGAAGTTTCGCGAAATTCCACCAAAGTGCATACTGCGTACATTTAGTCAACACCCACGCAACAAAATTTGCCATTCTAAGGTAATTTGAAGCAGAGTAAAGCTTGAAAAAAAATTTTTTTACCCACCCGCCTCAAGGGAGAGAGGAATTTCGCAAAATCTCTTTAGGACAATTCCATGAAAACTGTAACGTCAGTTACACATAGAGATAATTCTTCTTTCACCAATATATTCTAAATATAGTCACTCTCCTATTCAATCACAAGAATCACAGCAAATGTGCCGTTAAAATTTCTGTATGGTGATACTGGCGGTAGAAAAAGAAGAAAAATTATCCTTTTGTGTGACTGATGTTACCTTCTTCCATGGAATCACCCTTTATAGTGCATGTTACATATACCTAACAAACCGACACATAAAAAAAAAATCGCTTTTCTGAGATAATTTGGCACAGAGTTATGTTTGAAGGAGGGAATTTCCCAAAATCTCTTTAAATTACGTGTCTGATACGTATGACCAAATCGCACATAAAAAATAGTTTTTCTAAGATAATTTGGAGTATATTTAAGCTTGAAAACGTGTTTTTTTGCCCCACCCAGCCGTACAGCGGGGAGAGGGTCGAGTGTATTTTTGTAAAATACCTTTGTAGCGTGTTTATTGGATACGCATAGCCATTAGGCATATAAAAAACATGCTTTCCTGATATAATTTGGAGCAGAGTTACTTTTTAAAGCGTGTTTCCTCCCGACTTTAAAAGAGGGGAGTTTTCACAAAATTTCTTTAAAGTGTGTATTGGATACGCATAACCAACCCACAAATAAAAATTAATCTTACTGAGATAATTTGAAGCAAAGTTACGCTTGGAAACGTGTTTCTTGCCCTACGACCCCTAGGTGGGAAAGGGAGAGAATTCCATAAAATCGCGGTACAGTAAGGGTTGGATATATTTAAAAAAGGTTTTTTATAAGACTATTTAATAAGTTTGATATATTATATATCTCAGGACGAAAATGCCATTATCGCAGTACAAAACGAGAGACAAACAGACAGCCACACAAACACACAGAACCCAAAAACTTTTTCAGTCTTCACTGACTATTCTGCAATTAAAAAATAACACCGACTGTTTATTGGACCTGTATTTAAACGGAAAAAGCAATTTTGCATTTCGTGAAATTTATAAAATATTTTATATTGAAAATTTTATTTAATTCTTCATCTATCAATTCTCTTTCAAATGTTTTATTAAGAAGACAGTTCAATAAAGTTTTAATATATTCAAATTAGATATTTAATGAACACGGATTAAATACATTATTCAGGACTCAATTATGTGATAAGAAATTTGCCTCTTGTCTGTAATTGAAATAAAACGGATTAATTAAACTTCTTAAAATGATAAATATGTTTTTATATTCCTAGAAATGGTTTTCAGCAAATGTTTTTCTTCAAATTATTGACCACAATCTGAAAAGTTATTTTAAGGATGATCTTTTTTTTTTTTTTTTTTTTTTTTTTTCTTTTTCTAAAAGGGTTTGAAAGATTAGGATTATTTTTCGTTCAAATGCAGTCTGGATTTTTTTTTTTTTGTTGCTTCTTTTCTTAAATTCTGACTTGTAAAAATGTAAATCCAAATCTATTCTTCACATTCCTAAAAATGAATAAGAGATGGTGAATCTTATATTACATACCTGGTAACAGTTATAATTTATTCCGGAGTATTGTTAGTATTACCTTTTTTTTTTTTTTTTTTTTTTTTTTTTCCCACATTACTATTTTTAAATCAATTTTTCTTTGTAATTACATATTGTAGAACATTTCTCGAATAGAAATATAAAGAAAAAAAAGGTTCTCTATTGGAAAACATTTTTCTTTTCTTAATTAAAATTTTTGCATGTAAACTCTATTTTTGTAACATAACATCATCAAAACGCATTAACAATACTTGAAAATTTTCAATAGTTGAGCACACGATGTTTCAAAATACTTCAGTTTATTATGATGAGTTCAAATAGAAATGGTATTCCCTATTCACCTACTTTTCCCTATATTTTACTTCATAAAAACATAATTACTTTTAGGGAAATATTGAAACTATCACTTAAATCATCAACATAAGAAAAATGCAAAATAATTCTACAAAATAAAAATAATTTTAATTGACGAAAATACAAAATTTTTTAATGTTTCAACACGATACTTAATAGGAGTGATACGAATCGTATATTACATAGAATCTTCGAATACCAATCTTCACTTTATTTAATTTTAGAAAAATCTTACAAAAAATTTCTACTCGAAATCAATGGTTGTGAAAAATGTAAACTGTATATAACTTTGTTTTTGAAGTTTATAAAAATCATTAAATTGTTTTTATCTTTTTTACTTTCTTTCGTATTCAATAGAAGAAAAAATTGGATTCATAAAAGTTTTTGACTTCAGGTTTTCGATGGATTTACAAGTTCTGAGAGGTGCAGAACGCGGTTTCATCATTTTTAGAAAATGTCTGTGTGTGTGTGGGGGGGGGGGGACAATTTTTTTGTGGCCCATCCCATCCACTATTGCACAGAATTATATATAAATTTCTATGTAGATGCACCTTGACATAAATTAGTGCCTGTCAGTTTTTGATGTCAATCGCTCAGGAGTTGGCGCTGCGATACAGCGATTTTCGCAATTTCATGGAAGGCTATATTTTAAGAACTACTGCACAGAATTTCATATAAATTTATATGCAGATGCACCTTGACATAGATAGTCTATCAATTTTTAATGTCAATCGCTCAACAGGTAGCCCTGTTATGCAGCAATTACCGCAATTTTCCGGAAGGCTATATCTCAGGAATTACTGTACAGATTTTCATATGAATTTATATGTAGATGCATCTTGACATGAGTTAGTGCTTGTCACCATTTGGTGTCAATCGCTCAAGATTTGGCGCTGCTATATAGCGATTTTCGCAATTCCAGGGAAGGCTATATCTCAGGAAATGCAACAGAGAATTTCACATAAATGTATATGCAGATGCACCTTGACATATAATAGAGCCTATCAATTTTCAGTGTTAATTGCTCAACAGGTGACGCTGTTCTACAGCAATTTCCGCAATTTCAGAGAAGGCTATATCTCAGGAACTGCCGAAGAGATTGTCATATAAATTTATTTGTAGATGCACCTTGACATAAAGTATTGTCTATAAACGTTTAGTATAAATCGCTCCAACAGGTGGCGCTGTTATAGAAAGATTTTCACAATTTCAAGGAAGGTTATATCTCAGGAACTACTGCAGAGAACTGCATATAAATTTACATGTAGTAAACAAAACTTGTTATATAAAAAGATCATTATGAGACATTATGCTGATTCAATTTGAGAGGACTGGCGTTGTTATACTGTAATTTTTCCTAGGAACGGGAAGGATGACATCTGCACAGTAAAAATTCACTTCCTTTGGACATTTAGTGCAGTACCTTTCTGAGAAGAAAATCGTCTGCATTCATAATGGATAAAAAAAATAATTAATTTGTACTGTGTGAATTTGTACAGGCAAATACACAAGAAAGTTTTGTGGTAGCCACAACATACTAGTATTTCCGTTATTTCCTTTACTATACATGTAAAATAAAAACATACTTTTAAATACTTCGAGTAATCTTATGTTATTTTAAATGCAGTTTGAAAAGTGCATTTAAAAAACAATATAATAACTTAAAATTGCTTTTACAGGAAAATCTTTTATTATTATTTTGATTATACGTGTATAAAATCCGACAATGATGAACGATACCTCTTAACGCTTAAAAGTACATTATGAATAATATGTTCTTACCGTTTTGGTTAAGAAAAGCAAAATATTTCATATATATATATACACTTTTACAATCATAGAATTAGTTCCATGTTTTGATTTATGAAATTCTTCAGAAAATGTTTTTTCCAGATGGATTCCCAACAGAAATATTATGATATAAAGTACTTCGTCGAAATAAAAGAAATGTTAAAGCAGAGTTTTTATATTTACTTTTATTAAAAAAAAAAAAAAAAAAAGGTTATAACATTTTCTTCTGTAAAAGTTGTAAAGAGTCTCATAAATGTTTTTTTGTAGTTGTATTCTTTACTTCCGTTCTTTTGTCCATTTTCCCATTTCTCACGAACATTCATCTGCAAAACTAAAGAGAAAATTTACACAAGACACTTTTATATCACACGAATAAAAAAAAAAAAAAAAAAAAAAAAATAGATATGTGGTACCTGTCGAAAACACATTATTCGTATAAATCAAACATATGGTATTTATTTAAAGATTACAAGTTTTATTATATTATTATGTATCTCTTTAAAGCAGCCTTATTTTATTAAGTTGCACACTTAAAAATATGTGTAAAGTAAATCGGATAAAAGCTCAAAAAATATTCCACTGTAAAGAAAAGTATGTTTAAGTATACATGGTATTATAGATAATTCAGTGACATTTATTTATTCATTCAATAATAGAACAGCTGCTAGTTAGCATATGTGGTGCATTAGTATTTCTCCCTTGGAATTCGTAAGATATTTCGAAATTATAGATGATCCAATCAGTGTTGCCAGATTAGGTACTTTTTTATTCAACTAGGACCAATAATTTGGAGAAACGATATTTCATATACAAAATAGACGATTAACCTTCAAAGCAATTAGGCAACTGGTACAATTAAGATTTAGTTGTGAATATTGACTAAAAAAAGTCCCCAAACTGGCAACACTGGATTCAATTACCCAGTTAAAATTCTCATATCCAGGTCCACTGTTGCCAGATTTTGCCTCATGTTTATTTCGCTTCACTTTATATATAGAATAATTTTCAACAATATATAACTAAGTTAAAATAAGAAAAAAAAATACGCTTTAAAGAAATTATGTATGAAACAAAGGTGTGGCTAAAAATGCACCGGAATAAAATAAAATGTTGGCAACTCCACCTCAATGAACGCAACAATTTTCTATAGCAAACTTCAGCAACCGTTTTCAGTGATTTACTTCTAATAAATAATATAAAGATATCTGTACAAAATAGTGGTATTTTATAAAATTTTTATTGAAGTCAACGAAATAATAAAATAACAGACAGCTGTTGCTGTTGCATTTAACGTACCGCCATCAGTGCAACAAGCGTATCGTCATAATATACAGACGAAGGTGCATAGTATCGCACTCAAGCAGGTATCGTACTCAAAGCCCTTTATCAGGACACTCTCAGGGATGAGAAATTTAAGTATTTATTGCTACCACTATTTTCATACAGTAATCTCTGTCCTATTTAATCATGATAAATTTCTATAGAAATACCATAAAGATTTTCCATTTAAGCTACTGGTGACAAAAAAGGCGGAAATTTCTTATCTCTCAGAGTGTCCTGTAAAAAGAGCGGAGAGTACGACAGCTGTATATGCTACTAAAACAGCTGTCTGCTATTTTTTTTTTTTTTTTTTTTTAATTTCCTTTGACATTCAAGATGTTGATTTACGTTCCTGTGTTCATTCTATAGGAGTATTCAATTAAAAATGCCTAATACCAGAAAGGTCAACATTTCAGTTTCATCCGGGGTACTGTTTCCGGGGCGGTCTTTTTTCACACCGCTTTATTTGTAGTGAACTTTTCTCAAATATGCAATTACGATTAAATAAAAAGAGTACTGTTCAAGAAAAGTTTTGTAAAAAAAAAAAAAAAAAAAAAAAAAAAAAAATCGGAAACTAACAATGCTCTGGAATAAATTATAATGTCTGCTGAACGCATAATTTTTTTAAACGCTTACATAGAACGAAGGTCATAATATATATTTACATACAACAGAGATCGAAACAGAGTCTAAATAAGAAAGGGACGCACTTCCAAGTCCATTTTTAACAAAAAATTGCTTTAAAATTTAAATACAGTGGAACCTGTAAAAGTGACCACCTGACTAAAGTGACCATTTGCCTGACTAAAGTGACCATTTTCCAATTTTAAACAGACTTTATAAAGTGACAACCTGCGTATAGTGACCATTTTAGCCGGTCTCTAGGGTGGTCACTTTAGACAGGTTCCACTGTAAATGTTTTTAGGTGATGCAAGTGTTTACTGCAGATAAAAGAAAAAAGTCTTATTTTATAAGTCATCGGCACCTATTACGCACCAGCAAAATGTGTCATGAGTAATATGTATTAGAAATAAAATTGATATTCCAATGCATGATACAATTCATATTTCATAAATAAATCAAAACATGTACTATAATATATATATATATATATATATATATATATATATATATATATATATTAAATTAAAATAAAATAAAATAAAACCAGCAATTCTAAATTTTGTCGAAATTAATAAATTAACTAGACAGGCATTTCCATAATCACTCCATCTCGAAAATAACAAGAGAAGCGAACGTGTTGTAAAAGCCGGGTATCTTTACTCTAAGCGATGTTTGATTTTGAAGTAGTTCTGAAATATCATAAAAGGCTTTCTAACATTTGAAATATTATGTAATCTTCAAATAGAATTCCTACTTCGAAATCCTTTATTCTACATTGACAAAAGTGAAAACTTTCAACTAGTAGTGCGAAATAAATTGTTTATGGCTTAACTACAGATTTTTAAGAGAAGTTAGAGTTTTAACATTCTTTAAATGCCGTTTTTAAGTAATTCTTGCTAAAAGAGATTTGAACGTTATTTTGTAAGTCAGTCATCGAAATTTTAAAGGAAATACTGTTAGATAAGAATATGAGAAAAAAAAAAAAAAGTCACGACAACTTACGTATTACCATATTTTCCTACATATAATCCGTAAGTCAGAAATCTATTTCATATTTTGTACATTTCATACTTGCCAACATATTAACACTTTCGCGACAGCTGACGTGAATTCACGTCATTTGAAAATCTGTAACTTCGCCAGTGGACGTTACTTTAGGTTATATAAGTTACATTATCTCTTAAATAATTATAAGATAAAAAAAAATTATATACCATGTTTTTAAATAGCTTAAACTTCTCTTTAAAACGCATTAAAAAGCTCCAATAGGCAGGTAATGGATTTGGCGCCAAATTTGACAACTTTTTGCCCTTGGCGACTTTTTTGGCGACTTTTGGCGAGAAAATTCTTATTATCGATATTCCAAAGATGGACGTTCTAGTGTGATTGGTTAAAGAGTTACCGGAAATTTGAATTTAAAAAAAGAAGTTGGTTTTAAAAATAAAATATTAATCCTTTCCGAACAACATATATTTGCATCATGAACTACATTAGCACTTTATCATTGTGTAGAAAATCTTTAAAATGATAACGACGTCAATTTTTGCCAAATGCATAATTTAACTTTTAACAATTTTTTAACACTCACGTTTAATTAAATGTATTTATTTTTAGGTCGAAAGAAAATGAACTCGTAATTTTTTTTTTTTTTGGCAACAATTAAATTATAGTTAATATTTTAATGGCTATTTTTATTGCTATTAGGAGCTTATCATTTTCACATTTTAATTAATTAAAAGAAAACTATTCGAAAATTCGAAAATCTGACTTCGAAGTATTGTGTTGTCACCGGGTTCTGAGCTACTGTGAAAGTTTCAAATGTCTAGCTAGTCGGGAAGTTAGTTAAAAATCGATTGCAAGATTTGTCCCTGACAAACACACAAGAATCGAAGTTAATAAAAACATGGTAAAATATACCCAATATTCACATTTGTGCAATCAATGCACTACGAATACAAATACATTAATTAGAAAGAGTATAATTGTAATGTATATTCATTTATATTATAAATATGAATACAGAAAACATTGATTTAAAATAATGTAATACAAAAGAACAACGCCCACAGGCAGAGCTTACTGTCAAAAAGACAAAAACATGCGGTTCATTAAAACCCGTTAGTAGTAGCTAGTTGGTCGATTTGCCGCCCATTCTTCAGTGTTACCAGATTTTTTTATTCAATATCCACCAAAAATTTTTAGAAGTGGCATTTGATATACATAAAACGCGAATAAAATCGAAGAAACGTCGATCACATCACTTCTGAAAATTATTGGTGACAGTGAAATAAAAAGTGCGCAATCTGTAATAGATGGCGCTGTCTATAGCGAGCGACTACTAACGAGTCAAGCTTATAAGAAATGTTGGGGGGAAACGTATTGCTACACGATTCGGAATCACATAGCAATGCAGAAACGGAATGCAATTCTAATGACATGGGGGATTGTTAGGAGTTATAATTATTAGAAAAGTCGTAACTTATTTTAAGCTTTTGAACCTTAAATGACATTTCGTAATCACCGTGTATTCATAGTTTTCATCCTACTTCTGTGACTGGCTGTTGATCAGTGTTGCCAGCTCAGGCGGATTTTTTATTCAATAATCACCAATAATTTGAAAAAAAGTGATATGTGAAAAACATAATGCACGATTAATCTTAAAAGTTATTAGGCAAATGTTATAATTAAAACTTATTGGTAATTATTGAATAAAAATTCCGCCAGATCTGGCAACACTGTTGTTGGACGTGACGGCCGTTAAATCCTTGACTCTCGAATACGTAAAAACATAGATGTCAATATTTTAATTTATTCCGAAGTACTTTTAGCCCCACCTTTATTTCGCACCACTTTATATATATATACATTTTCTCTAATAGATATCTTCAATAAAATAAGAAAAAATTATTCTTAAAAAATAAGTGGTATGGAAAAAAAGACGGTTTAAAAAATACTCCCGAATAAATTAAAATGCTCGCATCTATGGAAAAATCCACTAGATTTCACCAAGCCCTTGTTCTTTTTTTTTTTTTTTTTTTGATATTGCAGGGAACTAGAAAACATGAATTAACTGTTCTTAAATGGTAGCACATATAGTAATAACTCTAATTTTATTCATGCAGATACCTTATTATACATTTATAAGCAAAATATTTCATTCAAATTAATTTATCATTTATATTGGTTAAAATAGAAGAAATTCTTCTTACCTGTAATTCATATACTGGCAACCATTCTATTAGTTACGTTTTTTGTATAATAGTAATTATAATAATTTGATTTCAGTTTAATAGTAATTATAATAATTTGATTTCAGTTTAATAGTAATTATAATAATTTGATTTCAGTTTAATAGTAATTATAATGTTTTGATTATAATATTTTGATTTGAAAAAAATTCGTAATTGTCTTTGTGCCCCCTACATGTCCTGTGAGTTTGTTGCACTGGTAACGAATCATCCTACACAGACCTGCCAATAATCCTAATTTATTCCGTAATTGTGGTAAGACCCACCTTCTTTCCACACAATTATTTTTGAGAATATATATTTTTCTTTTTTCAATCGTAAGTACACATTAAAGAAATTCATTTTACAAAAAAATGGCTTAACAAAAAAGGTGTGCTAACATTATTGCGAAATAAATCAGAATAATTGGGAAGGCTATCAATATAAATACGTTTTTGGAGATAGCAGATTTGTCAACATTTTAATTTATTCCGGAGCATTTTTATCCCCGCCTTTATTTTTATATCACATTTTTTAAATAGTATTTTTTTTTTCTTATTTTAGCGTATATGTACGTCGTTGAAATTTATTCTATAAATAACGTGGTGCGAAATAAAGGCGAGGCTAAATATGTTCCGGAATAAATTAAAATGTTGGCAAGTATGAGGTAGTTGTATATAGTTGGCAATATTTTAATTTATTCCGGAGTATTTTTAGTCCCACCTTTATTTCGCACCATTTTGTTTTTAGAATACTTTTTCTAAAATATATAACTACGATAAAATAAGAAAAATTTACTCTTAAAAAAAAAAAGTGGTGTGGAATAAAGGTCGGGCTAATAAAAGCTGCTGAATAAATTAAAATGCTGGCAACTCTGTAGGTGTAACATATCATTCCACACCCATATGTTTACTATCTCATCTACGTTTGAGATGATGTGAATAAATGTATAGGCATGTATACATCATAGTTCGTACGACCCTTGAATTCCCTTGATTTTCTGCATCACTAACATTATATAGCAATTTTTGTTAGGAAAAAACCTTTAAAATCGTAAGCGAAATATGTATTGTATAAAAATACTTGTGGAAGAATACTTGAAAAAAGGCGTGTCCGTACAAACCGTGTAAATGTATTTAGCACAAAACTTTACGGACTATTTTAGCTTGAATTTCTCAATGACAAACCGTTGAGTATTCTAACAGAAGAAAGTTATTAAGAAATTACTGTTAAAATTTTTGCTCCAGTGTCTTAGGAGAAACACGAAATCTCTATATTATACTAATTTTATAAATTATTATACATAATAAATATAAAACAAGGGACTATAAAATATGCAGAGCTGCCAACCTAATCCGGCAAATTGTTAACGCCTATTGAAAAACGCCCCTTTTTCTACACCACTTAATTTTTAGAGCAATTCTCTACAAATGTATCTATGATGAATTAAGTAGAAAAATACTCTAAAAATTAAGTGGTGTAGAAAAAGGGGCGGTACTAACAATTTGCCGGATTAGGTTGGCAGCTCTGAATATGTCTCCATTTGAAAAAATTTTAAATATAAAATCTATAACAAAATTTTCTGATTATTTTTGTATTTATTAAATAACAAACAATTTCGGCAACATAGTCAGTCCTGTAACTAATTTTGTGATTACAGCACATAAAATTTCTTTCCTTTTTTCATGGAACAAATCAATTTTCTACAGAATCTTTAGGAATAAAATCTAACAAGCTTTTTTAGGGAGAAATGCACGAGGAATGCTAAAGAGAATAATATTTCATTTTCTTACGTATTCAATCATTTTGCTCTACCAGTCTGGTTTATTTTTATGGAAAGAATGTTGTTACATTTTTTAAATTGTAAAATAATTTACATTTATTGTGCTAATATATTTTAAATCAAAACTTGCAGAAAATTATCAGTTTAAATTCCTGTGTAACTATGAAATAAGTATTCACATGAATAATTATTAAATTTTATACTATCGTTTTGCAAAATAACCTTGTATTTTTCTCATCATTCATTTTAAACAAAAAAATCACTTTATTTTATAGTCATAAAAATAGGAATTTAGCGCTATAATAGTTTGTCTCGTGTGTTTTGATGAATTTATATATTTTGCGATTTTTGTAAACGACGTCCCGTTTAACGTTTAAAAAGTTTGTTTCGTTTAAAAGGTTTATCTACCTGATTATATGTATTTTTATTAAATTTTTGAGTTTCCGAAGAATTAACAGAAAGAATAGCATAAAAGTATCAATCTTAAATAAACTGTCAGATAAAAATAAATTTTGTCAGCAACATATAACTGCTGATTAGTGTTTGATGTGTAATCCATAGTACCAAGTCTCCTTATTTCAGCGGGAAACTTCATGCCAGAAATAATTTACTTTCTCTAAAGTTAATCATAGAAAGATAACAAGAAATATTTACTATTATTTCTAAGTTTGGAGGGGGGGGGGGGTTAAATATGATTGGACTAATATTTATCGACAGGAACATTCGCGTTCACTGTTAACCCTTTATTGGTCACGTGCAACATATGCCAGAAACTGGGTTTACGCGGAAATGGATAGAACGATTTTGATGAAACTTTGGAGTTACGTGTTTTTTGGGGTGCTAAATTGATTGGACTTATTCTCATCTTCAGGAAAATTTGTGTTCTATATCAACCTTTTATTCGGCGGCTTCACCATATGGCAGAAACTGAGGTCACTCGAAAACGGATATAAAGTTTTTAATGAAAATCTATGGTTACTTTTTTTTTGGGGGGGGGGGGAAGGGGGGGGGTAATCAAACTATTGAGGAAAAATAACGTTTATTGTTAACTTTGTAAGCATTGTTTGTAAAATATGGTAGAAATTAGGTTTTCTGAAAAATGGATATAAAGATTTCAACGAACGTTTGGAGTTAAGAGTTATATGGATTCAAAAAATTCGGTTAGATTTATCCTCATCTTTATGAAAATTGGGGTTCTCCGGTAACCCTTTATCTGTTGATTACAAAAAAAAAAAAAAAAAAAAAAAAAAAAAGCAGAAATTGAGTTTACTTTAAAATAAATGCAACAATTTTGATGAATGTTTGGGGTTAAGAGTTGTTAAGGATGGAAAATTAATTATATTCATTTTCAGGAAATCTTACGTTCGCTGTTACCCTTTTATCCACCGGTTGAAAAATATAGCTGAAATTTGGTTTACTAGTAAATATATATAACGATTTTGATGAAAGTTTGGGTTTAAGGATGTTTTGAAGTGAAAAATCGATTAGAATCATTCTTATATTGGGAAAATAATCGTTTGATGTTAACCCTTTCTCTCGTGGTTGTAAAATATGGCAGAAGTTGAGTTTACTCTGAAAAAGATACAACGATTTTAATAAAGATTTTGTGTCGAGTGATTTTTGGGGTAAAAAATCGATTGGACTAATATTCATCTTTAGGAAACTTCGCATTCGCTGCAAACCTATCTACTGCTGGTTGAAAAATATGGCAGAATTTATGTTTACTAGGAAATGGGTATGACGATTTTAATAATAACTTAGAGTTAAATATTTTTTGTGAAGACAAGCATATTTAACTTATCCTCTGTTGTTGTTGTCGTATGCCACTCGGAAATTCCGAGCCCGGTAGTGGAACTATCCGGATTAATTTGTTTTAAGGGATGATGGGTGCTTCTTCCGTTATTTAGGAGCGCCTCATAGGGAGGAAGTACAACTTTAGCTCCAGAAGCTGGTGAAAGGTGTCAGCACCAGCCAAACAACAAGAACTCGAATTTTGATCCGGATCAGAGCGAGTTAAACCCATGTTCCGGTACCCCCAGAGGTATAATTTTTGATGGGAACTTGGAGGACTTCTGCCTTCAAGTGCTAGTTGCTAGAATTTATAACCTATACCATTTACAATTGTTAATGGAATATTGAATAAGAAAGCATATTTGAAAAGATAAGGATGTAATACAGGTAATATTTATCTTTTTTATCCAATATGTTTGACACTTTGCAGTGAAAGATAATTTTTCACATTTAAATTACTCTGCCACCGGAATTTACGAAAAAAATTAAAAGAAAAAGAAATAAATGACTTTTCCTATTGTGTCATGAAAATAAAATTTTTCTAAAATATTTCTGGGATGAGTTTTTGCAGTTTAAACTTATTAACCCGTTAGTAGTCGCTAGTTGGTCGATTTCCCGCCCATCCTTCAGTAATGCCAGATTTTTTTATTTAATAGCCACCAAAAATTTTTAGAGGTAGCATTTGATACACATAAAACGCGAATAAAATCGAAGGAACGTGGATCACATTACTTCTTAAAATTATTGGTGAGAGTTAAATAAAAAGTTCGCAATCTGTAATAGGTGGCGCTGTCTATAGCGACTACTAACGGGTTAATTGGTGTCATAGCAGTGCTGACATTGCTCTTCAAAGGGTTAATTTTTTTGTTAAATTAAAGCGTTTTTATAGCACGTATAAATATTAACATTTTTGTTTAAATTTCATTAATTAAAATTTGTGTGTACGTGCATTATTATAACTTTTTTCTTTTTTTTATTTACATGTGGTAAAGCAAACCTCACAGAATTTTTCCATTTTTTTTTTCCAAAGAATTTATCTCTAAAAAAAAGAAGATGCTTTTCCTAATGCCTGTCATCCTCTCACAATAAATTTCTGCAAATCCATAATAGAAAAAAAAAAAAAAAAACAGCTGATAATTTATTTATTTTTTTTTTTTTCTGAAAGATTTAATATCACTGATTTTTGAATAGTAATTTTTGGGTTGTTTGACGGTAGAAAATAGATAAAAAATTGCATTTTTGATATTAATATTATTACTAAGTCTATAGTGCAGATGAAAAAAAAAATGACCACCAATAAAAAATAAATGTGTTGTGTAAAAATCAACCATTAAGATTTGAAAAAGTTATTCACTCACTTTTTCCTCAGTGAGATAAGAGAAATTCTTATAAGATTCTATTACATACCTACAAACGAAGTTTTGAAAGTGAATGTAGAACATATGTGTCGTATCTCTAACTTACTTAATTCAATAATAATAAAATTTAAAATGAAAATTTTAGTTACAGGGAAGATAAATATTTATCACAATTCCAATTAAACTCTATTAATTTCCAATAACTTTAAATACTGGAACTTACATCATTCGTAGGCATACTTTAAATATGACAAAACAAGTATATAATTACAGTTTTAATTTAACTTAATAAATAACTTTAAATATGATGACTTGTTATTCTAAACTGATGCATGATTTTTTATATAAGAATTTCAGTTACAGAGGAAATATAAATGTATTATATTTTTCATTAAACATTCGATTTTCAATTACTTTATTAAGATTTGATGTTATTCATAGATATGGTATTAAGGCTACACATTACTTTTTTAATAATTTAAAAATTAAACAATTCTCTACAAATTCAAGAAATAATTTTAACTGAGCTAGAAGCGCAGATGCCACCTTAAGATCGGCTATCGTATTCGTATTTCCGCGACGTAATCCCCTGTCGAAATTTTTGAATCCGATTCCAAGAGTCATTTGCGATCCCAAAAAAGATTACGATAAGTTCATGCTAGCGGTTTTCAGGGCTTATCGGAATAATGGCGTCCTATCGGAAAGTTTCCGCTAATGTCAACATTCCAATGAGTTGGTGCTAGATCCCTCAGTAATACTTCCGTTTCCAGTTTGCGCTAAGGATATGGAAGAATAAAGTATTATCCTTCTGGAAACAATATTTTGAAATCGTTAGAGAAATTTTCTGGCATAACAACTAGAAAAGAGTGGATCACAGGCACTTTTTTGTTATAAAAGTCTAATATTAGTAATAGTACTAAGTTTCTTTCTTTCTTTTTTTTTTTTAATAAATTTACGTACGATTTTTTACAGTATTTGCGGCTGCCATAGGTGACTTTTTTTTATATTCTTTTCGTATCTCCATTTCCTAAAAATAAAAATTACAATATATTTTCGCAGATAAATCTGCACTTCACCTGCATAAAATCTTATGGAAATAGTGGGGCAAAAATTACGTATATATAAAAAAGTCGCCTGTGGCAGCCTTGAATGTAGAAGGCAGGTTTGTCTGACCGGCGGATTACACGCTGGAGACAGAGCCTGATTAAGGGGGAAGCACACATTATTTATACTTACGCCGTTATTTTTTAACAAATACTTTCCTCCTATAATAAACAGAAAATTCTCATTAAAAATTATTTTAAAAGAATTCTGGTGTCTAATAACGGTGAGTAAATTGGATTTTTTTACACCGTTCATTTTTTATAAAAAATATTTCCTCGTCAAAGCGCGGAATTTCTATGACATGAAGTAAAAAATAATTGTGGAAATATTCCGGTGAGAGCGGAGATAATGTGTGCTTCCCCCTTAATCAGGCTCTGGCTGGAGAGTAATATGTATTTACCTGAAGAAATAAAACTGTCTATATACATCCTAATGGTGTGAGCTGAAAAAAAAATATTACTTAAGTAAAATTATAAAATATAATTAGAGATGAATAGCAAATTAAACGTTGATTGAGATGACAGTGACATAAAAGCATAAAATAAAAAATGGATAAAGGAAAATGAGAAGAAAGGCAACTTGACAACAACAAAATACTTCCATTTTCTCAAAATGTCGCCAATAAAATATTTTTATAACAGGAACAGAGGTAGCAAGTTATTAAGGATTATTCGTAACCTTCATAGTGGATTTTTTTAATATCTTTTTCATTTTATGTAATAATTACATGAGATTATTTAAAACAAAAGTTATTATTTCTGAATATTGGTAAGAAACTTTCTTTTTGTTGGTAGTAACTTGGCACCTCTGCATAAAAAAGATAATAAAATAAATATTAAAAGTCTTTAAAAAATATTTAGTTTATTTTTACTCAATAAAAAAATATATAAATTTATCGAGTGAACGAAACATCGAATGAAATGAAAATTGAAAAGAAATAATCTCTTGTATCACTTGTATGACTTTCTCTTACCTTGAAATTTAATACTGTAAATGCAGATTGGAGATTAAAGGGTAAGAAAACGAGTACTGTTATGTAAACCTATCTTAAAACAATTCAAATTAGTCTTCGGAACAGCTTTATTTGACAAATAATTCTATATGAGGGGGACTAACAACTCCCCCCCCCCCTCAACAACCTCGTTTCAATATTTTACCTATATTTATATAGAATTCAAATCTGTTATTAAATTCAAAAGTTCATTTAAAATTATTCAGACAACTTATAAAGGCAACATTCTTTTAAACTTATCAATCTTGATCAAACTTTTATAGTAACAAACGTATTAACTTCAAAATACAACATTTGGATGGCCTGAAATTATTTATTTTTAATTTACTCTAAGAAACACGGACAAAGATCAGACGTTAAAAACATGACTTCGGTGTTCAGGAAGTCTCGAAACGTGTAAATATACAAAAACCAAACGATGAATATTTAGCTTAAAAATACATTATTTACCATATGGCTATGAAGAATTAATTTTAATATTTGAACAGCTTTCCTGGACATGGTAATATATTATGGTAAAGCACTTCAATAAAATGGTAAAGCACTTCAATAACAATAAAAAAGAATGTTGTGACTTAAATATTGGCAACAGTGTATATCTTCTGAAGGTTATGTACATACCACATGGTGCATATGAATATAATCCTATATTAAAAATACACGGCACAACCTAAAATAAACTTTCCACCAATTTTCAAGTATTGTCGCACTATAATCTAGTTCTTTTGTGTAGCCCTGTAAACAAACAGTGAATGATTTCCCTATCATGTTCTACATGAAACATGTTTTTACGCATATAAAAAATATATATTCGTTTCATTTGGTTTAGTGCAGTCTATAGATGTTTAAACTCTACTTACCTACATTTTTCCCATAGACGTAATATATTTGAATACTCTTTGGTGTCCATGTACACGAACCATTCACTTGATCTCAACGAAAATTTTAGTGTAGCATCTATGATACACATTTAGTGTAGTATATATGATATACATTTAGAATACCAAATTTGGAATTTCTGCTATTACTTGTTCTTGAGATAAAAGGATAACAGACACACACAGAGACTAACCGCTAAAAACATGCTTTTCGGATTCAGGGGAAATCAAAACGTGCAAATATAACAAAATCTCAATTTCGAAAATTTGACCCCAAAACAATACTTTTTCTGCCATATATATGTGTAACAGAAAGTAAAAGTATTATCAAATATTCTTAACATCATAAATGTAAATATTGTAAATACTACCAAACAAAAAGATTTCTGAACTCAATTATTAAAGTTTATTAAAATTTAGAAACTTTACTGAAAATATTCTAAAGGATTTTTTAAAATTTTTCATAAAATATTTACTGTAATTTAACACCCTTGCCTTTAAGCGGCTGTGCTTAACCATTTTTTCTTCTAGTATATTTAAAAAGATTTATATATTTCCCAGACAATACTTTCATTTACATAGGAGAGAAAAAATACTTCTCTATTTTTCAGTGAGAATACTTTTCATAATTTAATTTCCCGCTAGCACCATTTTCCCTATATAGATAATTTTTTTTTTCATTCTTTCTTTATTTTTTTTTTTAAACTGTGATCAAAAGGAGAAAAAAAAAACATTTTTTTTTTTTTTTCAAATCTTTACATTATTTTTTTCTTTTCAAAGATTCACATTTAATGGTCAATTCCCATTTTTTTATTTTCAATTAGCAATGACTGAATTATTCGAATTTTTTTCCTTAAGAAAAAGAGTACATATTATTATTATCATTACATTTTTATTAGATAATTTTATAATTCTAATTAGCAATCATCGAGTTTAAAACAAATGGAAAGCTTCTCAACGTTCCATTACGTACGGATGATATAGCATACGAAATCATTATGCATAATTCATTGAATATCAGACAATTAACATAAAAAAAAATACATTTTAAAAATTAATATTCTGATTATTTCCATTTAATCTTTAAAAAAAATCAAAGCGATGACAAATGTTATAATGGAAGAAATATGATTAAATAGTCTCGCAAAATATATAATTTAATAAAGCATATGAGAATAAATATAATTTGATTTTATTAATATATATATATATATATATATATATTTCGATAATAATTTTAACCCTTATCGCTCGTATGTCCCTTCTGAGGGGACATTAAAAAATGGAGCAAATGAAATGTTATTTTTCTAAAACGTGTAACTATAGGCTACATTTCGGCTACCGGAAAATTTTAACAGAAAGATTTATTTTATTTAATGATGAAGTAAAATAAAACAAATTATTGCAATTTTTCGGTAGCCAAAAGGTAGTAAGTTGGAAACTATACGTGTGATGTTTTAAAGAAACGCCAAAAGGCGTGTTTTACAAGTTTACAAAATAGGAAAATATGCCGAGCATTAAGGGTTAATACATGGGTAATTCCATTGTTCATGTCATATTAATCACACAAATCGAGGAAATTTAAACTTTTTAACCACTATTTCCATTTAGAAATATGTCTCGTATTTTTATAGCAGTGTATTCTTCCTGCGTATTTTTACAGATTTTATTATTATTATTATTATTTATTTTTTAACTACGAAAGTCGTTAGAAAGTGGTTGTAGGGAAAATATTTGAATCTCACTATTACTTGTGTCTAACAATAAGGTCCTACTTTTTAAGTACCACTAACTTTTATATTAATTTTTCTTTATTTAATCGCAGAAATTCGACAACTTATTAAAGGAAACTTATTGCCATAAAAATATTGTTATTTAAAAAGTAGGATTCTATGTCTCCTGTAATATATGCCTTGTAATTGCATAGATTCCAATGTTTTAATTTATTCCGGAGTATTTTTAGCCCTGCCTTTATTTCACACCACTTTATTTATAGAATTTTTTTTTTTCCAATATATATAACTTCGATAAAATAAGAAAATTTTTCCACTTTATTTTTAAAGTGGTATGGAAAAAATACTAGTTAAAAATACTTCAGAATAAATTAACCCTTTATGTCCTAAATTCTTTTATTCTTGGAAAAATAGTTTGAAACTTTTTTATTATATTTCTTGATGCATGAGAATGATCTCATATTAACACTTTCGCGACCACATGATTTTGAATTTTTGACAGTAAGGTCCGCCTGTGGACGTTATTCTCCCATGTTACAATATTTCAGAACAAAATTTTCTATATTCACATTTATAGTAGAAATGGATATACATAATAATTATATTCTTTCTAATCAAAGTATTTGTATCCATAGTATATTTCATTGTAAAAATGTGAATATTGGCTATATTCTTAAGAAATAAATAGCATACAAATGGCGAAAGAAACGCCCACTGGAGCAGTTACAGATTTTCAAATGACGTGAATCTACGCCAGTGGTCTCGAAAGTATTAAATTTAGCTTAAACTATAGCTTAACTATAGAGAAAGCGTAAATTATAGGGACTGAAGCTCAAACTATAATCCCAATGAAATCCTGTAGTAAATTTAGGCTATAACTGAGGAATTATTTTGATGGGATTTTAAAGTCCCGGTGGGATACAAAGAGTTAAAATGTTGGCATCTACGGTAATTGTATATATTTAGTAGTACATAAGAAATATAACAAAGCAAATCAAAAAAGTATGATAAGTCAACGGTTTAATTTTACTACCTGGATGACCGAGTTCATTTGGTCTGATTGTAAAACTCATTCGTAGTGTCAAATCAGTTTTTTGCTTTCAAAGATATAGTAGCCGCAGCAGGCTTATATTTTTACGTGCATTTTATTATTTTGTCACCACTTTAACCAATCTGAATACTTTTACATAGTGTTTTAGCTTTAATATCTTGACATAAAATATATAAAAAACTCATTGTATATATTTCTGAGTAACTAAATTTCTGCGATACGTTGCAAACGGCGGATGAAAAATTAACATTAAACGAGAATTTTCCTGAAGATAAAGCTAAGTGCAATCGATTATTTACACACACACACAAAAAAAAAATAATTATAAATTAAAAAAATAATCCTAACTTTTCATCAAAAACTTTGCATAAGATAAACCCAGTTTCTGCCATATGTTGCAAACGGCCAATAATGGATTAACTCCAAGCGAAGAATTTCTTGAAGATGATTAAAAGACAAATCAATTTTTCACACCATAAAACCCGTAACACTAAATATTCATCAGAATCGTTGCATTTATATATAGATATATACAGGATGATTCACTACCAGACCGACAAACTTGCGAAGGGTGTAGAGGACACGAAGACGATTCTTAATCACATAGCATTGCAGGATCGGAAATGCAGTCCTAACGATATAGGGATATTGTCAGGATAATTATTAGGAAACTCATAACATATTTTAAACTTTTGGCATTTAAATGTCATTTTTCAATCACCCTGCATTCATAGTTTTCACCCTAACACTTTTGCGAGTGGCTGTTGATAGTTTTCCTGCCATAGCCCTTAACCCCCTTAACACTTTTGAGACCACTGGCGTAGATTTACGTCATTTGGAAATCTGTAACTTCACCAGTGTGTGTTTCTTTCGCAATTTATATGTTATTTTTTTTATTAAGTATACACCCAATATTCATATTTTTACAATGAAATATACTATGGATCAGTGTTGCCAGACTTCGCGACTTTTTCATTCAATAGTCAGCAAAAATTTTGAGAAGTGATATTATGTATACATAATCAACGATTCTTCAATTCGCCTTTTTTATATTTCAAACTAGCAGGCTACGCCCGCTTCGCTGGTCACTATTTTTAAATGAATCACAAAAATTAATGAATTCTCAAAATTGCATTAATTTTTATCATGTGATAAAAAAAGAGAAAAAAAAAATTCTGATCAGGAAAAATGTCGCACCGGGTCCCCACTGCCTTCGGCAGCGTAGACCCGTGCGCTGCGCGCACATATTCCTTCACCATCCTTATGACTTCTTAAAATTCCATGTTATTACTCATAAACTTTCATTCTTAAGAAAAGGAACTAAAAAATATATCATTTAGCATCGGGTAAAAACTCACACCGGGACGCCACTGCCGTCGGCCGCGCAGACCAATGCGCGCTGTGCGCGCACGTTTGAGGATATACGTGCGCTGTACACGCATATTCCTTCTCAACTCAAACTTTTATTATTAAGAAAATAAAATTTAAAAAAAAAATCTTTTATCAACGGGTAAAAACTCGCACCGGGTCCCAAACCCATGCGCGCCTATTCCTTCCCCACCGTTCCAGCCCCTCCTAATTAACTTGCATATACCAATTTTGAACGGTCTTACTCAATTAGCTGAGATGCAAAAGAAAACCTGATCAGGACACTTTAAATTGTAAATCAGGTGAAATCTCGAATTCCACTTTCGATAATGTAAAAGAACTTTAAAATATCTTTCGAATGATGTGTTAGAAATAATTTAATCATAATTAGAATATGAAATATTGAAATTTAAAAATATTACAGCGCCATCTGGCTGTAGAAATTTCTGTAATCTATTGTTCCATTCCAGATCAACAAAGCTTTCAAATGATGTATTACTCATGAAATTATTTTAATTAGTAGATGAGATACAAAAGAAAACCTAATCAGGAGACCTCAAAACGTGTAAATCGGGTGAAATCTCCAATTCCATTTTCGATAATGTAAATGTACTTTAAAATGTGTATCAACTAAAATAAGCTTTCAAATGATGTTTTACTTATGAACTTTTTTTAATTAATAACTGAGATACAAAAAAAAACTGATTCAGGACACCTCAAAACGTGTAAATCTGGTGAAAACTTTCGATAATTTAAAAAACTTTAAAATATCTTTCGAATGATGTATTACAAATAATTTAATCATAATTAGAAATTGAAATATTGAAATTTTAAAATGTTACAGCGCCATCTGGCGGTACAAATTTCTGTATTCCACTGTTCGATTCCAAATCAAAAAAGCTTTCTAATGATGTATTACGAAATTATTTTAATTAGTAGCTGAGATACAAAAGAAAACTAATTCAGGAGACCTCAAAACGTGTAAATCTGGTGAAAACTGTCGATAATATAAAAGAACTTTAAAATATCTTTCGAATGATGCATTAAAAATAATTTAATCATAATTAGAAATTCAAATATTGAAATTTGAAAATATTACAGCGCCATCTGGCGGTAGAAATTTCTGTAATCCACTGTTCGATTCCAAATCAAAAAAGCTTTCTAATGATGTATTACTTATGAAATTATTTTAATTAGTAGCTGAGATACAAAAGAAAACCTAATTAGGAGACCTCAAAACGTGTAAATCGGGTGAAATCTCGAATTCCATTTTCGATAATGTAAAAGTACTTTAAAATGTGTATCAAGTCAACAAAGCTTTCAAATGATGTATTACTTATGAAATTTTTTTAATTAATAACTGAGATATAAAAGAAAACTGATTCAGGACAGCTCAAAACGTGTAAATCTGGTGAAAACTTACGATAATTTAAAAGAACTTTAAAATATCTTTTGAATGATGTATTAAAAATAATTTTATCATAATTAGAAATTGAAATATTGAAATTTGAAAATATTACAGCGCCATCTGGCGGTACAAATTTCAGTATTCCACTGTTCGATTCCAAATCAAAAAAGCTTTCGAATGATGTATTACTTATGAAATTATTTTAATTAGTAGGTGAGATACAAAAGAAAACTAATTCAGGAGACCTCAAAACGTGTAAATCTGGTGAAAACTGTCGATAATATAAAAGAACTTTAAAATATCTTTCGAATGATGCATTAAAAATAATTTAATCATAATTAGAAATTGAAATATTGAAAGTTAAAAAAATTACAGTGCCATCTGGCGGTAGAAATTTCTGTAATCTATTGTTCCATTCCAGATAAACAAAGCTTTCAAATGATGCATCACTCATGAAATTATTTTAATTAGTAGATGAGATGCAAAAGAAAACTTAATCAGGACACCTCAAAACGTGTAAATCGGGTGAAATCTCGAATTTCATTTTCGATAACGTAAAAGTACTTTAAAATGTGTATCAACTAAAATAAGCTTTCAAATGATGTATTACTTATGAACTTTTTTTAATTAATAACTGAGATACAAAAAAAAAACTGATTCAGGACACCTCAAAACATGTAAATCTGGTGAAAACTTTCGATAATTTAAAAGAACTTTAAAATATCTTTCAATTGATATATTAAAAATGATTTAATCATAATTAGAAATTGAAATATTGAAATTTTAAAATATTATAGCGCCATCTGGCGGTACAAATTTCTGTATTCCACTGTTCGATTCCAAATCAACAAATCTTTCAAATGATGTATTACTTATGAAATTATTTTAATTAGTACCTGAGATACAAAAGAAAACCGATTCAGGAGACCTCAAAACGTGTAAATTAGGTGAAATCTCGAATCCCACTTTCGATAGTATAAAAGTACTTTAAAATATCTTTCGAATGATGTATTAAAAATAATTTAATCATATTCAGAATTCGAAATATTGAAATTTTAAAATATTACAGCGCCATCTGGCGGTAGAAAATTCTGTAATCTACTGTTCAATTCTAAATCAATAAAGCTTTCAAATAATGTATTACTTATAAAATTATTTTAATTAGTAGATGAGATACAAAAGAAAACCTAATCAGGAAACCTTAAAACGTGTAAATCACGTGAAATCTCAAATTCCATTACTTATGATAGTCGGTTAATGGAAGGTGACAGAAATTTGTGGCGTCTACTCTTGAAATTCCATTCAAATAAGTTTCAAAATGACATATTACTTTTGAAATTATGCTAATTAGAAGCTGAGATACAAAAATGATATAAACACTATTATAAAACGATTTATGTCTGACTTTTTCGTGGTTTTCTCCGAAACTTGGGTAATTCCGGGCTAAATACTGTTCAAAATCCATAGTATGAAATGTGAAAGGAGTATCAGAATTCGAAATTCTGCAAAATATAAAAGAATAAAGGCGTTCTGGGTTTTCCGTTGTTTTCTCCGAAACAACCGTTCCTTTTCTACGTTTTTGCCCCTCCCCCCCTTTCCGTCCCTTCTAATAATTTTACACTTGAAAATATCCGCAATCGATTTATCTTTCCTTGAAACCTAATAATAACAATTTCAAACGCTGTAACTCTTTTTATTTATTTATTTTTATTTATTTATTTATTTATTTATTTATTTTTTTTCTGGCCGTTTGCTTGCCCCCCCCCCCTTCCCTTCAAGCCCTTCCTAATAATTCTACACTTTCAAAAATAATCAGAATCGAAATATCGGGCGTTAAAAACACCAATATTACGAAATTTCAACGGCATATCTCAATTTAAAATAGTTGAAAATATAATACAAAATTTAATCTCATTTTTTTGTTTATCCACATATTTCCATGAAAATTGAACAGTAGCTTTATAATATGCTGTCTAGGCCGAATATGAATTCAAATGTAACGTGAATTAAAATTTGAAAAAAATTGAAAATTGCAATATTTTTCCCTACTACAAAACACGTGACATCTTGATCGGTTGCAATCATTTCCTTTTTGATGACAGACGATGGGTCTTCATTACTGGCATTTGAAATGATGTTGCCACAGAAAATTCATACTTTAGTTAATTTTAAAAAATCTAATTGTTGTACCGATAAACCACTTGCACACTTAGATTCAGAAAAAATGCCCCTTTCATTTGGTATCGAAATTGTAACGATCGGACAAATATTTCTAATTTATTTTCCACTTTTTCTGCTTTGAGATCGCTTTTAGATTAGACATGAGTGGACATTTTAATTAATATCTCCACAACTAATTAAAATTTTTGAATTCTGTTTCGAGGAAAACATCGGAAAGGCTCCAGAGCATCCGTATGTCAATTTTTGTACTTCTGCGTTCAATAGGGGCTGAACGTATAAAAGAACAGACAGACAGACAGACAGACAGACAGACAGACAAACCTTTCCTTTTATTATTATAGATACCACATCTAAAAATTATTGGTGGCAGTTGAATAAAAATGTCGCGCAATCTGGCAACTCTGCTATGGATACAAATACTTTGATTAGAAAGAATATAATTTTAATGTATTATATATTTGTAATATAAATGTGAATACCGAATATTTTATACTGAAATATGGTAATTTGGTTAGAATAACGCCCACAGGCGGATTGTAGTGTAAAAGTCAAAATCATGGGGGCATGAAACGTAAAATCTACAGGATTTGACCTCGCCTCCTCTTTCTTGCTCTCTCGATATTTCAGAGAAGTAGAAAGTATCAGGCAAAATTATACTAATTAAAATATTAAAAATATCAGGGGAATAAAAATGTTTATCATTCATATGCTTTTTTTTTAACAAGTGTCTTTAATTCAATAAAATTTGGAATCATTTAGGTGTGTCTTTAAACAGTTATAAAAGAGCTAAAAAATCCCATATCTCGTTATGATTGCATTTCTGATCCTGCATTCCTATGTGATTCTGAATTTTCTTTGTACCCCCTATACCCCCTGCACGTTTGTCGGTCTGGTAGCGAATCACCCATATATGTATACAGGGTATCTCATAAGTACAGCGACAAACTTTAAGGGGAGAAAGGGCAAATCAGAAGGATTTAGAATTGGACAGAAACTCATGATACCAAAAATAATCTTAAACCTTTAATAAAAACAGGAGATTTTGGTTATTTTTATTAGATGTGGCCGTGGTTTTGAATATTGAATTTTTTACAAACATTTCTTTCGTGCAAATAAATACACAAAAAAGATATACATACTTATAATGTTGTTAGTAATGGATGAATTTAAAGAACTGAATGTCTTAGTACCAATATTGTGTATCATTTTGTAAAATGATTGATCGTGCGAGATTTTAGCACTTACAATGCAGGCGAAGTCTAAATAACCAAAAAATTAGACTACACATGAACCACCGAAAATAGTTTTATATGGTGGTAAGTGTTAAAAAGCACCAGATTATATCCACTTCCTAAAGCCTTAATATGATATTTGCGGTTATGGGTTTCTATGCTTTCCCCACTCCTCCATCTGTTACCTACATCTACTTAAAGCTTATATTTGTACGTTTGTACAGCCCATATTTGTTAAAACACACGGTTTTTAAAGGGTTAAGATGACATTTGCGGATATATAATATGCCCTATCCCTAACTCCTCATAAAAAGTGTTTAACTTGTTATTAACATAAACGAAGTATAATATAAATTATATTTTAACGTTACTTTTCTGAAAAATTTTTGGCGCATTTTGAAAAATGCAAATATTAAAAAGAAAAATTAAATTTTATTTTGAAAGACTTAAGAATAAGTAAGATAAAACTCAACAAATTTATCATTGATCATATCGTGGATTTAATTTATCTTTGCACTCCAAACCGAATTTTTTTTTTCTTTCTTTCTTTCAAAAGCAATTTCAATAAATTATTTGTATCTCATTAATCATCCTTTCTAAATATTAATAATAATATTTTTTACACGATTTCAGCTTCATTCATAAACAACAACACAAAACAGTGTTTTGTTTTATCAAATTTTCTACAAGTTCGGTAAAATTTTGTTGAAATAAATTCTTATTATAAGCAAAAAATTTGCCAAAAAAAAAAAAAATAATAATAATAATTTCAGAAAAGAAAAATTATATCTGTCTAAATCATTGTGCGATTCCCACAAAAATCCATACAAAAATTGTACATAGTAATATTGCATTGTAATTATTGTACCTCCTAAACTAGATGCCTTCCGCGTGGCTTGAAAATTTGGTGGTAGACAGCGCCACCTGGTACAGATTGCGCGATTTTTTTATTCAACAGCCACCAAAAATTTTTAAAAGTGGGATTTTATACATAAAATGCGAATAGAATGGAAGAAATGTCGATTATATATATCATATACAACTTCTTAAAATTATTGGTGAAGTTGAATAAAAAAGTTGCACAATCTGTACCAGCTGGCGCTGTCTACCGTTTGAACTGTTGCCAAGTTTCCGAGTCATGCGGAAGACATCCAGTTTATGAGGCTATGTACAGTCAGCTAAAAAAAAAAACGCCCCCCCCCCCCACCTAATTTCGCCGTAAATTATCGTAGAAACATGCGGCTGGTACCTATCGATCTGTAATAACGTCTAGTTTTTAATGGTGTAGTCAGATTTTGCTTAAGGGGTCATCTACATATTAAAACACGTATAAACTTCATTTTTTTCAATGACGACCCCTATTTTTGACCTCATATTCAGATTTCTGAAATCAAGGCAGTTCGGAAAACCTACCTATTTAATTACTTTAAATCAATTCTAAACAGAGTTACATGTGAAAATGTGTTAGGGGACCGTCCATACATTCAGAAAAAATACATCGTGATCTACCACCCAAGATACATTATTTATTAAATTTCACACCGGAAAGAAAGTCCAGAAATGTTAGTTACAAAATAAAAAAACGATTCAAATTCGCAGAACTTTCTGTGTTAGCTTATAAATTAAAAGATTTTTATTGGTTTCAATTTATTAAACATTGAATAGTTAAATACAACACTCCATATAAAGAAAATTAAATAGCTTGAATCATATGAACCCTACAATGTTGAATTACAAAAATCTAGATACCAAGGTAAAAAAACAATAGTAATAATGATAATAATATTAATAGCGGTTAAAAAAAAATGTTTAATATTTAAGAAAAAGAATTATCTACTTCTTAAAAGCAAAAACTGTTTTATTTAAGAGACAAAAATTTAAGTTAAAATACATATATAATAATATATATATATATAAACAATTAAAATCTACTAACTAACAATTATTATCTACTTCTTGTTGGGTATATTTTTATTTTATACAGTAAGCCTCGCATGAAAGTGTTACTATAAAGATTTACATTTAATTTTAGGCGTACAAACCAACAATAGATAATATGCAAAAATATAGATAACAAGATTTAAACTAAAATCTGAGAAAGGATATTTATTATTTTCGCGACCACTGACGTAGTTTCACGTAATTCTGAAATCTGTTACTCCTTCAATGGGCGTTTCTTTCACAATTTGTGTGTTACGATATTTCTTAAGAATAGTCCTTATATTCATATATATATAAACAAAATAGTATGAATACAAATACTTTCACTAGAAAGAGTATAATTATTACGTATATCCATATGAAAATAAATATGGATATAGAAAAAAACGGTTTCCTATTGCCTAGAACGAGTATTCCCCGTTCTGCAGTCGTCTACTGTACTTGAATTCTTAATTTTAAAAGTGTAAAATCTATATCTTTTAAAAGTATTAAGACATGTTACTTTGTTTTAAATTCTTTTTCCGTGATAAATGTGACGTCAGTTTTACGCCGTGATTAGAATAATAGAAAATAAATAATATTGCGCTTAATACCACTTTATTATTCAGTATTAAAAAACATTTAATAAAAATTTTATATTTTATTACGTTACATCATGCGATAAAATTTAAATAGTATAAACGGTAGAGTAAGCGAATGCGAATATCTCACAACAAGATTAAAACAGAAAATTTGTTTTAAAAAATCTGATAAAAATTAATAAAAATCAATTATATTAATTTAAAAAAAGGAAAAAAAAAAAGTATTGTTCACTGCGCATTGCTCTTTCAAATAATAGTCCTAGTCTTACCGCGTTTTTTTACCGTCATGATACTTAACTTGAGGTGCATGAATCGTAGAATATTCAAGTTAAAAACAAAAGACAAAAGGGACAAAATAGAATTTTAGCAGTGAGAAACTGAGAAACGTTATGTAATATTTAAGAACAAGGACTTAACATTTCAGAATCGAGTATAAACCGCTTTGCGACGGAAGCCACGCCTTTACACAGTTTTTCTACAACTTTACATTATAAAACTTCCAATTAAATCATTTAAATTTTGTCTTCAGCATTCGATGTAGTAAATGCCATTGACATTTATGCATACCAGCGTCACATAGAGAGTCATATACGAATACAGAAACTAGTTTTTTTAATAATGTTTCCGCAATATAGAGGCGGGGCTTAATTTCTTTTGGAATTTTTTCACAATCTCTGGCTTGCATTGCGATAATTTTATAAAAATGATCCAGTTTGTATCATAAACATCGAACTGTTGCTTAGAAAATAATTAGAATAACATTAAGGTAAATTAAAATAGTTTTTCGTGAAAATATATACAGATATTTACTCACAGAGGATACAAATTATTATAAATGATGGCCCCCTAACAACAGTAAAAAATGAAATATCACTGTAACTCAAAAAATAATGTTAAGAACGAGCTGTAATTTTGGAAACCGATGTTTTTGATGATGCCCGTTCTATTTATGCAAAAATTAACATAGGTCATAATTCATAATTTTTTCAAATATGAAATTATTAATAATTTTCATATTTCAAAAATTCTTTTTAATCAAAAATATGCATGGAATATGTTTGGGTCACTTCATTCTAACGAATAAAAAAAAACAGAATATAAATATCGTAATTATTTTGGAAGATATGAATTAATGTTTGTCACATTCAGTTAACATTAGCACCCTAATAGTTTGACAGCTTATAACTCTGTGAAGAATTGAGCAAAATATATAAACTATAACATTTTCCGCGATGATTTTGTCCAAAGAATTCAAATAAATTATAAAAAATAGGGGTTACCATTGAAAAAAATGAAGTTGATGCCAGTTTTAATATGTAGACGACCCCTTAAGCAAAATCTAACTATATCATTATAAACTAGACGTTATTACAAATCGATTGGTACCAACCACATAATTCTACGATAATTTACAGCGAAATTAGGTGGGGGGGGGCGTTTTTTTTTTTGGCTGACTGTACATAGTAAATAAAATCATATGCGGGGCTGCCAACCTAATCCGGCAAATTGTTAGTAACGCCCCTTTTCTACACCACTTAATTTTTAGAGTAATTCTCTTCAAATTTATCTACGATGAATTAAGAAGAAAAATACTCTAAATATTAATTGGTGTAGAAAAAGGGGGTGGTACTAACAATTTGCCGGAATAGATTGTCAGCTCTGCATGTGTTGAGGTTAGAAGTCCTTTTTAGTTTTTTATAATACAGTGTAATCTAAAGACTTTGTATTTTTCACTAATTTGTGGTTTGTTCCCTCTTTGTACCCGAGAATAAGTCGATTGTCGAAAAGGAAAGTCTATCAATGGTTTTTTTTGCATGTCTAAAGTTTAAAGACATTTCGACCAGTATTTTATTGGAAAACAGAAAAAATGTAAAAAAAAAAAAAAAAAAAGAAAAAAAAGAAAAAAAAAGTCTGATCACCTATTGTACCTGATTACACAAAAATCACCTCTTGTTTATATTCTTTCATTAATTAAAGGTATACTATAAATAGTTAATTTTTCGCTTTTTTAAATTAATAATTTGTATAATACATTAAGAATATTTTAAACTAAGTGTATACAAACATTTACAGTTAAATAATTTTATATAATGTAAGTAATTTTGTCCTGTTTGAATTTAGATGCCAATACCATGCAAAATTACTTGTACATATTTTTTTCAATTGCATCTATTAATTACTTTTTTTGTTTAGCAAAATATAATAGAGAGTCTTCTTATGTTTCTTTAAATTGTGCATTCATTAAATTGGACATATCGTTATAAACTAGACGTAATTACTAATCGATTGACATCAGCTACATATTTATAGGACAATTTGCGACGAAATTAGTTGAGGTGGGAGGAGGGGGCTTTTTTTATTTTATTTATTATTATCTTTTTTTTCTTTCTGACTGTACGTTTTAGTTAAACCATTTTCTTTGAGTAAAAAATTTCACCTTATTTAATCGTTCAAAACTTATAGAAAATATATAAAAAAAATTCTCTTAAAAATTTCTGGTAGCAAAAGGGGAAAAAAGTACACGTTAGCAGCTATGAATATATAGATGTTTGAATTTTTAGTTAAATTGAATAATAAAGAATTTTAATTTCAAATACGCAATCACGTAAGCAAATGCCCGAACAGTTTGTGAATTAATAAAAAAAAAATAATAATAATAATAATGTATAAACAATTTTTACACTTAATTTTATGACTTAAGATTGCGGAATACATGCAAAAGGGAAAAAAAAAATACCTTTATTAGATTTTTCCATCACCACTGAATGCTAAATTTAGCATGTAGTCAAACCAAAGGCATAAAATAATAAACAATTTAAATATTGAATATACAAATAAATGCTTATACTACCTGTGAAAAATAAACAGCATTTTTTAGAAAATCATATCTGTTATCATCCTAATTAATATTTCGTAGTATTGTTAATACTCCCCTTAATTTTTAACACTTTCCAACAAGGTTGAAAACTGTTTATGACATGGGTTTGTCTGTCTGTCTGTCTGTCTGTCTGTCCGCGCTCTAACTCCCGTAAATATTTATGGAATTTCTTGAAACTGACATATGTTATTCAAGTTCACTATCGGATGTTCCCTATTGAAAATGGAGTTTATTCCTCTACTGGTTTGTGTACAGGGACCCCCGAAAATATTTCAAAGCATTGTGTTCTATGAGAGGCATTTTTATAAACCATATTTTCATACCCTTACTGTACAAAAATCTTTATGAAATTAACATATGTTATACAAGTTCACTCTCGGATGTTCCCTATTGAAAATGGAGTTTATAACTCTACTGGTTTGTGTACAGGGACCCCCGAAAATATTTCAAAGCATTGTGTTCAATGAGAGACATTTCTATACACCATATTTTCATCCCCTTACTGTACAAAAATCTTAATGAAATTGAAATATGTTATACAAGTTCACTATCGGATGTTTCCTGTTGAAAATGGAGTAAATACCACCACTGATTTGTGTACAGGGACACACAAAAGTATTTAAAAGCATTGTGTTCTATGAGAGGCATTTTTAAAAACCATATTTTCATACCCTTACTGTACACAAATCTTAATGAAATTGAAATATGTTATTCAAGTTCACTATCGGATGTTTCCTGCATAAAATGGAGCAAATACTACCACTGATTTCTGTACAGGGACACACAAAAGTATTCCAAAGCAATTAGTTTTATGAGAGATATTTCTATAAACTAAATTTTAATAACTTTACTTTGCAGGAAGATTTATGAAATTGAAATGTGTTATTTATAAGCACAAAATAAAATGTCTTGCATAGAATATAGCATGATTAGCATTAGATTTTCAGGGTGACACAAAAATATTGAGTTATGCAAAGAGCTATTACTAAATATTCGCTAAAAGTGTACTTTCGTTTACATTAAGCGTTTTTAACACTTTCTAACATTTTTAACACTTCCCAACAAGGTTGAAAAGTGTTAATGACTTCGGTTTGTCTGTCTGTCTGTCCGTCTGTCTGACTCTCCGCGCTCTAATATTCTTAAATATTTGTGGAATTTCTTGAAACTGATATATGTTATTCAAGTTCACTATTGGATGTTCCCTTTTAAAAATGGAGTTTATACCTTTACTGGTTTGTATACAGGGACACCTGAAATTAGTTCAAAGCATTGTGTTCTATGAGAGGTATTTCTATAAATCGTATTTTCATACCTTTGCTGTACACATATCTTAATGAAATTAAAATATGTTATTCCAGTTCACTATTGAATGTTTCCTATATAAATTAGATTACATACCACCACTAGTTTATGTACAGGGTCACTTAAAAGAAATCCGAAGCATTGCGTTATTTGTGAGATATTTCTATAAATCAAATATTAATAACTTTAGTTTCCACGAAGTTTTAGCAAAATGAATTATGTTATTTATATGCACAAAAGAATGCTTTGAATAGATTATAACATGGTTACCATTAGATTTACAGGGTGACAAAAAATATTCAGTTATATTAAGAGCTATTAATAAAAAATTGCTAGAATTGTACTTTCGTTTACATTAAGCGTTTTTGACACTTTCTATCATTTTTTTAGTGGTAATATAATTTCAATTTGTGTATATGTCTGACTGTTCTTCTGTCCGTGTGTCTGTCTCTCTGTCTGTTTTTCTGCGCTCTGATTCCCGTAAATATTTATGGAAATTCTTTAAACTGATATATTTTATTGAAGTTCACTATCGGATGTTCCCTATTGAAAATGGAATGGATACCTCTTCTGGTTTTGTGTACAATGACACCCAAAAGTATTCGAAAGCATTGTGTTCTATGAGAGGAGTTTCTATAAATCATATTTTAATACCTTTAATGTATAGAAACTTTAATGAAATTTTAATATGTTATTCAATTCCCTATCGGATGTTTCCTATGTAAAGTAGAGTACATTTCTAACTGGTTTGTGTACAGGGGCACTTGAAAGTACTACAAAGCATTGTGTTGTATGAGAGTTATTTTTATAAACCAAATTTTAATAATTTTATCTTCCACAAATCTTAATGCAATTGAAATATATTATTCGTATGCACAAAAGAGTGTGCCTTCTATGTAATATAGTATGGTTAGCATTAGATTTACAGGGCCACACAAAAATAATCAGTTTCATTAAGAGGTATTAATAAAAATTTGTTGGAATTGCACTTTTGTTTACATGAGCATTTTAACACTTTCTTATAATTTTAGTGAGAATATGATTTCAATTTGTGCATCTGTTTGTACGATTGTCTACCTTTCTATCTGTTTGTCTCCGGCTCCTATCATCCGTGAATATTTTGAGAAATTTTTAAAAAATTATACATTCATGTTCCCTATGGAATGTTCCCTATTTAAAATGTCATTAATAAGTCCTGTACAACTAGTTTGTTTACAGGGACAACAACAACAACAAAATTAAAAAAAGAAAAGCCAATGTATTACGTTTTAGGACAGAATTTTTTAAAAGTTATATTTAAAAAACTTTCTACTGTAAAAATCTGAAAAACATTGGCATGTATTATTAATATTTTAAATATTGTTTTGTATAGAATATGATATGATTAACTTTCATATTTACAGGGGTACAGTAAAATATTCAGAGAGTTTAAAAGCTGTAATTATAATCTAACGGCTGCATTTCTTTTGCGCCTTTTAACACTTTCCAAAATGCCTAAGAGTAATTTTAAAATCAATTAGTCTATCTGCATGTTTTTTAGTCCTACTGTCTGTTGTGCGATAACGAAGGCAAAGAATATTAATAGTTATTCGATACAACAATAGCGTATAGTTGGAAAGTGTTACTAATCAATGCGTACTGCATGATTTTTCTTTCTTGTTTTTTTTCACACAAGTCTTTTTTTTTTTTTTTTTTTTTTTTTTTCAAATATTTTTCTTCTTACAGGGATGGAACACGGGCGCAGAATTCATACCGGAATCTGCTTAAGAAATTTCCCTACCTATAATATCGATGATTTAAGAGAGAGAAAATTTTCTTACATTGATAGTGGTATGAATTCTGCGCCCGTGTTCCATCCCTGTTCTTATTCTCAGATAGCATACACATTTACAAGAATTTTGATTTTTCTTCGCATTAACCTGCCACGACAAATTTGCAGTAAAACTCCCCCAATACAGATGGAACATAAAATACCTATTTCGTTTAATTAATATATAAATTTTTAGTCCTTTCACACCGTTTTTTCTTACAACTAAAATTGATATGTGAGTATATAAATATACGTATAAAATCGTCTGTAATACATGCAGATTGTTTTTAACAACGTTTCTTGTTGCTTGTGCTATTTATCAGGGGCAGCCTCTGCGCAAGTGTGGATTCAACGAGTCCGCTAGTAAAATAGGGGAGACAAGCTTTTCGTTGAGAGAAAATAAGCGATAAGGGAATACCGAATGACTGGATGTTTACTAAATTCAAACCTGTTGGTCAACTTGGAAACCTTCCAAGATTTTTGACTCGTCCTCACTGCTAGGCGTAGGAAACGTCCGGGGCTTTCGTAAAATTCAAAGTCAAGTACTGATAAGGTTTCTAAGAAATATATGCTACTTAATGTAGTTATATGCATATGTGAAGATAGTGTGTCGTAACAAGAATCTGAGTTCTCATGCCACACCACCTGCTAATGCATTGCTAAGACTGCTAATTGAAATAAATTTGCAGTACTCTTGATGCGAGAAAGCTAATTTTTAGTTTGCAGCGAATTATACTTTTTAGTTTGTAACGAATTTGTAGAAAATATAATACAACATAAGTGCATCTTGCAAGAGAAGTTTGCTGTAAATTCGGCGTATGGGGATTAATAGGTTATCTTGCTCAATTCTTGTTATGTACTTACAGGCTTGTCACGCTGAACTTGCTGTAAGTTTATAGGCTTACAAAGCAAGACTGCTGCAGCTCTTCTGCAAACTAAAACTGCTATGTGGGTTACTTGCAATATCTTTAGAAATACTGTTCCGAAAAACACTCAATTATCGACAAATATCTGATAATTTTGGCGTTAATTTACGTTTCGAAAACATAACTTTTTTTATTTAAACGATAAAAGGAAACACGCAAGAGTTTTAAAATTTTAGCATCAGTCGACATATAAAAAGTTTTCTCTCCTTTTCACTTCTTTTTTTTCTGGCGGTTTCTTTGACTAAAGTAAAGCGTTAAAAAAAAAAAAAAAAATCAAAATTTCATGTAACTGCTTCATCCTTATAAAATTTATTTATTTGCCGTTTCTTCTCAAATGTATGGTAATTTGTGTTGACGATATTTTGTTAAACAAATCTTATATCTCGTCTTTTATTCTTCGACCACATTTAATGAAACCAAGGAAGCATCTGCGCAAGTGCTAACTCAACGAGTCCAATGCTAAAATAGGGGTGACAGTCATCTGACTCAGGGAAAATGAGCAATAACAGAGCACGGAATTACTGGATGTTTTCCAAATTTCAAACTGTCGGACAAGCTGGCATCCCTCTAACATTTTGGACGCGTCCTCTCTGCTAGTTTTACGATATGTGGCTGCACTGTACAAATGCATCTTGCAAGGAAAAAGGATATTTACTTTAATTTACGACAAATGACTCATGAAACAGATACATCCAATTTAAAGCAGAACTTTCACTTTTAAAAAAGAAAAGGTTCTAGAAACATATACAAATGAAATTAGCTCATAAATTAAAACTTTTACTGTAAAACTGAGTCATTTGCCACTATAATACGATATTAATTGTCTGCGATTTAATATCTCGAAATGTTTTTTTATAAAAAAATTTTAATATGCCTCCCAAAAAATTCCGGAGATTTAACAGCTATACACTTGAAGTTACAGTTATTAGCTTAAAACACCAAATTGTTTTATCAGCTTTAAGTTCTGTTTACTAACCCGCCTCAAAGAACATGTTCGTTATCTTACATACTTTCCGATAACTGCGAGAGAGAAAGAAAAACAGCAAAACTGATATTACGGAATAGTATTTTAAAATGAAGGTGTTTAACAATAATAACAGGGGACTTGGCGTTGGAATATTAAAACCCGAATAAACTACTACGTCAGAAAAGCCAAAGAAAAATACTTGAGATGCATACAGCTGTTTCGGTAGCCTTATACGTACTCTCTTCAGTGCAAAAGGAATTGTGAATCTGGAGAAGTGCTCGTATAATATATAGGACAGGCACCGAATTTAGGTCAAACAATAGAATTATAGGAAAGGTGGGGAGTGTGGCCAATAGGAAAATAGGAATGCTAGCTGTGAAAACAGTAGAAAAATTAAGAAAATGTGGACTGAATGTAAAATTTCCAACAATCAGACAAATAGGGAACAGCGAAATCACAATTTACAAGGTTTTTAAACTTTTTATAAATATGAAAAGCTTAAAGAAATCGAGGTTATGAATGGATTCAGGTCTGCAAATTATTTTAGTTAAATTAAATTTAAAATTATGATGTTCTTCCCAGCAATGTTTAGTAATATCCGATTTATTGGTTTCTCAGAGCTGCCAACCTAATCCGGCAAATCGTTTGTACCGCCCCTTTTTCTACACCAGTCATTTCTTAGAGTTTTTTTCTTCTTAATTCATCGCAAATACATTTGAAGAAAATTACTTTAAAAATTAAGTGGTGTGGAAAAAGGGGCATTACTAACAATTTGCCGGATTAGGTTGGCAGTTCTGGTTTCTTGTTTGCGGACGTAATTCATATGTTCTTTTAGACGAAATTTAAGACTGCGTTTAGTTTGGCCAATATATGATAAACCACACTGACAGGAAATATTATAAATTTCCCAAGAATTATGCATATGAATGGGATCTTTTAACTGAGAAAAGGTGAGTTTCACCTTTTCTCAGTTGTAATTCATCACCTTGTAAATTGTGATTTCGCTGTTCCCTATTTGTCTGATTGTTGGAATTTTACATTCAGTCCACATTTTCTGAATTTCTCTACTGTTTACACAGCTAACATTCCTATTTTCCTATTGGCCACACTCCCCACCTTTCCTGTAATCCTATTGGTTGAACTAAATTCGGTCCCTCTATTATATATACGAGCACAACTCCAGATTCAGAATTCTTTTTGCACTGAAGACGGTACGCTTAAGGCTACTGAAACAGCTGTATGCATCTCAAATATTTTTCTTTTGCGTTTCTGACGTAGTAGTTTATTCAGTGTTTAGCAATATTTCCAGAAAAAATCACATTTTACATATGACTGCACAAGTGTACAATACAAAAGGATGAAATTATTAACCTTTTCATGCTTCTATTTAATTTCACTCCTTTGGTCAATGTTGCGAAATTTAGGGACTTTTCTATTCAATATCTACTACTAAATTTTAACTGTAATGGTTACCTAAGCACTTCGAAGGTTATTCGTCCATTATATATATCAAATATCGCTGCCTAAAATTACTAGCGGAAGTTAAATAAAAGGCAATCTAAATTTGGCGATACTGCTTAGAACGATTTAGAGCATTAGGGCCGGCAAAGGGTTAAAATATCATAAAAGTGGAACTAGGCAACAGAACGGGCCAGCAGACTTGTCAGTGCATGATGTCTGATGCATTTGGGCGTATGCATAGATGGCTTATGATGTAACGCAAAGAATAAAATGTTATATGCAGTGTTGCCAGATCCGGCGGATTTTTTATTCAGTAATCGCTAGTAATTTTGAGAAGTGTTATTTTGCACACATAACAGACTAGCAATCATCGAAGTGGTTAGGCAAACGCTAAAATAAAAAAAATATTGGTGATTATTGAATAAAATATCCGCCAGATCTGGCAACACTGGTTATATGATCATCTATTCCGTATAATCTCTTGCACGGTAAAAAATGATTTCTATGAAAACTATTAGACTATACTGTATAGTTAGAAATTCAGGACATATTAGTTACGTAATTTTATTCGAGATCGAGTTTATGAAATCGGAAGAAGGTCCAAATTTGATCCGTACAGAGGAAGAGTTTGTAGCTATTCACAGCACCTTTTACGAGCTTGGAGAACGGTTCAAACAAAAAGAACAGCTTCCCTAGCATTCAGAAATTGTTCTATAAAGTAAAAGGCTTTAAAGAAATGGCGAATGACATACATCGGAAAAATTGCGAATGATATCTGACAGTTATCAGCACAACCAATAGTATGTTTTAAGGTGCCTGGAAGATTGTATATACGCAATTTATTTGAACTACAATCAGTACGAAATGGACCACCAAGATTTGCTCATCGTAGACATTTCTTTGTGATGTTCACAGAGCCTGATTAAGAGGGAAGCACACATTATCTCCGCTCTCACCGGAATATTTTTACAATTATTTTTTACTTCATGTCATAGAAATTCCACGCTTTGACGAGGAAATATTTTTTATAAAAAATGAACGGTGTAAAACAATCCAATTTACTCACCGGTATTAGACACCAGAATTCTTTTAAAATATTTTTTAATGAGAATTTTCTGTTTATTATAGGAGGAAAGTATTTGTTAAAAAATAACGGTGTCAGTATAAATAATGCGTGCTTCCCCCTTAATCAGGCTCTGCATGTTCATGGCAAGTATATGCGAGAGAATACAAAGCAAGAAAGAGACTGAGATCTCTTTACAGGTGTCAGCCGATTTTATTCCTACCAACAATCTGTTTTTTCCGAAATACTTCATAACAGAAATTTTGGATAAATATTTTGAGTTTCTATATAATTGTTTCTGTTTACAGGATAAGTAATAAATGAGATTTAAACTTTGAAATGTTGTATCCGATGCGATTTTTTTATAACGTAACGGTTCTGAACGTTTAGGCACTTATTAGGAGATGAACGAACAATCAATCCTCCAATGTCATCGAGAGCATCTGTTTTTAAGGCACCATAATTCCTATGAAGATAACTCTGAATATTTGTTGGGTTTCGGTTAATGAATATCCAGACCTCGCATCGTACCTAAAAATCTACTCACAGCTTATTATATTATTACCAATAAAAATGTCAAAAAGAAGTTTTTTTTTTTTTTTTTTTTTAAATATTTTTGAATGTTCCAAAGCCAAAATATATTGCAATAAAATATTACTTTAAAATAGTTGTGACAATATAATAAAATAAGCGTACAATTTTAGGAATGCTGCGAGGCCTGAGTATCACTATTTTCAACTAAAAATCTTTGTCTTGATAAGTATAGGGACATTTTTAATAAGAGATTAATATCAAAATTTGATAGTATCCAATGCAAGGAAGTCTTAATTTAGGAGGAAAAATGTATAGCTTTCCAGATATATGATAAAAGGAAAGAAAAAAGGGAAGTTAAGTTTTCATAAAATATTAGAAGTTATTAGGAATGAGATTTTGTACCTACCTGTCTTTTTAATATTTATTTTGTAATTAGAAAAAGTTTCTTCGTAAAACACCTTAAACTACAGCTGCCACTTTTTCCAATTTTTTTCACACCACTGCTTTAAAATAGTTAACTTCGTCTTATTTTATTGCAGAATTTTAGTGTTTAAGAATAGCGAAAATTTTTCTCAAGCAGTAGCGATGCAAAGAAATCACAAACATTGCCAGTTAGGCTTAAAAAAATCGGCTAGAGGTAAAGCAAAATACATTATAAAGAAATAAATGAAATAATATTAACAATATTGTTTTCACTTTCAAAATTCTTCAAGTCAAAACATTTTGTATAGTACGTATATACCGTATTTTCCGGCGTATAACGCGCATGTCACATAAGTGAGTTACACACCAGAAAATTAAATTTACAAATAAAGCTATATTTGTAAGAAACAAAAGTTTGTTAAAAAATAATTTTTATTGTAAATTTAAATTTCCGGTGTATACCTGATTTAACAAACCTGCGCGTTATACGCCGAAAAATACGGTATGTAAAAGTAAAACGTAAAAATGCACTAAATGCTTTATTATTAATATTATAATGTTTTAATATTAAGTACCAAAGAATATGGAGAATAGTTTTTCATGGAAAGAAGGTAAATGTTAAAATAAGATTATATATATGCTTATGAAATTACTCTAAAAATAATGTACCCTCTTTTTTAGAATGATGAAGCATTACCGAAAACGCCCCCCACTCCCGTTCCCCTCGCCTTCCGCTACTTAAAAAAAAAAAAAAAAAAAAAAAAAAGTCAAACCATATAAGAAAGTAAAATGTAATCGGAGTTCAAATATTCTACACTCCGAAAATATTATTCCTCATGACGACTCTCTAGAGTACGATATCTATCGGAAGATGTCCTGAAATACTTAAGGGACTAGGATATATCGGAATCACAGATAATAACATTGTTTTTCTGAAGTAAATCTATAAATTGAAAAGATAAATATTATTGTTTAAGTAATTTTGGAAATGGAAAATATTCTTCAGTTTCATAGAGTTAAATATACAGAAAAACTAAAGTACATAGATAAAATTTTACTATGAATCGATCTTTGCTTTTGTGTAATATCAAATGAAATATTTATGCATGTATTAGTGAAGATTTAATTTACTAAATAACAAAACTAAAAATTCTAATGCTATTAGAATTTGAAAATATTAAACTCGCAAAAGGAAAATATTTTTAAAATGTTTATTTGGGATTATTTTCAGAAAAAGGTTTTAGAAGCATACATCTCAGGAAAAAAAAAAATCTCGTTATTGTATATATAATATTTAAGTTGTATGAGTGTATCATATCGCAGGTAATTTATTACGATTTGAAATAAATTTCTTTCAACTATTTATAGATAGTAATTTCTCATCTTATATATTTGCAGATAAAATTTACAAAAATATTGTTAGAAGATTGTCGATAAAATCAGGGTGCGCAAAGCCATGTCTATTTCCAAGGAATCTTCCACCAGTATTATTTAAAAATAAATTTCCTCTTAAATAAACAGTGTACAGTTACGAAGAAACGATAATACTGGTGGGAGACTCTCTGGCTAAAGGCGGGGACGTGTACGCACCCTGTGTAGATGTTACACGTAATCTGTGATAAATTGGTCCCTACAGAAATATTACGACAGTTCGCTATGTTTATTGTGTCATACCGTAATTTCTTATGTATAATCCACAAGTAAGTAAAATGTGTTTTACACCAGATTTTTTTAATAACCGTATTTTCTGGCGTATAACGCACAGGTTTGTTAAGTCAGTTATGCACCAGAATTTTAAATTTACAGTAAAAACTATTATTTATCAATCTTTTGTTTTTAACAAATATAGCTTTATTTGTAAATTAAATTTTCTGGTGTGTAACTCATTTATGTGAGGTGCGCGTTACACGTCGGAAAATACCCCCAGTAGCACATCTTCTCCTAAAAGCATCCCCAGGATGTTCTGTGGATAAAAGAGAAATCCTATGGACCGCCTCAGGATGTTCTATGAACAAATGTGCTACTAGGGACGTTATTATCCCCAGTAGCACATAACGTTGTTTGAACTTTGTTTTAACGTAGTTATAACTAATTTTTCACTGTTCAGATTTATTAGCAACGCTATGACAACGTTATGTGCTACCTGGGATACAAACTAATGATTATACTATGTACTAGCACAATGCATTTTAATAATTTTTTTCGAGTTAACCCCTACCTTCTCGCTACCGTGATATTCACGGGCAGTGACCACACCCCACGTGTATTTTTTCTTTAATATTTTAGGGTACATGAAAGCACCAGCCAGTACCAAACTATATATAATGTATTTGAAAATATGTACAGAATAAATATATATATTATTCATATATTTATTTTCAATCTTTTTTTTTTTTTTTTAATTAGACAAAGTTGTGGATTTTATGGGCGTGTCTATGAAAAATATGCGACCTTTAAGAGGTTAAATAGATATACAGAGCTGCCAACCTAATCCGGCAAATTGTTAACGCCTACTGAAAAACGCCCCTTTTTCTACACCACTTAATTTTTAGAGCAATTGTCTTCACGTGTATCTATGATGAATTAAGTAGAAAAATACTCTAAAAATTAAGTGGTGTAGAAAAAGGGGCGGTACTAACAATTTGCCGGATTAGGTTGGCAGCTCTGGATATATATGATCATCCGTTTACAGACTGAAAAGTATGCCCAGAGTTGCCAGTATTTTATTGCCTTGATGAAGAGTAATATTTTATCAATTTTTTTCTTTAAAATTGTGTACTTTATCCTTGTTTAGCAAGAATTTTTAAACTCGTTAAACTAGGGTGCGTATTTTCCGACCTCTATTTTTTAATGTAAGTTTTATATATGAATTTATATAAAAGTCATAACATTTCATCATAACCATAAAATTTTTCGTTAAATTTACAAAGAAATTTGTTGTTGAAGAATAGCGGTGGAAAAAGTAAAAGGATGAACTACACGACCCCTAGTTAAACTAACATCGATGTCTATTTTAATGAATATAAAATAACAATGTTTTAAATTTATTTAAATTTAAAAGAATCGATAGATAATGAAAATATAGATGTAATGGGATTTGCATACTTAATTGTCAACCATAGGTTGATTTTTGAGGTATAACCATATTTTTTTTTTTTTTCTAACAGTATTTTCCGAAACCAGGGGTGCAAGAGTTTTCGTGTCAAGACTGCACCAGTACTTTTATCAATAATTTCTATCACATTCATTAAGGTACTTCAGAAATATGATAGAAATTGTTGATAAAAAATACTGGTGTAAATGTTCTGTCTTGAGACGGAAACTCTTGCGCCCTTGTCTGGTATAATTAACCGTGGATAATGGGTAGGGAACTATTACTAAAGTTCGTATTAAAAATATTGTTAATAAATCTTCTGGAAAAATCACATAAGTTGTTAACTATATGTATAAAAAATACTAATATACCGAAGATAAAAACACAGTTAGCAGCTAACATACGAAGGTAAGGTGAAAAGTTCTAGGGCTGACATAAAGGTGGCGTTCCAATCAGCCAAAATTTGCGTTTCCTGCCTTGGTGCATGTGTCATTAGTTTATATGACAAGTTTCAAATTGTTCTCTCAAGTAGTTTGTTTACACGAATTTTTTTTTTTTTTTTCGTTAAAATGGATAAACTTGAATATCATGCGGTCATAAATTTCTTCGTTTTGGATGGATTAACCTCTAAGGAAATTTATCTGAAGTTAACAAAAATTTACGGGGACTCCGATCCTTCCATGTTAACCATTAAAAAGTGGTCAGTTGATTTTAAACGTGGTCGCAAGTCGCTTGAAGATGACCCACTTGAAGGACGGCCAAAAACCTCCACCACACCGGAAATCATCGAAAAAGTGCATGATATCGTGTTGGACGATAGGCGAGTGAAGGTGAGTGGGATAACTGAGGCTGTGGATATATCGGAAGAAAGTGTGCGAAATACCGTGCACAAAGAATTAGGGCTGCGAAAGCTTTGCGTAAGATGGGATTTGCTGAATGCCGATCAAAAGCAAATGCGCAAACAATATTCGCAGCAATGTTTGGGACGAATGAAAAGGGATCCGACCGATTTTGTGCAGCGATTTGTCACCATGCATGAGACATGGGTCCACCATTACATGCCAGAAACGACAGAACATGCCAGAAGGGCCGTAGTTGAATATTTTCACAGCCTTTTAGACTCTCACTTTCGGGAAAGAATACTGATGTTGGAGAATCACTTGACCAAGTGTGTTGGAGTCAAGGGAGAGTATGTAAAAAAATAAAATCATTTTTAAGCTGAAAATTGCAGTCTTTCATTGTCAAGCCGAGAACTTTTCACCTTACCCTCGTAGCTTAAAAAGTGCTTATAGTAATATGGAAATTTTTAGGTAATTTGAAGCATTTTTGCAACTGTAAAAACTACAATAATTAATAGCATATGCATTTTACATTTTTTTTTTAATGTATATGTTCTAATGGTTGCATATTCAAGTTGTCATTTATAAAGTGCTTTCAAAAAAAAAAAAAAAAAAAAAAAAAAAGATATAAACGTGAATAATGAACAATACAATTTTAGAGTTTTTGATATGTTACGGGTTTTTGTATATATAAATGTATGTATAAATTAATTAATAAATTACTAAATACTGTTATAACCACAACCGGGAAAATGCCACAGAAGCTTTTAAATTAATGTTACTGAAAATATCTTGTGCCTTAAATCCTATGAAATCAATGAGAATGTAAATTTATACGAAAGAGATGACGTCATAGTTGCCAGCTTTAGTACTTTTTGGCTACCAAAAATTTCTAAAATATTTTTTTTTATATATTTCTGTAAAAGTTTTCACTTATTCAATAATGCAAATATACCAATTTTATTTCCGGTAGTCAAAACGTGCTAAATTTAGCAACTTTGAGGCTGAAGTAGTTAAGTTAGACAATACGAATATATGTTTGTTATAAGTCCAATAATAATGGCATGATCGCCAATTCTCCCAATTATGGTGGAAGAGTACGACAATTTTCATTTTATTTAAACGTAAAGTAATATGAATTCTATTAACCCCTTAACGCTCACACTCTAGCTAATTCGAGCAGTGAACACGCCCAGCGTGTATTTAATATTTTACGGTACAAGAAAGCTTAATATTTTATGGTACAAGAAAGCACCAGCCAGCAACAAAGAAAATATAGCGTATTTGGAAATATGCATACCTGTCAAACATCTCATTAATAATCATACGATTTTTCATATCTGCTTTTATTTTCACAATAGTATTTTTTCAGCGTAATTTTATACTCATTTAATCATAACTAGATTTGGAGATACCGTATTTTCCGGCGCATAACGCACAGATTTGTTAAATCAAGTATACCGCGGAAATTTAAATTTACAGTAAAAGCTATTTTTTAACAAGCTTTGGTTTCTTACAAATATAGCTTTATTTGTAAATTAAATTTTCTGGTGTGTAACTCACTTATGAGACATGCGCGTTATATGCCGGAAAATACGGTAACTGCTATAAAAATAAAATGGAGTGAAAAAAAGGGTGTGTATTAAAAATATTCTGATTCATAATTGGGATTTCCTTTAATAAAACAAAAATGTGGATACTATGGGCGTGTTTATGAAAAGTATGCGACCGCTAGGGGATTAAAATATAGTGGTGATGAATCTAGTTTAAAATTTTAAAATATTGAGAGGTATGCCATAGTTATTTATTTATTAAATTATTTATTCTTTTACCTCCTTTAGAGTGTAAAAATGTGTTTCTGATAATGAATTTTCATACTCATACTTTTAACAATATATATTTTTTGAAGAATTTAACACATTTATAAATAGTTCTTAATTGTGGCCATGTAAGACGTGCTGACTCTATCATTATTTGTAACTGAAACGTTTATATTTGTTGCATACTTGCCAGCCTAACCCGGTAGATTGTTAGTTACCGCCCCATTTTGTACACCACTTAATTTTTAGAGTAAGTCTTTTCTAATATATTTACGATTAAATAAGAAGAAAAGTTCTCTAAAAAAAGACTGGTTGGAAAAAATAGATAGAAAGGGGCGGAACTAACAATCTTCCGGGTTAGGTTGGCAAGTATGTTGCTTTATTTTATTTATTATTATTATTATTATTATTAACGAACTTTTAAATTGTTCCGTTTAAAACTGCATAAATTTATTCGAAGTAACCAAAAAGTTTTTTTTTTTTTTTTTTTTAGCTACAAGTAAATTCGGTATGATACGTTTATTTATTTATTTATTTATTTATTTATTTTTAATTAAATTTATGTATTTATTTTGTATAACCTAATTTTGTATTTTCAAATACTTTTCAATTATATATTTCCGAGTAATAATTTGTAACATATTTATTCATAGACAAATCATAGACAAGAAACATACAAACATATAATTAGCTGAGATATTCATGAAGAATGTCTTAGTAATTTGCCAATATGCATGGACTGGTTTGCTTGCCAAATTTCTTACAGCAACATAAGCAAAATAAAAACCTTTGAAGAAACGAAAAAATATATGCATAAATATTCTTTAAAATTGTTATTTAATTTGTAAACATTCACAACTTATATCATTCAGTTAGTTGCCAGAAATTAAGGAATAGTTATCTATAATGCTTTATATATTAGGGGGACCGGAAAATAATGTGTTTTTCAATTAAAATACTGACATCGGAAATTTATCCTGGATAAAATTTAAGATATTCTTAGGTAACTTACAAGATGGTTATTTGTAAAGTACCATGTAAACACTGTTAAACAAAAATTTCCGGTTTCATTTTATTAATTCAAAACGACATTATTTTCCGGTCCCCCTAATATATATATCCGTTTTAATGCTAAACCACTTTCAGAAACACAACCTTAAATTGCTATCGGTTTTACAGGCCTCAATAAACGTTTTTCCGGTGTAAATATTTAATTTTAGCTTTGTAAAAAATTCGAAACCCAATCATGCCTAACTGGAAAACCACGCCGTGCAGTAAAAATTTAAAAAAAAAAATCTAAGTAAACAGCAGTCGAAATAGCATATATAAATGTGTATTATTATGCATAAATCCTTTACCCTCGATAGCTCTTTCTACAGAAATAAAATATGAAACTTTCTAATGATCTATAAAAACACACCTAATTTATCAAAACCACGCCTTACTGTAGTGTATGTAAAAGACAAATTTAAGTATCATTAAAGGATGAATAAAAACAAAAAACGTGTTTTACCATTAATAGTTGTTCACACATAATGTTTTAAGAAAATTTAAGAGCAGCGAAAAAATCCAAATTTAATATAGTTTTCCAAATGTACAATTCAGCGTAGTAAGGGGTGTGTATTTTGATAAGATTTTATCGAGACTCCGCCTATTCTTTTCTTTTTCCAACTTATTTCACAAATATAAGAACATATATTTTTAAAATGATAAAACGAGCATCGTAATAATTTATGCGTCGAAAATCACGTTAGATATTTCTCTTTCGAAAGAACTACATTTAATTGATATCAATGATCAGACTACTAACGTCGTCTTCTGTTGATATTTTTTAAGTATTAAAAAGAAAAAAAAGTTATTAAATAAAACACAATCACTCATACAATAATCAGTTAATTTATTAATTATTTTTGTGTTTTACAAAGAAATAATGAAAGAAAAGAACTTCATAAAATAAAATAAATATATTTGTTTTACTTTCTGTAAAAGAAAATATAAAAGAAAAATAATGAAAAGCTGATGTTAACAACTGTATTTTCCTGCATAAAGGTCATGTAGCCTTTTTTTTTACAGCGAGCGCAGATGGGTTTGGAACGCTTTACCTCACTCTGCTTGTTACTGCAGACCACACATTGATGTAAATTTCGTCACTTTCTTCATTATTTGCTTCCAATGTCTCATCCTCCTTCGTACCATTATGCACCGAATAATCGTCCAAAATAATGTTGCGACGTAACACATGATAACCAACTGCTTTCATTATCTAAAAGATCCGATTGACTGATTGATTGCTTGTAAGTAAAAATTAAATTAAAATTACGGTGTAATCTGAATTGTATCTTTCGAAGCGCGATAGCGCTGCTTAGCAGTTTTCGAGACTAAACATTACAGCGCTATCGCGCTGCTTAGCAGTCTAACGGATATACAGTGTGATTCAATGATGATGGGACAAACTTTAAGGGGAGGTAGGACACATCATTAGAACTCAGAATTGCGTAAGAATCCATGTACCCAAACGTCATTTTAACCCTTTACGGGCCATGTGTTTTCTGTGTTTTTTACCAGTAAGTTCCGCCTACTGTCGTTCCTCTTATATGGCGTATTATTTAACAGAGAGACTCTAGTTATAATTTTTTATTATACAACAGGCCATACGCAATAAAAATTTTGCTTCCGAATAATGCACATTGCTTGAATAAATATTAATATTGTGAATATTTTTTAGAAATACTGTAACACACATGATTTAAAAGTTACAACGTAGGTGGAGTTTCAGATACGAATATTTCTATAGTCTCGGAACAAACATTAAGGGGTTGAACAGTTTAATAAAACATGCACCTTTTATGTAGACATAACACAAAAAAATTAAATATTAAATAAAAACATTGTCCAAAAAATAAAAGTAAAGACGTATAAAAACAAATAGTAAAAACAAAGTGCTTCTTTGTATCAATATTTACAATAAGTGTTCAAAATTGTGACCACCAGCCGTAATGCATGCTTGATAGCATCGAAGTGTGGATTGGCGAAAAAATCCAAAAATGCCAGGTGTTTCTCGCACTTGTGCAACCACAATTGACAGTCGAGCAACAAGGTCCTCTGGTGAATCAGCAGGAATCTCGTAAATGATGGCCACCCCATAAGAAAGAATCGATGCTCGATAAATCTGGGGATCGGGGTGGCCACCGTACTGGTCTGTCTCGTCCAATCCATCGCCCGGCAAAATTGACAATCCATTTAATTGCGGATTTCCATTTCAAAATGTGCTGGCGCACCATCGTGCTGAAACCACATTTGTTTCCGCAGGACAACTGGAACATCTTCCAGAAAATCTGGCAAAACTTCTTTTAGGTAAATAGCATAACCTGAGCCATTGAGCGGCGTTGGTAAATGATATGGGCTTTTGAGGTGATCGTTCACAGTACCTGCCCAAACATTAACAGAGAAACGTTTTTGCAATGAATGTGGGAGTATAGCGTGTGGATTTTCCGTTGCCCACAGATGAGTATTATCCACACTGAAAACGTCTTCCTGTGAAAAATTGCCTCATCTGAGATCAAAACAAAAGTTGGAAAATCATGCTGCAACGCATATTGTTGCAAGAACCATTGGCAGAATTCTACGCGCAGAGGGTAATCACTTACTTGCAATGCTTGGACTTTCTGAATATGGAATGGATGTAGATGTTCTTCATGTAAGACTCTCCAAACAGTGGACTGACTCGCATGTACACGACGTTCAGTATCTCTTGTACTTGTGTCGGGTGTTCCATCTGCAATGTTTAGAAGAGTTTCTTCCATGTCTGGATGTCGAGCAGTTCTTGTTCCAGTCCTTGCGTCAGAATAAGCGAGAAATGTACCATTTTCACAAAGGTTCTGAAGTTCCGATGCAATCGTTCAAACATTTTGTGATTCGGCATGCGCCTGTTTGGAAATCGTTCCTGATACAGTCGTAGCGCTACTCTACTGTTCCCATTAGTAGCACCGTACACTATAAGCATGTCTGCTTTTTTATTATTAGTAATATCTCCTATCATCGTCGAAAAACACAGTTTAAAATTATGCTTTACAACAGATGCAGATAACGAATGACCAGGTCCACTAAAGCTCTCTACCTTCAGCATTACTAGCTAATCACCCCAATTTTGCTTAGTTGTACTACGAGTGGTGATTGTAATTTTAAGCATTTATTGTCAATATTACTGTAAAGAAACACTTTGCGATGTATTTGAAACTCCGCCTACTGCGTAAGTTGTACATTTTGTGTGTTACAGTACATCTAAAAAATTATTCACAATATAAGCATTTATTCAATCAGTGTGAAGTATTCGGAAACAACATTTTTATCATATATTTTGTAAGATTAACAGTAAAAGACAGAACCTTTTTGTTAAACAGGCACCATTCACAAGCAATGTCAGTAGGCGGAGATTTCTGTTAAAACTCTAGAAAACACATGGTCCTTAAAGGGTTAAAATCTTATTTGGAGACATGGGTTCTTCTGCAATTTTGAGTCCTAATGAGTGTTCTATCTCCCCCCAAAGTTTGTCCCATCATCGTTGAATCACCCTGTATATATTACCCGGTAACTTTTATGTTTTATTCCGGAGCATTCTTAGCACCCGCGTTTACTTCACAACACTTTGCTTTTAGAGGAATTTTCTCTATGTAATCATGGTGACATAAAGTAGAAAATAACTTAAAAATAGTGGTGGGAAAAAAAGAAGGTAATAACAATACTCCGGAAGGCATTATAAATGATTTCAGATATGATACATTCGGTAACAAAAGTATCCGAACACTAGCAAAAATTCCTATATAAAAAAAGTAGAGTTAATACTGTTTTGTTAAATAAATCCTTGCCGAATCATGTTCTTAGTCAGTCTAAGAACATGATTCGACAAGGATTTATTTAACGAAACTGTATTAACTCTACTTTTTTTACCTAGGAATTTTCGCTAGTGTTCGGATACTTTTGTTACCGACTGTACATATATATATATATGTGTGTGTGTGTGTGCACTAGCAATGATAAATACGATAGTTAAGGAAAAAAAACATTTAAAATTTTCGAAATGTTTCATATTAAAAAATATTTTCAAACACTTGAAATTTCTTTAATGTTTAATACGTAATTACGTGAAACATTTATATTTCACTTTATCACGAAAAGAAAAAAATATTGATCATAGCTTTCACTCTCAGTACAAATTGTTATCTTTGAAGTGCTTTTTTAAGCTCAGTTTTGATTGATCACTTTTAAGGTATAAAATTTAAGCTTTTTCCTTTATCTTAATATCCACATCAGGAGACCAATAACTTTTTCTTGCCTTTGAACATACATTTTAGAAATGAAATATTGATCACTTGTAAAGTGCCTCATCACTTAAAGAAAAATAATTTGTTATTATTCCCTTTTTGACATTGAGAAGTACGTATCTGAGAAAAAAAGCTATTTTATCAGATGGTACTAAATTTAAACTTTACAGTAATCATTTTTCCTGATTAAAAATTTTAAAGTGAAGAATTTCATCCATACTTAAAATCTATGATGTAATGCAAAATGTGGGTATTTTTTTATTTAGAAAGATGAAAGATATTTTTTCGTACAAATTGCTTTAATGCGTGTAAAATTTTATATTTTTTTAATTGTTACTAAAATAGGGGGAAAAAACATTTAAAAGAAACGCACAACAGAATTTCCTATAATTATGTTAGTATTCTACACTAAGCGACAAAGAAAAAAAAAGCCGCACTTGGATATTTTCTTTTCGCCTTCTACAACCGACAATTTTATCGTTTAAAAAGCAAATTTTCGAACAGATTTTATTATGTTGTCCTCCACATACACTTTAGCTTTGAGTCCAGTGTTAAAAACAAAATGCAATTGCCAGGAAAATTGTAATTTTAGGATTTATTTCAAAAATGGTAAGAATAAGGCTTTTAACGATGCCAAAAAAGTATTAATTTTTGAATGAAAAAAAAATATATTTTAATATGTGAGATGGCAAAATTATTATATGTCAACTAAATATTGGTAAAAGGGTTTTCAGCAAGATATAAAATTTTTTGGCCGTTTAAACTGGAAATTTGGTTTTAGGCGGCCATGTTGCTCATCCAAGCGAGATGACCGTAAGTTAAAAAGTCATTGCTTATAAAATCGGTTTGTATTACATTTAGAACATAAAAGAGATTCAGAAAAAGTGTTTAGCAGCATAATTTCTTTAAAAACAGCACAGCAACTATTAAACAAAGCAGGTTTAAATGACAGAAAATTAAAAAAAATTCCACTCTTAGTGGAGAGAATTAGGAAAACAAGACCTCAGATGGTTAAAAAAATTAAAAAATGATTAGTAAATTATTAGGCTGAACTGGTTCTCTTTGATGAGTCAAGTTTAACTTATTTCGAGCTAAAGAAAACAAGCAGATCTGACAACGAAAATATGACCGACTTAATGAAAATCGCACTTTTGAAACAGTGACACATTCTCCGTACATTATGGTACGGAGGTGCATAACTTTTCAAACAGTCGGGCAAATTTTTGTGCTCAAGGGATCAATTAACTCGAGATAAAACACAATCTTCATGAAAGTGGTGCTTGACCGACTATTTTGGAGGTATCGTGGACATTTCCGCAAACAGCTTTTCAAGATGATAATGCACCTTACTACACGGCGTCTGTGATAAGTTTATTCACTTCAAATTGTCAAAATTTCCTATCCATTCCCATAAGAACCTATAATTCTCTAAGCAATCATATCTTTTTTCACTTTAAGTTAAATCCCACAAAGGATATAGTAGAATCTCTTCTTTACCAGACATGGAAATAGTACTAATCGCGATCCGCTCGAAAATATTTCGTCTATAAAAAGGCGGGGGAGAGGAGAAAGGATTCGAAATTTGCAGCCTATAACTCTGCCAGAACTAGAAAAAATTATTTGTGCTATTTGGCACATTAAAATTTCTGAGATTTATATTAAAACACTGTATAAAACTATGCCATTTCGCACTAAAGCCGTAATTCCATATAAAGGTGGAATTAACCTAATGCAGAATACATATTTTTTTTAAAAAATTGCTTAGATCTAACAAATAAATAGTTGTATTTGATATAGAAAAATATAACTTGTTTATTTCATATAATAAGTCATAATAGAATACAAAGTGTATGGTTATTGCATCATGTTCAAAAAGAAAGTTTTATGCAGATTTTTAAAAAGTACTTCGTAGAGTGCAATAAAGCGAATTATTAAATCGAAAATGTACACTGAAAAAAAAATTGGTAAATAATGTACCAATGTTTGGCGCAAATTTTTTAATTGTACCAAAATTTAGTTTAGTAAAAGAACACATTTTTACTGTTTGCACCTAACGTTGGTGAATAGAATTGAAAATGTCATCCGTGGTTCATCCAGTTGCACCAATCTTTGGACCGTAGTATAAACTTTAGCTGTAACCGGCGGCAATATCTTTAACTGGCGACCATTACTGGCGGTATGCGATCCGATGATCCGGCATGCGGCGCTTGACGAACGGCGTAATGGACTTGAATGAAACATTTGATTGAAAATTGATTTAAACTTTTAACAAAAGGAGAATCAGATATCCAACTCGGCCTTTTACTTCCAGCGCCCCCCCCCCCCTCACTTTGTAAGAATATTGTAAACAAACAGCCGCAGCGATATTTGTTGGCAGCCTGGGACTTTTGGACGCTTGCCAATTCCCTGTACACTTCATGATTCGTGAACTCGCTTGAGAATAATTTTCTAAAAAGATAAGTACTTTTTTGTTTTTAATTTTTCCTTAATATTTTTTTCTTTACCTAAGTGTATGTATATTATGTATTGCCAACTTATTTATTTCAGGTATTATTTTTTGACTTGATTGCGAAGATATCTTCGAAAGCGGTGTTCTGTTTGTCTTGTGTGTGTAGCAACGATGTTCTTAAAGATCCTAAGAGTGATGTTTTAGTAAATATTTTCATTTTCAATATTAATAAGCTATAACAGTTTAACGTTTAATTTCATTTTTAAATTGTTATACGTGTTAATATAATTCAAAACATTCTAGCGGTTCTTCTTGTATTTCTTGAAAAAATAGTAGAAATCACATCTGTGATTTTGGATTTTTTTCTTTTTTCGACAAAATTGAAATTTATTGTTACCTAATCATATACTCTTGCATTCTTCATTCCATTCAGGACTTAGATTCTTTGTGAAGGTCTTGCACATTTATTATTTAAAACAATTTTGTTGCAAATGTGTTATCCCTATGACAGAAACTTTTTATTGTTTTCTGCGACAAGTCTTGTTCGTGCAAACCTTTACTGCAATTACAATATTGACACATTTTCTTATTTACACGTAATATGTACATGTAACTATAAAGACCAATATTACTAGTAGACTGGTGAAGATTTCTTAAATACACGAGTTTCTATTTTCTACTGAAGTTTAGAAATAGATTTCATTTTTATGGTCAAATCTTTCTGCAAGTGACAATTTCTTTTCTGCGACAATATCGCTGTGTAGCCTAAATTCTGCCACAGGGTGTGTTATAATTTTTAAAAATAGGATCAATTTTCTCGTAAACTTTGTTTTTACTTTCTTCTATCTTCAATAGAAGAAAGTATTGGATTCGTAAAAATTTTCGATTTCGGGTTTTTGATGGATTTACACGTTTTGAGAGCTGTAGAACACGATTTTACCATTTTTAGAAAATGTCTGTCTGTCTGTCTCTGTGTGTGTGTGTGTGTGTGTGTGTGTGACAAAATTTTGTGTCAACTGTATCTGTGGAACTACTGCACAGAATTTCATACAAATTGGTATGTAGTTGCACCTTGACATAAATTAGTGCCTATCAACTTTTGGTAAAAATCGTCTTACAGGTTGCGTTGCCATCCCGCTTTTTCTAAATTTTTAACAGGGTGATATAGGGCAAAATTTTTCAAGATGGGTATCTTTCGAAAGGTCTCGTCAGTACCTTTAAAACGAATGGTTGAACTATAAATCTGTGATAATTTAAAACAAAGTTATCAATTTTTTTTTCTTTTTACGAAAAAAAACTTAGAAAAATTTTTTTTTTCTTTCTCTCCCCTTAATTTTATCAAACTCCCACGGTTTCCGTGTTCTGACAAACTTAAACTAATTTTTGCTTTTTTCCCCTAATTTTGTCAAAGTCCTACGGTTTCCGTGTCTTGACAAACTTTAACAAATTTTCACATTTTACCCAAAATTTTGTCAAAGTCCCATTTTTTTTTTTTTTTTTTTTTTTTTTTTTTTTCCCTCCCCTTAATTCTATCAAACTCCCACGGTTTCCGTGTTCTGACAAACTTAAACAAATTTTTGCATTTTCCCCCCAATTTTTTCAAAGTCCCACGGTTTCCGTGTTTTGACAAACATAGAATAATTTTCACATTTTACCCAAAATTTTGTCAAAGTCCCACTTTTTTTTTTTTTTTTTTTAATTATTGTTACTGAGTGAATTTGTATAGGAAAATATAGAAGAAAGTCTCGTGGTGGCCACAACATACTAGTTTAGTAATAGAATGTTATCAATCTTATTTTTTATATACTATGATTTTTATTAAAAAAAAAAAAAAAAAAAGATTCCTTCAAAATTTACTTTAATTTGATATATAAATGACATACTGAAATATTTTGATGTTATAATTTTTGTAAATTCAATTATGTGAATTTTTTAAGCGTAAAAAATTATTAACCTAAGTTGTCTCGTAATTTCTAATATTAATGTATTTTTCGTCGTTCGCTTTTTTCATGAAATGCTTTTAATTTTTTACTCTGCTAATTCCGATCACCAGTATGTTACTATCAAAGTTTGAAAAATTTTTTAATTGATTGTTATTTATCTTTTATCTTCCTTGAGCTCTTGTATAGTGTAATACACACAAGCTCACGTCTTGTGCAGAAAATTTTTGATAAAAGATGCAATTCTTTTTTTTTTTTTTAAAGGGAAGTGTGTGTGTGTGTGTGGGGGGGGGACTTTAAATTTTATCTGCCATGCTCAGAGTCCCATAGTTTACTTTATGTTGACTATCTGGTTATGTTGGTTTTTCTTGCTTTTATTTGTATATATTTTAATTTTCTCTTATATATACAAGAAGAGAGTATTAGATTCGTAGAAATTTTCGAACTCCACTTTTTGATGGATTTACACACTTTGAGATACCCTAAACATGAGTAAGAGTAATCATTAAGAGTTAAAAATTCACTATAGGAACAGCTTTAACACTGTACCATTATTAGGTACCCATTACCATTTGCATAAAAATAATTTTAACGATAAAATTTATTTGCGAAAACTGTTTTTCAATGGAAGAAAAAATATTGAGTGACATTTTCCCCACTTTGCGTATTTTCATTAAAGTTACAAACTAATCCTGGTTGCTATATCCAGTTTGTTATAACTAAGTGTCCACTCTGTTACATAGTTTTTTTTTTTTTTTTTTTTTTTTTTTTTTAATGCATAAGGGGCTGTATCTAGTATACTTAATCTCATATTATTTAGTTATATTCTATATATAAATCTGAATTTTTTACACAACTAAATTTTGGAGTATGAAGAGTATCAAATATAAATTTGCCTTCTATCATTACATTTTAATATATTTAAATTATGAAGTAAGTGTTGATTTCTGTTCTACAAATTTTAATATAGATTAGCTCAATATAGTCACTATTTCACATCAATTTCAGCTTGATCATACTAAATTTCAAATCCTTTTTGAAGCATTTTTTATTCTTTGAAAGCACCCAATTCTTTCTTTAATAATAAGCTTCATCACACCCACAAAATTTTGTGTAATATCTGAATTCTAAAATTCTTTATATATATATATGTATATATATATAATATTGCAAATGCTTACTCTTTAAAACTTTCTATTCTCTTGACTTTTTTTTTTTTTTTCCGAGAAGAATGTTAGCTTTCTTATTTTTTGGATACTATGATTATTGATTAACATAAAAAAGATACTATTCCTTAAAATTTAAAATTGATACGTAAATGACATATTGAAAAAATTTGATTTTTTGTAAGTTCAGTTAAGCTAATGATATTTTACACTTAAAAAGTTGACATATTGTCTCATAACGTTTACCAATTATCAGTTTTTGGTTACAGGAGAGAAAAAATAAGTATAAAAAAAATTGCAAAGTATATATATGATCTATTTTAAAGGTGTTTCATTTATCTGTTACATAAGTTTTTGTAAAAATTTTGACTGATTATAAAATTCTTAAATTTTGTTTATCTGATTGCTTTAATACATTTTTCATGTTTAATGCTTTCGTGAAATGTTTTGAATTTTTGCTCTGCTAATTAAGATAACCAGTATTGTCAAATTTGAAATTTTTAAAATTTGATTTTAAAATTTTATTGTTATTTATTAACACGCTTTGTTAGATTCACCTGTATGTATGTATGTATGTATGTTTGTATGTATGTTCGTATGTTTGTAACCGCTCTGGGAGCAAACAAAAAATATATATTGTAAAAAAAGACTGTCTGTATGTGAACAGCGTGGCGTTGAGGTATAGCTCCGCGCTACGAACCTAAAGGTCTAGCGTTTGATCCCAGTCAGGGGAGATTTTTTAAAAATGGTTTTTGTTTAATTCTAAATTATTTTAATTAAAGATTCAAATGTATGTAAATATTATGGTGTGTCACTCACACGATTTTGTCTTACCCTGCATTTTAATACTAAGATAGATATTTTGTGCTTTTTAGTTCACATTTCTATAAAAGCGTGTTCTTTAATTTTTTAAAACTATAATCTTATTTATATTTTAGATTCCTTGATCTCATGTGTGTTACAATTACACATGCACACGTCCTGTGCAAAAAATGTTTCATAAAACAAACAATCTCTCTCTCTCTCTCTTTTGATTTTTTTTACTTTCAATTTTATCTGGATATGATTTAAGTCCCATAATTTATCTTTAAATTAACAGTCAACTGCTTTTTCTCGCTTTTATTTTTTACATAATGTTTTCAATGAGATTTCATGAAATTATTATAAATTTTTTTATGAGGATTTTTTTTTCAAAAGATTTTTGTATTCTCATATTGATCAATTTAAGTACCTACAACATTTCAATTTCTTTGTCCATTTTATGATAATGTATAATATTGATTTATATTTATTGTAATTTAGATAAAAGTTCAACTTTAAAAAAGAATCTGTACCCCTCCCTTTTTCTCTCTTTCTCTCTCTCTCTCTCTCTTTTTTTTTTTTTTTTTTTTTTTTTTTTTTTTTTTTCTTTTTTGAGGGGGGGGGGGGCAAAATAATGCCAACCATAATTGCTACAGAATAATAGAAGTACATTTGAAAAATAAATGAAATTGTAAAGGAGTTTAGTTGTGAAATTTATAACCTTATTTCTCTCTCTCCCTGGGCCTGGGTGGTTCTGTGCTCAAAGCTGCTAGACTTGAGGTGCCTGGTTCTATCACAGGTCACGTTCATCGGCTTAGCCGTTCGGTGTTTTCTGTGGTTTTCTCCGAAACTTGCAAAAATGCAGGCTAGGACCCCTTAGAAAGACCTCCACGGAAGGCACTCTCCTCAGTCAATCGGCCTTATTCTCAAACACTAACACCCTTCTCTCTCTTCCCAAACACACGCTTGTGAACATTTTCTAAAACTGATCAAATCGTGTTCTGGACCCCTCAAAATGTGTAAATTCATCGAAAACCAGAAGTCAAAATTTTTTACTAATCTAATACTTTCCTCTGTTAAGTATAGAAAAGAGTAAAAAAAAAAAAAAAAAATATTTATGTAATATTTTATATCTTAAAAAAAAAAAATAAAATAAAAAATTTGAAAGTTTTTTTTTCTTTAACTCTAGGATGAAACAGTGGCTTGTTGGTGAATATTACTACGAACATCGATGCTGATCACTTCAGTGATGATGCCCTTATATCTTGCTGCACCAGAACTCGAGAAAAATGGAAAAAATTTTGCCATCATCTAATAAATTTTTTTGTAAACTTAAAATTTTTACTCTTATTACAGTTTGGTATTGGATATTGAGAGTAGGAAAAAAAAAAAGGCTATATTATGCTATTCCTAAATCCTTAACCCGTTAGTAATCGCTAGTTGGTCGATTTGCCGCCCATCCTTCAGTGTTGCCAGATTTTTTTATTCAATGGCCACCAAAAGTTTTTAGAAGTGGCATTTGATATACATAAAACGCGAATAAAATCGAAGAAACGTTGATCACACAACTTCTTAAAATTATTGGTGGCAGTTAAATAAAAAGTGCGCAATCTGTAATAGGTGGCGCTGTCTATAGCGACTACTATCGGGTTAACGACAAAAGTTATAGGCAAGGATAGGGGAAAAAGTGCATAATATTGGGTTTGCTTCAGAACAGAATGTTGACAGTTAAATAATTATGTAATGATATAAAATGTATACGAATATGTAATTTTTGTTATAATAAAATAAAATCTTCAAAATAATTCAAAGGTTTCCATTGAATGTAGCAATTGGGATATGTTTTTTTTTTTTTTTTTAATAAATTCTGTTAAAAAAGTTATGAAGCTTGTATATATTTTTTATTATAAATTTGTGCTGTTTGTTTGACATTTTTCATTAGCGAAGTATAGATAGGTAATTTTATTCCTTTCATAAATTTTTGACCTATTGTTATCAGGATTTTCCTAGTTTAAACAGTAAACTCTGCTTTTGGGTGTTCCTGTAAGATATTGAATTATTTAACTTTTATCCTCAGAAATTGATATGGTAAATGACAAAGTTGATTATGCACAACAGTAGCACATAAAGTGTTAAACACGTCTATGCCAAAATCAAGTACAGTCAAACCTTGTTGACAAGAATTGTTTCCACAATCCCTGTCAAAATGAAGATTAATTCCTGAGTTACTGGCGGCCGAGCAGTTCTGTGCTCAAAGCTGGTAGACATGAGATGCTGGGTTCGATCCCTGGTCGTGCTCGTTGGCCTAGCTGTTCTGTGTTTTATGTGGTTTTCTCTTAAACTTGTGTAAATATGGGATAGGACTCCTTAGAAAGACCCCAACGAAGGCACTCTTCCTCAGGCCTAGGACCTACAGCAGACAATAGGCCTTATTCCGAAATCCAATAATTCAGTTCTGAGTTACTGATAGCATAAATTACTGATTCATACATAAATTACTGATAACATGGACAGTTTTTTTTTTATTCCCCTTGAGATTCATGAGTCATGAGGTTTGACTGTATTCATTCAGGGGAGCGCCTAAAGGCAGATCTCATTTTTCTTTAAAAACCTAATTTATATTACATGCAAGTAATATGCTAACAGTAAAATTAAAATTAATAAATGTTTTTTTTCTCTCTCTATGCACATTACATAAAAAAAAAAAAAATCACAAAATCAAAATTTATGCTTACAGGAATAACTTGAAGAATATTAGTTTCAGTATATTAGTTCCATCCTAATTAGCTCCAGTAAGTAGGATTTGAATTCCAGATGTCTTGGGGAAAACATTATTTTCATTAATTTTTTTAAAAAAGAAAATGATTATAAAATCTAGAAAGAGTAAATTTCTTCTTATCCACAATTTTCTTGTTTAACTCGATTTGGATAAAGAAGTATTGTGAAATATGCAGAATTAAATAAATGTTACTACACGACTATGATTAGTGCTGCCAGATGGGGGGAATTTTTTATTCAAAATCTACCGTTAAATTTTAATTGTAATGGTTACCTAATTATTTCAAAGACACCTTACAAAGAAATCTTCGAAATGGTGAGCCAACCTTCACAAGTAAAATTTAGTGCTGTACACTGTTAAAAAAAATGCAGAAAAAATACAGAAATTCTCTGTAATTTCAGAAAAAAAGTCGTAAATTACGGAAAAATTGCGTAGACAAAACGTATTTTACGACTTTTTTTCTGAAATTACAGAGAATTTCTGTATTTTTTCTGCATTTTTTTAACAGTGTATATTGAATTAAAAAAAAAATCCCTCAATATGGCAGCACTGGCTACAATGGATAAGTAATATATCATCAAATGAAGGTTGCAGCCCCACAGTGTTTTAAAATTAAATATTTTTTTGACCATTGGAAGAAACTAATATGTCAGTGTCCTCCTCCTTCCAGCACTCCATTTTTGTCCCTTGTCATATATCTGCTTATGTTTCTACATTAGCATAATCTCTAATAATTTTATTTATTATTTTTTTCCCTTTTCTTTTTATTCCTCTGGCTTTTCCCATGGAAAAATATGATGTTGGATTCCCTTTTGTTATGTTATATAAAATGTTATGCTTTCATCATGATTATGTTAAAAATTCATTATCTTTATCCCTGCCCCCAAATAATAATGAAAAAACTTATTTTTGTTTATTAAGTAAAGGATCTGTATAAAACAGATGTTAGCACAAGAAGACAAAAAAAAAATAAATATTTTATGTAAGGGCACGCAGCAATTTTGTTGCATCCCTTAGTAATTGTATGCATTTCTTAAAATCTCTATGTTGTTGATTTAGTATGGGACAGCTTTGGCGACTTAATGTTTATTGCAATTGCGTAAGTAAAGACTTGAATGAGAAATGTTGGAGCTACTTCAGTGCCAAATTTGAAATTTCACTAAGGCGGGGATAAACTAAAGCTGTTTTATACCTTTAAATAAAATTTACACGTTCATTTTTTTGGCATAAACATTCTTTTCATTTTTTTAATGATTTTAAAATTAAAATGAGATTTTTATTCGATATTTTTTTAACTAGTTCAGTTGAACTATTTGGAAGTCTGAATAAAGTTTTTAAGTCTAGTTGATTTATAAAGATTTATTTTGCTAAACTCTGAGAAATTTCGACATGAACTATTTGGTAACTAATCATATGATTTAAGATGTTGTAATTCTGCTTCAAAAATTTTCTTTTTTACTTTATAAGTTGTCTATATAGTGGACCAATTGAGTGATTAGAAAATTTTACTTCTGTCAGAAATACCAAAGTGGATGGAAGGTATTAAAAGATTTGATACCCCTGATCTGGTTTGTTAAGGCTGCTCACTCCCTCTCATGATTTCCCAGTTTCTAGTCACCAAATCCCATGTAAGTCTATGGCAATTTGTTTATCTAATTACTCTTTACCTAATTGATATTTTAAATATCTGTTTTCACATTCAGAAAATTCACAACCATTAAATTGGTACCTGTTTTCCAAAAATTGAATGTTTCAAATTTTAATATGTAATTTTACAGGGTGGCGACAATCAGGGAAATCATGGAAAAATGAGGATACTTTATCAATCTGGAAATTTATGTATACAGAATTAGGGAATGTATATTATAGGTAACTAAAATCATGGAAATATGTTAAAATTAGTCATGGAAAAATCAGGGAACTTTTTACTGAATTTCTGTAGCCACCCTGTTTTAGAGCTAAAAAATGAGAAAAATGCATATAGTGAAAATTCACATTTTAAAACTCAAAATTAAAAAAAAAAAAAAAAAAAAAACACTTTTTTTTTTAAACACATACTAATTTAACAGTTAAGTATTTTAGAATTTGAAAATGGCAATAAGGTAATGTGCAATTCCATAAACGATTTTACCCATAGAATAACATGAGCTTTGATGACTGATTTGTCAACCAATTCAATGGACATGCAACAAAAATTGCCAATTAAAGGGTATAGTATCTGCTACAGAATTGACTTGTATACATACCTCAGAAAATTGGGATTTCAATTCCACATCTCATAGAAAATAAAAATTTTGAAAAAAAGGAATATGTGGAAAAATGAAATTTTTTGATTCAAATGATTAAATACTGCAAAAATATATAAATGTCTGTTATTATGATATATAGTAATGTAGTTTTGTAGTTTATTTGATACTTTAAATATTATTGATTTATTTTATAATTTCAAAATTTTATATTATAAATTAAGAATATAAAATTGCAATACCTTTTTTTTATTAATATTTAGTGATAAATCCAATGAAAAAAAAAAATGAATTTCAAAGCTTGCAAGATTAACATAAGATATTTAAAAAATAAAATTACAATAATATATACACTGTTAAAAAAATGCAGAAAAAATACAGAAATTCTCTGTAATTTCAGAAAAAAAAAGTCGTAAAATACGTTTTGTCTACGTAATTTTTCCGTAATTTACGACTTTTTTTCTGAAATGACAGAGAATTTCTGTATTTTTTCTGCATTTTTTTAACAGTGTATATATATATATATATATATATATATATATATATATATACACTGTTTCCAATATACATTGAAGAGGAAATGTAAAAAAAATAAAGCAGCTCAAATATCTCCATCAATGTAAAAAAAGAAAAAAGTGCTATATTGCACCTAAAACTAGTTACATTTTGCTGGCTCATATGCACACAATTTCCCAGTATTTTGGTAATTGCGTCTGTACTAAAAGATAAGAAAAAGTTACACCAAAAGTAGGTGTTTATAAATGCCCGAAATCATGAGATAAAATGTACCAAAAATAGGGATTTGTGTCGCACTGAAAAATAAGAAAAAATCGCACCAAAAGTAGGTGTTTATAAATGCCCGAAATCATCAGATAAGGTTGCACCAAAAATACAGATTTTAATCGTACCATAAAATAGAATAGACTTCACTTTCAATTTGGTTGTTTCAAAACCACTGATTAATGGTGCAGCCTCTGCTTATTTTATAGTGTTCATAAAAATACCAAAATGTAGTAAAATTGTGCACCATCTTTTATAGCCAGTAAATGGACACTAATTTTTGGTGCAACATGGTACTAAATTTTTACGGTGTAAGGTTATTTAATAATATATATATGAAATCTTTAAACAACGTTTTCTCAGTTTGCATTTTCCTAAATTCGTGATTTTTCAATATACTAAAACTTCAACTAATATTTAAGAAAAGATTTAATAATATTTTGAATCATTAATAGATCCTACGTAAAAGAACTGGGGAATGGAATTTGTAATATCTTTAAAGAAAAATTATTAAAAGAAATACATATATTGATTTTTTTTTTTTTTTTTTTTTTTTTTACATATACAAGCATTTTTTGTTTCAAAAACTAATAAATAAATTTCAAAATCCATCACTAACTTTTTCTTTTAAGTTGGTACTTTGAAATATCCAAAAAATTATCAAGCTTTTCAATCATTATCTGTAGAAGTTTTACCATTTTGAAAATCACAAATTCATGAAAAAGTGCAGACTGGGAAAACACGATTTAAAGATTTTAAATACGTAAAAAAATATATCAAAACTCATAAAAATTATTTCCTAAATAAATATTTTATCGAATAAAAATACCTAGTATAGTTCACATTATAAATATTAAACGGAAATATTAGCTATTCGATAAAATCTTCGACAGTGCGAAGTCAAAGATGTCAATTCCCCTTAAAACATAAAACTGCAGTATATTTTATGGTGTTTTTTTGTGTTCTGCAGTGGAATGATTGGTAAAGACGCTAATTTCCGACGCCAGCTTTCTGATTCGAAGACCGGCGTGGGTTCGAGTCCGTTCCCTTTTTTTTTTTTTTTTTTTATTAAATGATACTTTATTTATGCTCTAGGAAATTCTAAAATCTATTTTTAACAGAAAAACAGTATCATCAGCCCCCTTTATTTATTTATTTATTCGTTAAAAAGCCTTAAAGATAACGGTGATTTTAAGCCTAACGTGGCGGTGCTTTTAAGCCTAAAAAAAACATGGCGCTGTTTTAAGACATTTGTAATGTCTTAATTTCATATGCAAAACGGTGTCAAATAGTGAGACTTTTTTTTTCGATTAAAAATTGACCACCTGATTAAGACACTTTAACTGAATAAGACGTTTACGTTTACAGTGTGTCTATATATCTTCAGAACATTTATAAATATATATTTTTTTCTTGCTACTCTAATAATTAACAATTTAAAATATATTAGAATTGTTCAAAAAATTAGAATACCTGAACAACTTAGTTCAAAAAATTAGAATTTGCAACTAGTATTTTCCTATTGGTTTAGAGAATAGCTGTAAATTTCATTAGCTGCGGGACTAACATGTGTTCCGCGGAAAATGAAAAGTAGTTTGACATTTGATTTTATTTAAGTATTTGCTTAATATGGGACGAAAAAACGACTTATATGAGGCTGTGAAATTTCGTATTGTGTATTTGCATAAAGAAGGAAAAGCACAACTGTTTATAGCAAATGAAGGGAAATGTTCTCAAGCAAGTGTGAGTAGAGTTTTGAGAAAATATCCTAATAAAATGTGTTTTCATAATAAACACTTTAGCAGTGGTCGAAATCCGGTAATTTCAACAAGAGGTTAAAGGAAATTAAAAATGTTTGTGAAGTAACATTGCTTTCGAATTGTGAATATTTGCATAGAAAATGGAAAAAAGTTGATATAAATACCTCTAAATATACAATATTACGACAACTACACAAATTACGTTTTAGATCACGTGCGCCTAAGACAATGCCACTCTTATCATCTAAGTAAATGACTGCTAGAGTTACATGGTGTAAATAAAAGCTGTTTTGAGGTCAAGATCACTGGAAAAATGTACTGTTCAGCGATAAAAGTATGTTTTGTGTGTCCCATGGGAATCAAGCTATACTTGTTTAGAGACTTAAATAGAAGCTTCTGATAAAGAGTGTTTAAAACATTCGGTTAAATTTGCGACTCTGTCATGGTATGGGGCTGCATGGCTACACAAGGCCCAGGTAGGTTGCGTATTGTATACATAAACGTCAATTCAGATGTGTATCAAAAAATTCTTGAACATGATACCTTCATCTGTTGATTTATCTGATGACGATTTCGTGTTTCAGCTAGATTCAGTTTCTTGCCACACTTCCAAATTCTTGGCCTTTGAACTCATCCGATCTAAACTCCACAGATGATTTGAGGAGAATTATGAAAATCAACTTTAAGTAGTTGCACCAACGGACAAAAAGATCTTATTTCTAGTTTGAAAAACATATGGGCAAATTTTGATTAAAAAAAAAAAAAAAAATGTGAACCTTCAGTCAAAAATATGCCAAACCGTTTAAGGGGTGTCATTAAAGATAAGGGTGATGCAACAAACAACTAATTAGCATGTAAAAAACCCTTCGAGTATAAATTATGTACAACGTATTTAAATTATTCTAATTTTTCGAACCGTATTATGAAGTATTCTAATATTTTGAATTTTATTTTCACTTGTTGTTTTAATTTTATTTTCTATTTCATTGTAATAAGTTTACATTTTTATAATCTACAAAATATGTAGATTTTTATTATAAAAATTTATATTTGATACCATTGATTAATTATTTGATAAATTAGACTTGCAATTCCCTTGACCATATTTTCTTTCATTATTCAATTTTTTTTAATCGAAGTTGTAAAACTCATGCATTTACAGCTGTTACCGTTGTCAGTCTATAGAATGCTTACTTTTGTTTATTTTAGTTTTTTTTTTTTTTTTTTTTTTGTCTAATTTGTTGAGACCTATCTCTTATTTCGACCTATCACCCCAAACAATTATTTCCCTATAAAAAGACAGCCTTTCTATGTATATAGATAGTTTCCTTATAAAACTAATCTTTTGTTCTCCATGCATTTAATTTCGCCAAAGCTTGGTTTGATATTTGGGAAGATCCTTTCTAATTAAAAATGAGGTTCTTTGCATAAATCCCATTGACTTCATAATGTGTAGAATGCTAAAAAAATGTATAAACAAGTTACAACGTCTTTATTAACAATAGTGTTTACCAAAGCAATCATTACACTCTATAACAATATATATATGTATATATATATAGAAACGCACCAAGAAGGAGTAATGCAAACTGGACACAAATTGACATGCATACAGATTTCGATGGAAAATGTAAAATTTACAGTTTGGTTGCCATCGAATGAGCATATGACGCTTCAGCGCATCTTAACTCCGCAATTGGCAGAATATTAAAAATAAGAAATTTTGATTCCAGGTCATAAATTCTTCGAGAGTTTTATTCCGTCTACTCAGATAGACAGTAACTATTCCTGGCATACAGATGCGCAAGCAATATGCGCAGATGTCAGCATTTGAGAGAGGTGTGTAGGTGGGCTCAAAGAAGCCGGTTGGTCTAATCTGCGAATTTTTTGACATGTGTATAGGAGATATGACACTATTAGATAATATTGGCAGTAATGAATGAACCATGGCCGAACACAGCGTCAGGGTGAAAGCGGTCAGCCTAGAGAGAGGACAGAACGTGAGAACCGATCAATCGTCAGAGTGGAACTCAAAGCCCCTAATTCATCATTATCATCGATCTTACTTGCAACTGGTACTTCAGTGACTTCAAAGACCTTTAATAGGCGGCTCAGAGAAATGGAGTTGAGCTCACGGAGCCGCTTGTGCGGACTGCTATTAACCCCTTAACGCGCGCTGTCCTCGCTGCGAGGACGCAAAATTTAAGATCCATCTGCAAAAATTCATCCCGGAAATTTTGAAGCAAAAATTTACGTTTATAACATAGCAGAAAAGGCCGATTTTTTTAACCTTAAAATTTAAAATTTCTTTTAGTTTAATTCAGTTCATGAATTCCGGTGGCAGTATAATTTAAATGATCTGAAATGTCTTGCGCCGCAAAGGGTTAAACTTTGTATACCGACAAGCACGTTTGCAGTGATTAGGATCGTTCGAACTGTAATGTCACTGAATGGAGTAGAATTGTCTTCAGTGATGAGTCATGCTCCGATTTGAGCCCCGATGACCAGCGAAGACGCGTCTGGAGATGCCCCGAAAAAGAGGGGATTCCAACCTGACTGTCGCCAGCTATACGGCCCGACAACCAGGAGTGATGGTCTGGAATGTAATTTCATTTCATATTAGGACCCTGTGTTTCCCTTTATATCACGCATTCCTGATTATATATTTCAGCATGATAATGTCCGCCTGCGCACAGAGATTGTTTCTATTGCTTGTTTTCCTGCTTGTCAAACATTATTTTGGCCAGTAAAGTTGCCGGACTTCTCTCTCACTCAGGACGTTTGGAGTATCATAAAAAGAATCCTACAACCATCTCTGCATTTTGCCAATCTAACGCTGCAATTGGACAAAATTTGGCATGATATCTCGCAGGACCACATCTGCCAAATCTATCAATTAAATCCAATCCGAATAACTGCTTGCGTAAAGGTCAGAAATGGACCAATCTGATATTGACTTGTTTACTTTGTGAAATCATTTCTCTTGATGAAATAATCCAAATTTTCTGAAACTGTAATAATTTGTTTTTCTCCACATGTACATCACATCTACCAATTTTCGTCCCATTTGGATAACTTCTTCTTGGTGCGTCATTTTTTTGTTACAGAGTGTACATAGAGGTAGATTTTAAGAGAAAAACATGATTTAAATTTTAAAGTCAAACTTTTGCACACATCCTCTGGTTCGTATGAGAATACTCAAAAGGGTTAAAATTTTGATATAAAATAAATTTATCAGACCTGCGGATTATACGTCAAAAATTACGATAATTATTTTTAGATATTCCGAAAATTTAAAATAAAATATTTTTTTATTTAAGAAATGTATGCCATATTGAATGTAAAATTAATAATACACTAATACTCAATTTTTATAATCGTAGCTGCATTTTAGAAATTTTCTTAAGAAATATATTTTTTTCTCATTCCATTTTTTTTTTTTACAGTCACTTCATTCGAAACTTTAATATCCATTAAAAATACAATAAATATACTGTTCATACCTAACATTAATATTGATGGAGTATGTCACATTCAGGTTAATCTTAATTTGGCGAAATTCCAGTCTCCGATATTGCTGTCATTATTCATTTGTGACCTATTATTTAGAATCGCAAACTCCTTCTGAAACATTTCTCTTGAAAATGCACTTGTCCTAAGAGAGTATCTACGTAAAGTAATTATTTATCGTTAATTTTACAAAATAAAATATCCGAAATTACCTGTTATCTTAACTTTTTTTTTTTTTTTCTAAAGTAACGCTTATCTGAATAAATAGATTGTGCAAATAAATTTCCAGATATTTAGGTGAGTGAAAATGGTTTTTAATCTTTCACCGGGAAAATTTGTTTGTGTTAAGGAATAAAATATTTGGATCTTTTCGTTCGCCAGAGAATTAATAAAATGAATTAAATAAAACATACTTTACATACTATTACAGATACCATTCATATATCAAACATGCTACAAATCTTATTCTTCTAGACTAGTGCATTTAAATCTTATTTTTTGCCTTGTTCAATCGTAAAAAATATTACTGTACATATTAAAACTCAATAGAACTCTAAGTTTAAAAAAAAAAAAATTATTTGTTATTTTCAAGTATATTTAAAAATATAAATTTTTATTATGTTATACATTATAAACCAATAAGTATTCGGACATCAGAGCTGCCAACCTAATTCGGCAAATTGTTAGTACCGCCCCTTTTTCTACACCACTTAATTTTTAGAGTATTTGTTTTCTTCATTCATCGTAAATTTATTTGAAGAGAATTACTCTAAAAATTAAGTGGTGTAGAAAAAGGGGCGGTACTAACAATTTGCCGGATTTGGTTGGCAGCTCTGGGACATTGTCTAATTTAGATGTTTTCTCAAATAGCTAGAAAGGATTTGCAGGAATTATCTTGAAACTTTGGGAGTATACATGACATGTTGTACCTCATATATTTCAGCAAAATTTTGTTCAGAAGAGGAAAAGGGGATTAGTAAAAAAAATAAACAAAAGTTAAAATGTTTTGGAACACCCTGTAGAAAGTAAGTCTCGAAATGCGTTTTGGCGAATGCATGTGTCTAGGATTATTCTTATAATTATATGTATAAATTTTTATGAGGCTACCATATTTATTTATGGAGATATAACTGTTTCTTAAAAAAAAAAAAAAAAAAAAAAAAAAAAGCCACTATTTTTAACCCCTTACTTGCCGACGAAAATTTAAGAAATTCGCTTCCGAATGCCACCAAACTCTCTCAACTCTAAAATGAGTAAATCTTTCGAAAACACCGTATATTACTTCTAAGGTTATTGTGTTGCATTGTCAAATCGTGTCAGCAGTTTCACTGGTAGCAGTACAATACAAAGATTCGTACTTTGGAAAGGCGAATATACACGTCCGGGGCAGTAAAGGGGTTAATTATAACACACAGGATATTAGACTTAGTGCAAAATCATTTTTAGGAAACTTGGCATACTATATTAGACACAGCATACTGCAATCAGAATGCAAAAATGTTAAATATCTTACAAAATATGAGCATTTTTACTAAATAATTTTTAACTACGCATGCGTAAGCTTTTAAAAGATTTCATTTGCATAATTTAATAGGCAAAAGTGTTGAGAAACTTATATAAAAACTCCAAACAAATATCGTATAAATTCAAAAAGTTATGATAGATAGAATGAACAGAACTTCAGTTCCTCTCAAAATAAAAGCTAAAGTATAAAGGATTTACTCACATTTTTATTTTGATTCAATGAATTCCAAATGGTAATAGAGTTTTCGCTTATTGTAAATAAATATTGATAAAAACCCCTATAATTTTTTTTTTTTTTAAGAGGAACCAAAGTCCTGTTCATTCTGTCTCTCAAAACCTTTTGAATTTACACGATATTTGTTTGCAGTTTTTATATAAGTAGCCAGATACTCGTGGCTATTAAATTATGCAAATGAATTTTTTTTTTAAGATTGCGCATGCATAGTTAAAAGTTATTTAGTGAAAATGCTCATATTTCGTAAGATATGTAACATTTTTGCATTCTGATTGAAGTGTGTTGTGTTTAATATAGTACGCCAAGTTTTGTTAAAAATGCCTTTGCACTGGTCTATTATCCTACGTGTTATAATTAAAAAAGTGTGTGTGGGGGGGGGGGGGTCTACAGTTTTTAAAGAAACTGTTATATCTCAATGAGTATATGTGGTAGCCACATTAAAAAAAATTTATACAGATAATTAAAAGAATCCTCCTAATCACACTACAGCAAAAACTCACTTCAAGCATTACACTTTACAGGGTGATACAAAACATTTTGATTTTTGTTTAATTTTTTATGAGGACAAAACTTTTGCTAAAATATATGAGGTACAGCACACCAAACCCGTTAAGCTTGGCGGAGACCAGGCAGGTAGGGGCTGTACAAAAGTTTCTGAGGTACAGAAGCTAGGCGTGGTTCAGAAAATAATGGAAGCGCTGAAGCGACCCGCTTCCAAAAGCAGAGGAAGAATCAATTCAGTCTTTCGACGAGGTGATGTTACTTGATAATTTTTTTTAAATCTTAAATAGGGGAAGCGCTGCTTCCATCGCTTCCATGGACTCTTCGCCACTGCTGAGGTACTACATGTTCTTTATACTCCCAAAGTTTCACGATAATTCCTCAAGAAATTTCTAGATATTTGACAAAACGTCTAAATTCGAAAATGTCTAAAGACTTATTAGTAGATAGTGTACATTTATTAAATTGGATCATTATCTTAGATTAAAATATTTATAAAAAATGATACCAATCTACCTCTAGGAAATTACCTGTATGATTATAAGACCCTTGTTCTGTGGATAGCACTAGACTTTTAACTGAAAAATATACAACTTCATTTGAGCTTCATAAAATGATGAGGTGCTGGTGTTCATGTACGTGCTAAGGCCGAATAATTACACAAGAGTCCTACGTCTAGGTTAAATGTCCTACATGGGGCTACTCTAAAGGGTGTCATCCCATATTTATGAGTGTTTCTAAGAAAACTACAAAAAACTCTGAACGTCAAGGCCGAAGAGAAGGACCTGGGATCGAACCCGGCAATTCCCTTCAACCAGTTTCGACACCAGAATCTCTTGGCTACTGATGGAGCTGCAGAATGCTTAGAAAATGGATGAATTGTGTTAAAAATTTAATGAGAACATATGTATTGTACACTTTTTGAATAAAAACAGGTAAAAAATACGGGGAAGATATATTTAAAAAAAAATAAAATAAACTATCCAAAAAGAAATGTTTATTATTTTCAAGTTATTATAGATAATGTGATGAATCAAAAACCGCAGTTTACAGATTATAGAATCACGTGGGTTTTACAATATAGCGTGTTCATGTGGGATAATTGAACCTTTCAAGGGGCGCTGTGATTTTAACTCTCAACTTCAAAAACTCGTGGCGAAAATTTTTAACAAAATGTTAATTTATTAATATAGAGTTCAAACTTTCTTTCTTTCTTTTTCTTTGCAGACGTGTACGTAAATTCTTATGACAGTTTATTTTAACTGTGTGAAATTACTTTTCCAATCAAAGAATTAATTATATACGACACGATGGAAGGGAATATCTCAATTGACGCCACAGATTCGTGCACACATGTATAATGTAAAAAATAATGGTAGGAGAAGCTAAGGTATCTTGACCCATAGGGAGACTTGACCCATGAGGGTACTTCCTATGAAAAAGAAACTTTAGGAAACTTTTAGTCATTATACTGGTTGACTAATAATACAACAGTATTTTGCAGGGAATAGCCATTGTAGAATTATTAGTGGTTTTCTAGCAATTTAGTGTTGATTGATACTGCATCTTTCAAGTAAATTTTGAAGATCTTGGACTTTGTTAAATCTGAACTTCCAATTTTGAGGCAAGTCAATTTGAAAAGTATAGCAGTTTTAGACACTGTCTTAGCTACATATTGGTATATAGTAGCTTCATATAACTGTAATGCAAGTTGCTAAAAAATTAGGATTTACGAAGCAGCGCAACATAAGGAGACTTCACCCAATGATTAATATCTTCGCGAGAGCATGCTTTTGCCCTTTTGACAGTAAGGCCCGCCTACTGGCGTTATTCTCCCGAGTTACAACACTTCACGGCAAAATTTTCTGTATTCACATCTATATTACAAATGGATATACATTATAATTATATTCTTTCTAACAAAAGTAGTTGTATCCATAGTGTATTGATTGTACAGATATGAATATTGGGTATATTCTTAAGAAATAAATAACATACAAATATCGAAAGAAACGTCCACTGGCAGAGTTACAGATTTAAAAAAAGAGTTAATTTATTGTTCTTTGTTTGATTTAATGGATTTTTATCCTATGAATAATTAAAATATTGTGACTTAAGCCTAATTATTATTACTATTATTATTTTTTTTTTAAAGAAACAAGTAAAAGACTGTGAATTTTTAGACCTAAGGATTTTTTTTTTATTTTTTTTTAAAGAAATAACTAAAATATTTCAATCACAACGGTCTTATTCTCTACCCTTTTTTCAGGATACTCTAATTGAAGAGAAATTTCCTTCTTTAATGCAACCACAATTTGTATTCAGTAATTTCAATCCTATTTCATCGCGACACATTGCTATAAAATCACCACAAACGTTTCTGCATGAAATTAGTGGTGGCAGAAAAAGTAAAAATTTTTCATCTGTGTGAGTATCCTGAAAAAAATGGCGGATAGTACGACCCCACAAATGATTGAGCCCGATGAATTGTTACATAACAAATAACTGAAAAGAAGAAGGATAAGAATACATATTTGCCAATATACTAATTAATATTCCGTAGTATTGTTATCCCCACCTTCTTTTTCACACCAGTATGTTTTTAGAGTATTTTTCTTCTTATTTAATCGTAATTGCATTTGGAGAATATTAGTCTAAAAATTTACTGGTGTGAAAAAAAGAGCGGGACTAACAACACTATGGAATATTAATCAGGATGTTGGCAAGTATTAGAATACGTTAGCTACTGTCACACCAAACAGAAGAGAAATAGAAGAAAGAAAGAGGCAGAAAGAAGAAAAGAAAAAAATGTTGACAAAAGAAAGTCAAGAAAAGCTGTTAATTTGAAAAGTACAAAGTTTGAGAAAAACGGTAGTAAACAATAAACAGTATTTTGTATTTACAAAAATCTTCTACAAAATAAAACTGAAAAACATTTAAATCACAAAACTTGTGCTTTTCCTTTTAATGCCTATGATTTTTCTCACTTTCATAAGGGGGGTCATGACTCCCTAAGTAAGGGTCAAGTCTCCCTAGGCTTAGGGGCACTTGACCCATGTACTGACTTAAGGAATTTATTTCTTTTAGCATCATTTCTAGCCAGAACTATGCTATCATTTTTAGCCACAATATGTACAAAATAACGGACTATTTGCTCATATTTTTTATTCAGCTCCAGCTGTTATACAAAAAATTTGAAAAATTAAAAACCAAAAATTGGGTCAAGTCTTCCTAGTTTCTCCTACTTTTTATAGCGGAATATGCTGTCACACATTTTGTCAGCATATATTCCGCTGTTAAATAGGGTAATTTACAGCGGTAACATATGTAAAGAAAAACTCTTTTACAGATGTTTCTGTTGTAAATTATTTCATTTTAATAACAAAATGTGCTGGCACCCCGTTTTGCCAGCACATTCTGCAGTAAAAACGACCGTTATTTTTAACAGTGTATGGATATATACTGTACTTCTGTTTCATCGCAAGAGTAAAGTCGGCTAACGCCTCTTCGTTTCTCCACCTACACTCTGTCTTTAACATAAACCACATGAAAAATTCACACTGATAAACTAGCCACAAAAGTAGGAAATTATCTCTGTAAAATACAAGAAGCATTTCATGTAACAATTGGGAAAACAATGTTTTTAGAGTATTTTGACCCGGCTGAATACGAATCTGCCTGTTGCCAAAGTGAAATTTGGAGTGGAAGTGCAGTATCCAAGATTGCGACCAAAACTCTGTTGCCCTATATCTTCCTTGTCCGTTGGCTTAAAATAATGATTTACGCATCTACTTAGGGGTTTTCTCGGATGTCAAACACATTCCAATGCTCAAAATGTATTTACCTTAAGCTTAGAGTGCGTGCACGGGTTCAAATATATTGCTCAAAATGGCCGCCAAAACACTGTTGTGTTTACGTGCACTCCGTGCGTCTTGTTGAATTTGGAAAATAAAATCCGTCAGATATACGGTTTTCAATGGTTAAATTTGTACTATGTAAGCGTTTGTGTGCGTGTTACGTGTTTTTAAGTAATTTTTTACGCCTTACGATAAAAACAATTTGTTAACAAATTGTGTTACCAAAGGAAGTCGCTTTTAATAATTTTATATATTTTTGTAATACGAGGTGTGGCTATTAAATAACGATACTATTGCTGCTACAGATGAACTACATATGCGCCAAATCCGAACGACCGACAGCTGTGCAGCGTAAAGCCTTCTCTTTCGATTGCAGCGCCTCCCGTGTTTCTAGAGAAATCAGTTTGGCTGTAACCTTCATTTGTGTAAGAGGTGTTTGTTTCGTTTTGCTGAAAAAACATGATAAGTGTAAAAGTAGAGCAACGAATTGTCGTGAAATTTCACGTGAAATTTCGTAAAACCGCTAGTGAAACATATCTTTTATTAAAACAAGTTTATGGCGATGAATGTTTATAACGTGCGCGAGTTTATGAGTGGCTCAAGCGTTTCCAAGATGGCTGAGAAGACTTTGGAGATGATGACCGAAATTCAAAGCAATGATGATCCTTTTTTTTTCGACATTCATGGTATTGTGTACCTACACTGGGTTCCTGAATGTCAAACTATTAACCAACATTACTATCTTGAGGTGCTTGCTCAAGTCCGTGAAGGGGTAAGGAAAAAACGGCCCGAATTGTGGAAGAACAAGTCATGGGTTCTCCATCAAGACAACGCGCCGGCTCACACGTCATTGTCTGTCAAGGCGTTTCTAGCCAAAGACAACATCCCAGTTTTAGACCATCCGCCTTATTCGCCTGACCTGGCCCCATGTGACTTTTATCCGTTCCCCAAAGTTAAATCTGCATTAAAAGGTACACGATTTGAGTCAGTTAAAGCTGTGAAACAAAAAGCGGCACGCCTCATGCAGGAGCTTACAGGACAAGACTCCCAGCACTGTTTCGAACACTGGAAAATTCGCATGGAGCTTTGTAGGGAGAGTGGAGGGGTGTATATTGAAGGTGATAATAACTAAATATGTATAAATTTAAAATAAAATGTTTTACAGCAATAGTCTCATTATTAATAGCCACACCTCGTATACTGCCGTTTTTTGCAGAAATTGGCATTAATGGTCTGCTTCTTAGTAGATATGGCTCGAACGCCCAACTACAACTTATACATAATCTGCCAGAGGAGAAAATGTTCGAAGGAAAAATTATCAGATCTGACGAATAAGAGCTACCCACCGTTCAATTTGATACATTTACATTCACTTTTTCCAAATTGTTAAATGGTTTTATTAATATCAGTTCAGTAGTTTAGTTTTTATGCATTTTCATGCTATTTTCAGTGCAACAATCCCCAAAATACAGGTTTATATGAAAGCTTCTGCTCTATTCTGCTATTATTGGTAAAATCCTGAATTTGAAATAATTTACGAAATTTTCAAATTAGAATATTTGCAGTCAATGATATTCAAGTCAAAATCAGAAATGATATTTTAAAAATTGTCTGACAAGTATATGATGAAAATATCCTTCAAAAGTTTGTGAAATTTTGCCCTATTCTGCCAAGTTAAGAATATCGTAAATTTTTAATAACTTACGAAACTTTTAAATTATAAAATTTCGTAGTCTATAATGTTCATAACGGTATCCTAAATGATATTTTAAAAGTAGTCTAACGTCTTTATGACAAAAATGTTACTCAAAATGGAAGTTTATGAAAAAGTTTGCCCACTTCTGACATGTTAAGAAATTCTTGAATTTCGAATAACTTACGAAATTTTAAAAGTTGAATTTCCATCGTTAATTATGTTCATTCCAGCCTCATAACTGACATTTTAAAGCTAGTTTGAGACCTTTAAAGTATTCTTTTTAATGCACGTTTAAGCAAAAATTTGCCCTATTCTTTCATATTAAAAAATCGTAAACTTCGAATAAATTTCGAAGTTCTTAAATTAGATTATTGTAATTCAATAAGGAACTTGTCAGTATCATAAGTATTATTTTAAAATTGGTCCGACCTCTTTGCGATCACTTGCTCTTGAGATACCGTGCACACAGACTAACGAATTAACACACTAACAAATTAACATGGTGTCAGGAAGAAAACGTCCCCGAAAATAAATTTCGAAATTTCACAGTAATATCTTGTAGGCGAAATTGCTAACGAGTTTTATTTATTATACACAATTAAAAACGGAATTATAAAGAAAAAAAAAGTGTTTTTTTTTTTTGGCAATCACAAAACTTTTTTCTGATGATTTGATCCAAGTAACTCAAAAAAATTGCCCAAATATGGGAGTTGTCATTGGAAAAAAAATGAAATTGATGATATTTTTAATATGTAGACGACTCTCTAAGCAGAAACTAAGCACACAATTACAAACTAGATGTTACTTGGAATCGATAGGTACTAGCCGCATACGCACACGATGATTTGCTGCAAAATTAATCAGAGTGGCCTTTTTTTTTTTTTTTTTTTTTTTTTTTTTGGGGGGGGGGGGGGCAAGGAGGATAACTTGATATTGATTTTAAAACATTATTTACACTTATTGTTTTTGTAATAAAAATTTTATTTCTTTAATTCAATCTTTATTTAATTGTAATGTAGAAATTTTGTGTTATAATTCGTTTGTTAAAGCACAAAATAGTCTGCATTGGCAATTTAAAATTTCTGTTTTATTATACCCCCCTCCCCCCCCCCACACACACACACAAAAAAAAAAAAAAAAAAAAAAAAAGTTTTTACGAATTTCAAAACTAGCCTCAATAATATTAGAATATTCAATATCCTATAAAAATTAAAAATATAATAACAGAAATATGAGTTTTCATACATCCTTATTTAATATCAGATTTCTTTCTAATGTTTTGAAAGAAACTCCAATTTAAATTAGTTTTTCTCATAGTAGAGACACTGTAGTATTTTATCGCATTTTGGTACCTTGCATAACTACAAATAATATATAAGTTGTAAAAATCTGAAAAAATCATTCATATTTTACTGGAATAAGAATAAATAATGCAGTTTATTTAAATGCAGCTTTACTTTTCTATTATATTATCGCTAGTAGATATGAATAAAATATATTTCTTAAATTTATAAATAGTTTTAGCATGAGTTCATCCGATTTAGATGGAAATAATGAGGAAAATAAGGGAAAGAAATACGTCAAGTTAAAATCACTTTTTCAGTGAAAATATAATGGAAGCGAAATGCGATATTTATACCAGTTAAGGAAATGTACGATTTATATTTCTGTTTCGAATTGCTGCTTTTAAAATTTATAAGACGGGAATAAATAGAAATTTTTGATACTCTCTACTTTGAACGTAAATAATTTTCTTTTAAATAAATTTCTTACTGAATATTATAGAAAAATATATGGAACAGTGAAAATAAACCGAAATACATTGTTAAAAACTTGTAGAAAAATAAAAGAGAAAGAGTAAGAATTCTCTCCCTCTCTTTCTTAATTTTCTGTTATATATTTATATATTTTCTTTTATTTATTTAGTTTTATTTTACGAGTAATTCCCATTTTTCGTGCTTTAAAGTCAATTCATATAAATTTAATGTATACCCATTTTTTGAAGTGGTATTCTTAATAAATTTAAGGGAAACATATTTTTTTAACAAAAGAAGGAAAGTACCGTACTTTTCAGCAGATAATCCTCAGATAAGCTATGTCATTCCTCCACCAGAAATTTTATATAAGGAAAAAAAACTATATTTTTTCAGAGAAAGAACTCGTCCAGATTATAGCCTCCTAAACTAGATACCTTCTGCGTGGCTCGGAAACTTTGCGATATTTGAAGCGGTAGACAGAGCCACCTGGTACAGTTTGTGCGACTTCTTTGTTCAACTCTCATTAATAATTTTAAGAAGTGATATAGATAATCGACATTTCTCCGATTCTATTCGCCTTTTATGTATATCATATCCCACTTTTAAAAATTTTTGGTGGCTGTTGAATAAAAAAGTCGAACAATCTGTACCAGGTTATAGTTTTTACTATTTATTTTAGAAAAAAAAAAAATATTTCAATTAGCCTGTACATCTAGTTACTGTATTTTATACGTCTAGTTGCTGTATTTAAAATTTTTGTGATATCCTATTTTAGCCAAGATGCATTTAAATGATGTTTCGAAATTAATTCATATTAATTAGTTTAAATTGTAAACATCTTTTTTTATTGCTACTAATTAAATTTTTATTCGTTTAAATTTGGAAAGTAATAAAATAGAAAGGCCTAACTGCATTTTTATCATAACTTTGAGCCTGTTCAAAGTAATACCAAGATTTCGTGTTATGTTGAATATAGATAAATAAGAATTTATGCGGAAAATATTAAACATAACAATATTTATTATGCAAGCTTTCTCTTTATAAAGTATATTATTTATATAAAATAAACAAAAGAAATATATAAATCAATCTTTTCATTATAAAAATGTTGAATATGCTGTGCATTTTTATTTATTTTTTGGGAGGGAGGTGGGGGCGTGTGTGATATATTTAGTAGTTGTAGCTAACTAGCTACTGTTTTACGTTAAGAAAGAGTTTCATTTGAAGTGAAAGTTTTTATAAAAACAGAGCAGCTTCGAGTCGCAGAAAGGAGAGGGGGCGTGGGTAAAATAGGACAAGAAATGTCAGAGGTGGAAAAATAAGTGTTTCTTAAACTCGTCCGTAGAAAAAAAAAAAAAAAAAAAAAAAGAGGGATCAAGGGACTGCGCTTTGCCTGTCTAGCATATATATTGTTAAATTATTTGAGATATATATAAAAATATATATATTAATTATAATATTTATAGTTGTAATATTTATAGTTTATTCCGGAGTACTGTTAGCCCCGCCCCTTTTTCACACCAGTATATTTTAACACTTTCACGACCGCATGTTTTTGTCCTTTTGACAGTAAGGTACGCCTGTGGGCGTTATTCTACCAAGTTACAATATTTCAGAAAAAAGTTTCTATATTCAGATGCATATTATAAATGGATATACATTATAATTATATTTTTTCTAATCAAAGTATTTATACCATAGTATATTCGTTATACAGTCAGCCAAACCCCCCCCCCCCCTTCACCTAATTTCGCCGTAAATTATCGTAAAAACATGCGGCTGGTACCTATCGATCTGTAATAACGTCTAGTTTTTAATGGTGTAGTCAGATTTTGCTTAAGGAGTCATCTACATATTAAAACACGTATAAACTTCATTTTTTTTTTCAAAGACGATCCCTATTTTTGACCTCATATTCAGATTTCTAAGATCAAGGCAGTTCGAAAAACATACCTATTTATAAACTTTAAATCAATTCTAAACAGAGTTACACGTGAAAATGTGTTAGGAGATCGTCTATACATTTAGAAAAAATAAATCGTGATCTACCACGCAATATACATTATTTATTAAATTTCACACCGGAAAAAAGTTCAGAAATGTTCGTTATAAAATAAAAAACGATTCACATTCGCAGAACTTTCTGTGTTAGCTTATGAATTAAAAGATTTTTATGGGTTTCAATTTATTAAACATTGAACAGTTAAATACAACACTTCATATAAAGAAAATTAAATAGCTTGAAACATATAAACCCTACAATGTGGAATTACAAAAATCTAGATACCAAGGTAAAAGAACAATAGTAATAATGATAATAATATTAATAGCGGTTAAAAAAAAAGTGTTTAATATTTAAGAAAAAGAATTATCTACTTCTTGAAAGCAAAAACTCTTTTACTTAAGAGACAAAAATTTAAGTTAAAATACATATATAATAATATATATATATATAAACAATTAAAATCTACTAACTAACAATTATTATCTACTTCTTGTAGGGTATATTTTTATTTTATACAGTAAGCCTCGCATGAAAGTGTTACTATAAAGATTTACATTTAATTTTAGGCGTACAAACCAACAATAGATACTATACAGAAATATAGATAACAAGATTTAAACTAAAATCTGAGAAAGGATATTTAACATTTTCGCGACCACTGACGCAGTTTCACGGCATTTTGAAATCGGTAACTCCTTCACTGGGCGTTTCTTTCACAATTTGTGTGTTACGATATTTCTTAATAATATTCCTTATATTCATATATATATAAACAAAATAGTATGAATACAAATGCTTTCACTAGAAAGAGTATAATTATTATGTATATCCATATGAAAAGAAATATGGATATAGAAAAAACGGTTTCCTATTGCCTAGAACGAGTATTCCCCGTTCTGCAGTCGTCTACTGTACTTGAATTCTTAATTTTAAATGTGTAAAATCTATATCTTTAAAAGTAATAAGACATATTACTTTGTTTAAATTCTTTTTCCGTGATAAATGTGACGCCAGTTTTACGCCGTGATTAGAATAATAGAAAATAAATAATATTGCGCTTTGTTTCAATAATAGATATTAAAAACTTAAAAAAAAAAAAAAAAAAATACCACTTTATTATTCAGTATTAAAAAAACATTTAATAAAAATTTTATTTTTTATTATGTTACGTCATGCGATAAAATTTAAATAGCATAAACGGTAGAGTAAGCGAATGCGAAAATGTCACAACAAGATTAAAACAGAAAATTTGTTTTAAAAAATCTGATAAATATTAATAAAAATCAATTATATTAATTTAAAAAAAGGAAAAAACAAAACTATTGTTCACTGCGTATTGCTCTTTCAAATAATAGTCCTCGTCTTACCGCGTTTTTTTACCGTCATGATACTTAACCTGAGGTGCACGAATTGTAGAATATTCAAGTTAAAAACAAAAGACAAAAGGGACAAATTAGAATTTTAGCAGTGAGAAACTGGTAAACGTTATGTAATATTTAGGAACAAAGACTTAACATTTCAGAATCGAGTATAAACCTCTTTGTAACGGAAGCCACGCCTTTACACAGTTTTTCTACAACTTTACATTATAAAACGAAATTATTTTACATACTTCCAATTAAATCATTTAAATTTTGTCTTCAGCATTCGATGTAGTAAATGCCATTGACATTTATGCATACCAGCGACACATAGAGAGTCATATACGAATACAGAAACTAGTTTTTTTAATATTGTTTCCGCAAAATAGAGGCGGGGCTTCATTTCTTTTGGAATTTTTTCGTAATCTCTCGCTTGCATTGCGATAATTTTATAAAAATGATCCAATTTGTATCATAAACATCGAAATGTTGCTTAGAAAACAATTAGAACAACATTAAGGTAAATTAAAATAGTTTTTCGTCAAAATATATACAGATATTTACTCACAGAGGATACAAATTATTATAAGTGACGGCCCCCTAACAACAGTAAAAAATGAAATATCACTGTAACTGAAAAAATAATGTTAAGAACGAGCTGTAAATTTGGAAACCCATGTTTTTGATGATGCCCGCTCTATTTCTGCAAAAATTAGCATAGGTCATAATTCATAATTTTTTCAAATATGAAATTATTAATAATTTTCATATTAAAAAAAAAAAAAAAAAAAAAATCAAAAATATGCATGGAACAGGGAAGGAACACGGGCGCAGAATTCATACCACTATCAATGTAAGAAAATTTTCTACTTCTTAAATCAACGTTATTCTAGGTAGAGAAATTTCTTAAACAGATTCCGGTATGAATTCTGCGCCCGTGTTCCATCCCTGATGGAATATGTTTGGGTCACTTAATTGTATCATATAAAAAAACATAATTTGAATATCGTAATTATTTTGGAAGATATGAATTAATGTTTGTCACATTCATTTAATATTAGCGCCCTCATAGTTTGACAGCTTATAACTCTCTGAAGAATTGAGCAAAATATGTAAATACGATTTTCCGCGATGATTTTGTCCAAAGAATTCAAATAAATTATAAAAAATGGGGGTTACCATTGAAAAAATTGAAGTTGATGCAAGTTTTAATATGTAGACGACCCCTTAAGCAAAATCTAACTATATCATTATAAACTAGACGTTATTACAAATCGATCGGTACCAACCACATGTTTCTACGATAATTTACGGCGAAATTAGGGGTGGGGGGGGGCGGCGTTTTTTCCTTGGCTGACTGTACAAATATGAATATTGTGTATATCTTTAAGAAATAAATGACATACAAATTGCAAAAGAAACGCCCACTGGCGGAGTTAAAGATTTTCAAATGACATGAATCTTCGTCAACGGACGTTAAAGTGTTAAAAGCATTATCTTTCTGCTTTCACAGTAATTACCGTAATTTTCGGTGTATAATCCGCTGGTCAGAAAAGTCCGTTTTCCACCAGAAATTTCATTTAACAAAGAAATTTATATCTGGACTAGTTATTTCTTAAAAAATATATAGATTTTTTTTTTTTTTTAATAAAATTTCTGGTAGAGGAATGACATATCTTACCTGTGGAGTATACACCTAAAATTACGATACATATTGCAGAACGTTTCTCTAAAATGATACTGCTGTGGAAAAAAGGGCGACGATAACAGTACTCCGGAGTAAATTCTAAATCTTATCACGTATGCATTAACAATTAAATGTTATATAAAATAAATTTGCAAATTACTTTATATAATAAAAATAATCATTTGCATATTTCCTTATTTGATTTTTTTTTTTTTTTTTTTTTTTTCAAATACTTAACAAGAAATTTATATTTAGAACGAATTTTCTTACTGCAAATATGTTATAGGTTTCGATATAGGTACATGTACACCTGCTAACTATGCTAGTTTATCCGTAATGGTATTAGGCCCCGCCTTTTTTTCACACCAGAATAGTTCTAGAGCAATATTCAGCCATAGCCTCCTAAACTAGATGCCTGTCTAGTTGCTCGGAAACTTGGCAATAGTTGAAGCGGTAGACAGCGCCACCTCAGACTTTTTTATTCAACTCTCACCAATAATTTTAAAAAGTGATATATGATATATATAATCGACATTTCTTTGATTCTGTTCGCCTCTTATGTATATCATATCCCACTTTTAAAAATTTTTGGTGGCTGTTGAATACAAAAGTGGCGCAATCTGTACCAGGTGGCGCTGTTTGCCGCTTCAACTGTTGCGAAGTTTCCGAGCTACGCAACAGACATCTAGTTTAGGAGGCTATGATTCAGCAATATGTTTTCATGATTAAATAAGAAGACTATTGCTCTACAACTATTCTGGTGTGAAAAAAAGGCGGGGATTAACACCATTACGGATAAACTAGCATAGTTAGCAAGTGTAGGTACATGTTATAGGTCTCGTTTATAAATAATACAATAGTTGTTTCAAAAATCATTCATATTTTACTACATTAAGAATATCTAATGCTGTTTATTTAAATACATCTTCATTTTCCCATTTTATTATCACTAGTACATGTGAATAAAATAAATGTCTTATATTTAAAAATAGTTTAAGAGTGAGTTCATCCGTTTCAGATGGAAATAATGCGAAAAATATGAGGAAGAAATACGTCAAGTTCAAATCATTTTCTCAATATAAATATAATGGAAACGAAAAGCGATATTTATGCAAGCTATAAAAAATATACAATTTCTATTTCTGTTTGAATTACTACTTTTAAAATTTATAAGACGGAAATAAATAAATAAAAAAAGAAGTTCAAATGATATTTCTCTATTTTGATCATAAATAGTTGTTTAAAAATAAAATTCCTTGCTGATTGCTAAAAAGAAATGCATGGAACGATAAAAACAAAAAATGAGTAAATAAAAATGATGTATGTATTCTTTAATAGCACGTCATAAATTCAAAAATTAATAATTTCTTTAAAAAGGTAACTTGATCAACAATGATATAAATAGGAAATAATACATTTATTTTATGCAAGTATCAAATGTAAAACTTTTATGCAAGAAAGGAGGTATGAAAATTCAGAATTATGTAACACACTTCATAAAATATTTTGGAGTTCATTTAGCTTTTAACATTTTTTTTAAACGATATATATATATATATATATATATATATATTATTAATATTAACAATTAACCTATAAATGAAAAAAGAAAGTATAAACGCGCAAGCAATTAAAAGTTATAATTTTAACACTAAAATATTGTGAAGCGAAAAATTAATGGCGACCCTTCTAACAAAGGACGAAACACGAAAAAGAAAAGAGATATTTGTCTCAAAAGAAATATCTTGTGGACGTAGTTTTCGTTCAAACGGAGAACGTTTTTAAAATTTTGATAATGAAATCAATTAGAATCTTACGATACTGTAAATGGATATCTGTTCATGAAAGTTAAAAAAATATTCATTTCATAGACTTTTTTTTTTTTTTTTTTAATTCAATTATATTATGGCACGTCATTCAATTACTCAGATACAGCAGTTCTATTAATTATATCCGTTGTTATTGACAGTTAAATAACTCCGCACAGTATTAGGTTTCTCGGAAAGTCATTTCGTTCTTTTTCGATTTACACCATTTTTCAGATTTATCATTTTCCCCTAGAACAACAATTTTTGAAAAGCAATCTGTTGGAATAGGTTTATAAGATTTAATATTACATAGGTTATTTCTACCCGAAGGGTAAAGGGTTGTTTTTTTAAATATTAAAAAATGGGTTTTTAAAATTTCTAAAGTGAATATTTAACGCATATTTGATATGTATTTTCTAAATAAATTGTTTATTTGGAATATCTGAGCATACTATCCAACCATCACATTATGAACTGTGCAATTTTTAGAACCCGTTTTTTTTTTTTTTTTTTTTTTTTTTTTCACACCAGTCACTTTTTAGAGTAATTTTATTCTTATTTAATCGTAACATCATTTGGAGGGAATTACTCTAAAAATAAAGTGGTGTGAAAAAAGGGGCGTTAACAATTGTACGGTTATTAATGAGATGGTTGGCAAGTAGTATGTTTGAAAAAAAAGTCGACTTTCTTGAGTATAAAATGTAGAGCGTAAATTAACAGACAGACAATTTCTAGTCGAGGAATGCACATTTTTGAACGAATATTCTCGTAGTAGTCGAATAAAACTGTCAGCCTTTCCATAAATATGTGGTAAACAGTAACATGAACCGCATAGTTGAAATATCGCTAATTCGGAAATAATGATTAATCCCATGTAGAAGAGTATCTAGCAAGCTGCTGATGAGTACAAATGTCTGAAAACAACAGAACTTTTCAATTGGTTTTCTGACTTTATAATTAAGCAGGCCTTGTAGCGTTACTAAAATTTTACTTGCTTTTTTTATTTTATTTTTTATGTTGTCACCACTATCGCTAATCAAAAATTTTATTAAACATTTTAAGGCTAAAACGTATGTAAACACTGTTTAAGAATGTATTGATTTGAAAGAGTGGTGAAAATGTAATCAAATGATCGTAAAATTTTAGGAATGTTGCTAAGCCTGATTCGGTAATGAAAGAGTTTAGCTTTTTTTGCCACCCGTATTTTCCTGCTAAAATTTCTAATCTATAAAATCACAACTATAACTGAAAAAATATCATAAAAGTTTCTGCATATAAATGCTGGTGTAAGAGAAAGTGGAACTCTTTCATCCCTGCGAATTTCGGTGATTGTTTGGTGATTTTTGTTTTTGTTTTAGATAATTTGGTGCAAGGAAACAGAAGATCATTCAGGAAAATTCCTGGAAATCTGCATTCAGTTAGATCTTCTAGATTTTAGCACTTGTAAACTAATATTTACACCAAACATGGTTACGAAATCATCAAATTCGTATACTTGTAAAATTATCTTTTTAGCAACAACAATTCAAATGAAGGAAGCGGATTTTAACCCTTAGCAATATTGCTCCTCTCTTCGTAGACTGCATTTCTCGGGCATTTTAGTTGATTTTACTTTGTTAAGTTTGAGTTTGGAAAGTAATCATGTCTGCCACAAGACAATGGATAGGTTTTTTCGGAAGAAATTTCCGTGCTGTTTGTGAGAAGAATGTGCGCAATTCCATTTCCATTTACTCGTCTCCGTTAAAGTATCTCTTCACTTTTTAAAATCAGTCGGGTATTCCAACATCCTCTTAGTCCCAATTTATCACGTCGGGTAGATACGTGGTGTTTCTGTCATAGGCATTACTTACTTTGCATCTCTTCGATCGTCTTTAAATTTATTAAAAGTAGGTCATAAATTAACAGAATGAATCTAAAAGATGATAAAAGTTAATTAAAGGAGAAAAATTATAAAAATCTTTGGTTATAATCGATCAATATATATATATATATATATGTGTGTGTGTGTGTGTGTGTGTGTGTTTAAATACCATGAGAAACAACGTCAAACTTCTGTTATTTGGTTGTTAATTAATTTAAGCATAAATTTAATCAGTATATTAAATTATTTTATAAAATATTAAAGAGTTTGTAACTAATAAATCAACAACAATTTGCCTCTTATTATTTTGTTTAATAATATTTGTGCAATTTTAATTAAAATAATAATATTTTACATTAATATTATTGGGCATTTTCATTATTAATCTTTTATAATTCCCCGAAATTCCTCTGTTTTGAACATTTTCAAAATACACTTCACAAAGCACTCTGCTTATTTCGAAATTGCACTGTACTTTTTTTTTTTTCAGTGGTCATACCTTTACGTGCGATTATTTTGTGCATTTTGATAGGATAATCTGCCATTGGAATATTTTGCAATTATCATTCTTCAATTTGCGGTATAACCCTGCATCTTTAAGATATGACGTGTCCCACAATGCCCAAAATTGTTCTTTTGTCGGGCTATACGGAGTTATTTCTTGCGAAGACGGTCAGCTAACAAATTTTAGTTTTTTCTCTAGAATGAGTTTGATGTCTGGATCATCTAAATGTGCTTTTTGGATGTCGCCAGGAGCTTAAAGATCTATAGTCATTGATATAACTGCGTTGACAGGAGTTTCCATATACGTTCTATATTTCAGTTCCGTCTTCTCGCAATGCTTACACTTCTCAGAACATGGACTTCGAAAGAGCGTATCGTCAGTGTGGTTGTAATTAAATTGGCCTTATTCAAACCCCTGTAGAACCCGTTCTGACTATCGAATTTTTATGAAGTTGGGAATGTACAGTCGGGGAAAAAAAAAAAAAAAACGCAACACCCGCTTTACTTTCGTTATTAATTGACGCAGGAACATCTAATAGACATAATTCAACAGGAAATTAAAAGCAGTTTCTGAATATGTCGGTCAAATTTTGAATTAGGGGTCATCTACATATTGAAATGAGCGCCAACTTTGACTTCATTTTCGAATTTCTGAGAATCTGACAGTGCGGAAAAGTATACTGTTTGTATGCTTTATCTTTAGTATTTATAGAGTTATAATCAAAAATGTGTTAGGGGGTTATCTGCAAATATAGAAAAATAAAATTAAGATCTTATAAAAAACAGACAAAATTTTAATGTTTCACACCAGAAATCTTTCAGGAGAAAAACAATGAAAAAATTAATAGAACGTTAGCCCTTTTTTGTCCTGTTCCTTAATTATCCAGAATTCAATTTTTTAGATTTGTATACACTTCAGTACTTTTTTAGTTAATTTTAGGTCTATTTAAATACATTACACTTGCGATTAGTCCATACAGTACTCTTTGAAAAAAGTGCAATATTTTTCAAGTAAAAGTGTATATTATGGCTGTACTGATCACCAATAAAACTTACATTTTTTTTCGTAGGTGTAACATAATATACGAAATGAAATAATATATATATATATATATATATATATATATATATATACAACAACGCATAAACAAAATCTTTTCGGATAAATTATTGTAAGGGTTCATGAAGTAAATATTAAACTATTTTAATCGCACTTACTAGTTTTGGGTCAGTTGAACTCTTTGGAACTGTACGATTCATTTTATAATTTCTATGAAAATAAAATATCTTAATTAACCCTTTCGCGACTGCTGACGTAGATTCACGCCATTTGAAAATCTGTAACTCCATCAGTGGGCGTTTCTTTCGTAATTTGTGTGTTACATTTTCTTAAGTGTGTACCCAGTGCTCATAATTTTGCAAAGAAATATACTATGGATAGAAATATATGGATTAGAAAGAATATAATTATAATGTATATCCATTTGTAATATAATTGTGAATACAGAAAATTTGTTCTGAAATATTTCATTTTGAGAGTAAAACGCCCGTAGGCGGGTCTTACTGTCAAAAAGACAAAATCCTGCGGTCGCAAAAAGTGTTAAAATATATTTATAAAAGTTAAAGTATGTTTTTAAAAATGTATAAAGTTCAAATATATTAATAAAATTTTAAAGACTAAAGTGCCCTTAAAATAGTAATCCTCCCCCTACAAAATATATAAATAAATAAATAAATAAAATAAAATAAAGCAATATATGAAGCAAATGATTAACCTTTTTAACTATGACGGTAGTTAAGAAACGATTTTACAAGTCTGTCTTGCATTCCAATTCCATTCGTTTTTTATCGTTGACAATTTCACATTAAACCTATTTTTCTATTTAAAACAGTAAACCCCGCCTATTTAGTTAATTTTTTTTTCTTCCAGTGTTCGTTTAAAAGATTTAAAATTTATCATCAATTAATCGATGAAGTAAATACCTATTGTGCATATTTTTGTCAACATAAAATAAGGGGTTTAACACGAATACTCAATGTCACATTTACTTTTCCATTTCTGTATTGTTTTGTTTTGAAGAAAGATGAAGGCGTGGCTTGTCTTCTTTATAAAACAGGAATTCTTGATGCTAACACTAATGTCTAAAAATCATCAATTTTGTTTCATTTCTTTGCGTTTGACGTTGTTGTTATATAATTTGACCCGTAAATAAAAAATAAAAATATTTTGTTTAATTTTCTTTGTTATTTTTAAAGATTTGATTCGTTATCTCATGCAAAACTTTATAAGAGACGGCCCCCTAAACAACTCCAAAAGAAAGATTTATTTATATCTCGAAAACTAATAACTGGAATGAGCTGCAAATTTGCACACCCATATTTTTCAGCATTAGGATTCATTTCATGTAAAAATTAATATAGGTCATAATTCATAATTTTTATGAATATGAATTTATTAATATTTTTCAGAATTAAAAATATTTTTCAGAATCAAAAGTAACGATGGATTATGTTTGGGTTTCTTCACTGTATCTCGTAAAACAAAAATTATATCGATCAAGTTATTTTTTGCGAAGATATTAATAAAAGTTTGAAATATGAATTTAACATTAGCACCATCAAACTTTGAACGCTTATAACTCTGTGAAAAAATAAGTAAAATATACAACCAATATACTTTTTCGCGTTGTCGCAATCCTAGGAATTCAAATATAAAATAAAAATAGGGTGTTACTATTGAAAAAATCAAAGTTGGTGCGCGTTTTAATATGTAGACGACCCCCAATTGAAAATTTCAGTTAATTTTCTGAAACTACTAACAATTCCCCGTCGAATGATACCTATTACATTTTTCTACATCGATTAGCAACGAAGTTACGTTGAGTGTTGCGTTTTTTTTTTCCCCGACTGTACATTACATAAACCATGGGAAAACGATTTCAGCAATAAAAAGGATAGTTCAAATTTTGACCACCAGATGGCATTTTTCAACGGTTCTTTATGCAAATTAGTCAAACCTATAAAGAGAGTTGCAGTCAGAGCCTTAAAATTCTTCTGCATGCCTTTGTCATCGTTAATCATGCCCTTACAGAAGAAAGGTCGAGCGTTACTGGTACAGTCGGTAACAAAAGTATGCGAACACTAGAAAAAATTCCTATGTAAAAAAAGTAGAGTTAATACTGTTTTGTTAAATAAATCTTTGTCGAATGATATTCTTAGACTGACTAAGAACAAGATTCGACAAGAATTTATAAAACAAAACAGTATTAACTCTATTTTTTATATAGAAATTTAGTGTTCGGATACTTTTGTTACCGACTATAAAACTGTTTTATCAGAACGACAGCAATAGTTTAGCTGCACTGCGTGAATATCATTGTGTAAAGGGATTGCGAAAAGGGTACATGTCGAAGAATGGTTTGAAGAAGATGATTAGAAAATTTGAAGTGACTGGAGACTTGGGTGTGCTGCCAGGATGAGGGCGGAAACAGGTTGCAAATGAAACTGTCGAAGAAATCACCGCTGCTGTCGTTGAAAGAGTCTCCAGTTCCCGCTAATCTTCAGCAAGCGCTCGATCGGTGGCACGTGAGTTGGCGTATCCTTGGTCGACAGTACGAAAAATACTGTGATCTATTTTAAGATGATTTCATTATAAGATCCACATGGGTGCAAATGTTGCAACCTCAAGATCACTAAACACGCTGAGAATTTGTTTGCCGATTTCTGGCGAGAATGGGTAATGATGATGCGTTGCTTTGGAAAATTCTATAGTCAGATGACACGCACTTTTCTTTGGGTGGAGCTGTGAATAATCAAAATTGCCGCACATGGAATGCTTCACCTCCTAAGGTCCTGCACCAACAGCCACTGCATTCTGATTACGTGACTGCATGGTGAGGATTTACTGCGGATTTCCTCCTCGGACCGTTTTTCTTTGAAACTCTCACTTCTCAAGGTCCTAAAAGATATAATATATATTATATCTTTAACTATATTATATCTTTAACTATAATATATATATATTATATCTTATAATATATATTATATTATATCTGCTATATATTATAATAAATATATATTATAATATATAGCAGATCATCTTAAGTAACACTATTTATTGATGTTTCTTTAAATAGAGGAAATATAATGATACTATACCATTATATCCAAAATTCACGTATTGCCTTCATTTATTCAGTTTAAAATACCGAGATATACGACAAACATTTCTTCACTGTCCGTTGATTTTATTTGTGTAGCGTTTGTTTCAGAAACGACATTTTACGTTACTTTGGAAATCACCTGAAGCTTTAAACTGCGTCTGAAATTTAAATAAATGTTTGACTCTGAAGAACTTGAATTAGAGTAATTGTATTAAGTTTACGCTTACAGACAGAGAAAAGTAAATGGAATTAGCATTTAAATTTATTAACAATATTCATTGTTGTCAAATTTAACACATTTTGGGTACCAGTAAAGTTGAATATATATTTTTTTTTTTTTTTACATTTTCTGTAAACGTTTTCACTGATTAAATAAAATAAACATTTCTTTTAAAATTTTCCGGAAGCCACAATGGGCTAAAGTTGATAACTATGACTATATTGCATTGCGCGTAGCACTTGTCATTTATTCAGTAATTTTCCGCCACTAATTTTCAATAGCAATTTTTATCATAAAATAAACATATAAAGTTATACAGAAATTTATTTTTTGAGAATAATAAAGGAAAATAACCTGGAAGAAGAGGGTATTACGAGCTTTGATTTTTACAAGACAAAATTACTTGATATTGACTCGAATTGCTAATTTTTTGTATATAAAGTTGCAGCTATGCACGTATTTATTGGATAATTTCTACTTGTTTTGTTTTTTTAGACAATATAAGCGTGTTACTGATTTTAACTCTTTAATAAAATAGGCAATCAGAAAAGTTGATATTTCCACAGTTATTTCATTGTTCCAATGTACTAAACTTTATCAACGATTGATGCCTTTCTTAACCCTTCAACGTTCATTAGTTTCACATTGGTGGTAGTGTGGTAAAGGGGCTAAAGACGATTGAATACAATAGTGTCCTAGATCTGAGGGATTGCATTTCTTAGGGGTATTTCTAAGAGGTCTAGGTTTCATACTGAAACCAGATATTTAAATTTTTTGATATTTTTTCCCTTTTTTCAATCAATTTTTAATCTTTTGAATTTCTCTGTTCGGTAGATAGCAGCCCTACTCCGAAATTTAACATTCAGAAGTCATTTTAACCCTCGCTTTCCCAAGATGGGGTCATTTTGACCACATTTTGTAGTTGAAATTTAGTTGAATCCATCTCATTCAAAAAGTGCGCTAATTCGCCAGAGATATCAAACGTAACCAGTCGAATGTTGCAACTACTAAACGGTAGAAAAAGGTGTGGTGCTGTGGCACCTGAAAGCAATTTTTCTGCAGTAACGACTTGACCTTGGGAAAGCAAGGGTTAAATATTTTAGTAGGCGCAAGTACGTAGTTCCTGCTTTACATATGTACTCGCATTTTTTCACACGATAAAGGGCCTACCTTTTCCTTAAACCTGAAACAATTGCGTTACGAATTTTTTATTTCAATTTCTAGTGTTCACTTACAAGATAGTTTATGTGTTAAACTAATTACTTCTTTTATTTCACCATGCTTACAAATAGGTGTTTCAAATGAAAAAGGTCTCAGAAATTATGAATTCTAACTTTTTCTTTTTACATCCGAGCCAATAATTTCATTGCATTGTTTGTACCCGCCTTTAATTTACATTACATTTTCTGAAATGTAATTTTCTTCTTAATTAATTGTAATTACATTTTAGACAAAGTTACTCTTCAACGAAAGTGGAGTGGACGGTTGCTGACAATGCTAATGGTTTAATTAGAAATGTTGAAAGCTCTATTATATATTTTTTGAAATATGTTTAACGATTTCATGAGAAACTCTGAAATGAACATTGAGCCTTTAGACGTTAAGCCCGTCATTTTCTGTCATGAATAGTCAAAATAAAAGGCTGGTGTGGCTAAATTTTGATATATATGCTCCTTTTTTTCGAGAAAATAAGGTTAATAAATATGTGTACAATGTAATATTAAATTTCAAAGAATTATTTGGTGCATCAAAAAGTTTCCGCAGCTCAGGTGTGAAATTTTGTGACTGTTGTATACTACGTTAGCATGGAAAGATTATCTGCTTTACTGTTGAAATATCATCTTCTCAAAACAAGAAGATTAACCCTTTGCCAGCCGAATGCTCTAAAGCACTCTAAACAGTTTTGTCAAAAATAGGAACTCTTTTATTGAACTACTACCAATAATTTTGAGGAATAATACTTGATATACATAATGGACGAATTAGATTAGGCAACAGAGTTAAAATTTAGTGGTGGATATTGAATAAAAAATGGGCAACACTGACCAGAAGAGCAGAGTTCGCAACTTTTATAATTTATTCACGAGCATTTTTAGCCCCGCCTTCTTTTCGCACCAGAAATTTTATAGATTATTTCTTTTTAATATGTGACAACGGTTAAATAAAAAGAAAATCATTTTTCAAACTTTCCGGTATGAAAAGAGGCGGGTCTAAAAATGCTTGTGAATAAATTATAAAAGTTGGGAACTCTGCAGAAGAGTGACATTAATCCTTTGCCGGCCCTATTTAAATTCACTGCTCTGGCTATTTTTGCTAAATTAAAAAAACATTTTTATTCAATATCCACCACTAAATTGTAACTGTAACGATTTCTTAATCCCCTGGAAGGTTATTCGTTTATTATGTATATCAAATATCACTCTTCCAAATTATCGGTGGTAGTTGAATAAAAGAGTCCCTAAATTTGGCAATACTGTTTAGAGCGCTTTAGAACGTTAGAGCCGGCAAAGGGTTAATAAGGGATGAGATTAACAAAGACATCATTCCGATGTATAGTTAATCTAGATTTTTAGATACGGTATGCCCAAAACTACTGTTTTCAGACTTGGGGACATTTTTTTATTTAATAATCACCAATAATTTTAAGAAGTGATACTTGATATCAGAGTTCCCAACTTTTATAATTTATTCCCGACCATTTTTAGCACCGTCTTTTTTTCTCACCAGAAATTTTGTAGATTATTTCTATTTAATATATGACAACGACTAAATAAGAAGAAAATCATTTTTCAAAATTTCCGATTTGAAAAAGAGGAGGGCTAAAAATGTTCGTGAATAAATTATAAAAGTTCTCTGCTTGATATCATGAAAAACGGTAGTTTTTCGAGTGACGCAAGCTGAAGGACAAACGGACGGAACGCTGCGAACTCATATATACGCCTAGTTTGACATCAAAGAGATTTGTAAAAGCCGACACTTAATATCTCAGCAAATATGCCATATTTTGTTCTGATCTTATCAAAATAGTCTTTTATCTTCGGTCTTAATCTATCCTGAAAATTTTACATTTCTACATGCAGTATGTTTTGAGATCTGAATCTCAATTTAAAGCCAAAAAGGGAAAATGTGTGGTGTAAGGATGTAAGGACGTAATGGACTAAATTCATGAAAAAATATCTCTAGAACCGCACGAACGATTTTAATTTAATTAATATATGTTCTAATGGGATCTTTCTGAATCTAGTAACGTTTTTGTTTTCTCGGGAAAACTCTTGTTTTTTGTAAAAGTTGTTTTAAAAATAGAACTATATTACTCCGCCAAAATGCATGCTTTTATTCAGCGAAAATGTCGTAATTCGGTTCTTACTAGCAAGGCTTGAGTTGGACCCGTTGGTTGGTTGACCAACGTGAATGTAGTCAATGAATTATTTAAACTTTCCTTTTTTTTACGTAAAAATACTTTATTACATTTTTTATATATTTATTGTATATATACTAAGTCAAATTCACTTAAATATATTTTCTCTTCTGCTATGAAAAATATATTTTTGATTTCAAAATTTCATATTTAGTCAAAAAAGTATTTAGATAACATTTTAAATAAGGAAGTATTTTGTAATTTTAGATATTCCCTTTTACCATAATAATGATGAATTTACAATTTTTTAAAGCAAAAAATTTTTAATCATTCATGACCATCGATATTATAGAAGCTCAATCATTTGCGATTGCTATTCATGTATCCTTCCGCACAGGAAATGGGAAAAAACAGCAAATGGAGTTGTGGCGCCATCTTTTATTTTTAATTTAAATTAAAACATACACTTTTGCAAATATATATATCAGGGATGGAACACGGGCGCAGAATTCATACCACTATCAATGTAAGAAAATTTTCTACTTCTTAAATCAACGATATTATAAGTAGAGAAATTTCTTACACGGATTCCGGTATGAATTCTGCGCCCGTGTTCCATCCCTGATATATATATATATATATATTTCTTTTTAAAAATTAACAATCTCTTTTCAAAATACAGTTAAAGTTTATTCATATATTTACTTTTCAGACTTTAAAATGATACATATTTTAAATATTAACATAATCAAACTAATTTTTTTATTATTATTTAAAGCAATAATGGCTAGGGGATAAATACGCAGTATATTTAAAAAAAAAATGAAAATAGAATTAATATTCATGAAAAATGTGTCCTCCTGCGCATGATGTTGGTAACCAATATTGTTCTTAGGGTGTTTGGGCTTGATATAAAGACTGTGAGAACATTGTATAAAGACTGTGAAATTTGTACATTACCTGAATGAACTTTGTAAATAGACTTCCACTTGGCTCCGGTCCTCTTCACTTTCATGCAACTTTGTCGCCTTTTGTCGCGGGAGAGCTCTGCTCTGGCAACCTTTGTAATTTTTTTTTCTTGTTATTTGCTATGCAATAAACAACGGGGGAGGCTTAACCTTTGGAGACTATTCCCTCTCTAAAGGTTAAAAACGCTCAAAACCGCTGCATAGTGGTGAGCGGCTTCTTTCCGTCTTAGAATCCTAGAATCTTAGAATTAAAATTTAGTGGTGGATACTGAATAAAAAAGTTCCCATATCTGGTAACACTGCCCAAAAATATCCTTCATGAGCCGCTACTGATTTGCTCTCCTGTCAAAAACATCTTATTACAAAGGCATTTTTTACTTTGTAAGACTATTCCGTACCGTTGTCAGTGCTGGCCTTTTCTACACAACTTTTTTTGTACAGTTATTTTTCCAATATGTAATTACGGTTGTGGTTTTTCATCTTTAAAATAGAAGCATGAATAAAAGACAGATACTGGCAATGCTAGGAAAAAAATTAAGCTGTTGTCAGCTCTGATGTATTATATGTATATAATACATTTAAAAAGTAAACCACGTTAAAAACTCACTTTAGCGATCTGGCATGAAAACAAAAAAAAAGACATTTCATTAATGACTTTTTTTTTTTTTTTTTTTTTTTCGAGTCAGACTTTAAGGACGGCTTTCTATATTTGTTAGATATAAAATGCATACAGATAGAATAAGTGAATTCAAAATCATTCTTAAATATCGTTGAAAGTGTTAAGAATGCTTAACGCAAAAGAAAATACAGTCCTTATTGCACCTGAATAATTTCGTGCAACCCTGTAAATTGGTAGGTTAACTATATGTTATTCCATACAAAATATTACTTCAGCATATTAACAATAAATTTCAATTTTTTATGAATTTTGCAGTAAAAAGTTATTATTTAAATGTAATTTATTTAAATGTCTGTACTAAAACACAATGCATTGGAATTTTGTTTGAGTGTCCCTGTACACAAGCCAGTTATACAGGACCTATTTATGTCCTTTTAAATAGAAAACATTCTATAGTAAACTTGATTAAAATATATCTTTTTTTTTTTTTGTCTGAAAATATTTACGGGACGCTGGAGGCATGCAGACGGACAAGACAAATAGACAGTCGACAGACAGACAGACAAATTCAAATCATACTTATGCTTAAAAATTGTTAGAAAATGTTAAAAATTCTTAATGTAAACGAAAAATTCCCAGTAATATCCCTTATTGTAGCTGAATATTAATGTATGGCCCTGTAAATCTTAATGCTAATCATACTATATTCTATAGAAAGTGTTTTTTTTTTTTTTTTTTTTTTTTTTTTTTTTTTTGCATGTAAATAACTTATTTGAAATGCATTAAGATTTGTCCAAAGTAGCGTTATTAAAATTTGATTTATAGAAATACCTTTCATAGATCGCAATGCTTTGGAATACATTCGGGTGTCCCTGTGCACAAACGAGTGGTGTTTTATAATCCATTTTCTATATAAAACATCCAATACTTGAATATCATTTTTCTATTTCCTTAAGATTTGTGTAAAGTAAAAATATGAAAATATTGTTTATAGAAATACCACTCAGAGAACACAATGCTTTAGAATACTTTCGAGTATCCCTGTCTACAAACCAGTAGAGGGAATCACTCCATTTTCAATAGGGAACATCTGATAGTAAACTTGAATAACATATATCAGTTTCAAGAAATTCCATAAATATTTACGGAAGTTAGAGCGCGAACAAACATACAAACTGAAGTCTTTAACACATTTCAACCTTGTTGGAAAGTGTTAAAAAGGAGCCTTCAGCATGTTGTCCATTTAGAAAAAACATAGCTGCGAACTTTTCCAAATGTTTCGGATAACTTTGTGCTATTATTTTATATTAATTAATTTTAACCTATAAAATTCACACCAAAGGTTGCTGTTAAAAGTAGTTGTAGTAAATTAGTTTCTAAAAATGTTGGCCGCTTTGAAAAATATGTGGCTAACACATTTCTTGCAGGGTCATGTAAAAGTACGTTTTCTAACAGGTTCCCACAGACAGAATTTTTTTAGTGCTCTTCCAATACTACAGTAATTTCCGGTATATAATCCGCATGTAAGATACTTCATTTCTCCACTAGAAATTTTATTTAACAGAAAAATCTATAATCTTTCAAAGAAGCACCTCGAGCAAACACAGCTTTATCTAGCGAATAAAATTTCTGGTGCAAAAACAACTTAACTGGTCTGCGGATTATACACCGGAAATTACGGTACTTATTTCCAGATAATAGTTGTTTAAGAGTGTTTATAAAGAGGCGTGGGCGTGGGAACTATGGTTAAGAAAAATGAGCCATGCTTTAACCCTTTCCGGCGCAAGACAATTTGGATCCTTTAAATTACGCTGCCAGCGGAATTCGTGAACTAAATTAAAGTAAAAGAAATTTTGAATTAAAAAAAAAAAAATACCGGTCTTTTCTGATGTGTTACAAACGTAAGTTTTTTCTAAAAAATTTCTGGGATAAATTTTTCCAGTTGGAAAGTGAAATTAGGTTGGATATATATATCCCACCGCGCATGAAAGGGTTAAAATATTCCTTTAAAACAATATTAGACCTGCCAGTTAGGCTAATTTATCCGTAATAGTGATAGCCCCCTGCTTTTTTGTTCCCACCCCAGTATATTTGTAGAGTAATAGTCTTCTTATTTAATCTTCAGTACATGCTGTTGGATGTTACTCTACAAATTTACTGGTGTAAAAAAAAGTCGGAGCCTCAGTCTATTACGAATAAATTAGCATAATTGGCAGATCTACAAATCTTTAGTTAAAAGATTAATTTTGCGTATTTGTGTTAAAAACTTTATGTATTATGTGCGTACATATATGCCAGTTGCTTTTGCTGCATTGATTGCTGAGAATAAAAATTAATTGATCTAATCATAAATGAGGAGTAAACATTCAAACCGTCTTTTCTCCAAAAATAAAGATATTGAGTTAGTGATTTTTCTTTAAACTTAATATAAAAATATTATTTCTTCATATCTTCCTAGATACGTCTAGATATTTCCCTAGTATCTAGTAATACATTTAAACAAACGATAATTAGGTTTTAAGTTTAGCTATTTTTTAACTTATTAGTTTTGTGTTGTCTGAAAAGTTGTATCCGAAGGAGAAAACACGATTTGAATGTTTGCTCCTCATATACGTAAAATCATTTTGTTAAATAATGCTGAGTTAACAAGTTCCTTAATTTAATACGAAGTACTTGTAGCCCCGCCTTCATTTCGCACCACTTAATTTATAAAATAATTTACTATATTAGAACTACGATAGAATAAGTTTAAAATATTCTTATAAAAAGAATGGTAGCATAAAAAGCGGGTTTAAAAATGCTCCAGAATAAATTAAGAAACTTAGCAACTCTGAATAGTGTAACCAGAGCTGCCAACCTAATCCGGCAAATTGTTAGTACCTCCATTTTTTCTACACCCCCTTAATTTATAAAGTAATTTTATTCAAATATATTTGCGATAAATTAAGAAGAAAAAAACTCTAAGAAATGATTGGTGTAGAAAAAAGGGCGGAACTAACAATTTGCCGGATTAGATTGGCAGCTCTGTGTAACGTTTTAGAGAAACGCCAAAGGCTCTCAAAATTCTCTTCAAGGCTCTTTACTCTTCAAAATATGAATACCTCAACGATAATACGAATGTTAAAAGACATATATGTTATACATTTTGCGTAGAAACATGTAAATATCATTATAGGTGTCAACATTAAGAATTTTTAAATCAGATTTATCACCAGCAATTTTAAAAAGAAATCTGTCACATATATTTTCGACGAATAAATAAAATTAAATAAACTGAAAATATGTATAAAGGCTTTACGGTATGAAGTCTCCGTTGTAAGTAACGGAGATTCGGTACCTATGAATCACACGTTACCTTATCAAATGAAGTATATTATTATTTTATATTTCGAAATATCATATGAGACATGCTTCTAAATTAAAAGGCTTTCGACCTATATAATGAATTTATTAATCAAATTTCATAAACTTACCGAAACAGATTGTAATGTCTGCGCTCCGGCATCTGCAGCAGACCCCATCTTAATAACTACTTAAGTTAGAAGATAGACAGAGACTCTTGTATAAAATTAAACAAATGTTTATTCAAACTTTGAATATGGGTAAGGGGCAACGTAAAGAAACTCACTCAGATATTTAAATGACTAAATTAAAGTAAATATGAAATGTATATGCTCATCGCTGGTGGCTAAGAAGACTGCCGTAAGAAGCTTACTCTAAACTTTATTCACTCGAGAAATACCTCCGTTGATCAACAACGTCGATGGAGAATAACTAAATACTCCAGCTAGCTTTTTTTACACATTACTTTTATAACACCTTAAGAAATACTACTCGCCCAAATTATTGAGCTCCACCGTCAACTTCACTAATCGCTTAATACTCACATAAATCTCTTCTCTCTCCAACACCAAAAAACTTTCATTCTAACATCTCGCTATTTAAAAACCTGCAAAACAGAATACATCCTTCACTTCGATTCACCAACTTACGTCTCCAAAACTAGTCGCATCCAACCATATTTACTCAATCTGAGTAGATTCTAATTTTCTCCTAGCTTCTCCATGCCGACCTAAAACCACCCCAACTCGACAACTTGAAACTATTGTATTCGCCGCTACCGTCAACACTTGTGCTGGGCCCAGCTTATACTTTCCCAACCTCTGATCAACGTTTTACTGATTACCGACGGCGACATCCTTTTACCTCAACTCGACGCTACATCCCTCACAAGATAACATTAACAAAATGTCTTCATTTATACGATGGGATTATTAAGAAATGCTAAAATAATCCCGTAGCTGCCAACATTTTTAATATTTAAATAAGATTTATCACCAGTATTTTTAAAAAGGAATCTTTCAGACATATTTTCGTTTAATAAAAAAAATTAAATAATTTGAAAACCTTTATAAATCTTCCCGGTATGAAGTCTCCGTTGAAAAAACTAAAACTTGGCACCTGTGTAATCCTATAAAATAATTTTTATAACTGTAAAAAAAAAAAAAAAAGTGAAGAATTTTATTTTCCTGGTAACATTACGTCATAAAACGAAATAAAATTTTACTAAAAGCTATATTGTTTGAAATTGTTTAAAACTTCTGTTTTGTTAACATTTATTTTTGTGTATTGTTTTTATCCTAATTAAATTTATCCCCATTTTCAAAGATATTTCTTTAATTTCAGTAAGAGATGTAAAAATAAAATGATGACTCATCGGAAACACTACATAATAATAGCATGTGATCGATTTGAAAAAAAAAAATGACCTTAACAGATTTTTAATGGAAAATTTATAACAGCTCTATGCATTTTAGTTATTGCCTGGCAGTATTGATTTTCCTTAATGTTCTTTGAAACTAAAAAGAAAAGTATATAATCCCCAATTCTTAAAATTAATTGAGCGTATTTTATCATCATTATTTTTAAAAAATATCTCAGAACGATAAATGACTATCGTAGATGTATGTTCTTATCTTTTATTTCTCCCTGCTTTAATTACAGAAAATTAGATAATGATTATTCAAGAAAAATGCTATATGAAATATGAAATACATTTACATAATTAAAAAGAGTAACAAATAAAAGAATCGTACATTCAAATTACACTCTTTTTTTTTTTTTTTTATAAAAAATAATCTCAATAGAAATATTTTGCTTTTCAAAGTAAAGAATAAACTTTTTATGACTCTTTTTCATTCACTAAAATAATGGTATTTATATTTATATAATATTATATGAATATATATTTTGAGAAATTGTTATTTTCACATGATATATATGTGAACGCTTCTTTTTTTTTGTTGTTGTTGTTGTTGTTACTACTTTCTGCATCTTCATGTACGAATCAATTTTCATTGTTATAATATAACTTTAGAATATTTGCATTCGTAATGCAAAATGCTTTCCTGCCTTTATGATAAAAGATATCTTAAAGCAAGTAATCCTTTAAGAGACCTTTAAGATCTTCGCAATTATCGGTTATTAACATGTTGTGTACTATCTTCGCTGTTTTAAAGTTAAACAGGGTTCCCACTGTGCGTACATTATAGAACGCGTATATAAAGTTAAAAAGTGTATATTACTACTTCTTTTTAGTTTTATTTTTCTTAATTAATCATGGAAACATATTACTGAAGATGATGATACAAGATATGTTGCTGAAAAATACGAATCGTGGAAACTCTGGTTAACGTTTCGCGACATTATTCATTTTAACACCTTGTTGGAGCATGTTAGACGGAAGGAAACCGCCGATCACCACTATGTAGCGGTTTAGAGCGTTTTGAACCTCCTCTCGTGATTTATTAAAAAAAAAAAAAAATTCATTAGCCACTGGTGGTAGCACCCTCAAGACAAAGGGCGGCATAGGTATAATTGAAAAATATATAAAGGAAGTAAAATCCCCTACGATAAAGGGCGCTGGTAAGATACGTTTATTATTAAACAATTGAAAGGGGTCAGCCAACCACCGAGAGTTACCATCCAGATGACAGAACAGGGATGGAACACGGGCGCAGTTTTCATACCACTATCAATATAAGAAAAAATTCTACCTCTTGAATCAACGATATTATAGGTGGAGAAATTTCTTAAACAGATTCCGGTATGAATTCTGCGCCCGTGTTCCATCCCTGCAGAAGCAAAATCTCAATATAATTTTTAAAAACTAAACACTAGTCTAAATTTGCTACAGTTAACTTAAAATAAACTTTAGTAATTGTATTTTTAGTAAAAAAATTGTCTGACACACACACAAAAAAAAAAAAAAAAAAAAAAAAAAAAAAGAAGAAGAAGAAGACGACGACGACGAAAAGGAAAAATTAAATTTGTTTGAGAAGGAAGGTATTTGCAGATATTAAGTAATCTGAAGACAAGGATTTAAATGGTTGAAATTAAAAAAAAAAAAAAAAAAAAAAAAAAAGTGGGAATTTTTAATGTGCATTAAAAAACTAAGAATATGTTTATCCAAGAAATTTAAAATTGACTTTTAAAATTTAATTTATAATTTTAGAGATTTCTATAAGGAGTTGATAAATTTTAAAGAATGTAAGTCTAAGGTGGGACGAGTGAGAATGTTTCTCAACTAATTATTTTGTCTACGGCAGAGCAGGGACTGATTTAGACCGGGGCACACATTATTTACACTTACACCATTATTTTTTAAGCAATACTTTCTTCTTATAATAAACAAAAAATTCTCATTAAATATTATTTTAAAAGAATTCTGGTGTCTAATAACCATGAGTAAATTCGATTGTTTTACACCGTTCAATTTGTATAAAAATAATTTCTTAATCAAAACAGGGAATTCCTATAATATGCAGTAAAAAATAATTGTAAAAATATTCCGGTGAGAGAGTGCCCCGGCCTAAATCAGGCTCTGCGGCAGAGGTTTAGAATGTGTCAAGAAGAAAAGAGTGGACAGGAGAAGAAAACATAAGCTGGTGTCCCCTCTTCACCCCAGGAGTACACAGGAGATCGTGAACAACGAAAACGAAATAAATAGTCCGCGAAGGGACCATGGACCTGTAAGAAATGCTGTTATAGAGGGTCTTAATTGACACGATGTCAAAGAAACTTTGGGAATTAAACTGAAAGTATATCTTCCCTTAGAACACTGTTCCCATTTATTTTGCCATTCTTGAAATATTAAGTTTTTAAGATGTTTCTGAATGTAAGGGGGAGGGGGGGGAGCATTAAGACCGGATTGTCACATTCTGTTGCGGATTCAGCTATTACATCTGCGAGTTCGTTGCCCATGACTCTTGTGTGTGCAGATACGTGTGCCAGAGTGATTTGGTCTTTTAGATCTTTTAAAAGAAGTTTTATGCCCATGGCTAGAAGAAGTCTGCTCCTGTAGCGGCAGATGGCCAGCACACCCGAGATACTATCACTATAGATAGAGAAATGTTTGTCATTTGAGTTATTATCTTTAATCCAATTAAGTGCCTCTTGGAGGGCATAGAGTTCCGCTTCGAATACTAACAAGGAAACATTCAAAAGGTGTCGTCTTCAAAAAATATTGAAAAAAAAAAAAAAAAAAAACATATGTAATTCTACTCTTCATAAAACACCAGAAAGTGAAAAAATTATCGGCTGAAATGAATTACAGCGACCACAGAAAATTATCAAAATTAAGAATATTTGGCGATTTCACACTGTTAGGCGATTGATTTTGAATACTTCGCGGAGAAGCAAAACACGGCTCTGATCGTACACGGCAATCTCGGCGCTAGCGAACTTATCACCTAACAGCGCTAAATCGCCAAAAATGCTTAATTTTGATCATTTTTTGTGGTCGCTGTAATTCATTTCAGCCGATATTTTTTTTTTACTTTCTGGTGTTTTATGAAGAGTAGAATCCCTTATATTTTTTTCAAAATTTTTATCACTTATATTGCCATTATTGATGATTGTATACTAGAACTTACCTATTTCTTTACGTGTTACATTCTACTCGGTATTACAATAAAAGTTGGAAACGGATGGCAGTCTTTTCATCTCTATGAAGGTGGACGTGGACTTAGCATGGAATTAGGCAATTTGGCATCCAAATGCGACAAAAATTTGTAGTTTAGGATTTCCAAAGTTTGTAATCTCTAACTTCAATAGGAGTTGAGTTCTGGAATTCTCTGGAAAAATTCATTGGTTTCTAGCTCAAAGCTACATCAAAAATGCTATAAACTACTGATAAGACTCTCTATGAATTCAAACTGTATTCAGACTTCGAACTATGCGGTTGATCATTGTTCCTGAATTACTAACAAAATTCCTGCTCTGTAGTGTATTAATCCAATTTGATTGACTTCAGTAGTACAAATGACTGTTTTTTTTTTTTTTTTAATTGTTTCGAATGTATTCGTTAATTGTTTATTTTTGTCGCACAGAAAACATTTTTATTCAACAGTTTCCAGAATATTCATTAAATAAAGCGCATTCGTCGACTAGAACCTCTTTATACCTCGACGAATTACTTTCTACACACAAAATAGTCGATAACTTTCATAACAGTGACATTACGGGCTCTATCATTAGCTTCTTTTGAAATCTCTATAACGGCAGGTCATATATAATGGCCAAAACGCAAAACCTTCGCATTTTTGGTTATTATAGATATAATTTTCCTAAATATCTCCAAAACGGAAAGACACAGAAAGATCACAAAAAGAGATGCACAACTAGATGTTATAACAAACCTATATACCAATTTTCACTGTTTTACGCCCCACCGTTAGAGAGTTATGCGAGAGTTCTACGTTTTTGAATTATGCGAGTTACACACACACATACGTACATACAGACATCACGAAAAATCGTGCAAATTTGAAGATATCTCTGAAAAGGGAGCTCGTGTCAAACCAAAGTTAGAGGTATACAACTAGACGTCATGAATATAAATTCACATTCACAAATATAAATTTGCAGCATTCTACGATCATTCGTTTTTGAGCTATGCGAGTTACAAATTCCATTTCGCAAAAAGGGATTACAATACTTCTTTATACTTTGTATAAGGAAGTAAAAATACATGGATAAAAAATATAAAATTCGAATGAGGTTCTCCTTTTGAATTTATTGGTTGACATTTACACCAGTTGCGAATATTTTTACAATGAGAATAATCTTCATAATACATGTTTATGCGAAATTTTTCTCTATTTCCCCATAAAAAAAAAAAAAAAAAAAAAAAAAAAAAAAAAAAAACCTTAAAAATCTGTTAACTTACGAAATTTTTAAATTAGAATGTTAAAAGGGAATAGAGTTCTTGCCAATGTTGTAAACAGTGTGTCGACAATCGAATTTTTTCCCTAATTCTTCCACCGATACTATAATATAATAATTTTTTACTTAATTAATCTTACAAACTTACTACTAAAAATTTCGTCGACATCCTGATAAAGGACATTTTAAAACTGCTTCAATCTCTTTACAATAATTTGTTCTGGAGCTGTTGTGTACACACACTAACAAACTAACAAATTAACAAGCTGACATACTACAGACGGACAACTCTAATCTTATGATTTTCGGATACCTCACACTTCTAAGCGTGAAGTGTGAGGTACTATGTAGTGTAAACTTCAAAACTTATTCAGACAACTATTATGTTGTATAAACTTCAAAAAACTGATGTTTTAAATTTCCACAATTCTCCATACCTTTCTACGATGCATAGCTGCCAACCGTACGGGTTTTTGGTTACCAATATTTTTTCATAGACGCTTTCACTTTATTTAATCATAGAAAACTGCAATAAATTTTATATAAAATTTATATTAAACAATATCGTTATCCAAAACTCCTAACGTTTGTCAGCTATAGTTGCCAACTTTAGCATTTTTTAGCAACCGGAAAATTTTAATAGAAATGTTCCATATATTTCTATAACAGTTTTCACTGATTAAATAAAATAAAAAATTTCTTCTAAAATTTTCATGTAGCAAAAAAAGTACTACAGTTGGCAACTATGTTGTCAGGTGTGGTATGATGGGGAATTAAAAATACTTTAATCAACAGTACTGTTTGCTAAACGCTACGTATATAAATCAGCGTCACCAATAATTTTGAGAAGTGACATTCATCACATAATAGACTATCAATCTTCGAAGTGATTAGCTAAACGTTACAAATAAAAATTATTGGTGACTATTAAATAAAAAAAAGGCCAAATCTGGCAACACTGATGTAATGCAGTTCAGTGTTTATATTTATCTACTTAAAAATCCTTACTTACCATTTAAAAAAATAATTTGTTTCTTTTAGACATTTATTTTTTTTTTCTTGTTTTGGCAGACACATTCTAAATAAATTTACCACATTCAATAAATACAAGTCTTTCACAAGTAGTATTTTTAATTTTCTTGCATGCATTAAAGATTTGACATGAAATTACTTCAACTTTTCCAACATTTATAATTCCAAGTTGATTTAAAAAGTTCTGAATAAGATATAATATTAGATATGCTGCCATCAAGTAACAATGAATAAATATTTACATAAAACTGCTCTTTATTACACGAAATAATTTCTTTGCTAAATCAGAAAGTGATAAAAGTTATTATAATTTATTCACAAATATAACTGAAAAGATATTTACCTTTTGAAAACTTTATACGTATACATATAGAAGAGATATAGAATTTTTTCCATCAATGTTTAAGAAAGTCAATAAATCTAAAACTAATACTCTGGTATAGAAATTAACATTTTTATGACATTTTCCGAAAAAGAGAAAACTAACATCAAAATAAGATGAAGCTGATTACATGAATCATGAATACAGAATTAGCTTACAAACATCATAAAAACTTATGTTTTTATTTATTTACATTTGTTTTTTTTTTGTGTGTGTGTTCATATTTCTGAAATGACTTTTTGATATTGAAATAAACAATTTTTATATAGTCATCTCACGAGAATGAAAATATAAGTGGATTAATCTCTTGGCATATAGAATAGTACATAAAAGTCGAGTTTATGACTGTAGTAAAACTTTATAAGTATAATATTTTGACATTTTTCCACCTGTAATTCTAGTTACCAACTTTAGCCCATTTTAGCTAAAGGAAGATATTAATATTTTTCTATATATATAATACTTCTGTGACAGTTTTCATTGTTTAAATAAAGTAAATTTTTTCGGTAGCCAAAAAGGGCATGCATGTAAGTTGGCATGCATGTAATTTTTTCAAAGAAGTTTGTTAAAAAAAAAAAAAAAAAAAAAAATCCACTTATTTTTTTAATAAAAAAAGAATGCTATAAATTTTCTAGTAGCTAAAAATCGATAAAGTTTATAAGTATGTATCGTACAATAATTAATGTTCTAGGAATATTTATAACAAAAAAATTTGATCAAAATTTCATTCGAAAATAATGAGTGATGTTGAGTTCAGTGGAATTAAAATTGCACTGCAACTGGTGACGATCTGGAATTCACCCTAGGAGTGGTCCAAAGACGTGCCATCACAGTTTTGATCTTTATTGTTGGGGAGGCCTTATCAGCCTCGATGACCCTCTAAAGTATTATTTTTACAGAAAATAAAGAAGTTACGTATGACAACTACAATGAGATTCTATAATCGCTTGTAATTTCGAAATGTTTCTATGCTAAGCATGTTGAGTGAGTTTTACGTTGCACAAGTGCTACACTATGGGATATCGGCGACGGTCTGGGATTCATTCCTAAGGACACCTTTCTAAACAGGAAAAATGTTCGAAAAAATTATCCTAAATTTGTAGAATATATTTTTTTTTTTTTTTTTTGGTAATCGAATGTTTAAAAAATGGTTTCACTTTTGAGAGAAAATCCATAAGGATTTCAACTACTCGAAATATAAACAGAATATGAAAAATAAACGTCATATAAGCCAGAATTTACAGCAATTTTAAACTTAAAAGTACATCTCGCGTGTCATTTGCGCATAGTTTAAACTACTAAACAAACAACTTTGCAGATTTATTATAAATTATCCAATTATCAGTAATGAATTCTATTAATTGCACACTGACAAGGTTCTAACAGGCCCATTTTTCTCTAAGGACTTTTTTAGCCCTTTTCGCTCGCAAAAATTATTTTCTTTTCAAATTTATATACTTATTTAATGTTTGAAATTGCTATTCAAATTTAGTGGCGGAAATAAAGTAAGAATTGTGAGTAACCTTTTTTCGCCAAATAAAATCTTTTATTATTATTATTATCATTATTATTATTTAATGTATCATCTTTTTTCCTGTTACTATTTTATTTATTTATATATATATACTTGAAATAGAGTTTTTAAAGAATCCTATAGAGTTTTTCCTAAAATATTTAAGTTGGCAATTGGAAAATTGCAATGCCTTCAGAGGAATAAAAGTCGATTGTTAAAAATTTTAAATTCCAGGACAATTTAAACTATGGTGAAATAAAGTTATGTAAGGTTTTGCTTAGTAAAATAGTTGATCTTGTTTAAAAATTAAACATATTTCAGATAGAGAAATAATAAAAAAGTTATACCAATGCGTCTTCTGGGAGTATATTTTTATGAAAATTTAAAACGTTTATAGATTTATTCAGGAAGCATTCTTCAGATTAGCTTCCATGTATGATACTAGTTATTTCCATTGAACAAGGATAAAAGAGTTCCGCTGTTTTTGCCACCACTATTTTCCTACAAAAATTTCTAACTTGCAAAATCACAAAAATAACTGTAAAAATATTATAAAAATTTCTGTAAAGATTTATCGGTGTAAAAAAAAAAAAAAAAAAAAAAAAAAAAAAAAAAAAAAAGCGGAGCTCTTTTATTCCTGAGTGAAATTAGGCGAGGATTACAATTTGTAAATGGTGGTAAATAATTGTACGAATATTATTAACAGTTAATAAAAACTTCACACCTTTGCATGATAACTACTTTCAGATATTAAATCGAAGAAAAAAATAAAATACTTTTGGATGTCCTCAAACTCTTAAACTTTTAAGCAATTTTCTGATATATTTTACACAGAGCTGACAACCTAATCCGGCAAATTCTCAGTCCGCCCTTTTTTTCTAAACCAATTAATTTTTAGAGTATTTTTCTTCTTAATTCATCGTACATAAATTTGAAGAGAATTACTCTAAAAATTAAATGGTGTAGGAAAAGGGGCGGTTAACAATTTGCCGGATTCGGTTGGCAGCTCTTCTTATATGTGTGTTTATACAAACGTATGCATTGCATGTTTTTTCCTTTTCTCTAAGATTGTTAATAAAATATCTTAATTATTTCGCGAGGTAACGACAAAAATTACAATGCATATATTCTTACCAAACAATATGTTTAATTATTAATTAATGTTAATATTTTCATCTTTTAATATCTAAATGTAAAATCAACTTTAAATATTTATAAGTTATTTCTCAAGAGGTACGTAACCAGAAAATGAATATATTTACAAAACCACTTCCGAATAAATAAAATTATTCTCATGGAATGACGATTTATTATCTGTGTTTTCATAATGAATCGATCAAAAGAGAGTAATCCTTCACTTTTCTTTTGTTGCTTTCATATGTAAATATAGGAAATTATCCGTTTGGATTAAAAAAAAAAAAAAATCATTTTACAAAACAAATAAATGTTTTATTTCAAATGTATAATCTGACATACGTAATTCGTCCTTGTTGAGTAAAATAGCATCAATTGTTTGCTGTTTTATCAAAAATAGAAAAGAGGCGGCTTTTGTCTTTATTTTATGTTAAGGAATTTGGCATTGTATTAGATATTCATTCGTGGAATTATTTACTCATACATTTATTCACAATTAATTATCATTCAGTGGTATGTAAAACATAAATAAATTTAATTAAGACACACTTATTAAATGATTAATTAACGTAAATCAAACGTTGACTTTACTAATAATAATTACTGAGATAAAATTGTCCAAAAATATGTTTAAGATTAAGCATTCTTCTATAAATTAGAAAATTCTAATTCAGTGTTATTAATTAGAAATGCAGTTTCTCATTTATTTATACATTGTTGTCAATTTTAGGTTCATTCAAAGAATAAATACCACAATTTCGGAAGGCATTTCCATTTAAACTAGTCGTAAATAATTACTAGAAAAATGTTACGGACATTTTCCATTGATGGGAAAATATCTTCTGAGAAAACTGGAAGGCTTGACAACTACGTTTATAACATATTAAATGATTTTATAAACTTGCTCCAAAAATAAATAATGACTAATGAAAAATTTTCTTATATTTAATGCACATATCACTGATTGCACAGGGGTTAAACTTTACGGCTGTTAGTTACCAACAGCTTTCAATAGAATCTTTTACAAATTATTGCAACAGTTTTCACTAAATAAAAAATAATAGCAATTTTTATTCAACCAAAGTGGCATGAAAAACGTGTAAAAGTTGGTAGATATGTAAACTATGTAATTATATAGCAGAAAGTAGTCAAAATGATCTTAGCGGAACAAAACGATCCACATATGTTTTCTCCAAAACACGCAGAACCTGATTAAGGGGGAAGCACACATTATTTATATTTACATCGTTATTTTTTAACAAATACTTTCCTCCTATAATAAACAGAAAATTCTCATTAAAAATTATTTTAAAAGAATTCTGGTGTCTAATAACGGTGAGTAAATTGGATTGTTTTACACCGTTCATTTTTTATAAAAAATATTTCCTGGTCAAAGCGTGAAATTTCTATGACATGAAGTAAAAAATAATTGTAAAAATATTCCGGTGAGAGCGGAGATAATGTGTGCTTCCCCCTTAATCAGGCTCTGAAAACACGTAGCGCTATATACCGGGTAACATATAAATAAGTTTTACCAAGTCAAGAAGAAGTAATGGCGGTGTTTAAGCAATTGCTGTGCTGCGCGTCTGAATAGTATTCCATGGAAAATAGGTTTTATAAAACTTGTTACAATTTAAGTAAAAACTTTCCTATTTATTTAGATACACAGTCTTTCACGTACAGAAATATTACTTGGTTTACATAATAAAATATGTTTTTAGATGTATATTATACACTTGCTAACTTTGTTATTTTATTTATTTTTTTTTAAGGGGGGGGGGGCGTCATACAGTAATATGACCTAAAATAGATAGCCATTATGTCGGGTAAAATGATCCATTGTGAATAGTTTTGGATCCATTATTTGGATCGGATGTGGCAAAAATAGACATTATTTAATATATTTTTGACTTTATTGGGGGTCTATTATTATATCTATTATTTTAAACCATAATTTTGCAATACTCCATTTTCTTTTTTTCTTTTTTCTTTCTTGTTTTCTTCTTTCTTTTCTTTTTTTTTTTTTTTTTTTCTTTTTTTTTTTTTTTTTAAGTTATTTGAGACTTTTTTTTTAAAGTTATTTGAGACTTTTTTTTTTATATATATATAATAAATTTTGTATGCTATTTCATTGTAAAACTTATTTTGTTTCATTATGTATTGTCATTAACTTACCTTTAAATCCTTCATTTTGCAGATAAAAAGCAATTTACAAATATCAGGGATGGAACACGGGCGAAGAATTCATACCACTATCGATGTAAGAAAATTTTCTACTTCTTAAATCAACGCTATTATAAGTAGAGAAATTTCTTAAACGGATTCCAGTATGAATTCTGCGCCCGTGTTCCATCCCTGAAATATTTTTAAATAAAGATTCATTTTGCCCTTTAGTGAGGGTAAAATGATCCTTTGGACCCTTTTTCAAAAATCTATTTTTTTTTTTCATTACTCAGTTTAAGTTTAAACTATTATTAAAGTACGTTTATAATGCAAAATATAGTGTAAAACACACTAGCAAAGGGCAAAAGTTTTATTTAAACATTTGTGTTACTTTATACAAGTTTTTCTCTTAAGGACATCATTTTAGGCCACCTTTTCCTAGATATAAACAATGAGTAACTTTATTTTCTATTTTTAAATAAATTAAGATTTATTTTGTAATTACAGCACCCTAAGGCATACCTGCCAACATTCTAATTAATTTTCCGCAGTTCTTTCGGTACCCTCCTTTCGTTCACAGAAGTTATTTTATTTTATTTTATTTATTTATTTATTTATTTTTGGTTAGAGTATTTTTCTTCATATTTAACTGTAATTGTATTTGGAGAATACTACTCTAAAAATAAAGTCTTGTGTAAAAAGGCGCGGGTATTAACAATAGTACGGAATATTAATCAGAATAAAAAGTCTGGTAGGTATGCGTAAGGCAATGTCATACTAGATAGCTAAATATGAAGTTTTTAATGAATCGAATTTGTTATTAAAAAAAAAAAAAATCTGAAGGATACTGAGATTTAGAATACATTATGCATGTAATATAATACCATAGCCTCCTAAACTAGACACCTGTCGCGTGGCTCGGAAACTTGGCAATAGTTTACAGCGCCGCCTGGTACAGATTGCGCGACTTTTTCATTCAACTATCACCAATAACTTTAAGAAGTGATATATGATATGTATAATCGACGTTTCTTCGATTCTATTCGCCTTTAATGTATATCATATCCCACTTTTAAAAATTTTTGATGGCTGTTGAATAAAAAGTCGCGCAATCCGTACCAGGTGGCGCTGTTTACCGCTTCAACTGTTGCCAAGTTTCAGAGAGTTTAAAAACTTACAGTAACAATAAACACTTGATAGGTCAATATGATTATTAAGGAGGAACCTTAAGGCGTATTTGTCGAAGAATATAATGCACACCCTACTCTTTCAGAAGAGATCTTTGCAACATTTCATTAACCATCAGTAACTTGTTCGCCGAACCAGAAACTGTTTGTTATTGGTGCATTATAGCACTAGTGTTTTAAGAATAATTTTTGGCTTTTTTATAAAAGAAAATCCATACATTTTTTTAGGAAATGAATGCTTGTCAACATTCTAAATAATATTACACAGTATTGTTAAGGTGCTATCAGACGGAAGACGATATATTCTAAAATATAAGCTATTGCCGCTCAAAAGCGACCAAACGACTTCAGTAGGGTTGTTTTTAAGCATAAACGGAAGAACGAAATCCAGAAATGTAAACAACGGATCCAACATTTGGCTATTATTCCCCCCCCAAGGATGTTTAAAAGGGAAAAGAATAGATGGTGTTCTGTAATCGCGATTCTCTGATTGGGGAATTTCGTTCTAAAGACTACCATATGTGATTTAAACAGTCGAAAATGCGTGGTTGACGAACATACGTTCGGCAATTTGTATCAAACGGCATATTTGGATCGTTTCCCGCATGAGAAACCTGTTTATGAGGTATTTTGTGCGTATGGTTCTATGACTATCGTATGGTTCTTCGTTTGATAGCGGCTTTAGTACCCGCCACTTTTTTCCACATCATTTTATTTTTAGAGTAAATGTTTCCAAAAATAATTACTGTTAAATAAAAAGAAAAATATTCTAAAAAATAAAAAAACTGGTGTGAAGAAAAAAAATAGACGTGTATTAACAATATTACAGAATACACTGCTCGGCATGAAAATTGCTCCCAACACTACTTTTGCAAATTCTTATGAAAAATGACCTCCTGATTCCGAATATGACGCCCATTTTGCCCAATCACCCACCGTTTTTTAGAGACGGTCCCCTATTTTTATCACTTTTCAGTGGTTTTACGGTTATAAATTTGATTTTCAAGGGGGAGAGGATTATTTTTAATTGTTCCATATCTTCTGAGGGGCTACAGAGTTGGAAAATTCTAAAACATGAACATTTGCGGAAAGGGGAAAATTTAGGGGGGGGGGGGGAGGAATTTGTCACTGGAATTATGTATTACATTTCAAATATTTTTTTTAATCTATTATTAACGTTATTTATTAAACATTCCTTTTTTTTTTTTAAGGTGATAAATTAATTCTTTTTCATTCTCCAAATCAAATTCATGGTCATAAAAATTACCATACAGTGATAAAAGTTGAAAGAGGGGGTGGTGTCCCTGGAAAATGGTGGGTGGCAGGGCAAAATGGAAGTCATCTCCGAATTCAGGAGATCATTTTACATAAAGATCAGTAAGAATGGTATCAGAGCTCGAATATTATATTTTCCAGCCCAGTGGCATTAATTAGAATGCTGGCAGGTATGATAAATGTTATCTACGATAAATTTCTAGTGTCAGAGTTTTAATTCTAAAAGACTGAACTTTCTGATACAACTACATAGCTGCCATTTTTTTTTTTTTTTTTTTTTTTTAAATTCCAAAATGCTGTTAGTACTTGCCTTTTATTCACCCCGTATTCTCTGTAGAGTAAATTTCTTTACATTTAATTGTGATTATATATTGAGTGAAATTACTTTACAAATAATACTGTGTGAATAAAGGGTGATACAAACAACATTCCAGAATTAAATTAAAAGTTGGCAGATATGCACCAAATAAATTTATCATAGTGTAAAGTGAATAACTTTGTTGTCTTTAATATCTCACTCTCTTTCTTCACATGGATATCATCTGTTAGTATTTTTATTTTACGAGAAGGAACTGCTGAAAGTGATTGTCAATTTTATTTACTGTAATTTCAATCATATTTACTTTAATTTTTATTTATATTTACTTTAATTTTTATTTAAAGATAAGTTTATTTTTACATTTGAGATTTTTTGAAAGTTATACGTTTTTTTAATAGATCTCTGCAATTCTGAAAATAAAACTTTTCTAACAATTTATGTTTTGAAAGAAACAATTACAAATATTTTATTATAAAATTTTCTTCACAGTGAAAGAAAGGTATATTAAAATTATCACTAGATAAATAATATCATGCATATTAAAATAATAATCATTTGCATAATGCGCATTTAGGCCTCACAGAGTTCTTAAAAGTTTATACTCATTTTATTATATTGTCACCACAATGAAAAAATACAAGTTTTTCACACAATATTAAGACGTGTTTTAACAACGAAACATTCAAGGAAAATTTCTTTGTATCGATAGTGGTGTCAATAAAATATAAAAGAGGTAAAATTTTAGGAACGTCGCGAGGCCTGCATACTTGCCAACATACTGATTAACACTTTCACGATCGCTGACGTAGATTCACGTCATTTGAAAATCTGTAACCCCACCAGTGGGCGTTTCTTTCGTAATTTGTATGTTATTTATTTCTGAAGAATATACCCAATATTCATATTTCTACAATCAATATACTATAGATACAAATACTTTTATTACACAGAACATAATTATAATGTACATTCATTTGTTATACAAATGTGAATACAGAAAATTTTATTCTGAAATATTGTAACTTGGGAGAATAACGCCCAAAGGAGGACTTTACTGTCAAAATGACAAAATCGTGCGTCGCGAAAGTGTTAATATTCCGTAGTATTGTTAACCGCGCCTTCTTTTTCACACCAGTATCTTTTTAGAGTATTTTTCTTCTTACTTAATCGTAATTGCACTTGGAGAATATTACTCTAAAAATTCATTAGTGTGAAAAAAAAGGGCGGAACTAACGACACTACGGAATGTTAATTAGGATTTTGGCACGTATGCATAATGTCACGATTTAAAATGCGAACTTCTAAAAGCATTAAAAGATGTAGATGTAACTCTCATGAAAATAGCACACTCGGCCATATTTCTTTCTTTATCTTATTATTACATATTATATAATTTTATGAGAAATTCGTGAATATTTTCTGTTTTATATTATTTATTGGAAATGTTAATTAAAGCTGTGTATTCAGATAATGAAATTTCGAACAGAATTCTAGACCTTTGTATTTCCGGTAGACGCTTTAATTGGAACCTCTCTTAATTAGACCTTAGTGAATGAGTGTAGAATGATGTCTTTCAAGAATTTCTAAAAGGTGTAATTAATTAGCGTTTTCTATATTTAGAAAGTGTTATTTAATTTTACTCTAAATTTAAATTTATCTTTTTTTATATTCAATAAAACTGAATTTTTAATAAGATATAATATTAATTTGGTTATCAAAGCTTATGTTTTGAGATAGAGCTACATAAATAATAAAAAATACATAGAGCTACATAAATAGTAAAATGCATAAATAGTTACACAAGTAATAATAATTATGAGTATAATAATAAGTATAAGTATAATATAAACTTTGTAAAATCCCCTAATATTCAAATTAGTTAAATATTATTTTTCTATAAAATCTGTAATTCTCATAAGAATGATAACTCGCAAATTAGAGGAAATGGAGATTTTAAAATATCAAGACAAGGCTGGTTTTATATTTAACTAAATATTATTTTTCTTTAAAATCTCTAATTTTCAATCCAGTTCTGCGATTATTGGACTATGAACTCATAATCACTGTTTCTGTTATTTTTTAATTTTTGTCAAAGTCAATTAAACATTCAATTGCCAACCAATATTTTCGATTAGAAACCGCTTTGGAATATTTATCCACATTTTAAACTGGGCTACTAATGACTCTTCCACCGCTATATTTATATAGTAATCTTCTATTGTATATTTCCATGATCAAATTATAAGAAATTTTCTATAAAAATATAGTGTTCGAAATGTCAAGGGAAAAAGGCGAGACCGTAGCATCCTTGTCAAATAGATCCAAAAGCAACTTTTCGAAAATAATGGTGGCATTTTTCGAAAATATTGGAACATTTGGCTGCATAGTTGACAACTTTAGCCCTATTTAGACACTTTATTTGGCCCTAATTTTTAATAGAAATTTTATTTTGTTTAATCAGCAAAAACGTTTACAGAAATATATAAATATTTCCATTCAAATTGTGTGGTAGCCAAAAAGAGTAAAAAATGGCTACTGTGTTTGTGCTATGTGAATAAAATAAGTTCCATGAATTTAAACATCTATCATTTATACTTTCAATTGCAGCTTAACACATTATTCATCGTTCACAAGTTAACTCGTTCCATAAAAAAAGACTTGTTCCTTCTATAGGCGTTCCTCTAAAACAGTACATTAATTAAAAATTTTGTGCATTCGTGTTTATTTCATTGAAGGCTATCGGTATATATATTCTTCAGTGGCAATTACCGCATCGATTGCATTGAATAGATTTTAAGGAATTTATACAATAATATGAAAAATCCATTTCTGTTAAGTATTGTAACGTTTAAAAGAAACTTCATCGAAGGCACTCTAAACAGTGTTTCCAAATTTAGGGACACTTTTATTCAATTATCACCAATAAATTTGAGGAGTGATATTTGATATATATAATGGACGAATACTTTTCGACGTGGTTAGCATACTATTAAACTTAAAATTCAGTGGTAGATATTGATTAAAAAAGTCTCTAAATTTGGCAGCACTGACAGACAGAACCTGATTAAGGGGGAAGCACACATTATCTCCGCTCTCACCGGAATATTTTTACAATTATTTTTTACTTTATGTCATAGAAATTCCACGCTTTGACGAGGAAATATTTTTTATAAAAAATGAACGGTATGAAACAATTCAATTTACTCACCGTTATTAGACACCAGAATTCTTTTAAAATAATTTTTAATGAGAATTTTGTGTTTATTATAGGAGGAAAGTATTTGTTAAAAAATAACGGTGTAAGTATTAATAATGTGTGCTTCCCCCTTAATCAGGCTCTGCTGACAGAGGAGTGAAATTAAAAAGGATCGCCAAAGGGTTAAAATTCCACAACACCTGGGTTCTCACAAAGAGAAATTTGAGTACCATTATTTTTATATAGTAATTTAAGACTTAACTAATTGTTGATATCCATTTTTTATCTATTTATAAATTACAAAAAAAATTGCGGTATAATTTTTTTTTTAATGAGAACAGAGAGCAAGACAGGCGAATATTTTAATAGGAGGGTAAGTTCGTGGTAAATGTTGGCTTTACCATTTGCTGAGAGGCTGTGCTGTCTGAGCTCGTTGCTTGCCGTGTTCGAACCCAGGTCACACTGGTTTGTCTAGCTATTCGGAGTTTTCTGTGTTTTCTTTCCCTGTATAACTAGGGTCACTTAGAAAGGTAAAGGGTAACCTTTAGGTAACCCTTGAGGTAAAGGGTCACTTAGAAAGATTCCCCACGGAGAGCACACCCTCACGTATTTAATTGACCTTTACCTCAACACCCCGGTAAATGTTATGTTTATCATACAGAGATGACGATTTTCGCCTTTTTTTTTTTTCCCGCAAAAACTATTTTCCGTACAGAAATCTTTATCTTATGCCTAAAGCATGTTATTTTCATTAAAAATGATATTTGTTTTTGTTAGAAAATCAGTGGTAGAAAATAAAACGAAAATCTCATGCCTGTATGTATTAACGTAATATTTATCATGCAATTACCCTGAAGTAATTTTGAATTATATTAATCACACGGATATTCGTTTTATAAAGAAAATTATGCCTTTGTGATATGGCATTTTAGGTCGTAGTGCAAAAGCCAGAATGATTTAGTTTGTTGCTCTTAACGGTGTAAGAATTTCCGCCCAAGACGGAGCACTTACACCACTAGTTTTTATCAATATTTTCTATCCTATTCAATCTTTAAATATTATTGTAAAATATGGTAGAAATTATTGATAAAATATAGTGGTGTAAGAGTCCCATCTTGAGAGGAAAACTCTGGCACACTTGTTTGGTCTGCGGTCAATTGCACACTAAGGTGCCTATATAAAAAAATGGCCTATATGACTTAAAATAGATTTACAAGCATTACAAAACATTACAAACATCCATACCTGAACCGGGATTTTAAAACGACACCTAAAAACTGAAGATCGTAACGCCACGACATACACGTGCAAAGACAAAACATTTCTTGGGTTTATCGCTCAGTTGGCTAAGCATTTTTATTTAAAGCCACTTTTAAATTATATGTCTTGTGTTAAATGAAAATAATTTATCAAAATTCATAACTTTCAATTGTTTTTTAAAACTTTCTATATAATATACTTAGCGTAATTTTGTTTGATTAAGATTGCAAATAAATTATAATTAGTACGCCGATCTATTGAAAACAAGATAGTTTGCGCCGAATAAAAAGTACGATATTTTTTTAATATTTTATCCAATGCAGTAATAACATATTGTTTCATATTAACAAAGCATGCAAATTTCTATCATTTCATGTTTATTAAATTTCATCGCTGAATATACTACTGTAAGTTTTTTGTAATAAATTTGTTACAAAAATTTCATTGTTCAATGAACAAAATTAAATATAAAATTATGATGAAATTAAAAAAAAAAAAAAAAAAAAAAAAAAAAAACACTGACAAAAATTTGAAATATAAATTGCTTTTTAATAATGAAAATTACTTGAAACTTACGTCGTAAATATAAGTATGTATTAAGTTAACATTTTAAGTTATAAAAAAAGTTAATAACCCCTTTTCAATTCTTTATTTTTCGTTAAATCTCCTTTCTCTACTCTATTATTCAAAACTGATAATGCAGTCGATAACTTTGCTAAAGAAAAATACTTTAATAAGATGAATATTAAAACTGTATGGTAATGAATTCTCTACGATACCTAACTATTTATTGATTATACTATTTAAAAGGCATTTTAAAATTTGCATAATGACGCTGTAATTTGAAATAAAAGAATTTTAATAGGTTCCATTTAAGTTTCATATAAAGAAAACATTTCAAGATAAAAAGCAGAAAATAAAATTCATTGATAACAATAATTGCTTTTTCTTTAATGCTTGCAGTTAATGATAGTATTCTATCGTAATAAGATTAAATAAACCTCAAAGAAAATTAGTTTGCATCGTTATTATTTAAAATATTTTATCAATTAAATGCTGTCTTTTATTCAAAGTAGCATAATTTAAATAGCTGCCAAATTGTACTTTTTTTCTTACCGGAAATTTTTAATAGGATTTTTTTATATATTTTCTTGAAGTTTTCAATGAAAAATGATAAAGTGAAAATTTTTACTCACAGAAAGTGGTGTGAAAAAAACATACAAGTTGGTAGCTACGAATTTAAATAAAACAGGGAACAAAGCGCTCCTACGTATTTATAATCATTTTATTTAACTATCGCAGAAAATTTTCTTGGCGATTTCAATGCACTAAACACAACACTATAATAAAAATAGATGCCAACATTTTAATTTATTCCGGAGTATTTTTAGCCCCTCCTTTAATTCCGCATCACTTTATATAGGAAAATTTTCTTTACTATACAAATTCGATTAAATAAGAAAAAATTATTTAACCCTTTAGCGTTCATTGTTTCTCAGCGAAACCAAACATTTGACATCATTTAACAATTTTTTATGTAGCAGTTTTTTAACATTTCCCACTTGCTTTAATCAGTTTTTAAACTTTTGTTCCTTTTCTGTTCGGTAGATAGTATTACTATTCCAAAATTTATCAAATAATGCTTCAAAGGAAGCTAAATGCATAAGTCACTTTAAGTTTCTTAGTGGGCGTGAGTGCGAATTGCTGGTGTGATGATGCACTCACGTCTAGTTTTTTTTTTTTTTTTTTTTTTTTTTTTCCATTTAATGAAGAGCTGGACTGTTATTTTCACCTGAAACAACTTTTACGAGTTTTTGTAGTCAATAATGTTTACTTACAAAGTGTTTTATTTATTAAATTAAATATTATTTTCATCTAATAAGGTTAACTTATAGATGTTTCAAACCAAAAATTTCTCGAAAAAGGACAATGTTATTTATTTATTTTTTTTTTTAATATTTTTGATCAGCTATGTGTCTAAAAGCCATTTTTAAAATTAGTTTAGTAATTTTTTAAATAAATTAAGTAGTGAACGTTAAAGGGTTAAGCCTTCGCGTATGGTGCCCGTGATTTCGACGTGCAAAAGAATTTTTACATTAAATTTCATTTACACCACAATTTCTAAAATACTATTTTTAACAGATAAATCATTGAAATTTATTATTCCGCTACATTACATTTATTTGCAACCTGTGTATGTAAACACAGTAAATGCAAAATAATTTCCCCGTACGCGGAGGGTGAAAAAAAAATAAGTGGTATGGAGTAAAAGGCGGAGCTAAAAATACTCCGGAATAAATTAAAATGTTGGCATCCAGTAATAACTAACAATAATACACTAACAATAACAATATAATCTTCAAGAAAAGTTTCTTTTTGAAAATTGTGGTGGTAGTAAAGTAAAACGATTACAAAAAAGTAAGAGCGTTGCGACCCCTGATAAATATTCAATGAAAAATGTTAGACTGAGTAAATGCTATGTTATGCGTAGTTTCCAACTTTCGAACTTTTAGACTACACAAAAATTTTAACAGAATTTTTTATTATATTTATTTATTACTGAAAACTACTTCAGCGATATATATATAAAAAAATTCTATTACAATTTTCCGATAACCAAAAATTTCTAAAGTTGACAGTTATGACGTTATACTATTACTTTTTTAATAACGATAACATTTATAAGTTATATTTTATGTCAATAATAAACATGTTTCTATTCTTTTTGGAAATTATTTTTTTAAATCTAATTAAAATGTAATTCGATATAAGTTGTAAGACAAATAAAGGAAAACGTATATTTATATGTATTAGGTCTACAAGGAATTTCAGTACGTCCGAATTAAAAAGGTACACCTAATATATATTTTAAACAACATGTATATGATTCTTAACCGATTGTCGTTTATATATATATATATATATATATATATATATTATCGAGCAAAAATTTTCGGTGTCATTGTTTTAATTCAAATAGAAATAACTTTCCGGTACACCTAATATTTATTCAAGACGTTTAAATGTATCTTGTACAAATAATGGTACGCAGAATGGGCAAAAATGATGGGATGTGTATGGAATTCGCCACCTATCGTGCGATATGTATCAAAGGTGAATCAGCATAGTTTTACCTAATATTCGTCTCACATGCCAAGTTTTGTAAACATATATACTTAGGAAGATTAGATATAGCCTTCACCAAAATGTAATTAATTTGCAACATAGCAGAGTTACTTATCGGCCGATGTGCCCCCAAATTAAAAAAGCAGATATTTGCATATTATGTATTCCTTATACTAAGTTTAGTTCACTGTTGATGATGAGCCTTCCCTGTAACGAAAGAAAATGGCACCACCTGTTAGTAAAAAATAATAATACAGCCCAAAAGCTAACAATCATCAATTCAAGTCAAGATCAAACCAAATATCAAGTTTGATTAAATTAATTCCAGTCGTCCTGGAGTATAATGTTTACATAGTTTTGCTAACGCAAAAATCGTATCTAGGAACTCTCAAAACGTGTAAATTTGTCGAAACCGGGAATCGATATTTTTGGAGCATCCTATACTTTCTTCTTATATATACAGAAAATAGTAACAAATACATTCTTATCAATAATAAGTAGTCGATTTCAGTTAATTTAAACGCATTATGTTTTTCCACAGTTGCCAAATTTTACGCTCTTTAGCTACAGAAAATTTTCGAAGCTTTTATTTTTTTATTAAAACGGTGAAAACTGCTAAAGAAATATTTTTCTATTAGCCAAAAAGCGTAAAATTTGACAAATATGGTTTCACCTAAAAAACATGTTTTCAAGTTAAAAAAAAAAAAATAATAAGAAAGAAAGAAAATGTGAAATTAGATCCTAAATACATAGAAGAAAAAAAGATTATAACTTTTATAAATCAAATCGTTTTTCAACTTCATAGCTGCCAACTTTACTAATTTTTAAATCGGTTTTAAACACCAGTATTTTTAAAAAGAAATATGTCACATATATTTTCTACGAATACATAAAATTATATAAACTGAAAATATTTATAAAATCTTCCGGGTATGAAGTCTCTGTTGAAAACAACGGAGATTTGACACCTATGTAATTTGCATCTATGTTCAGTAATAACATGTTTCAGTATAAAATTTCGATCTACTACTTCTTTACTCAATATCTACTAATCTAATGGCTGTTTCATCTCCGTATCAAAAATTCATTATTGAGAACATAAGGATGCTACATCGATGCAAATTACTATGTCTATGGTTTTATTGAAATTTAATAAATTGCACTTGCAGATTTAAATACTCTGTTCTACAGGAATTTTCAATGCTAAAGATGAAAAGGGCGTTAGAAAAAAAGATATTTTTGAATGCTTTCTTGCCACAAGATTTTTTTTTTTTTTTTTTAAATTCACATTCACCATATTTTTCGAACGATACGGTTTTTAACCCTCTATTCCTATTTTTGATAGGTATGTTAAAAACGTGCGACAAATTTCATGTATTAACACTTTCGCGACAGCTGACGTAGATACACGTCATTTGAAAATCTGTAACTCCGCCAGTGGGCGTTTCTTTCGTAATTTGTATGTTACTTATTTCTTAAGTATGTACCCAGTATTAATATTTTTGCAATAAAATATAATATGGATAAAAATATATTGTTCAGAAAGAAAATAATTATAATGTATATCCATTTGTAATATAAAAGTGAATACATAAAATTTTGTTCTGAAATGTTTTATCTTGGGAGAATAATCCCCACAGGCGTACTTTACTGTCAAAAAAACAAAATCATGCGGTCGTGAAAGCAGAGCTGCCAACCAAATCCGGCAAATTGTTAGTACCGCCCCTTTAACTACATCACTTTATTTTAGAGTAATTCTCTTCAAATATTTTTACGATGAATGAAGAAAACAAATACTCTAAAAATTAAGAGGTGTAGAAAAAGGGGCGGTATTAACAATTTGCCGGATTAGGTCACTGCAAAAGTTTTAAGACTTTCGCGACCACAAGTTTTTTTTTTTTTTTTTTTTTTTTTTTACAGTAAGGTACGCTTGTGTGCGTTATTCTACCCAGTTACAACATTTCAGAACAAAATTTTCCGTATTCTGATTTATATTACAAATCGATATACATTTAGTTATGCTCTTTCTAGTCAAAGCATTTATATCCATAGTATATTGATAGTACAAATATGAATATTGGGTTTATTTTAAAGAAATAAATAACATATAAATTGCGGAAGACACGCCCACTGGCGGAGTTAGAATTTTCAAATGACGTGAATCTACGTCAGCGGTCACGAAAGTGTTAATATATAGATATATATAGGAGTCGAACTCCCCCCCCCCCTTTATTTTTAGGATACTTTAAGGAATTAGAAAAGAATTAGAATTCTGCCTTTTTTGTTTAATTTAATCTATTAACATTTTCGCGACCACTGACGTAGATTCACGCCATTTGAAAATCTCTAACTCCACCTGTGGGCGTTTCTTTCGCTATTTGTGTGTTATTTATTTCTTAAAAATATACACAAATTCATATTTGTACTATCAATATACTATGAATATAAAGGCTTTGATTAGAAAGAGTATAACTATAATATATATCAATTTGTAATATAAATGTGAATACAGAAAATTTTGTTCTGAAATATTGCGTTTCAGGAGAGTAATGCCCAGAGACGTATCTTACAGTGAAAAAGATAAAAAAATCAGGTCGCGAAAGAGTTAACAATAATCTGCAGCCTGTTTAATCACGACACATTACTATTTAAAAACTGTAAATATTTCTGTATAAAAATATTGCTAGAAAAAAGATGAAAATTGCTCATCCCCAGTGTTGCCAGATCTGGCGGTTTTTTTATTCAATAATTGATAGGCCATACTTGCCAACGATCTCCTTTTGAACAGTACAATTTTTAGTACCCGCTTTTTTTTTTTCACACCAGTCACTTTTTAGAGTAATTTTATTCTTATTTAATTGTAACAACATTTGGAGAGAATTATTCAAACATAAAGTGGTGTGAAAAAAGGGGCATTAACAATTGTACTGTTATTAATGATATGGTTGGCAAGTATGACAATCAAAGATTGAAAAATTATTGGTGATTATTGATTTTAAAAAATCGCCAGATCTGGCAACACTGCTCATCCCTAAAAGTTTCTTGAAAAAAGGTTGGGGCCTACGACCCCTAATACCAGGATGCGCACACGTCTCCACGTTTTTCCAAGGAGTCTTCCACCCAGTGTTGTCAGATTTGAGACTTTTTTATTCAATATCCACCGCTAAATTTTAATTGAAACGTTTGCTTAAACACTTTGAAGATTTATCGTTTATTATGTGTATCAAATATCACTTTTCAAAATTATTGGTGGTACATTGAATAAAAAAAGTCCCCATGTCTGGCAACAATGCTTCCACCAGTTTATCATTTCATCTAAACTCATACTTGCCAACATTCTAATTAACATTCCGTAGTGTTGTTAATCCCGCCCTTTTTCTCACACCAGTCTTTATCTAGAGTAATATTCTCCAAATACAATTATGATTAAATAAAATAAAAAATACTCTAAAAAATACTGGTGTAAAAAAGAAGGGGGGGGGGGGGTAACGATACTACGGAATATTAATTAGAATGTTGGCGAGTATGTCTTAACACTTTTGCGACCGCATGTTTTTGGCTTTTTTTATGGTAAGTTTCGCCTGTGGGCGTTATTCTCCGAAGTTACAATATTTATGAACAATATTTTCTGCATTCACATTTATATTACAAATAGATATACATTATAATTATATTCTTTCTAATCAAAATATTTGTATCTATAGTAAATTTGATTATAAAATTATGAATATTGGGAATTTATTATTATTTATTTCTTAAGAAATAAATAACATACCAACATCGAAAGAAACGCTAACTGGCTTAGTTACAAATTTGCAAATGACGTGCATCTACGTCAGCGGTAGCGAAAGTGTTAACTGGACATTGTTCATATAACAGGAAATTTATTTTTAAATAATATTGGTGGAAAATTCCTTGGAATAAGGCGGGGCCGTGCGCATGCTACCGAATACATGCATACATATATACAGGTTGATTCCAAGATCAAGAGATTAACTTGGAGGTGAGGTAGAGAACATCAGACGGATTCAAAATTGTATAGTAATCCATATTCACAAACGTCATTTTAATTTTTTAAGAGCCGGGTGATTTTGCGTGGGTATAGGCGTAGCTCTCCAATGTTGCATTTTTTTTTAAAAAGGATTTTCGAGAAGCTAATGCTTACATAAATAAATAAATTATGTTTTTATCGATGTTTTTTATCGTTGTGATTGCAAAACTACGAACATTGTGTATGATTTTGCGAAATAAGTAAACGTGTAAGATTTTAAAATTAACACAGTAGGAGAAGTTAATAGTACACATAAAGCCCAAAACAGCTAGTTTTTAAAGGGTTAAAATGACGTTTGGGGACATGGGTTCCATACAATTCTGAATCTTTGTGATTTTCTCTACCACCCCACCAAGTTTGTCCCATGACCTCGGAATATATATATATATATATATATATATATATACATATATATATATAGGGTGAACTGTTTAAAAGAATACCCGTTGGTCTTTCTTATTACTCATAAATATGACGGATGTGGCAACTATTCTAACACTGAAGTATAAGTGTTTGAAACTTGTTTAAGTGTGGGACACATTTTTAACACTGTTGGACTGTAACAACTTTATTTGTGATGCAAAACAGAAATGGAGACGCACAGTATTACTCAATCCTGTGATAATTTTATTTTTGAAAAACATACTTTAATTCAAATTTTTTACATTATCGTTCCTTGCAGAAAACGTTGAAAATATTTGCTACCATTATGAATGCAATCATGAACACGTCGAACCAAGTTTTTTCACACACTTCGCAGCATTGTCGGCGTTATTGACGAGATTTCTTCAGTTATGATCTGTTTTAATTCATGGATGTTTCCAGGACTTCTCTGGAAAAACCTATGAAATGATAATGTAAAAATGATAATAATAATGATAATGATAATGTAAATATAATGTAGGAATGATAATCTAAAAAAATTGAATTAAATTTTGTTTTCATAAATAAAATTATCACAGGATTAAATAACATTGTGCGTCTCCATTTCTGTTTTATCTCACAAATAAAGTTGTAACAGTCCAACAGGGTTGGAAATTGTCTTCCACACTTAAACAAAGTTCAAACAATTATACTTCAGTGTTAGAATAGTTGCCACATCCGTAATATTTAAGGGTAATGAGAAAAACCAGTGGGTACTCTTTTAAACTGATCACTCTGTATATTATATATATACCGCATAATTAAAGATAAAATTAAATGCCTTGATCTCGAACACGCAAAATATTTTTGTTAACTGAAGACAGGCTTCAGAGCAACGCCAAAAGACATAGCTGCCAATATTTTAATTTATTCCGGAGTACTTTTAGCCCCGTCTTTAATTCGCACCACTTTATTTATAGAAAATTCTTCTCTAATACATAAATTCGATAAAATAAGAAAAAATTGCTTTTAAAAAATAAGTGGTACGAATTAGAGGCGGGGCTAAAATTACTCCGGAATAAATTAAAATATTGGCAGCTATGCAAAAGATAAGGCTTACTTTTCAAAACAGGCAAATATATAACAGAACACAAAAGGGTTAAGATGTTAAGAATTTCTGAAAAGAATTTCAAAACATTTTTTCAATATATATTCACTGATCATTTTATAATCTATTATAAAATGTTATTTAAATCTCTATTTTAAATTTATATAACTTTATTTTGAATGGAAGGCATATTTAGAGTTTTGTATTTTCTTTGTTAAATTTCCCGCAAAGAATGGCTTTATGTGCTTTTACAAAACTAAGCTTTTATAATAAACTATCGAAATTAACATAACTGTTGCTTGAAATGTATATCTCTGATCTTAAAATATATATTTAAGTACCTTTAACAAACTAACGGATTTACAACTTTTATCATTCAGGTAAAAGTCAGGTATTTGTGAAAGATAGCTTTAAAATTTATTTTCTGAAATGCAGTTAACAAAGCTACCAATTTTTTTAAATATTTTCGCTATCGGAAAAATATGAATAGAAATTTTTATATATTTTTCTTACAGTTTTCTTTAAGAACAAGTCTCGCAGCGTTTGTGAAATTTCATTTATATTTTATTATATTGTCACTACTAACTTTAATGAAAAATTTTTCTTGAATATATTTCAATGTTTTAATGCTAAAATATTGTGTTACAAAATATTCCTTTAAAACAGTGGGGACAATATATTAAAATGAACGTAAAATTTTAGAAACGCTGCGAGACTATAAAAATGTCTATTAAAAATTTCCAGCAGCGATAAAGCATAAATGTTGGCATGAATTTAATATAAATAGAAAGATCATTAATTTTTGTATAAGAAACACATTAATTTTGTTTGTAATAACAGACTAATACTGTTCATTGATTCTATTGCGTATCTGTACAATAGATTCATTTTGAATTTTAAAACTAATTACTAATGTTCAAGATTTTAAAAATAAATAAAATTTTCTCTCAAAATCGCAATACTTATAGACAAACTTATCTATACGGTAATTTTCATTGTACATCGTAAAATACGCGCATAGAGAATCATTTTTCTTTTAGATCTAAAGTAATTACTTGATATCTGCGAGAGAGTAGTCGTTTATTTCACAATGAATTGCTCGGAAGAAATAACTTTGGAAGAAAGAAAGTCGGAGAGGTATTTTACTCACGATTTTTCAAAGACTCATTTATATGCAAGGGATAAAAGAGCCTATATATATCAAAGGATATATCTACTTATCCTACTTCAGTCTCTAACATTTTACTTTTGAAATCGGGAGAAAAATTTTTAACGGAAAGCCTCTATTCAAAAATGAGATATATCTTCTTGCGGGGATTTCTCTATCTGAATGCACAATGGATGATTTTTGAAAACTATTTTGTGGTGAAAAATGAAACTGACTCTAAAACGTAATTTTATTTATTTATTTTTCTTTTTAACCTGTAACGCCACTGATGTATATTACATATATCAGAGGTGTTTGCGTTCCGGAATTTTTATTTTATTTCCCACCAGTAATTTTTTAATAGTGGCATTATTAGTAGTTTTCTAGTAATGTTTAGCAATTAAGTATAGCTAAAAATACAATTTGTAATTACTGGTGAGATATAAAATAAAAAATTCGAAACGCAAACACCCTTGATATATACAAAACGACCAAAAATTTTGAACGCAACTTTAATTCTTTAAATATAGAGCTGCGTATGTATAAGAAATTACAATTCTGTCAATTTAAAGATTGACAAAATTAAAATGTTTATATGGTTCTCATACAACAGACATTTCCATTTCATAAAAATGATCCATATACTGATATTGTGAAAAATAAAATTGCAGTTTCACATTATGAAAATTCTTAGAAATATATTTTTAAAAAGTCGTTGCAGAATTAGTGTCACATGAAACTACAAATGTGTATGTTTTTTATGCTATCAGTGTTTTAGCTCATTGTTTCTGTATGATCTCTGAAATGTGATTCATCAGTACAGTTTTTTTTTTTTTTTTCAAAAAGCATATATCGAGATATTAGCTGGATATAAACAATTTAAGTCAGTTTTTTGGCATATCTCTGGATTTTTTTTACCATACAGTTTGAATATTTTGTGCATTACTTTATTAGTATATGGGACAGTTACAGTCAGTGGAATGTTTTTCTGTATTGCAGTCTTAGGAAAATTTAAATCTTGCTACTTTTTAATCATAAACCTTTTGAAGTCTGAAATCAATATTTCTTCTACTTTTTTTTTTTTTTTTTTTTTTTTTTTTTTTTTACGGAAATTCTTAGTTTTTGTGTATGACAAATAAATATTCAAGGAATTAAAGCTGAGAACTAGGTTTTACAAACGTATTTAACAAACTATTAACTCAGAAAAAGAAAAAAAAAGGATATTTTTTGTACGGCCAGTAGTTAGATGCAAATTCGGTTAATAATGTTTTTGTAATGCCTATTTTCTTCGGAGAATATTTCTACCGCTATACAGACCCTTTTCTTCTTATTTATTGTGTATATTTAGTTTATAAGGATCAAGATCTTCATTACTGGATCACTCTACAAGATGATTTTATTCATACGTGTTTATGTAGGCTTAAGAAATATGCAATATTTCGCATCGCTTTATTTATATGTAGATCCAGGAATAAGAAACCCCCCCCCCCCCACACACACACCACCACCACCACCACCACCTAATTTCGCCGTAAATTATCGTAGAAACATGCGGCTGGTATCGTTCGATTTGTAATGGTATAGTTAGATTTTGTTTACGGGTCGTCTACATATTAAAACTGGCATCAACTTTATTTTTCAAAGGTAACCCCCCATTTTTTATAACTTATTTGAATAATTTGGATCAAATCATCGCGGAAAATTGTATAGTTTATATATTTCGCTCAATGTTTCATAAAGTTATAAGATGTCAAAGTATGGGGATGCTAATGTTAAATGAATGTGACAAACATTAATTCATATCTTCCCGAAAAATTTTATGCGTTAGAATGAAGTGACCCAAACATATTCCATACATAATTTTGATATATATATATATATATATATATATATTTGCATTATTAAAAATATTAATAAATTCATATTCTAAAGAATTATGAATTATGACCTATATAAATTTTTGCACGAATAGATCAGGCATCATCAAAAATATGGGTTTCCAAATTTACAGCTAACACTATGTTTTGAGTTACAGTGATATTTCATTTTTTATTGCTGTTAGATGGCCGTCACTTGTTATAATATGTATCCTCTGCAAATAAATGTCTGTATATAATCTGACGAAAAACTATTTTAATTTACCTCTATCTTATTCTTATTGTTTTCTAAGCAATATTTCGATGTTTATTATACAAATTGTTTATTTATTTATTTATTTATTTATTTATTTATTTATTTTTTTGTAAAATTATTGCAATGCAGGAGAAAGATTGTGAAAGAATTCCTAAAGAAAAAAAGCCCCACCTCTATATCACTGAAACAATATTAAAGAAAACTAGTTTGCATATTCATATTTGATTCTATATGTGATGCTGGTATGCTTAAATAAATCTTAATGGCATTTACTACATCGATTGCTGAAGACAAAACTTAAATGATTTAATTGGAAATATGTAAAATCATTCTGTTTTATAATGTAAAGTTTTAGAAAATGAGTAAAGGCGTGGCTTACGTTACAAGATAGAAATATATCCGATCATGATATTCTTGCTTCTTAAATATTAGATATCTTTTCCTAGTTTTTCATTGCTAAAATTCTGTTTAACCATGTTGTCCATTTTTTTTTTTTCTTTTTTTTTTTTAATTGTATGGTTTGTACAACTCAAGTTAAATCTCATGTTTAAGAAAACACGGTAAAGCGAGGCCTACTGTTTAAAACAATAATGCGCATTCGATAATCGTTTTATTATTATTATTATCAATATCTAATAATTTTTATAAGATTTTTTACCACGAATTTTCTGTTTTAATCTTATTGTGAAATTTTTGCATTTATTTACTATACCGTTTGTAAGCTTTATTCTATTTAATTTTATTGAATGATGGAACATAATAAGAAATTAAATTTTTATTAAATGTTTTTTTATACAAAATCAAATAGTGGATTTTGTATAATATTTAATAGAAAATAAAGAATTAATAGAAAATAAATACAATATTATTTATTTTCTATTAATTCTAATCACGGCGTAAAATTCACACTTATCACATTTATTGACTCTTTATAGAACTTTAGCCTATATCTATGAATGAAATTTACTGTTTCGATTGTTGATGTCAAAATTTTAGTTATTTAATCATGAATTTGTGAAATAATTTGAAGTTTTAGAGAAACGTATAAAGGCGTGGCGTATTACTCGAAATAGGAATGATTTTGATGAGTATCTACTTTTTATGGAATATTAACACTTTCGCGACTGCATGTTTTTTGTCTTTTAGATAGTCTGTTCCGCCTGTGGGTGTTATTCTTTCAAACTACATTATGTCAGAACAAGGTTTTCTGTATTTATATTAATATTACATATGAATATACATAATAATTATACTATTTCTAGTGAAAGTATTTGTATTCATACTATTTTCTTTATATAGATATGAATATAAGGAATATTCTTAAGAAATATAGTAACACAAATTGCGGAAGAAACGCCCACTGCAGGAGTTACAGATTTCCAAATGACGTGAATCTACATCAGCGGTCGCGAAAGTGTTAAATATACTTTCTCAGATTTTAGCTTAAATCTTGTTGTCTACATTTTTGTATATTGTACAGCTCGTACACCTATTCTCAAACAAAATTTCTGCTGCAAAACTGACATATTTTACCTGCGGATTATACGCCAAAAGTTACGGTACATTTGTAAGCTAATATGTCCAATATATTCCGGAGCATTGTTATTGCAGCCATTTTTTTTTTCACTTGTTATTTCATAAGAGTAATTTTCTTCTTATTTAATCGTAATTACATATTAAAGAAAGTTATTTCACAAAAAAAAAAAAAAAAGGTGTGAAAAAAAGGCGGGTACTAACAATGCTTAAGAATAAATTAGAAATGCTGACATGTTTGATAGTATAGCAAAATTAAATGTATGCATATAAAATGTATAGTTGTCAAATCTCCTGTTTCTATCGGAAATTTTTTTACTAAAAACTTTTATTAACAATTCTTAATTTATTTAACGGAAGAAAATAACTATGACAGCAAGTGTGTGAGTTTTTGCGTTGCACTAGTGCCACGCTATGGGCAATTGGCAACGGTTTGTGACACACCCTTAAGGGTGGTCTGGGGACATGCAATCACAATTTTGATCCTTCACGGAGGAGATGGCTTCCACACTTCGGTGACCTACAGAGAATAAATATGACATATTTCAATTAAAAATTAATGGCGTCAATTTCGATTAAAAAATAATACCGATTCTGCTTTAAGGTAACTATATAATTAGATTACACTTCTTGGGACCATGGGAGCAGTGTTGCCAGATCTGGCGGATTTTTTAATTAATAATCACCAATAGTTTTGATAAGTGATATTTGATATACATAACAGAGTATCAATCTTCGAATTTATTAGGCAAACCTTACAATTAAAAATTAATTGTGATTATTGAATAAAAAATCTGCCAGATCTGGCAATACTGTTTACCAAATCCTAACCTGTCAGTCAATTTGGCATCCCTCCAAGCCTTTAGAATCGCCCTCAACGCTAGGCACGTGAAACGTGGTTGCACTATACTTAACATCTATATACAGTCGGCAGCAAAATTATTCGAGCGCTAGCAATAATTCCTATGTAAAAAAAAAAAAGTACACTTAATACTGTTTTGTTAAATAAATCCTTGTCGAATCATGTTCTTAGACTGACAAAGAACATGATACGACAAGGATTTGTTTAACAAAACAGCATTAAGTGTCATTTTTTTCTATAAGAATTTTTACTAGCGCTTGAATAATTTTGCTGACGACTGTATTTGATGATTAAGTGAATTGAAACGTTAAGTTCGAAATTAGTGATACTCAAGACGTAATTAAGGGTGGGATACACTGTCACCAGTTTTGTTTAACTTCTTTTTGGCTAAAACCTAATATTAAATTAAATACATAATTATTTTTTGAAAATAATGTTGTCTATTTTGCTCTATAAAAATTCGGTTCATACACATCCCTATTTACCAATTTAAGTCATTCTACAATTAAAATACAGACTTTCTGTCACAAGTAAGTCAGTAATTCTGTTTTAAAATATCGTGATGTTAGTGTACTAATCAGACTTAACATATTTCCTTCTCTTTCGTCAAATTCGAGATATCGTTGTCTATTTCTTGTGCTGGTGATATTTTGAAGCAAAAGTTTTCAGAAGTGATGTGTTAAAATACTAAAAATTATTCATAGTTCATGCTTAAATTTACTTTTCTTTTTCTTTTACATACCAGTTGCTAAAGGAACTTAATGAATTTAAAATGGAATGTAGTTGATTTATTCTAAACTAAATAAGGTGTAACTACTATTTATTTTTAATGGTAAAAAAAAAAAAAAATCTTGAAAATAATTCATTTAAAGGCTTTGAAATAGACTCTGATGGTAATGCATCATCTTTACACACAAAAAAGAAAATGTTAGCAGCTTTTTCATATGTCAGGATGCCTTGGGGATGCCATGTGCCACATGAATAAAAGCTAGATGAATATGCATATACTTGGAAATATTTGTAACATTTTCGCGAAAGCATACTTTTGCCTGTTTGACAGTAGGTCCGCTTGTGGGCGTTATTCTCACAAGTTATTGGCTTGTGGGCGTTATTCTCACAAGTTATTGGCTTGTGGGCGTTATTCTCATAAGTTATGGGCTTGTGGGCGTTATTCTCATAATTTGCTGTATTCACATTTGTATTACAAATGAATATGCATAAATTATACTCTTTCTGATCAAAGTATTTGTATCCATAGTATATTGAAAGTACAAATATGATTGGAAAAATTGTTGTGTATATTCTTAAGAAATAAATAACATACAAATTGGGAGATAAACGAGGTTACAGAGTTACAGATTTTGAAATGACGGGAATCTACGTCAGCGGTCGCGAAAGTGTTAAAGCAAATACAGAGCTGTCGTAATTTCCAATTGATTCCAAAGCATTGTTAGTTCTATCTTCCATTCACACCACACTCTTTTTAGAATAATTTTCTCCAGTATGTAATTAAGATTATATAAAACGAGAATTACTGTATAAAATAGGGGTATAAATAAAAAGTGGGTACTAACAATGTCATAAATTAAGAATTTTAATAAATTAAGAATTTCCCCATATTATTATTATTATTATTATTATTATCGTTATTTTATTTTATCAAAGAGCAACCACAGAAAATGATCTAATATTAACTATTTATGTATTTTATATAAACACTCACACGGGTACATGACACTTTGGTCCCGCCGTTTTGGTCCCGCCGCTTTGGTCCCGCCATTTTGGTCCCGATATCAGAAATAATCAGAGTATTACAGAAAAAAAGCGAAATTCTTTTTCATATTTCGAATTTTTGACATTTCACTTGAAAACAGGGGGGTAGGAAAAGACAAAATTATTATTATCATGATTATTATTATTATTATTATTATTATTATTATTATTTTGCAACAGAAAGTTGTAGTAACAAATAAATCTGAAAAAATGTCTAAAATTTTGAAATTTAGAGTTTTTCTTTGTACGATAGAGAAAAAAGGACAGCAAATACTTGAGGGAACTTCGGGCAAAAGAGAACTTTGACGAATGTTTTCAATTGGAGAGTTGAATATCTACAACCTTTGTTGAAAATGATGTAACTATAGAACACATGGAACAGAAAATTTATTATTTCGGATCGAATTTTCAATGATAGATGTATTAGTTATCAGCGTAGATGTAAGCATTGTTAATTTATCTAAGTCTGCAAAATTTCAGTTTAAATAAAATACAAGGTTTTTAATATAAAACACTATAATGCGGTTCTTAATTATATCATTCATATTTAGAGTGCTCGAATACAAAATTTGTAGGAAATCGATGCTTTATCGAAGTATCTCCTAAATGTTAGAGTTTAATAATAAAAGAAGATGCGAGGAACCTAAATAATGATCTCGGGAATAATTTGTACAGATCTGCTAAACTTAAGCCATTTTCTTCTCTGTCAATCTGGATATATTTGTCAAACACAGGAAATAATTACATATTATAACCCCTTACAATATTGTTTAAGAAAATGTCCATTAAAAGCCCCACCCACCCCCTTTTTTTCTTGAAATGCGCTGAAACAAAACAGTGAAATTCCTTTTCATTGTCTGTGAGAGAAACAGGTGTGAAACGAATCCCAAGGTGCTACAGAGATTTCAATGCGGTAAAGCCAGACTAACAAAATTTTTTTTTTTGTGCCCTCTCCTCCCCCCCCCCCACTTCCCAAAGAAAAAAAAAAAAAAAAAAAAGAAATTTTATTTTAAAATTTTATTTATAAAAATAAAACACAGTTGAATTAGAAAACGAAAAAAAAAAAAAAACTAGGGGATTTAGGTCAGATATTTTTAACCATTAGTAAAATTTTGTGCCCTCCAGAAATTTCGTTCCCAAGGATCAGGCCCTGCAATGCGGGCATTGTTTTTAGTCATAGAGACATATCAGACAGATATATATATATATTTATTTTTAAACATAATATTAAACTTAAAAGATTTTAAAAAATCGTACACAAAAATCGTACATTTATGCTTGCAATGCGAACAGTTAATTAAATATTGGACTACTTACATTTTTTTCATTTTGAAAATAAAACCATTGTAATTGAAAGAAAAGCAATTTATACACATATATACACGGTTAACGTAATTAAATATCACGGACAAACAAACATGCATTTTATTATTATTATTATTATCAATATAACACAGATTTTGGAATAAATTCCTCTTAGATTAATGATAAAAATTAAATCACAATCAAATCGAATGAAACGTATCTCTCTCTCTCTCTCTCTCACACACACACATATATATATTCAAAGATTCAAAGACGGAAGGAGGCCGCTCACCACTATGCAGCAGTTTTGAGCGATTTTAACCTCCAAAGGGGGGCTCTGGCAACAAATGTCACATAACAATGTGAAATTTTGAAAGAGCCCGTTTCTAGAGGTTAAGTCTCCCCAGTTGTTTATTGCATAAATATTTAAAAAAAGAAAAAAAAAAAACGTTTGCTGCCGGATATAAAATCCCACGCGACAGAGGGCAGCAATTAATTAAAAAGACAACACACACACACACACACACACACACACACACACATATATATATATATATATATAGATACAGAGATACAGAGACTCCGAACCATGCCCGAAGCTAATCGCCTTATCGGGGAGGAATCGTGGTCCGGCGATGGCCATCCACCATCTGTAAAACAACCGACCGGGGATTTTCTATAATAATATTTAGATGTGAACAGTTGAATATGAACATTTCTAATTTTTAGAGATAGTTTTGTTCCAACAGTTTTTACTATATTAGTAGGAATGTTCTTCTTCTAATAAATATAGTACCTTTTTATTTAGTAAGATCTCAATAGGATTCACAACTGCCTTTACAACCATTCAACATTTCTTTTTAATTTTGCAGTTAATTAAGTTTTAATTAAAAATAGAAGAAGAAGAAGAAAAAAAAAAAAAAAGGGGGGGGGGAAATATACTGTTTTTAAACTTTATTTGAGCGCCTCAGCCTCGGATTTTGAGTTTTAAATTACTAAAATATTTTTAGGGATCTTCATTTAATGCTGGTTGTGTAGTTTGAAAAATAAATTCGTTTTCTTCAACATATTTCATACAATTTATTATTTTGTTTCTCAGACTGTTGTGTTTTGTAATATGTTTGAACCAGCTCATGAGTGACTGATTATCGTTCATTTTGAGGTGGTAACGCTCTGTTAAAGGGCAATCAAGAACGTAGTGCAAAGAGTTTGAAAGTTTGCCACAAATACAGTTTGGAGATGACCTTTTCCCGATTTTGTATAAGTAAGTTTGGAATGGACCATGATTTGTCAAAAAGATATATAGATGTCTATTTATTATGTTATATTCGTGGTTTATTTTTGGTATAAATTTAAATGTATACCTCCCATTTTCTGATTCTTCCCATATTTTTTGCCAATTTTGAATAAGTTCATTTTTTAGTTCATATTTTAATGATGATAATGGGATTGGTTGATATATTTGCTTTGCACTTTCGTTCCTGATCGCCTCCTTTGCCAATGCATCTGCCAGCTTATTGCCTTCAATACCTGTATGACCTCTCACCCAGTCAAAATATATTTCTTTGTTTATATTTATCAATTTTTGTTGAATTTCTACAATTAGTGAGTCTTGCGATTCCAGTTTCTTTAATGCTAAGAGTGCTGATTGACTGTCCGAAAGTATTATAGTTGAATTAAATTGTGAGGAATGAAACCATTCCACAGCTTGTCTGATTGCACACAACTCTGCTTGAAAGACGGAGTTTCTGTCCGATAGACGAGCATTTTCAGAATAAATTCTCTTTCCGTTATTGAAAACACAGAAAGCAAAGCCTGTTCCTTTTTCCATTTTTGAGCCGTCTGTATAAATTTTTAGACCACCCTTGTATTTTTCTTGGGAGAGCAAACTTATTCCTTTCCATGTTGGTTTAATTAAGTGCTTTATATATATATATATATATGAATAAATTCATATATAAATTCAAAAACTTCATAAATGATCCCAAGCTTATGCTTATGAAGAAGAGTCTATAATGGGAGCAGGCCAATAATTAGTTCTTTGAAAGAAATAGCTTTCAATCACTAAAAGCAAATTATATTTAATATCGTAAGGTTTTCTTTCTTTCGTTTTCCCTTTTTTAAAACAAAATTTTTCTGTATTTTATTATTTTTAAAATAATTCAAACTTTATCAGTAAATATAATTAAATGGGGATTCCTTTTTTAATAAGAAGGTACTGTTGTTATTGTTAACAACTTTTAAAATCACAAAATTTTGTCACTGATAGTAAATTAAAAATTAAATTACAATTGTAGCAAGTTAAATCGAAATCAAATGAAAAAAATCGCAACTAAAAAAAATAAATAAATAAATAAAAATAAAAGTGTATTTACATTTAAATAATAATAATAATAAATAAATAAATATATTAAATGCTCGTAAAAAAAAATTAGTACAAAATTCTCCGAATCTCAATAGCTAGGCAGCAATCGTAATGTCGAAAATTTATATATTTATCTGTAAGATATTCCTTAATTAAAGATATTCTAAGAGTACTTCAATTTTCCTGTATCAATAAATATGTTATCATATTAAAAAATTGATATATATTTAAAAAAATACAAAAAATTGGCGGGACCAAAATGTCTCGGGACCAAAATGGCCAGGGACCAAAATTTCCTCTGGACCAAAACGGCAGGACCAAAATGGCGGGACCAAAGTGGCAGGACCAAAACGGCGGGACCAAAGTGTCCTGCTTCGCACTCACACAAAGTCAAATTTCTAATTTTTGCTCATTAGTTCCAACTTTCTTGTTCTTAAAGAAATACATGTATAAAATTTAAAACATTTACATTTTTTTCTAGTAGTACACAAAGAGATAAATAAGAACTTACTTAATTAAAGTAAATTTCTTATCTTCTTAATAGGTTGTCACACTACATCGAGCTCGTTAGAATAATTTCATTTTCTTAAAATGTATATATTATCTTAGTTTCAGCTAATCAGAAATTATGCTGCATGTATAATACTTAAGGAATGGAAGAAAATGAATATATTTTACATTTTAATAAATTCTCTTAAACACAGAAATGGGGAAAGTTAGACAATAGTTTCTCTTGAATAGGCTTTTCTGATAAATTATTAAACCCTAGAGTATTCTCCCCGTAAAAGAATTTATTTCAAGTGATGCTTTCAAGTTGTTTTAAATGGTTCTTAAGAGAGAAACACGGATTATTCAGCCATTTGTGCAAGTCCCATTACTTTAAATACTTTTGAAATTTATTTAAACTATTCTAACTCTTTATTTCTTATTAAGACTATTTGTTTCTCAGAGACAAAAAGAAATATTTAATATTTCTTTAATTTATTGTTAAAATTATTGTTTTTTATCTAACAGATTCGATTTCGTTTTTATTAATATTGTTAATTATTTTTAATCTTCTTGTAATTTAGCAATATTTCGCATATTGTATATTTATTATATTAAAGAAATAACATTAGATCTATGCTTGTAATTAATTTCTCTTTTTTTAATATAAATGTTAGGTACTGTATTTATGCAATTTAATCTTTCTAAATTCCCAAAGGTAGAAAAATGTTCGAAGTTAGATTTAATTTAATGCGGAGATTTAAGCACAATAAGAATTTTTGAAAACTCATTAAGCCAGCGTTCCTTCTTCTAGAAAAAGAACCTATTTATAATGATACCTTCAGGCTATTTTAAATCATTCTGAAGAGAAATCCAGATAATGCAGTCATTACTTAAAGACACATTATTTGAAATATTTTCAGAATTTAACGAAACAATTTCATTATTTTTTTCCTTTCATAAATATCATTTTTAATGAGACCAATAAAAGCATTTTTTAGTAAATTTGTTTTTTCCATACTTATCGTTTAAAGAAATAATTTTGTTTTATCTATCCCTATTTTAACTTTTATAGAGTATAAGCCTTTTAAATCATTGAATGTCATACCTAATACGACATTTTTTGTTAACATTTTTAATAAAGAAATGTTTGATAACTATTCTAACACTTTCGCGACCGCTGACGTAGTTTCACGTCATTTGAAAATCTGTAACCCCACTAGTGGGCGTTTCTTTCGTAATTTAATATTGTTTATTTCTGAAGAATATACCCAATATTCATATTTGTACAGTCAATATACTATGGATACAAATACTTTTATTACAGAGCGTATAATTATAATGTATATTCATTTGTTATACAAATGTGAATACAGAAAATTTTGTTCTGAAATATTGTTACTTGGGAAAATAACGCCAAAAGGCAGACTATTCTGTCAAAATGACAAAATCATGCGGTCGCGTAAGTGTTAATAGATAATCATATAATATTTGCATTCTTAATACCTAACTTCCTACACAGTGTTGACAGATCTGGCGAATTTTTTTATTCAATAATCCCCAATAATATTTAATTGTAACGTTTGCCTAATCATTTCGAAGATTAATCGTCTATTATGTATATCAAATATCACTTTTAAAATTATTGGTGAATGTTGAATAAAAAATCCGCCAGATCTGGCAACAATGGTCCTACCTTAATACATATCTTACTTATTACTTTCTCTTACCCATAAGGTAGAGAAAGTATTGTTTTGGGGTCAAATTTTCGAACGCGAGATTTTGTTATATTTACACGTTTTGAGGTCCCCTGAATACGCAAATCATGTTTTTAGTAAATGGTCTGTGTGTCTGTCTGTTATCAGCATATCTCAAGAACAAATAGTAGCAGACATTCCAAACTTGATATTATAAATGTGTATCATATATAGATGCTATAGTAAGCTTTTCGTTAAGATCAAGCAAATGGTTCGTGTACGGGGACAATCAAGAGAATTCTAATACATTACGTCTATGGGGGAAATTGCAGGTAAGTATAGTTTAACGTCTATAGACTGCACTAAACCAAGCGAAAGGAATATATATAATTTGTAATAGAGATAGTCAACTGGGAAAAATTTTTTGTGTATGTAGGAGCCTCGTCTTCCCCCCCCCCTAGGAGGGAAGTCCCCCCTCGAGGGGAGTAAATTTTCATGATGGGCATCTTTCAAAAGAGCTCGCCAATACCTTTAAAACGAATGGTTGAACCATCGATCTGCAATAATTTAAAAGAAAGTTATCGATGTTTTTCACTTTTAACAACAACAAAAAAAAAAAAAAAAAAAAAAAAAAAAAAACTTAGAAAAAAAAATCGTTTTTTTTTTTTTTTTTTTTTTTTTTATTGAAAATAAAATGGACTTTTTTTGGATATTTAGTGTTATACTACTTCTCTAATATGGAAATCGTCTGCATTATCATAAAAGAAAATTTTTTTAAACAATAATTTTAATAAATTATTTTTTAAAACAGAATTATTTTTTAATAACCGAATTAAATTTTATATAAATCCAGGTGCATTAATGAAACGGGGGGTTGAGGGGGGCGGTAGCCCCCCTCACACGTAGTTAATTATCATATAAAACTCTTCGGAAGCCTAATTTGAATTGCTTAACATAGGTTTACATAACATCGTTATCTTACCTCTTAATCCCCAACCTGTATTTATAGTATTAAATTTCAGGGTAAGAGAAAGTCGTGTGAGTGACACACTAGATTTTTTTTACTCTATTAATGTTTCTATTTCCTTTTTTTTTTTTTTTAGGAATAATTTTATTTTATCCTCTTTTTTTTTTTTTTTTTTTTTTTTTTCAAAACATTTAGCATAATCAAAAGGCTTAATTTTACCAATTTTTAGGTTAAATTTTAATAGGAAATTATTATTTGATATTACTTTAACATGTAATCGTGCAGTTTCCGTTCTCCATCATATTGTTTTTTGTTTTGTTTTTTTATAGATTTGAATTATCACTTTTATTTTAATAATAAATCGGTTTAAAAAAATAAAAACATCATTTAATGTAAATATCAGTAATAAAGTTAAATCTTTAGGAATATTTTTTTTAATTTAATTAAACAATTTTATCCCCATAATAAATTTAACTTTTAACTAAACCAAAAGAAACATTTTTGTATATGTATATAATTAATATTGTTTTTTCTTATATATATATATACACAGGGTGATTCACTAGCCGTGAGATAAATTTACAGTAGATGTAGGGGGGCACAAAGACGATTCGAAAGCACATAGGAATGTAGGGCCTGAAATTTAATCCTAATAAGATAGGGGATTTTTTTAACCTTTTATAATTGTTTAACGACACAGCGAAATAGTTCGAATTTTTGTTGAATTCAAGACACTTGCAGAGGTGCCAAATTACTAATTACGAAAAATCAATTTCATACCACAATAAAGAAAAAGTAAAACTTGTCCTATTAAATTGCAGATAATTATTACAAAAGAATACATTAAAAAATTTCAGGTATTAAGATTACGGACAATCAGTAATAATTTGGCACTTCTGCACTTGTTTTAAAATAATCATATAATGATAGGCTTTTGCATTCACCTGCTTTTTTTTAATACATTTAAAATAGTATGATGCTTTCTATCTCTCTAAAATATATATAATAAAAAAAAAACAGCGAGGGGTTGGGGGGGGGGGAAGCATGGTCAAAACGTTCGCGGAAGTTAGGGGGTTAAGGCATAGATGCCGACATTTCAATTTATTCTGGAGTATTTTACTTCATACCATTTATTTTTTAACAGTAGTTTATTTTATCGAAGTTATATATTAGAGAAAATGTTTCTATAAATAAAGTGGTGCAAAATAAAGGCGGCTCTAAAAATGCTCCGGGATAAGTTAAAATGTTGGCATCTATGGTTAAAGGCATAGTTGTCAACTTAGCATCTTTTGGCTACCGGAAATTTTTAATAAAAATTTTTATTTTACTTACTCAGTGAAAATCGTTACAGGTCGCTGATTAAATAAAATAAATATTTCTATTAAAATTTTCTGGTAGCTAAAAGGTGTTATGTTGTCAATTATGGTTAAAGGCTATCACAGGAAAACTGTCAACAGCCACTCGCAGAAGTGTTAGGATGAAAACTATGAATGCATGGTGATCGTGAAATGACATTTAAAGGCCAAAAGCTTAAAATAAGTTATGAGTTTCCTAGTTATTATGCTTCCTAATAATCCCCCTATCGCATAAAGGTTACATTTTCATACTTGCCAACAACCAAATTAATATTCCGTAGTATTGTTAGCCCCATCCTTTTTTTCATACCAATAAATTTTTAGAGTAATAGTCTCCAAATGCAATTACGATTAAATAAGTAGAAAAATACTCTAAAAAGATTCTGGTGTGAAAAAGAAGGCGGGGCTAACAATACAACGGAATATTAATTAGTATATTGGCAAGTATGCATTTTCGACCCTGCATTGCTATATTATTCCGAATCATCCTTGTTTCCTCTACATCTCCTGTAAGTTTGTCGCACCGGTAGCGAATCACCCTGTATATAATCAAGGAATAATTTTATCATTCCTTTGAAATTAACTTTATTGTTTGTTTTCTATAATAATTTTGTAGTAGTTATAACTCTATACGAAATTAACATAAAATTTACTTCAATATACGTTGTATTAAAAACAATTCAAATATTAAGTTATTAAAATACACAAAGCTTTGCGTTGCTAAACAACGTCATCAGGTGTGATAAATAGCGAGATCAGCATGCATATATATGTATTAATTTGATCACAGTTGCACAGTTCCTGCTTTGAAGGCATGTATTCTTCTTACGATGAAGATTTCATCGTTTCTCATGAGAATAAGATGCTTTTTTTATGAGAAATTTCTGAGCTGCTCGAATATGGATATGTATGTTTTACATCCCCATGTCATTGTCTTGCACTCTCTCTCTCTCTCTCTGTGTTTATTTATTTATTTATTTTTGAAGAACCTACTCGTCATTCCATTTTTACATTAGTTCTCATTTGGTCACGTTAGGTAGATGTCTTGTCTAGTATTCAGTCACAGGCTCTACCTAGGTAATCATTTGATTGTCGCTGTCGTTTGAGAAAAAAGGTAGAAAACTTTTAAAATGTTTGTATTGAAACTAATTTTTAAAGATGTAGTAGTAAATTACTTGCTATTCAATTGTAAAATTAGTTTTAACTTCAGAAAATGTATTAAACATTTATTTTTTTTATTTTTTTATTTATTTATTTTTTTTTTTTCAGTGTAGGACTTCATATTAAATATGATAGAAAACTTAAAATAATAATAATAATAAATAAACAAAATATATTGTTATAGCTATTTTTACAAAAGAAAATTACCTAATTTCAAATTTCGGGTGGGAGGGGGATGACTAATATTTCGTAATAATATTTTTAGGACATGATCGAGACACATGATAGGTGTCAAAATGGTCATCTCAATTATATCTATCAGAGTTTGATAAGTTCCACGCTTCATACTAAGAGAGACACTATACTTTTTATAACACATTCTTGTTCAGTTATACTTGTACTTTAGAAAATATTCATTTGTCCTTTGTTTTATTTTAATATTTTATTGAATCATATAAGTTAGAATAAAGATAATCCTTCCCATATCATTAAAAATTTTTGTAAAGACTTAACCCATTAATCGCCAAAACTAGAAATAAATTTTTCTAAATACAATAAGTAACACTCATTATTTTGATCATATATAACAATAATTAAAATTAAAATTATGGAAATTGGTCTTACCTTACTAAAAATAGTGTTGTATTTGTACAACTTAGGCAGAATAAGATTGAAAAAAGAATCCATATAAATGTTTAGGGAAATTTCCTTGAAGAAGCATAAAACAGCGAAAACTACAGATGGTTTCAACAGTAATTATTTCATTATATATATATATATATATATATATATATTAGAAGTTATGTAAACTCATTCAAATATGAAAATTTTCAAGAGTTTTGGTTTGAAAAGTGCATTAAATTCGAAATTCATTTGTAAACATAAATTTATTTTTCAGATCAAATTTTTTGTAATAAAAAAAACGTCTATTATTTTCTTACTTAAAAACAATGCTTAATATTAAATATATTTTTTAGTTTACTGTTAAACGCAATTATTCTGGTGTTGCGTGAACGCAACACCAGCGGGTAATGGGTTAAACATAAGAGAATATTTTAGGCTTTGTGGGAAATATTATTTGCGCTTTTGCGGAAAATATTATTCGAATTTCATAAAACAAGTAACTTATTGTGAATTAGTTTATTTGACAGCTGACTTTCTTTTTTACTTTGACACAAAACATGAGATATTATATGAAATAATATTCTGCTCATCATCTTTCATTCCTATGTTTCTATTTTTGTAGCAAAAATAAGGAAATATCAAGCACAGATATTTCGCATTTTGCTGCATTTTTTTTTTTTTTTTTAATTTCATTATCACAAAACATAAGATGTGATCCTTTTTGGGTTATAGGAATTTTGTTTAATATTTATAAGAAGTTTGTATCTCTTTTTATGACTCGCTTACTAGAGCAACTGTGAATTAATAAAAGTGCATGAGACTTTACTATTGACCTTTAGATGATTCACTAAGTACATTTTTCTTTAATAAAAAAAAAGTTACAATTAATTTTCGAGTTAGTCAAAATTCACAATATATCTTCATATACAATAGGTGCCTAGTCTTCCGATTTTCAAGGGTAAATTCATACTGAAAAGTTTTTACAAATATTTTCAGCTTATGTAATCGTCGTAAATTTACGTAACAGGTTTCTTTTTAAAAATAGTGGAGACAAATCTAATTAAAAAATTAAAACGATTAGCAGCTATGATACACGACCATAACGAAAACATTACTCGTATGCTTCAAAAAGTCATTTTACATAATAGTTTCAGTAAGTATAACCATATAGACCACTAGCTTTAAGATAGTGCATTATGAAATTAAATAGACGAAAATAAATAAGAAGGATAACAAAACGCTTATGATAATAAAGACTTGCAGATGAAAAGAGAATTTTACATTTCTGTTGAAAAATAAATTTCATTCAAAACGAAAGCTTTTTGGTGAAAAGCATATATATCCTGCATACATCCTAGTATGTCGTAGAAATCACAAAGCTTTATTCTATATTGTTCTATACAAATTCATGTAACAGAAACTGTTTATTAAATTTAGTATTTTCTGAAATTATTTTCCTTGACGAATTTAGACGATTTTCAAATCAAAGAAATATAATGCAAAATGTAGAAAGGAAATTAATTTTGAGCCCTACAGACAACATCTGAAAAAATGCTTTTTGCTTATTTTTTTTTTTTATTTTTTTTCTTTTTTGTTAAACATTAAAGAAGTTGATTTTTTTTTTTCAAATCATCGCATACCTACGATTCAACTGTTCGTTTTAAAAATGCTGGCCAGTTCTTTTGAAAAATACTCATTTGAAAAATTATATTCCCTGGAGGAAGAAAAGGCAATGCTCCCAAATATATAATTTGTTTTCCTTGTTCACAACTATAACTATTTTTTATAATTTCAGATTGATAGGTTAAAAATAATTTTTATGTCGTACATTTATGCGAAATTTTGTCCTATTCTACAATATTAATATTATATAAAACGAATGATAGCAACGAATGTTGAGTAATTGTATCTCAAATGTAATAAGCACCAAATTAAAACAAGATCCAACTAAATATGGAGTTTACTTAAACTCCGCTCATTGGTTCGTGAGATACAGCGTCCATAAAATTTTGGTAATACACATACAGATATATATATATATATATATATATATATACATATATATATTTAAAGAATACATCATGCTCAAGACATCTTTAAACGTGTAAATCATAAAATGTGTAATACATCAAAAACCGGAGGTCGAAAATTTCACGAATCTAATGGTATGTTTTTTAGTATATGGAAGAAAGAGTAATATTGTAATAGTCTAACTATTAATTGTTTAAAAAACCTTTCTTTGCATTTCACTTCAACAATTTCCCTCAAAACTAATAGTAGCATTAAATGAATGATGCATCATTAAATAGGCCCAATTATAAAACTGTTAATAAATGAGAAATAACATTAGTTTTAGATAACTAGTTTCTTCACATAATTAGGAAATACAAAGTTCTCGTGGCCTTTATTTCCCTACGTCAGTATTTCTGAACTGAAATATTTAACTTACTGAATTTTCAAAAATCATAAAAAATAATAATTATTTTTTAGCAGAACTCAAGAGCATGGCCAGTGGGAACACTGAAATAATCCATATAAAATAAGCCTGTAGGTACTTGTTAAATTCTTTTCTAAATTTAATTAAAGAGGGAAATTACAAAATGAATAAATGTGATTTGCCAAAAAATATAGATTTATCGAGAAAAAAAAGGGAGAGAAGGCAGTGTCTTGATTTGTAATAAAATAACTTTTATTAGATGAATTTCGAAACCAATTATTTTTATGTAGAACAAATATGTATTAAATTCATTTTGATATTAAATGTTTTTATGGTCAGCGTATCAACATTATTTAAATACAAAAATTACTCTTTAAAAGATCATTATTGTTTTATAAATAACTTTTAACAATCTCTAAATCAGGTATGCCCGGTTTCCGGATTTTTTCCACAAGTAATTTTGAATTGCTTACAGTTAACACAGCGGGGGCACGTGGACCGAAAGTAGGTGAAGAGGCATTACACCTAATATTTTACACTAAATTCATTCGTACAGTATAAATACAGCGTCTGGAATAAACAGTGTGGAAAGCGGCAAATAAAATTGTACTAAAAAAATTAAGCCTGTCACCAGATGTCATTGTAATCGAAGCTAGCGTCACGACATCAAAACTGAGACTCCCTATTGGTTAATTATGTGCTTAGATCACGTGATTGAGCTGACGAAACTGGGAAAAGCCAATCAGGTCTTCGATTTGAGCAATAGCTTCGATCACAGGGAAGCTTAATTTTTGTAGCATTATTTTAACATCACGGTTATAGGTGATTTCCACACTGTTTATTCTAGACGCTGTAGTATAAACTTACATTTGAATAAAATGAGTATTTTTAGTTAACTTTTCGTTAAAATTATGCTTAATAAAAATTATGCATTAAAACTACTTAAATGTTAGCTTTCAGCTCTTCGCCTATTTTCTGTTCATGAGCCGCCGCTGGATTAATTATTCTCCTATCAACTATCTTTACAATTAACAATTCTGCAGTAATATTCCTTACAATTAACATTACTACAAAAATATATCATTTTAAAAATTCCCGAACTCAAGCACCTTTGCTCTAAACCTAACTTTTTCAGAGTTGCCAAATCTTATAATTTATTCAGGAGCATTGTTAACCACACATTTTTTGACACCATTTTTTAAAGTGTAATTTTTTTCTTATTTTATCGTAGCAGCGATGCAAATATTTAAATTTATTCCGGAGCATTTTCTGTCCCGCTTTTATTTCCATACCACTTTTTTCTTAAGAGTAATCGTAGATATATATTGGAGAAAAACATTCTATAAATAAAGTGGTGTGGATTAAAGGTAAGGCTAAAAATGCTCCGGAATAAATTAAAATGTTGGCAACTATGTCGTAGTTGGCGAAAAAGTGGTGCGAAATAAAGGTCCGACTAAAAATGCTCTAGAATAAAATATAAAAGTTGCCGATTCTGCTTTTTGAATGTGCATGTTCTAAACAGAGCTACCAATATTTCTAATTTATTCCGTAGCTTTGTTAGTTCTTGCCTTTTTCCACACCACTTTCATTGTAGGGTAATTGTTTTAATTTGTCCCGTGCAAAGTTGTGTACGTCTTCAAACCGTGCCTGGAGCTCTTGGATGTACTCCTCAGGCGATGAAGACGCATCTGGTGGACAACCAAACAGGAGATCACATAGGAGACGAAGTTCGCGTCCAAACAGCATCTGAGCTGGAGTATAGACGGTGATTTCATGGACAGCACTTCGAAAAGCCAGCAGGAACAATGGCAATTTCAAGTCCCAATCTTGCTGGTTCCTTGATACTAGAAGAGAGAGGTTATTCAGGATGGTACGGTTAAACCTCTCGACCATGCCGTCCGACTGGGGATGTAAGGGTGTAGTCTGGGTTTTGTCTATGCCGAGTAATTTACACAGTCCTTTGAAAACAAAAGTGTTAAAGTCCGTACCTTGGTCGGTATAAAGTTGTAGGGGCGTGCCGTACCTTGACACCCATTGCTGCACTAAAGCCTCTGCGACTGTGCATGCCTCTTGATCGGGAATGGGATATGCCTCAGGCCACTTGGTGAAATAGTCCATCACGACGAGGATGTATTTGTTTCCACTGGAGGTCCGCGGCAAAGGACCCAAGATGTCGAATGCAATCTGTTCAATTGGTACTCCTACGCTATATCGTTGTAGTCTTCCTCGGCTTCGTTTCTGCAGGCCTTTACGTGCCGCACAAGCATCACATTATTTACACCATTTCTCCCTCTCCTCCCTTGCCTTGCACCAGTAGAAGCGTTCTCGAACTTTCTGTAAAGTCTTCGTCACTCCAAAATGGCCTCCGGTAAAGCTACTATGCAGCTGCATTAAAGCGTCTAGAATCTTCGATCTTGGTAGCAAAATCTGCCATCTGAAGTTTCGTCCATCGTCGGATTCCCATTTTCTGTACAATACGCCATTTCTCAAGTGCAGAGAGTCCCAGAGTGCCCAATAAGTCTTCGTACTAGGGCTAAATGTGGCGATGTTCTGCCAGGTAGGTCTGTTGCTGGTCGTTTCCTTCAGTTTTAATATTGGTTTTGCGTCAGGATCTTCCAACTGGGCTTTTCTAATTTCCTCGTCACTCCATGGATCTTGTTTTGATGGTGTTGAGACTGTAACTTGGCGAGCAACTGGCTTTATCTGCTGGTGTCGATCTTCAGCTCAGCAGTACTTGCAATCTTCAGAGTGAGGCTTCCGCAACAAGGCATCTGGATTTTCCTGTAGAGCTCCTTCTTGATGGCGTACTTCAGAGGCTTTCATGGTTATTTCTTTAGGTGTTCTTACTGGGCAACTTCGTTTGATGAGCCCGTCTCTTCCACAGCCCCAGCATTTAGTTGTTGGAGTCCTTACTTCTTTCTTACTCTCAAGAATGCGTAGTCTACTACTAAGATCTGCCATAATTTTCTTAATTTCTTTAAGGTCATCTTGAAAGTTATTCACTTTGACTGCTGCGCTGTTCTGGCGGTCTTTACGGAAGGCTTGTTGGGCTGCCTCGATCTTCCGGGCGCACACTAAGCCAAAGCGCACATTGAGACGCAGGCGTGCCACGCAGGTCAGGCGGCATTGCTCTGGAAAAAACTACATGAAGCAGGGTGACCGCATATTGCCGCGTAGTATTTCATCACGTTTAACGCTTGTTGACATTCAGAAAGAACGTTTCATTTTCCGTCTTTTCTCATTTTGTCATGGCTGACAATATGAATTTAAGTTCTGAATCAGATCCTGATACAGAAAGAGATACGTACTTATTATTTTATCGTGGATCGAAAAAAAAATCTGGTAAAGCGATCACGTGAAAAATAGAGCAAACTTCCATATTGTTTTGATTTGCGAAAAGCTGTGTGACGTTCGAAACTGCGTTCCGAACACAAGTGACACTCGGACCAATATCAGAAAAACCTGCGCGTGAACCAATTTGAGCTGTTTCTGTCTTTTCAATGCTTCAGAAAATTGAGGTACGTGAACATTTTTCTGCACGTGACGACTGCGTCTCAATGTGTGCCGGCCCTTAAGCTGATTCCACATTCTTGACGTTAAAGAGTCTGAGTGCTTTTTGAATCTCGAGATCTTCCACAGCATCGATGAAGTATTCTAGGGTCAAATGATTGCGTGTTTCAGGATAATAGTCCGAGAAAGTCAAATGTGATAGCCTCTGAATATTTGATGCCAGTTCTTGTAAGCTTTCCCCTAGTCTCTGATGACAGGACCTTAACTGTAGTCGACTATATTCTTTGGACCTTTTTGCTCCAAAACGCAGCTCCAGGTCAAAGCGTCGAAGTCATTTCGCTGTTCCTTCGAAAGGATCTCCAGGATATCTTCGGCATTGACCCGTCACGATGCTGCCAGATGAGCTGTCTTTGCAGTTGAGTCCCAGCCGTTAGCTTCAGCGACAATGAAAAACTGCACCTTGTAAACCTGCCAGGAGGAAATGCCGTCATAGGTGGATACCTTATTAAATTCCTGATTCTGGATTCTTTTATCTCTCTTTTCAGTTTCCTGGGGCATGGATTCTAACTTTTCTTGAAGACTCCGAATCTTATTTTGCAATTCATTCCCTATTACTTCTCTCTTGCACTCTTCTTTCGTTTTTCTTTTAAGATCTTCCTCCATTTTCTTAAACTTGCTTTCTATCTCTGAAAAACCGTCCATTCTGCTCTTGATCAAAACTTTCTTTAACTTTCTCTTCAAAACTCTGTCCTATCTTCGTAACACTCTCTTCTCTATCTTCATAATATTTTCTTCTATCTTCATGGCTTTAGCTTCTGTTCCATCCATTCTACTTTCCACAGTTGATAATTTACTTTCAATCACTTCTTTTACTGTCGAAAGCTCTCTCTTCATCTCATCTTGATTGAATTCAACTTTTTCTTGAATAGACTTAATTTCTCCCTGAACTTCACCCAAACTGTCTTTCATTTCTTCGGTCAGTCTATCTCTCATCTCTTTTTGTGCTGCGTTTCCATACTTTCTTTGCCCAGTTTCCATTCTTATTCCTGACACCAGAAATGTTGAGTATTTGGGGGTTTGTAAGTTGTCCGACAATGAAAGGCGAAACTTGAAAAAATTCAATAGTTTATTTACAGAAAATTCCAGAAGAATACAGGTCTATAAACCGTGTATCAACTTCAATTCCACCAATAAACACAGCTTAAATAACAGCCGTCAACAGCAAATCCACAGTACAAATGGTACAGCAATAACACATACAGCAATGCAACTGTATTTCCAAAGAGGCTTACAGCTTTTTAAATAGAAATGCTACATTGGCGGAAGCTAACCTCAGACTGATCGCCTTGGCGTAAAGCAGCTCCTTAAATACCCCTGTAGAAAAGTGTGGAAAATTCGAGAAACCGGTCAGCCAATCAAGTTACAGCTTCCATATTTGGTATATCGATAATAAGGATTTTCTCGTCAAGGTTGCCAAAAAAGTCGCCAAATTTGGCGCCAAATCCATTACCTGCCTTAATGGAGCTTTTTATTGCGTTTTTAATGGAAAATTAAATTATTTTAACGCGAAAAAGAGCTGGAAATGCAGAAAATTGACATTTTATCAACTTGCTAAGCCTCTTTGAAAGAATTTATACAAAAATAAATACAATTATTTACGATTTCGCAACAATATTATGGATACAAATACTTTGATTAGATAGAGTATGATTATACTGCATATTCATTTGTAATATAAATGTGAATACAGGAAATTTTGTTCTGAAAAATTGTAACTAATGAGAATAACGCCCACAGGCGGATCTTACTGTCAAAAAGACAAAAACAAGCGGTCGCGAAAGTGTTAATTCCGCAGTATTTTTAGCCCCGCCTTTATTCCATACCACTTATTTATTTATTTATTTTTTTTTTCTTGTTTTATCAAAGTTGTATAGTAATGAAAATTTTCCTATAAATAAAGTGGTGCGAAATAAAGACGGGGCTAAAAATACTCCGGAATAAATTAAAATGTTGGCATCTATGCAATTGTTATATTGTACCCACGTTTCTTATGCTTATCAGTAAAGGAATTTCCAAAGACTTCGAAATTGACCGACAGGTTGGGATTTGGTAAACACCCAGTCATTCCGTGTTCCTTTATCTTTTTTTTTTTTTTTTTTTTTTTTTTTACTACAAGCGTTTTTACCAGTATTTTAACACTGGACTCATTTAGTCCGCCTTTACGCAGAGGGTCCCATAATCGCAAGAAATGTGGTTAAAAATTACGTGATCCGATTTCATAAAAAAATATTTACATTTCAGGGTTTGTTATCTTTTTTTTTTTTTCTTTTTTTTTCTCTACAGCTTCGTATATATATTTATATATATATTGTTTTGCTTTAGAATGTCTTATAACAATGAATTGCGTATTTCATTAAATTATTACCTCACATGTCCTATTTACATTCTAGAGTTAATTATTTAGTGACGTGGTAATATTTTGCACTTTTATTATCACAAAAATATAAATAACTTCATTTGAATGGATTTCTAAAAGCTTCATCAAAATTTCTTAAAAAATCTAATTAAGAAAGTAATAATATCTTTCTTTAGAAATTAACATTTTTCTTTTTTTATATATAAATATATCTCACTTTATGGATTAAAAAGTTAAATATTACCTATACATTGTATCATTTAACTCAAGAAATTACTAAAAGACCACACTTTATTATATATATTTGGAAAATTACACATTTAAATAATTAATATTTTCAGCATGCATATTTAATTAAAATGAATTTTATAAAGGAAAATTATCAGTGAAAATGAAAATTTACGATAAATTAATTTGTGTAAATGATAATTAATGGCTTTTCATCGGAAGTCTCTTGGAATAAGAGTGCTTCCGAGAGAGTTGTGAAAGCAGGAAGTGGTGACTCTAAATATCAGGTCGCAAATGAATAATTACAGCTATATTTCTAATTGGAGTTCAGCCAAATTTAAAATTAACCTGGAAGTGAATCACTCAAATACATTACTGTTAGGTTCGAAGAGAATATTAATTTTTAAACGAATATAAAATTTTATTACACATAGGTGAGACAGATTTTATTTTCATACGATATTTTAAAAATATTAGGGATAAATAATTTTCAGATAAAACCTACTTCAGAATTTCTTTCGTTTAAACTACAAGTATGCTATTATTTATTTTTGAATTAAAAAATACTGAAACAAAAAAGTGTTATTTAATTTTAAAAACTCAATATCATTTCACAAATAACTACACTGAAGCAGAGCTTTTTAAAATTATAATATAAATATTTTCTACTCTTTATTTTCATAATATTAAAATAAAGGTAAAGATGACTAAATAAAACATGAATAGTAATATATTTGAACCATGAATTTAAATAATAATAATAATAATAACGTGATAATACTGAATCAGTTATATCCTTAGTAAGAAAGATAATTTTCACACTTTTTATATTATTTGATTTTCTTACAAACAAATGATGCAGCAATTATTTTATTCAGTATGTTTTACATTTATTGAGTGGCTATTCAATGAACGAGAATAACGGGAAACAAAGACGAATTTGATTTTATTAGAAATGAAATTATATGTATTTCAAATGAAATAATTATATTTTCATAATTCTAAAAATAAATAAATATATATATAAATAAATCAAGCATTAATTGTAAATATGTGATATAAACGTTAAATAGAAAATAATTAGTTTTAAACATAACCCAACATTACACACACACATATGTATCATACTTGCCAACCATCTCATTAATGAGAGTTGAATAAAAAAGCCGCGCAATCTGTACCAGGTGGCGCTGTCTACCGCTTGAACTTAAAGACCCTACCTACTTGAACTGTTGCCAAGTTTACGAGACACGCGGAAGGCATCTAGTTTAGTAGGCTATGGTATGAGTCCAATAAATATCATTCTGTTATTTGCATTCCTTCCTAGTGCAGTAATTTTAATGATTAGTAGTCTATTTGAAAATATCACCGGCCCTAATGCTTTCTAAACAGTGTTGTCAAATTTAGGAACTATTTTATTCAACTATCACCAATAACTTTGAGGAGTGATATTTGATAAACATAATGGGCGAATAACCTTCCAATTGATTAGACAATCGCTACAGTTAAAATTTAGTGTTGGATATTGCATACAAAAGACTTTAAATATGACAAAATTGATGAGAAAGTCAAATTAAGTAGAGCCGGCAAAGAGATAAATGTAAAAACATTTATATCATAACTATGTAGAATTTCCTGTGAAACTTTTACGTTTTCTCTGGCGAAATATTATGTTGTTCAAATGTATGAAAATGTTGCGTAAGTAAATAGATTGTTTGTATACCAGGCCAGTCATTACCATTCTTTTGTACACGACGCTGATTGAACCTCCTCTTGCGCTGCCATCTTGCTATTAAGAAGGTATTGAGTCTTCACATCAAAAATTATAGTGTCACTGCAATTAAAATAGCCAAATTAAAAAAATATATATATGGCTGCCTTATGTTTTAAATTACTTCAATTAAGAATTTTGAACAACAAATGATAAAAAAAAATATATACTAGTTACCACTGGCATAAAACAACTTTGTTGGGAATTTTTAACAAATGCACTCTTTTTTCAGTTTACTTATTTAAAAATTAAAAATTTTTTTAATAAAAAACAACTTTTATAAGATAGCTGAAATTTATGAAGCATATCGTAAAATAATTATTGGTATATTTTATGTATTTTATGGCAGTTATTAAAATTAATTATTTATAAAATAAATAAATAAGTAAATAACCTTGTGGTAGATGTATACATAAATAATATTTGATGAAAGCAAAGTAAATGAAAAAATAATATATAATAATAATAATAAATGTTGAAATATCAAGTTATATATATATATATATATATATATATATATATATACATACATACATACAGTGCCCGAATTGCCAGGTCCGGAATCAAATCAGGATAGACTACTTTAAACCGCCGTTTAATCAACATCACTGGTTAATAAACTCATAAAAATTTCACCTAAATCAAAACTTGCGTATTATGGGAAGCTGGAAAACAAATTTTAAATTTCACAGGATTTTTTTTTTTTTTTAAATAAAATACAGCAAGTTATTACATTATTTCTCTTATAGAAAATTTTACATTCTGCAGCATAGTAATAAAACAAACATGACCTGTCACGTTTTCTAATAATAAATTCATGGAATGATTTTTTCAAAGTGCAATAGTAAGTTACAAACGTGCTTTTATTGATAAGAGATATTTTTTTTTTTTCACTTCAACTATTAAAAGAGAGTTTCAAGTTCTTATATTGAATTAAATAAGAAACATCTTCAAAAATCATCTTCTTTTCCATCTCATCTTCAAAAGTTGCATCATAATGCCTAGTAATTATGAAAATTCTCATTTTGAATTTATGACGGATCCACCCCAGTGCACAGCTCTTCATACAGGTTTCGCACGGACCTCCTTTTTCCCCTGAGTCTTCCACCACTATTTACAAGTAATTAGCTTCTTTTAAATGCTTAGTTTATGGCAAAAATTGTTACTTAAAATTAGCAATGAGAGATTAAAAAAATAATATAGACCATACAAACTTGTTCATATTGTTCACTTTAGATTATTATTATTTATTTATTTATTTTTTAAATAATTTATTTTTTAAAAATCCTAATATATTAATAGAAACTACTTTGGAGAAACCATGCAAAGTTGAAAAATTAAAATTCTTGTACTGTATTGATTTTTTTTTTTCAATATATTTAGTTTTTAAAAATTCAAATATAGTATATTAGAATAATCATCGGAGAGATCATGCAGAGTTGAAAAAACAACTTTTTTGTACTACACTAATTAAATAATAATAATAATAATTATTATTATTATTTTATTTATTATATATATATATATATAGTTTTTAAAAATCAAAACACAATAAAATAATACTATAATATTTCGAGAAATCATGTAAAGTTTAAAAATTAAATTTCTTTTACTATATTGATTTAATTAAAGTTTTAAAAAATATATTTAGTTTCTAAAATATCCAAATATTATAATAAATTTCTATACTCTAATCTTTGAAGGTACCCTGCAAAGTTGAAAATTTATTTATTTATTTATTTACTATACTGATTAAAATAAAATTTTTAAAAATATATTTGGTTATTTAAAATCAAAATATAATAATATATTAAAATAATCTTTTAAGAAATCATGCAAGGTTTTAAAATGAATTTTTTTTTTTTTGTGTTATAAGGATTAACCTAAAATTTTTAAAATTATATTTAGTTTTTAATAATCTAAATATAATGTATTAAAGAATTCTTTGGAGAAATCATGCAGAGTTTAAAAATTAAACTTCTTGCACTATATTTACTACATTTAAGATTACAAAATAGATTTAGTTTTTAAAAATCCAAATATAATAATAAATTAGAATGATCTTTGGAAATAACCACGAAAATTTGAAAAATTAAATTTTTTTGTACTATACTGATTAAAGAAAAATTTTAAAAAGATATTTAATTTTTAAAAATAAGAATATTAGAATATATTAGAATAATCTTTCGAGAAATCTTGCAAAGTTCAAAAATTAAATTTCTTTTACTATACAGATTAACTTTAAAAATGTATTTAGTTTTTAAAATCCAAATATAATAATACGTTAGAAATGTGACGTTTTTTGTGTAATGTAAAATGCCCCCCCCCTATTTTATACATGTATATTTTAATCATATGCATTATCAGTTTTCTTACATTTTCATTGTTCATTTGCATTGTGGAGAGAAGAACTCAGAAATATCTGTAGCTATTTGAGAGATTTATTTAGCTTATTTAGCTTAATTATATTAATCTATTAAACGAAAGACAACGTAGAAGATAAGCAAAAAATGTAAAAGAAAATCAAACTTAATAAGGAAGCAAATATTTGACGAGAAAAATCATGATTTAGAGTTAAAATATAAAATGTGGTCGATACAAATAAATACGAATTAAAGCAGCAATATGAATTATCAAAAGCACGTATTGATAAGAGTCGTTCACTTTACCGGCAAATGAATAAATCACCCGGTAGTCATACTGCGCAAGCCTCAGAATTGCCAGGAATTTAATAGTGACTCGGCTACCTGTTCTCTAACCACTGCGATAGTTTCATTACAGAGATTATAATTATAATGTATATTCATTTGTTATATAAATGTGAATACAGAAAATTTTGTTCTGAAATATTGTAACTTGGGAAAATAACGCCTAAAAACACTTTCGCGACCGCTGACGCAGATTCACGTCATTTGAAAAACTGTAACTCCACCACTGTGCGTTTCTTTTGCAGTTTCTATGTTATTTGTTTTTTAAAAATATTCTCAAAAATCAAACTTCTGTAATCATTATACTATGGATACAAATAATATGAATGATTATAATGAATATCCACTTGTATTATAAATGTGAATACAGAAAATTTTGTTCTGAAAAATTGTAACTTGGGAGAATAACGCCCACAGGCAGACCATACTGCCAAGCAGATAAAAACATACGGTCGCGAAAGTGTTAATATTCCCTTACTTGCCAACCATCTCATTATGAACCGTACAATTTTTAGTACCCGCCTTTTTTTTCACACCAGTCATTTTTTAGAGTAATTTTATTCTTATTTAATCGAAACACAATTTGAAGAGAATTACTCTAAAAATAAAGTGGTGTGAAAAAAGGGGCGTTTTTTCAAGGGGCGTTAACAACTGTACGGTTATTAATGAGATGGTTGGCAAGTATGTATTCCGCAGTGCTGTTAGTCCTGCCTTTTTTTTTTCACACCAGTTAATTTTTAGAGTAATATTCTCCAAATAAAATTAGATTAAATAGGAAGAAAAATATTCTAAAAAGATACTGGTGTGAAAAAGAAGGCGGAGCTAACAACACTACGAAATATTAATTGGTATGTTGGCAGGCATGAATTTCCAACTCAGCACCTTTTGGCTGCAGGAAAATTTTATTTTACTTTTATTTTATTTTATTTTATTTTATTTTACTTAATCAGTGAAAATCGTTACAGTTTATTGATTAAATAAAATAAATATTTCTATTAAATTTTTAATAAATAATAAATAATTTTAATAAATAAGTTGCGATGGATGTACGATCCTTCATTTTGCAAACTCATACCGAATATCCGTTTTAATACAATGAGTGCAAATACATGGATCAGAAACACCCTTATTACTCTGTATATCTCATTATTTACAAGAACAAAAAAATATTTCTCAAAAATTTAAAATTTAAAAGCCACGCTTACATCTGTTGAAAAATAACCCAAAATACTCGGCTCTTAAAAGGTTAAGAGATGATATGGGTCCCTACGCATTTCTGAACCTTTATGAAGTGCCTTATCTCCTCTTAAAATTTGTCACTGTAATTTTCGGACAACTCGTATATATATATATATATATATATATATATACCGGTTGTCCCATAAATCTGTAGATATATTTTTTTTTAATATAAAAATTGAAGGAATTGGTAGAATTGAACGCGGTTTGCAATAATGTTATTCCCCTGAAGGAGGATTATATATTTATTATTATTATTATTATTATTATTATTTTAATTTAAAAAAAAAAGGGGTTACAATTTTCGTCGATAGAGAGCGCTGTATGTGACCGAATTACATATTTCCATGAAAAACTGTATTTATTTGCATGCAAATTTTTACAGGCATATAAATTCGATTCTATGTATCCACCATTGCTAAAAATTATAGTTTGCAAAGGAGTTACAACACCGCTAATTGCGGCTTCAGTCTGCGGTTTTTTAGCTGAGGGAAAACATCTTCACAATAACGCTTTATCTATCAAGTCAGCATCGCAATTAAAACTTCATGTATGCGCAATTAAGAGGCAAATTTTTAAAATAAACTGTGTTAATCATAAAACTGCACAATTTAAGGACGCGCTCTGAATTGTATATTTCTCGTTAAGAAACCGTGCAACGCCCTCTTTCGATGAATAATTTAACTATTTTTTCATTTACCAGAAATAAAATCCCCTTCACGAGAATGACTTTTTTTGCAAACCGCGTTCAATTCTATCAATTCATTCAATTTTTATGAATTTTTAAAATGTCTGCAGACATATGGGACATTCGGTATATATATAGGTATATATATAAGTGTGTGTGTGTTACGTTAAAAAAAAATATTCATATACATATTTAATTATACATGTTTAAATACCACTTTTGTATTCTTATTTACATAGCTTCCAACCTTTTCAACGTTTTTAGTCAGATTTTAACCGCTATTTCTTAAAAAGAATATGCCACATATATTTTTCACGATTATATAAATTGAAAAGAATTATATAAAATTCCCGGCACTAAGTCTTCCTTGAAAAACGGGAGATTTGGTACCTATGTCTTTAGTGTATATAAATCAGAGCTGCCATCCTTTACGCTATTATGATGCGTGAAAATTTTAATAGAAATATGTTATATATTTTTGAAACAGTTTTCACTGATTAAAATTTTTATAAAAATTTTTCGGTAAAATTGCCGTGAATGTCTGCAAGTATAATATATTTCAGGGATGGAAAATTGGTGCAGAATTTATACCAGAATAAATGAAATATTTATTTTTCTTCTTAAACCAACAATTTTATAAGTAGAGAAATATTTTAAACGAATACTGGTATGAGTTCTGCGCCATTTTTCCAGCTCTGTATATTTACTTAGTGTTTTGCAACTTTTTTTTTTTTTCTTATTTTTAATATTAAAAATAATAAATAGAATTGCACTGAAGTTGTTTTAAAATTCTATTAATACCTTACATAAAAACCTTTATATTTAAAATACAGAATGAGAATATTAAATTTATATGCAAATTGATAAAATAGGAAAAAGTAAATCCTACAAAAATCGATTTTAAAGTTTTATACATTAGCTGAGTAAAACTTTCGCTTTTAAAAGCGAATTCATTTCTTCATTGGAAAAAAAATACTATATAAATTGTTCTCGTTAAAAAACATGATAAAAATATTCTTTTATAAACAAGCGAGAATACATTTTATGATATTTGTTTTGAGAGAGTAAATGCAAGTTGTTAAAACTTTACGACAGGCACGTAAAAAATTTTTAGCAGTTCAAATATATTTTTTATCATAATCACTTATAAAATAAAATTTAAAAATTCAGGACGCTCATTATTCCTATAAAATGTGAAAATCTGTTTCTTTTCAGTTAAATGACTTTTTTGCTTTTTTCTTTTGATAAATATTTACTTATACTAAAGTTCATATAAATATTTTTAGAACAAGTAAATTATAAAATTTAAAAAAATGACAATAACAAGTTAATAAACGATAGTGTAAATACAACAGCGCGGGATACATTTAAATTTATCTCAGCACAGTTAGGCTTAATTTATCCACAGTACATCTTAAGGACGTTTCTGGGATGTCTTTTCATCCAGAAGACACCTTGAAGATATCCTGCGGAGGCGATGTGCTGTCTGGGTCTTTAACGGTCCTATTTATTTTCATTCTTCTGGTCAGTGTTGTCAAATTTAGGGACTTTTTATTCAATATCCATCACTAAATTTTAACTGCAACGGTTGCCTACTTACTTCAAATGTTATTCGTCCAATATGCGTATCAAATATCACTCTTCAAAATTATTGATGATAGTTGAAAAGAGTTCCTAAATTTGGCAACTCTGTTTAGAGCGTGAAGGCGGGCAAAGGGTTAAATTTTGAAAACAAGCTTTCGAATCCTTTCAGAAGTTCAATCACTGCTTAGGATTGATTTTACTCTCATTTATATTAATATCTTGAACTATACAAATATTTCAAATCATTCGTTGATTAATTAACTTTAGTGTAAATGAAAAAAAAAAAAAATTGAACTGTCTTGTCATTTTTGACGTTCTCACATGCAGTTTTGATAAGAAAATGAAATTTTATCTGGTTGGTCTCTATCTATTTTCAATGGATTTTTTGTATTGCTTGCTTTAATATGATTAAAATAAGTATGTATAATTCGTTTACTGTGATAATTTATTAATTATTAACAAATAATTTTTGTATATGTGTTTCGCTGTTGATCCATAAAATATCATCATGACCAATATCAATTCATTTCACTCAAAATGTTAGATAGGAATGCTTCAATCTATTTATGTTATTTTTTCCAAATATTTAGAAGCGTTGTATTTTTGGGAAATGATATGTGTGATTCCAACGAATATCTGAAAGAAAACTAGCTACTTTTAGTATTTATAGAATTTTTACACGGGGAATTAAATGCACAGTTTAAATATACTCATATTTCCTTTAGCCTAAAAAAAAAAAAAAGTTTTCATTATTGGAACAGAAAGGTTGTCCACTACTGGGCTTTAAAGCATTCAGTACTGGTACATCTCAAGTTCTTTGAAAAATTCATTTTTCGGGACTGAAATTGATTCAGTTAAAAAAAATTTTTCATTACATTCCTATACAGAAAAAGTTAATTGAGGTATCGAGCAATTGTTATAGTTAGCTCTCTAAATTTAAGAACAGTACACAGAAATTGTTTGAAAATTTCCTTAAAATGTCAGCTACTAATACAGTTACTTTACTTGTTTTTCGGAAAAATTTATGTTTCATGTCTAATTACACTAAGACGAGCAACAAGGGCCCGATTAAGGCCAAAGACACATTGCAAATAAAATGCTATAGTAAAAACTTTCGACGTACATATGAAAAAACTTTGAGCTTTTCTTATGAGATTATTTTTATTAGAAAAAAGTCTAAGACCTTGTAAATACAGCGAAAAAAAAAGCGAAAAATAACTGTTCTTTTATTTTAACAAAGAATTCCTTCAATTTTGATAAAAATAATTGTTAAAAATTGTGGAGGCGGCAATGTGACCCGATCGGTGCTGTGGGCAAGTGGTTTGAGGGTCTGGTATGTTTGTATGGCCTTTACTCTCTAAATTCAATTTTAACAATGTGCTAGATAGTTTTACGTTGACCAAACGATCATATACCATAATGACCCTTATTAAAAGTACAATTATCACAATAAATGGGCCCTGTTCTCTTCATTCTCGGTTAATCATTAACAATTTTTAACTATAGCGGACATCTAATTGTTTCGCATCCATATAGTATTAATACAGTACTTTCCTCTATATAATCCGCAGATTTGTTAAATCCGTTTCACACCAAAAATTTTATTCAAGAGACAAAGCTATTTTTAAACAATTTTTTTTCTCGTACAAAAAGACTATTATCTGTAAATTAAAATTTCAGGTGTAGAACTGATTTTTTTTTCTAATCTGCGAATTACGCGCGGGCAAATAAGGTAAAAACTAAATCGGTAGCCATTATTGTAAAAGGATTCCCACCAAGTGGTGTGTTGGTGTTTGGGAATAAGACCGATTGACTGCACTAGGGTCCTAAGCCCAGTGCTGCCAGATTGAGGAAATTTTTATTTAACACCCACCACTAAATTGTAATTGAAACGGTTTGCTAATTGTTTGGAAGCATCTTTTACAGAAATCGTCTACGTAATTAGCTAACCGTTAAAAGTAAAATTTAACGGTGGATGTTGAATAAAAATTTCCCTCAAATCTGGCAGCACAGCCTAGGCCTGAAGTGGAGTGTCTTTAGTGCAGGTTTTTCTAAGGGGCCTAGCCCGTACTTACGCAAGTTTCGGAGAAAACCACAGAAAACTCCGAACGGCTAGGCCGACGAGCGTGACCTGGGATCGAATCTGGTATCTTACGTCTACCAGCTGTGAGCGCAGAACCGCTCGGCCGCTGGTGGACTCCCACCATTTGGAGACTTAATTTAATTAATAGGACATCTACTAGAGTGTTGCCAGATATTTTGCGAATTTTTTACTCAATAGTCACCAATATTTTTGAGAAGTGATATTTGATATGCACAATAGACGATTAATCGTCTATTATGTTATCGAATATCACTTCTCAAAATTATTGATGACTATTGTATAAAAAAGTCACAAAGTCTGGCAACACTGACCTTTTAATATGGGAGTCCAAAAAATTGTTATTTTATACACTTGTATTGTACACCTTATTGTATCATACACAAAACTATCAACAAGATTATAATTATAATGAAGACTTGCACGTTTCAGTGATAATGAAATTAACACTGGATAGTCTTTATAATGAGCCCTATTTTAATTATATCAATAAAGATCAACCAGTATTTTAATTCTTAAAATGTAATTCCATTCCTTAATTAAAAGCATAGCTATATTATTTATAAAAACAGTAGTTTTATTACATTAGAAGATCTGCCAACATTTAGAACATATTCTGAAGCATTGTTAGTGCCTGCATTTTTCTTCCACCTTTATATATATATATATACTATGTAATTATGATTAAATAAAAAGCTAATTATTCTTTAAGTAATCTGCGGTAGAACTCACGCAACTTTTTTTTACTCCACATTTCAAAACCAGTGTTGCCAGAACTGGCGGAATTTTTATTCAATAATCAAGAAAATTTTTTAATTGTAACGTTTGCTAATCACTTCGAAGATCGATAGTCTATTATATCAAATATCACTTCTGAAAATTATTCGTGATTATTAAATAAAAAATCCACCAGATCTGACAACATTGTTCAAAACTATAAAGACAGATTGCAGATTGATGCATAAGGTATCAAGTTCTGTACGTAAACCTATGTTAAAAATAATTCAAATTAACTGTATTAACAGTTTTATTTCACAAATTGATCACTAAGTGAGGGAGATACCGCCCCCTCAACCCTTCGTTTGGATATACTACTACATAGTATTGTTTCCAAACAAAAGCTATAACGATAAAAAATGTTGAACAAGTTGCATATAATCTTTAGGAAAACTGTCTGTTTGAGAAAATACCATTTTATTTCGTTAATTAAACTCATTTTTTGCTCAGTATTCATTGAAAATCACCTTTTCAAAAATTTGTTGAAACTACTTTATATTTAAAGCAAAATTATAAAGCAGACATGTGATTACTGAAACAATTTAACACAAATATGATTTATTTTTGTCATTTATGAAGTTGTACTGCATGCGAAGTAAAGTAGATCTTTACCGATATTTCATTTCGATGCAACTATCGATTTTCTTTGTTTCTTCTTTTTTCAGTTTGTTGGTTCGTCGGGTTGTACGTCACACTAGTGTTTCGCTTTAGGCAATCGGTGACCCTTAGGGGAAATCTGGTGACATGCCATCACAATTTTGATCATCCAACGGTGGCGATGGCTTCCCTGCTCCGGTGACCCTTAGAGGTATAATTTGGGTGGTAACATGGATGACATTGCGGCCACCATTAGTGTACACAACGGTCTTTGGCTGGCTCGAGTATCTTCCAATTACGCGCAGAGTGCTCTACCATAGCCTCCTTAAGTAGATGCCTGTCGCGTGGCTCTTAAGCTTGACAACAGTTCAAGCGGTAGACAGCGCTACCTGGTACACATTTCGCGGCATTTTTATTCAACTCTCACCAAAATATTTTAAATGTGGGATTTGAAATACAAAAAAGGTGAATAGAATCGATGAAATGTCGATTATATATATATCGCATATCACTTCTTAAAATTATTGGAGGCAGTTGAATAAAAAAGTCGCGATATCTGTACCAGGTGGCGCTGCCTACCGTTCGATCTGTTGCCAAGTTTAAGAGCCACGCGACAGGCATTTAGTTTAGGAGGCTATGGCTCTACCGAACGGACCACCGAGACCCGCTTTTCTCTTTTCGGAAAAATTATAACTACTCATTGCAACCAGAAATTTTACAGGGTTTAGTCGCAGAAAAATTGGAACAAAGTACTGATGCTAAATCTTAAAACAAAATAAAGGTGGCAGTTCGTAACCTTAACACAAGTATTTAAACAAAATGCAGAAATGACCCCTTATTTTAATGGTGAGTGAGTAGACTTCGAAATTTAGCACTTAAAAGACGGATGTAGCATATTTAGGTCTGTTTATTCCGATTTTCAAAGACGGATGACGTAGATTTACGGTTTACCATTCTGACAGAATCAGCAATCTGCTTGTGAAAATATCGTTTTGCCATAATTTATGGCGTATAATAAAACTATTTTATATGAGATAAAACAGTGTTACAATAGATTTTTTTTATTTATAGAAAGAACTATATTGGTACAAGGTACTCAAAAATTACATTTTATTAAAACATTTTTTGGCTAACATAAATATCTGACCTGTGGATTATAAGCCGGAAATTACGGTATTGCAATTTGAGAGAGTTGGCACCATTGTTCCCTATTTTAGCACTTTTCTAGCTACCGTAATATTTTAATGGAAACTTTATTTTATTTTAACAGTTTATTATATATTTTAGAAATATATAATAAATTTTTATTAAAATTTTCCTGTAGCCAAAAAGTGCTAAAATTGGCAGCATAGTTGAAATTCATAATGCAGCTAGTTATATTGATGAATTGAACGACATTGCTACAGAAATTCCTCGAGAAGAACTTTCGATTTTATAAAAAGGTTTCTTTCTTTATTAGGTTCAATACTTGAATATTTCTATTAAAAAACAATCAAATCAATTCAAACAATTTCTATTAAAATTGAAACAGTTCAATCATATTTTATTAATGAATTACTGAAGAGTCAAATATGATTGAGATATTTCTGATATCTAGAAACTCTTCTGACGTGCATAGTTTCTAGAAAAATAACGCATTCGCTAGAAACCCTGTGAAAAAAAAATCTTTCATTTATCGTGTCATTCTTTCCTTTATATATCGTGAAACTTTTAAGAAAATGCAGAAATACAAGAAATGGAGACTCGAATTAAAAGTAACATCATCGACGCTAGTTATGTCTCAAGCCTAAAATAAAAGAAATTTTCAATTAAGATAAAAGAACGAGGCAAATGGAAGTATTCAAATGAAAGAAAAAATATTCTATAAATTAGGCATGGAACAAAGCGTAAAGAAGTTTTTCGCAACTAAATAAATACATAAATAAAATAAAGTAAAATAAAAACTCAAATAAACAATAAACAAAAGAAGAACACATACAGACAAAAGTAGTTTTAATGAAATACTTTCTTTCTTCCTTTTTTTTTTTTTTTTCTGAACTTAAAAGTAGATTAATGTTCACGAGTTGTGTAAAAAAGAGTAAAATATTTTTTTCTTAAGCTTTTTAAACATTTTAAATATACATTTGTTGTTTCTATTAGGTTAAAAATAAATAAATAAATAAATAAATAAGATGCATTTTCAGAACTTTAACTTTTATTGGGTTTTTCGGAGTATCGAATAAATAAAAACAGCCTGTTTTCTAAATTAAAAAAAGTATATCAATTTATGTAGATTAGAATAAATGAAAAAATTCCAAAGAATTAGAATTATGCTTAATCTTAATTTCTTTTGATTTCTCATCATGTAATTTATTATCATTTTTTTAAGAATTTCATGAAAGTATTTGCAAAACTTTTTTGTATCTGTGTTTATAGTGGAATGTATATATATATATATATATATATATATATATATATATGCAAAATTTTTATTTAAGGAAACACAAAAAATACTAAACTCTTTTACATTACTTCCAATTATATTTAAGACAAAAAATGTTTATTGTTACTTACTAATAGTTTAAAGTGCATACGTTTAAATTACAGTTAAATCCTTCCTCCCAAAAAAGGTTTCTAATGTTGAAATATAAGATACTTGCGTGGAAACACGGAATCATTCTTTGAAGTGGGAATATTTAAGCACATCTTTTCATCAAGCGATAATAAGTAGCCACCAGTTTGTTTTGGCTTTCATGCAGCATTCGGGCTTACTTTTCCCTAAGCAGAGCCTGATTAAGGGGGAAGCACACATTATTTATACTTACACCGTTATTTTTTAACAAATACTTTCCTCCTATAATAAACAGAAAATTCTCATTAAAAATTATTTTAAAAGAATTCTGGTGTTTAATAACGGTGAGTAAATTGGATTGTTTTACACCGTTCATTTTTTATAAAAAATATTTCCTCGTCAAAGCGTGGAATTTCTATGACATGAAGTAAAAAATAATTGTAAAAATATTCCGGTGAGAGCGGAGATAATGTGTGCTTTCCCCTTAATCAGGCTCTGTCCCTAAGCACTTAAATAAGCGCTTTAAAAGAACATAAAATAACTATATTTGATGGAAAGAAACCGATTTACCTGGAAATCCTTAAATATACATCCGGGTTCGAATCCTTGTTCAAGCATGGTTGCACTCGCAATGGTTTGGAAACCATTTTAAGCTATAGGTCCCGGTCTAATGAGCTGTAATATGCAAAAAATGGCCATAGAGAAACACTCTAACACTCAACCTAAAAGATATAGTTCTTTTATATTTGTTATTATATTTAAATTGGTAAAAAATGTTTTTTAAACATTTATCTGAATTACCAATCCTTTGTATTTTGTACATATTTCATTTTAGCAAAAGTATTAAAGATCAAAGTAGAAAAAAAAATCTAATGCAAGAGCATTTTAATAACTTAATTGGTAACAGATGTAAAATTCTACTCAAAATAGAATTTAATTTAGTATAACAGTACTTATTTTAATCTATTATTCCATATAATGCCATGCAGTGACTGTGTTTCATTCCCTAGCATAGTTTAATATATTCAATACAAAAAAATTCTTTGGTATAGATTTAGCTCATGATTCCCCTATCGTCTTTTAAATTTTAATTGACCTTTTGGCAATAAATTAAAATGACTATCACAATTGTGTAAGCATAACTGCCAGGTTTTTAATTTATTCCAGAATATTGTTAAACCCGCCCTTTTTTTTCCACCGTGATCTTTTTAGAGTAATTTTCTTCATATTTAATCTTAATTATATAGTGAAGTAAATTTTTCTACAAAGATTACGGTGTAAAAAAGGGCGGGACTAACAACATTCCGGAATAAATAAAAAAACTTGGCAGCTATGTGTAAGAAAAGATCTTGGAGAAAGACGTCCGAGCTATTTCTGTGCAAAATTTCAAATTTCGACAAGGGGTTCTATGCTGAAGCTTTTCCATATCTTTAGCACGATTTTTCTCAATTTTAATTTAATTATTTTAAAACAAGTTTGCACGTTCATTTATGTTTTTTTTTTTTTTCTATATTAAAAGATATATATTTATATTATTTACTAATTTATTTATTTTTGTTCTTTATATATATATATATATATATATATACATTTTTTTATGTTAAAATATAAAATGTTTATAATTTATGTTCATATTTTTATGTTTCATACCATACCTTCTGATATAATTATCCGACTGAACTAAAAGAATACTGCGTTAGCATGATTTTGTCCTGATTAATAAGTGTAAAAATATTTCATAAAATCTAATTTTCCGATCCGGACGGATACAATGTCAAACTTTCAGCTTTGTATTTTAAATAAAAACAAAAATGTTTGCACATTCATTCGAGATGATAGATAAAGATTGGTGACAACGAAAAATCTCTGCCCGAAAGAATTAGTACGACCTGTCATAATAAATAAAACAAATTGATAAGTTAATCCTTTCACGCGCAGTGTCCTCTGCAAGAGGGCGCAATTACTAATTTCCAACTGTAAAAAGTTATCCCGGAATTTTTTATAATGTATATATGTATAATTTAACGGGGGAATGTAATTTTTTTCTTTTCTTTTAACATTGTTCGCAAATTTCGGTTGTTTTCCACATTAACACTTTCGCGACAGCTGACGTAAATTCATGTAATTTGGAAATCTGTAACTCCACCAGTGGATGTTTCTTTAGGTTACATAAGTTTCATTATTGCTTTACAATACACACAATATTCACATTTATATACATTATAGATACAAATACTTTGATTAGAAAGAGTATAACTATAATGTATATCCATTTATATTATAAATATGAATACGGAAAACATTGATTTAAAATAATGCAATGTACAGTCGGGGGAAAAAAAAACGCAACACTCAACGTAACTTCGTTGCTAATCGATGTAGAAAAATGTAATAGGTATCATTTGACGGGGAATTGTAAGTAGTTTCAGAAAATGAATTGAAATTTTGAATTGGGGGTCGTCTACATATTAAAACGCGCACCAACTTTGATTTTTTCAATGGTAATGCCCCATTTTTATTTTATATTTGAATTCCTGGGATCGCGACAACGCGAAAAAGTATATTGGTTGTATATTTTACTTATTTTTTCACAGAGTTATAAGCGTTCAAAGTTTGAAGGTGCTAATGTTAAATTCATATTTCAAACTTTTATTAATATCTTCACAAAAAATAACTTGATCGGTATAATTTTTTTTTTTACGAGATACAGTGAAGAAACCCAAACATAATCCATCATTACTTTTGATTCTGAAACATATTTTTAATTATGAAAAATATTAATAAATTCATATTCATAAAAATTATGAATTATGACCTATATAAATTTTTACATAAAATGAATCCTAATGCTGAAAAATATGGGTGTGCAAATTTGCAGCTCATTCCAGTTATTAGTTTTCGAGATATAAATAAATCTTTCTTTTGGAGGGGTTTAGGGGGCCATCTCTTATAAAGCTTTGCATGAGATAACGAATCAAATCTTAAAAAATAACAAAGAAAATTAAACAAAATATTTTTATTTTTTATTTACGGGTTTATTTACAAATTGTATACCAACAACGTCAAACGCATAGAAATGAAAAAAAAAATGATGATTTTTTGACATAGCATCAAGAATTCATGTTTTCTAAAGAAGACAAGCCCCGCCTTCATCGTTCTTCAAAACAAAACAATATAGAAATGAAAAGTAAATGTGACATTGAGTATTCCTGTTAAGCCCCTTATTTTATGTTGACAAAAATATGCACAAGTGGTATTTACTTCATCGATTAATTGGCGATAAATTCTGAACCTTTTAAACGAACACTAGAAGAAAAAAACTAATTAGGCGGGGTTTACTGTTTTAAACAGAAAAATAGGTTTAATGTGAAATTGTCAAATATAAAAAACGAATGGAATTGGAATGCAAGACAGACTTGTAAAATCGTTTCTTAAATACCGTCAAAGTTAAAAAAGGCTTAATCATTTGCTTCATATATTGCTTTATTTTATTTTATTTATTTACTTACTTATTTATTTTGTAGGGGGGGAGGGTTATTATTTTAAGGACACTTTAGCCTTTAAAATTTTATTAATATATTTTAACTTTATACATTTTTAAAAACATATTTTAACTTTTATAAATATATTTTAACACTTTTTGCGACCACAGGATTTTGTCTTTTTGACCCGCCTACGGGCGTTATAATCTCAAAATAAAATATTTCAGAACAAATTTTCTGTATTCACAATTATATTACAAAAGGATATACTTTATAATTACATTCTTTCTAATCAATATATTTCTATCCATAGTATATTTTATTGCAAAAATATGAACACTAGGTACACACTTAAAAAATATGTAACACACAAATTACGAAACAAACGCCCACTCACACAGTTACAAATTTTCAAACGGCGTGAATCTACGTTAGCAGTCGCGAAACGGTTATTTAAGAAATTATATTTTCATAGAAATTATAAAACCAATCGTACAGTTCCACAGAGTTTAACTGACCCAAAACTGGTAAGTGCGATTAAAATTGTTTAATATTTACTTCATGAACCCTTACAATAATTTATCCGAAAAGATTTAGTTTATGCGTTGTTGTATATATATCTATATTATTTCCTTTCGTATATTATGTTAAATACCTAAGAAAGAAAGTTTAAGCTTCAATGGTGATCAGTATAGCCATAATAGACACTTGAAAAATATTGCACTTTTTCAAAGGGTGCTGTATGAACTAATCGCAAGTGTGGTGTATTTAAATAGACCTAAAATTATCTAAAGAAGTACTGAAGTGTATAGAAATCTAAAAATTGAATTCAAATTAATTAAAAAAATGGGAAAGAAGCAACGTTTTATTAATTTTTATAATTATTTTTTTCTTGAAAGATTTCCGGTGTAAAATATTAAAATTTTGTCTATTCCTTATAGGATCTTAATTTTATTTTTCTACATTTATAGATAACCCCCTAACACATTTTTGTTTATAACTCTATAAATACTAAAGATAAAGTATATAAACAGTATACTTTTCCGCACTGCCAGACTCTCAGAAATTCAAAAATGAAGTCAAAATTTGGTGTTGCCATTGAAAAAAATCAAAGTTGGTGCTCATTTCAATATGTAGATGACCCCTAATTCAAAATTTGACAACATATTCAGAAAGTGCTTTTAATTTCCTGTTGAATTATGTCTATTAGATGTTCCTGCGTCAATTAATAACGAAATTACAGCGGGTGTTGCGTTTTTTTTTTTCCCCGACTGTACAAGAATAACGCCCACAGGCGGAGCAAACTGCCATAAAGACAAAAACATGCGGTCGCAAAAGTGTTACGTGAGCGCAATTACAGATACGTAGACCTGTCAATCATTCTAATTAATTCTGTAAATAGTGTTAGGATCCGCCTTTTATTCACACCATTATATTTGTAGAGCAATTTCCTTCCTATTTAACCGTAAAAGAATATATTGCAAAAAATTACTCATAAAATATAATGGAGTTTAAAAAAAAATTAAAAAAAAAACGGATTCTAACACTTTTACAGAATAAAAACAGGTATAATTATGCGAACATTTTAATCTATTGCTGCACATTGTTAGTACTCATCCTTTCTTTCACACCTCTTTATTTGTAGGGAAATTTTCTCCAAAATGTAATTACGATTAAATAAGAAGAAAAATACTCTTCAAGCATGTGATGGAAAAAAAAAAAGAGCACATCTATAATTTCTTTGCCCCTCAAAGAGTAAAATGGAAGCCAAATTAGGGAGCATGGCACCATATGTTCTGAAACATTGCAGATATATAAACTAGAGGTCTATATGGGCCGGGCTTTCGCCGAAATTTTCAATTTGCTCTCGGGCCGGGCCGGGCTCGGGCTTAAAAAATTTTTGTAGGCTCAGGCCGGGCCGGGCTCGGACTCAATATTTTTTGTGTGTACTCGGGCCGGGCCGCGCCTGGAGGAAATTTTAAGCCCGAGCCCGGCCCGGTCCGAACCTTTTTCTAAATTCCTCGTTAATCAACGAAAAAAGAAAATGATAAAATACTTTTTCAGTCATTTATTTTACATAATTTTACAATCTGGTATGTCACATAAAATTTCATTTTGTTAAAAGTTTTCTGTAACTACAATTTAATTGTCTATCAGCTTGACTGTTCGCGATCTGATTTTCCACAAATATTTTAAACAGGTCTCGAAATTAATATATTTTATTTAAAGTAATATTAGATGATTTTTAATTCAAAATAATATGCATGTTACTACCAGTTTGCATACATGTAAAAAACAAAAGAAATTAGATACGTTACTGTATATAAGGCTTTGTTTTCTATGGTCTGTGGTGTTTAGGTGGTATGAAGGCTATAAAAATCCTTCCGCTGAAACTTTTCCTCTAAGGCTCCTTTTTCTTTTCTCCGGGGCACTGGATGAAAGTAGCATCAATTTTAGCATGTGCAAGAGCATCTTTTCTATTGAATATGGTTGGATTAGCATTAAAGTTTTGTTTACCGGATCACATGAAAGATTTGTATACATTACGGTATATAACAGAAAGTGGCTGAAAGTGTATTTTTACTACTATTAACTATTTTGAATATCTTCCTACATTGTTTGAGGAATGCTAATATTTTCGATTTGACTTTCTGTCTGTCTTTTTGCCTTCTGTACGTCTGTAATAATGAAATACCGTTTATATATAAATATCTTGTAAACATTCAGCAGTTTTGTTAAAGAACATTCTATTGCTTAGCTACAAAAAACTCTGCAAAACACATACTAAAAATCTTTTTCATAAAAAGGCTTTTTTTTTTTTTTTTTTTTTTTTTTTTTTTTGTAATTTTACATATTTTTTAATCGGGCCGGTCCGGGCCGTACACTAGTAAAAAAGAAACGGGCCGGGTCGGATTTTTCGATTTCATACCGGGCCGGGCCTGAAAATTTCGGCCCGTGCAGACCTCTAATATAAACACTCTTAATTTATTCCGAAGTATTGTTAGTACCCGCCTATTTTTAACACCTGATTTTGGAAGAATTATTTTCTACTTTCGTAATTAAATATTATGTAGAATTACGCTATGCAAAAAATGGTGTGAAAAAAAAAAGAGGACAATTAACAAAATGTAAATTAAATTTTACTGTAAATTACTGTAAATTAAATTTTCTAGTGTGTAACTAATTTATGTGAGGTGCGCATTATACGCCGGAAAATACGGTAATCATTTGTATTCTCTCTGTTAATCAGTGCAGCAAAACCCGGATTATCGGAATTTCCGCTTTAACCGACCTGCCAAATGGAAAACCTTAGCTTAATTCGATGATGTAGTACAACTTCATTCAGAAAGTACATTGAATTATAAAGTATAGTCACCCCCCCCCCCCCAAAAAAAAAACGCCACCCCCACATAATTTCGCCTTAAATTATCGTAGAAACATGCGGCTGGTACCTATCGATCTGTAATAACGTCTAGTTTTTAATGGTGTAGTTCGATTTTTCTTAAGGGGTCATCTACATATTAAAACACGTATAAACTTCATTTTTTTTCCAATGACGACCCCTATTTTTGACCTCATGTTCAGATTGCTGAGATCAAGGCAGTTCGAAAAACCTACCTATTTATATACTTTAAATCAATTCTAAACAGAGTAACACGTGAAAATGTGTTAGGGGACCGTCTATACATATAGAGAAAATAAATCGTGATCTACCACCCAATATACATTAGTTATTAAATTTCACGCCGGAAAAAAGTTCAGAAATGTTAATTATAAAATAAAAAACTTTTCTGTGATAGTTTATGAACTAAAAGATTTTTATTGGTTTCTGTTTATTAAACATTGAATAGTTAAATACATCACTTCCTACGAAGAAAATTAAATAGCTTGAATCATATGAACCCTACAATGTTGAATTATAAAAATCTAGATACCAAGGTAAAAGAACAATAGTAATAATGATAATAATATTAATAACGGTTAAAAAAAAAAGTGTTTAATATCTAAGAAAAAGAATTACTTACTTCTTAAAAGCAAAAACTGTTTTATTTAAGAGACAAAAATTTAAGTTAAAATACATTTAAAAAACAAAAAATATACATAAAAACAATTAAAATCTACTAACTAACAATTATTATCTACTTCTTGTTGGGTATTTTTTTATTTTATACAGTAAGCCTCGCATGAAAGTGTTACTATAAAGTTTTACATGTAATTTTAGGCGTACAAACCAACAATAGATATTATACAAAAATATATATAACAAGATTTGAACTAAAACTGAATTTGAACTAACTATCTGAGAAAAGATATATAACATTTTCGCGACCACTGACGTAGTTTCACGTCATTTTGAAATCTGTAACTCCTTCAGTGGGCGTTTCTTTCACAGTTTGTGTGTTACGATATTTCTTAAGAATATTCCTTACCTAGAACGAATATTCCCCGTTCTGCAGTCGTCTACTGTACTTGGATTCTTAATTTTAAATGTGTAGAATCTATATCTTTAAAAGCAGTAAGACATATTACTTTGTTTTAAATTCTTTTTTCGTGATAAATGTGACGCCAGCTTTACGCCGTGGTTAGAATAATAGAAAATAAATAATATTGCGTTTTGTTTCAATAATAGATTTTAAAAACTTAAATAAAAAAAAATGCTTTATTATTCAGTATTAAAAAAACATTTAATAAAGATTTTATATTTTATTATGTTACGTCATGCGATAAAATTTAAATAGCATAAACGGTAGAGTAAGCGAATGCGAAAATGTCACAACAAGATTAAAACAGAAAATTTGTTTTAAATAATCTGATAAAAATTAATAAAAATCAATTATATTAATTTAAAATAAGGAAAAAAGAAAAGCATTGTTCACTGCGTATTGCTCTTTCAAATAATAGCCCTCGTCTTACCGCGTTTTTTTACCGCGTTTTTTTACTGTCATGATACTTAACTTAACTTAAGGTGCACGAATTCTAGAATATTCAAGTTAAAAACAAAAGACAAAAGGGACAAAATAGAATTTTAGCAGCGAGAAACTAGGAAACGTTATGTAATTTTTAAGAACAAAGACTTAACATTTGAGAATCGAGTATAAACCTCTTTGCAACGGAAGCCACGCGTTTACACAGTTTTTCTAAAACTTTACATTATAAAACAAAATTATTTTACATACTTCCAATTAAATCATTTAAATTTTGTCTTCAGCATTCGATGTAGTAAATGCCTTTGACATTTATGCCTACCAGCGTCACTTAGAGAGTCAAATACGAATACAGAAACTAGTTTTTTTAATATTGTTTCCGCAATATAGAGGCGGCGCTTCATTTCTTTTGGAATTTTTTCACAATCTCTCGCTTGCATTACGATAATTTTATAAAAATGATCGAATTTGTATCATAAACATCGAAATGTTGCTTGGAAAACAATTAGAATAACATTAAGGTAAATTAAAATAGTTTTTCGTCAAAATATATACATATATTTACTCACAGAGGATACAGATTATTATAAGTGACGGCCCCCTAACAACAGTAAAAAATGAAATATCACTGTAACTCAAAAAATAATGTTAAGAACGAGCTGTAAATTTGGAAACCCATGTTTTTGATGATGCCCGTTCTATTTATGCAAAAACTAACATAGGTCATAATTTATAATTTTTTCAAATATGAAATTATTAATAATTTTCATATTTCAAAAAAAAAAAAAAAAAAAAAAAAAAAAAAAAAAAAATCAAAAATATGCATGGAATATGTTTGGGTCACTTCATTCTATCATATAAAAAAAAAACAGAATTTGAATATCATAATGGTTTTGGAAGATATGACCTAATGTTTGTCACATTCATTTAACATTATCGCCCTCATAGTTTGACAGCTTATAACTCTGTGAAGAATTGTGCAAAATATATAAACTATACCATTTTACACGATGATTTTGTCCAAAGAATACAAATAAATTATAAAAAATGGGGGGTACCATTGAAAAAAATGAAGTTGATGCCAGTTTTAATATGTAGACGACCCCTAAAGCAAAATCTAACTATATCATTAAAAACTAGACGCTATTACAAATCGATTGGTACCAACCGCATGTTTCTACGATAATTTACGGCGAAATTAGGTGGGGGGGGGGGGGTTGGGGTGACTGTACATACAACGCTATTTACTATATATTATCAAATAAAGAAAATCACAATCTAATAAAAAGCTGAAAAATCTCACAACTCTTTATTATTATGTGTTTAATATAAATTATTTTCAATGATTGTAATCTTGCTTAAGAGAAGGTTTAATTTTTCTGTGATAAATAATATTTTCACAAGCGTATTTCAAGAATTAAAGTTCAGAAATATTCCTTTAAATTTTAACCATGAGTATTGCCATGTGCTGTATTTTTAGGTTAATTTTAGTGTATTTTATTGTATGTGTGTAAAAAGCTGATATTCTTTCTTCAATTCAATGCTTTTTATACCTTTTCTTTATAATTAATAAATGTCTTCGTTTACAAAGAATGAAAAGTTTGCATAATTAAATTTGTTTTGGTGAACAAAACTGTAAATATTTGCATCACTCTTAAAAAATTCTCAGTTTTAAGTATGGTCGCATAACCATTCAACGTTTATTAGAATTTGCAATTTGACTTACATTTTGTTCATATTCTGAGTTTTGATATTGTACTTTACGAATTATGCTGAAAGGAAAACTATTATTACAATTATTCCATTCCTATATTCTTAAATATTTTTTCGTTTATATTAATTATATATTTTTCGATGATTTATTTATTTATTTATTTATTTTATTTATTTATTTTTATTTTTATTCTATTTTTTAATTAATTAATTAATTAATTAATTAATTAATTTATTTTTATTTTTATTTTTATTTTTTTTTGTCAGTTCCAAATTCGAATCACTATTTTTAACTACATGTATTTGTGAGTCGCCTTTTTCAGCGTACTCTAAGGGTAATTTTATATATATATATATATATATATATATAACTGTTAATAAGTCTAAAAATATATATACGTAAATGTTATAAACAGTTTGCTTAAGACTCACTTTAGTATTTATACTATATCAACGAACTATACCCAAACTCTGCTCAATTAGTACCTCTAAATAAGCTCAAGTGCTACTTTGTTATAGTAATAAAATAGTTTAAAAAAAAAGCATTTTACATTTAAAATAATATGTTTAATATCCTTCAAAAACCTTTTGTTAAAATATTAAGTGTAAGTTATTCTCTCTGAAGCAAATAAAAATAATTCGCTACATTTTACTCTATGTTAGTTTTTCTCTTCAGAAAAAAACATTTTTATTTCTTTTCTGAACAAATTTGGTTCAACAAATGAGTCTCCGCAAAAGTTCCGCTGTATCAATATGGTGATATAGAAAAGGTACAAAATCTATTCGTGATATCTAGAAATAGATAAAAGTATGTGCTTCGTATCGCCAGAGTATGAGTGGAATTTCTATTGTAGCACTTTTACATTTCATTTTGAAAGAATATCCTCAATTTATGCTCAAAATAAACTGCAGTGTGAAATTTTCCCTAGGCACAAGAAAAAATAGGAAATAAGAGGTAGTTTTTTTTTTTCGCTTCATTTTGTATTTCTGTAGATAATAATACATCATTAAAATGGGCTGTTTTTTTCTCTAGGAAAGAAAAATAAATATTGCCAGTAAGATTATTCAAGTTTTGTAAACATTTTGGTGAATTTTAATTTTACATTTATTATTTTTTTTATATATTTTGGGGCGGAAAGATAAATATCTCACCGTCTCATAATTTCATTATGATTATTATACTATTATTATTTTTTTTAAGGATCATCATTATATGGATTTACGATACAGTTTCTTTATTGTAACTCCAGTTTTATTATTATTATTAGTTTTTTTTTTCTCTGTGACAGATCATCCATTAACGATAAATGAAATTGCACAAGCAAAGTGTTTTCAGGCGTCACAGCGTTACTATATTTTCACATGCATTGTTTTCTTTTGTCACCACTATATCAGAAGAGTCATTTTTAAAATAATATTATAGCATTAAAACTTTCAAAAAAAAAAATATTTTTGAAAATAGTGATAAAAATAAAATTAAACGCACGTAAAAATATAGTAACGCCGCGAACCCGTCTTTTATACCCAATTTTTTTAAATATATGTTTTGATACAGAATTTAATAGTATAATTGTATTGAAAAAATGAAAAATACAGATTTCAGTCAAATTTTAATTAAATATCACTAAAGAAATCGCGCAGTAAATAATACTTATTATACAAATACTATGAATGTTTGAGTGAATATTATTTTCATAAATACCCATGCATATTCAATCATTCAATTTAATTTATCAAGCAAAGTATATTATTTATATAAAGTAAATTGAAGTGATAACTAAAGATTTTCACTTTTAATCACATTTCTACGTAATAACTGATCTTTCTTGAGAGTATAATTCACTTCTGAAACTATTTAGACTGATTCAGTATTATATGATGCCATATAAAATTAACAAAAAGTTAAATATGGACAGGGCAAATTTTTTGAACCAGTAAATTCTGAATTGCAGTTTTCATTACAATTAATTGCTGATAATTACTAAATAATTCTCTGAAATATTATTGTTAAAAAATGTGTTTAAAAAAACTGGAAGACTGATACCTCTGCACGACGTTTATCATTGGCAATATTAATTACATTATTTTCTATTCATTCTATATTTTAAATATACCGTAATATACAGTATGTCAGCCGCATGTCATATAAATCCATTTTACATTAGTTACTGTTTCTTACAAGCATAATTATTTTCTACTAGGTATTAAACTGTTAAGTATTATTAAATAATTTTTTGGTATAAAATGAATGTATCTGGAAATTTCGATATTATAAAAATTTATCATTAATTAACTGGTAACAAATTATAACGACATATTCTTTTTAACGATTCACGTTTTATGTGCTAAAATTTTGATTTTATAATTTTGCAAACAAAAGAAAAAAATCATACAGACAAATAAAGTAATTTTCACTTAACTATCGTAAAATAATGCGGTTATATTCAGTTACTACCTAAACAGAAGGAGCAAAGCATATCCTCATTATTATTTGGGAATTGGATCATATATTATAGCATTTCATTCTTAGTATTTTTCTTCTATAGTGTTGTCAAATTTAGGGACATTTTTATTGATTTTTAACCAATAATTTTAAAGAGTGATATTTGATATAGTTAATAGGCAATTAATCTTCAAATTGATTAACCAACCGTTACAATTAAAATTTAGTGGTTGACATTGAATAAAAAGTCCCTAAATTTGGCAAAACTGTCTTTCTCTGCATTTTAATGCAGTTGTTAAGAAATTCCTTTCTATTACATTAGGATTTACATCAATCTTTAAATATCACCTTGAAAATGCACGAAATTACTGTAATTTCCGGTATATAATCCGCAGGTAAGATATGTCATTTCCGTATGTGAAATTTTACTCAACAGAAAAATGTAAATATTTATATATACGCATACATATTTTTAAGAAACAGTTCGTACAAATATAACTTTATTTGTCATTTAAATTTCTCGTGCAAAACTGACTTATCTGACCTGCAGCTTAAACGCCAGAAATTACGGTAATCAACAAAATTTTATTTTAATAATGCGTTAAATAGATAGTTCGCATTTGGATAGCTCCATGAAAATGCGACTCCCCCCCCCCCCTCCCCTAAATTATTATTAAACTTACTCTGGACAATGTATGTAATAATAAAATTAATATTCAAATAACAATAACAAATTATTTCAATTTAATTTATTTTGATTACAAAATTAATGATGTTGCATATATTTCACAAATAAAATATTTATAATTTTTCTCCTAAATACTTATTTCTATTCATCGTTATTTTTGTATCATAAAAATATACCAGATGCAGAATATTTAGAATTTTTATACTTCTTAAAGCCCAAAAGACACACAAAAGAAGATGCTTTCTTGTACTACTGGATTAAATTTGTTATTTCTTTCGCTTTCTTCTTTTTATTGGTGCGCATTTTACTTTTATGCGTCTATAAAAACAGATTGTCTTTCGTTTTTTATATACAACTATTATAAAATGGTTTAAACGGAGGAATATCTGTTTTTTTATAAAGATAATTTCAAAAGATTTATTTGCATAATAAAACACTCTTTTTGAATGTTCATGCCATTTAAAAAAAAAAAAAAAATCTAAATGGATGTATATATATAATACTTATTTCAAATATAATTTTTGAATGTATCATATTTTTATTTATTTATTTATTTATTATTTTTCATAGCATGTTTCAGTGGAGAAACTTTTTAACTGTATACATAGTTTTTTTTTTTTCCTTGAAGCTTTTTAAATGTTCTAATATATTCTTGCGATTATATTTTTAAAGATATAAATGCGTATGACATCTTATAAAAAGATTTTCTCGATATTTTTTTTTTTTTACAAATTTTTAATAACCGGTATGCTTCTGTATAAATAATATTTCTATTGGTAAAAATTTCCATGCACGGATGTAAATCATACCTGCTAACATCCTAATCAACACTTTCGCGACTTCTGGAGTAGATTCACGTCATTTGAAAATCTGTAACTCCGCCAAAGGGCTTTTCTTTCAACTTTTGTCTATTATTTATTTCTTAAGTGTACACCTCATATTCACAATTTTACAATGAAATATACTATGTATACAAATACTTTGATTAGAAAGAAAATAATTGTAATGTATATTCATTTGTAATATAAATGTGATTACAGAAAATTTTGTTCTCAAATATTGTAACTTAAGAAAATAACGCCCACAGGCGGACCTTATTGTCAAATATAAAAAATAATGCGGTCGCGAAAGTGTTAATATTCCGTAGTATTGTTAGTATCCGCCCACTTTTCCACACCCAATATAATTTTAGAGCAATTCTCTCCAAATATAATTACGATTAGCACTTTCGCGACCGCTGACGTAGATTCACGTTAGTTGAAAATCTGTAACTCCACCAGTAGGCGTTTCTCTCCCAATTTGTACGTTACTTATTTCTTAACCCGTTAGTAGTCGCTAGTTGGTCGATTTGCCGCCCATCTTTTAGTGTTGAAAGATTTTTTTATTCAATAGCCACCGAAAATTTTTAGAAGTGGCATTTGATATATATAAAACGCGAATAAAATCAAAGAAACGTCAGTCACATCACTTCTTAAAATTATTGGTGACAGTTAAATAAAAAGTGCGCAATTTTTAATAGGTGGCGCTGTCTATAGCGACTACTAACGGGTTAAGAATATACCCAATATTCATATTTGTACTTTCAGTATACTATGGATACAAATACTTTGATTTAATCAATGAAACAACAACGCCCATATATAGGGGAGCGTGGGACGGGTTGTAACAGTTTTTGGAAAAATAAGTATATTTTGAAATGTATTTATGTTTTCCTGTTTATAACTGCTGTTTTCTATAGCATACATATTCATCTATCATATTCATTAAAAAAACTTTCGTTAATTTTGCTAATTTTGGCACAAAAAATATTTTTGCAAAATTATTTGCCTGTTATAATTTGCCCCGGGTTTGGGGCAAATTATAACAAGCGTGGGGAAAATTGTAACGGATACAAAGGGAACCCTAACAATAAAAACGGCAATATTTCAAAATGTTTTTTGTCATCAATCATTTATTTATCTATTAAAAAAGGCAATCAATAACTAATATTAAATTATAACCTTTTTGGTATAGTAACGATGAATTATATCAAATGGATTATTGTAAAATAAAGATTAAATTAAAGATAAAATTAACATAGAAGTCAATCTTAGTCAGAATTGAAATTAATCCAAGCAAATAATATTTTGTTCCCTCTCATGCCTTTAATATGTGCTCACATTTGCAAATTAAACATTATACCCATTCTTCTGCCACAGAGTGGGTTTAGCGGAGCTCGAATTCTCCGCCTTTTTTTCAGGAGACTGTCATTAATGAAAAATTTCTGCTTTTTTTTCTACCACTATTTTTATGCAATATTCTCTAATTGGTGATTAAATCGTGATTATAACTAGGAATTAAATAATCACGGCACTGTAATATAAAAACACAGAAAATATTTCTGTGTAAACATAGTAGTGGTAAAGATGCCAAAAATATTTTATTTCAGAAAGTTTCCTGAAAATGGGCGGAGACTTCGAGATCTGACAAAGGCATCTCCACAAGGCACTCTTCTAGCATGTACCAACTTGCCCCAAAATTTTGTTTCAACTTGCCCCGTAGTATGATTTTGGATATTTTGTTTATTTATTAAAATATATGACGATTTATACCACAAAATAAACATGCAGAGCCTGATTAAGGGGTAAGCACACATTATTTATAATTACACCGTTATTTTTTAACAAATACTTTTCTCCTATAATAAACACAAAATTCCCATTAAAAATTATTTTGAAAGAATTCTGGTGTCTAATAACGGTGAGTAAATTGGATTGTTTCACACCGTTCATTTTTTATAAAAAATATTTCTTCGTCAAAGCGTGAAATTTCTATGACATGAAGTAAAAAATAATTGTAAAAATATTCCGGTGAGAGCGGAGATAATGGGTGCTTCCCCCTTAATCAGGCTCTGTAAACATGCATTTTTTAACTTAACACACAGACTAAATAAGTAGCTATAAACAATTCTTTAAAGTATAAATTAAGACGCCTTAATAAAAATTTACGAAATTTTTTTTTTTTCCACTGACTAGCTGAAATGAAGCACTTGTACAGAACCTCTCATTAACCATTTTTTAGGAGCATCGATTGTGCTTACATTATAAAGCGCGTCATAAGGATTATGTTTATAAAAATATTTAATCACAAATGTTACAAACTATTTCGTAAATTGCGTGTTACTTCTTACCCCTGTGACAACTAGCCCCACGCTCCCCTACATGCTTATTTAATTCTTTTAAAACGTTTCCGGAAACCGAGACAGACAGAGAAAATTGAACCCGTCTGTTAAGTGTAAAAAAAAAGTTTTATTTTTTATTAATTAATTTATTTTCTTTTTGGAAAATTGAGTTAACTGACCTCTAGATTACACGCTAGTAAATAAAGTAATTATTTGTTTTGTTGCGCTTGCACAGTGTACGCATTACACATACATACATATTTCTAATTTATTCCGAAGCATTGTTAGTATCCGTTTTTTTTTTCCCCACCACTTTATTTGTAGAATAATTTTCTTCAATAAGTAATTACGATTAAATAAGAACAGTACTATTCAAAAGAAGTGGTTAAAAAAAAAGAAAAAAAAAGGCGGATATTTATAATGCTCCGATATGAATTAGAAATGTTGGCATGTCTAATAACACTCTGGTTAAAAAGTTTTTATTATTATTTATTTTCCAAAGTCACAGTAACTTTCACTAAATAAGTTCTTTTAATTCTCTTGGAAAATCAAAAAATATTAAAAATTAAGTACATGTTAATAACTAAATAGCTTCTAGATACTTTAACCCTATATAGCTAAACTTTATGTTTAACATTGTTACTCTGTAACTAATTATTCGACTACGAATTAAAAACAAGTATATTTTTATGTTTCCTTTATTTATTTCAAACAAATTAGTGTAACTTAAAAAAAATATTATAATATTCCAATTAAAAATAGAAAAGTGGTAAAAATTATCGTTTGCACTCTTGGTAGATGTTAAAAATGTGCTCCACAAATAGCCTTGTTGCAGTAGTTGCATACATATTTTGTCATTCTACGTTTCTTAGATGGACCAGAAAGTACAAATTCTGCGTTTGTGTTTCGCCGTGCCTTCTGTGGGCTTTTCAATATTCAAAATATCTTGAATATTTATTTTAATGATCACTAAACGTTCAACTGTTAATCGACGATTACAGCAAATCTCGAAAAGTAACAAGTGTACATCCGTGCTTATCATCTTCGGATAACTCATTTTACTTGTTATGAAGGTACTGTGAGTGAGATGGTGAGAGTGCAATGGGAACATCTCTAATTCACAAAATTGGCAGGTGTCGGTTGTCTTATAGACGAATGTTTAGTTATCTAGGGTTAAGGAAAATTAAGGGTAAATTTTAATAACAATGTTTGTGTCTGTATTATAATAATAATAATATAAATGAATTAAATATTAAAATTATAAAAAATAAAACGCCATCAAAATTGATGTAAATGCAGTATTGATTTAAATAATAATAATAATAATAAAGAAATATTTAAAGGAAATTCAAGTTTCTCTCATACACTGAACTATTTTTATAAAAAATATCATTTTTAAATTAAAGAAGTTTCAGAAAATTTTGCATATTTTTAAAGAAAATTTTAACATATAATAAAAAATTTAATTTTGCTTCACTTATATTTAACAAATATAATTCCTTTTAAACGAATTGTGATAATAACTTTCCTTATTATTATGATATTTTTTCCTTGTCATTTATTTATTAATGAGAGACATAATTACAAGATTAGTTTATTTTTACTTATATAATTACATACATTATGTTAAATGTTAGTGTACACAATCTATATAATACAGACCTGCCAACCTAATCCGGAAAATTGTTAGTACCGCCCCTTTCTCTACACCACTTAATTTTTAGAGTAATTCTCTTCAAATATATTTACGATGAATTAAGAAAACAAATACTCTAAAAATATATTGGTGCACAAAAAGGGGCGATACAAACAATTTGCCGGATTAGGTTGGCAGCTCTGATAATAGCATGTAAGAAGTAAAATTCCCATATTGTATATGTAAATGTATGGTTCTCAGCACTCTATGTTTGGAATACCATTTTTTAATAGTAATCTTCGTTAATCGTTTGTAGTACATAACCTCGAAAGAATACAACAAAGATTGCTTTGTATAAAACGTGGTATTAAAAATTGCGATTATTGAGAATCCTACAAACATTTATAGGGTTAGCATTCTCCCTCTCCTTTTAGGGCACTTTTAGGGATGACAAGGGTCGTACTCTCCGCCTTTTTTTCAGGACACTCACAGAGATGAGAAATTTTTTCTTGATTGCTACCACTATTTGTATACAATAATCTCAATCCTATTTAATCGCTACACTTTACAATAAAAATAACCACAAATATTTGTGTATAAAATTAGTGGTGGCAAAAAAAGCCACGGTTTCTCATCTCTAAGAGTGTCCTGAAGAAAGGGCGGAGAGTACGACCCCTGGGATGAAAAATTTCCGACTCTTTTTCTACAACTACTTTTATAGAGAAATTTTTAATTTATTTTCATTGTAATGTGCCGTGATTAAACAGGATACAAATTTTTGTATAAAAATAGTGGTTGTAAAAAAGATGGAAATTTCTCCTCCCAGAAAGTGTCCTAAAAAAAAGGCGGAGAGTGCGACCCGTGTATTTATTTTCTGTGGATAATAAAAAACAAATAGTATTTTATTACAGCTACTAATATTACAATTTTTTATTCAATCGTTTTTTCAGAAATAGTCCAAAAATAATGTAATGGTTATCAAATTTAACAGCAAAGGTTATATGTTGAAAGAAAGAAGTCATATCAGTTTATCGAAAAACAATAAACAATGTTTAGTTTTTTTGTTCATTGAATTAAAAAATCCATATTAAACATTATACAATAGTTTTAGATAATGTTACCATGCATTACATCTTGTTATACAGGGAAAGTTTTTTTTTTTCAACTTTGATACCCTACTTTGTTATCCTATTCTTGATCATATCGAAAATATTCTCCAAGAGTTATTTCTTTACGTTTTTCAAAAGTATTTTCAAGTTTAGTGAAAAATTAAACCTAACTAAATATATCTAAGAGATATTTACGATATTAATCATTTTAGTAGGATTTATATATATATATATATATATATATATATATATATATATATATATATATATAGTAAAATTTATAAACTTTAAAAAAAAAAAAAAAAAAAAAAAAAAAAAAATGTTTATTTCAAATTTTTAGATTTTTTTTTTTTTTTTTTTTTAACCATTTTATTGTTCAAAAGTATTTATTTAGTTTTTTGTAGATAACTGCCCCAAAAATTTATAAATATTTTTTACATTAAAATCTTTTTTAAATGTTTGTGTTGGTAATTGCATCATTGCGATACTCCACTTTTCACAGGGTTGTTATATGATATTGTTGATAAAAATAATGTTTTTTTTTTTTTTTTTTTTTTTTATGTAATTTAATATATTTTTCAATTTTATCCTTATTTATATTCTAGATTATACATTTTAATGACACAGTTGCCTACTTGCCAACAGCCTAATTAATATTCGATAGTATTGTTAGCCCCACGTTTATTTTCCCACAAGTATTTTTTAGAGTATTTTTCGTCTTATTTAGTCGCAACTGCATTTAGAGAATGTCTCTACAAATTTACTGATGTGAAAAAAGGGACAGGACTAACAAAACTGCAGAATATTAATTAGGATGTTGGCAAGTATGCAGTTGCTAACATTTACTCTTTTTAGCTACTAGAAAAAGTTTATAGAAATTTTTATTTCATTAAATAAATGAAAACTATTCTAGAAAAAAAAAATATATATATATATATATAATCTATAAAGGTTTCCCGGTAGCCAAAATGTGTAAAGGTAATGCGATGTAACTTTTATTTTATTAACCTCTTCCCATGCCATTTACCTCGACGAAACTTGGACCCAAGTGTTATGGGTCTACGCGTGGTAAACAAGCCAGACTGATGCTTGAGAACAGTCACATAGGTGCCAATATTTTAATTTATTCTGGAATATTTTTAGCCCCGCCTTTTTTTTTCCATACCACTTATTTTTTACGGATAAAATTGTCCAATTTTATCGAAGTTATATATTGAAGAAAATTTTTATATGAATATAGTGGTGCGAAATAAAGGCGGGGCTAAAAATACTCCGGAATAAATTAAAATATTGGCACCTATGCAGTCACAATACGAGCCGAAACGTAGATGCCTGTGTTATACTCAGTTTTGCGCGACACTGCTGGCGTGAAAGTAAATTTTAATCTTTCTGCCTTTCGCAATATTATAAATATATTATTTTTTTGCAATAAATAACAATTTCAAAATTATATTTCATAAAAAAACATTCATAATTTCTTTTCACGAGCCTGGCTCGTGATGTTTATGTCTGGGTCTAAATTTTCATCACGAGTCAGACTCGTTAAAGCACGGGAAGGGGTTAATGCAATAGGTAAAAGTGTTAGTATATTTTAAAACAAACAACTGAAAAATATTTTTTTACATTGCAGTTCGATGATTTTACTGAAGCAAATAAAAGTTTTGGAAAAATCAAAATAAACTTTTATTTCAAAACGAGAAATTTTCTTTTATTTTCCTTGATTTATAGGATAAAATCTTCAAACATAAGTATTAAAACAAAAAAAAACAATTACTCCAATGATTAAAAAATAATTTAATAATTATAAATAAAAAAAGAGGAATAATTTAGGATAAAATAAAACCAACTGATAAATTAATATAAAATGTGTAACAGTTTGAATTTGTATATTTAAAAAACAAAAATGTTTGTTTACTTTATATTCCATTATTTTCTGATACAAACATTTTTTTTCTTTTTTTTTTTTTTAATCTGTAACATTTTCTAATGTAAGCGTATTTTTTATTATTTAAATTATTTGAAGTTATTATGCAATCATTTTGGGCAGTACTAATGGCAACTCAACTTCATCCACAGCTGCAAACCGCTACGATTTTTTGACAACGGTATCATTTTACAGAATTTTCTATTTGATAGGTTTTTATTATTAATAATAATACATTGTTTTATTATTATTATTATTACTATTATGCATCAATAAAAATTAATACATTGAAGACACGTACAAATAGTGTTTGTATTGTGTTATTTAAAGGAGGCTTTAAGCAATATAAGCAGTGTTGCCTGATCTGGCGAATTTTTTATTCAATAATCACCAATTATTTCTAATTGTAACGTTTGACTAATCACTTCGAAGAATGGTAGTCTATTATGTATATCAAATATCACTTTTCAAAATTATTGATGATTATTGAATAAAAATTCCGCCAGATCTGGCAGCACTGAATATAAGGATGAGTATCCAGACATTAAAATTAGATTTCTAGAAGCTTTTTATTGAAATTGGATTTTGTCATCGTGTCTTCGTATCATGCTAAAAAACAAGGCGCTTCCACTTTAAAGAAAATGTAAGCATTTCATTTCGTCTCTTGTTGACTCGGTTGGTGACATTTTTTAAATATTCAAAAGATTTTAAAAAGATTTCGAGACCTTTAACATTCATGGTTTAAGGTCGCCGTGTATCCGCCGTCTTAAATATTCAAGGTTCCATATTAACCTATGGGGAAGTTTTGTCCTTTAATAAATAATACAAAAATGCTTAAAAGTGAATAAAAGTGGTATGACACCAAACAAAAAAAAATTTGTGCATCTCGGTTGAGTTTCTAGTTTTAGATTTTCGTCATTGAAATAAAGTTATCGATGTTTAAAATAAAACATATGTGAATTCTTTCAGAATAATTTAATTTAAATGTAATAAAAAAATTTCTTCAAAAAAAAATAAAGCTGTAGAAAAGTGTGAAAAGTTGTCTTCTATAGGGGTAGCCAACCCACGGCCCCCGGGCCGCATAAGGACTGCCGTGTAGTACATTACGGCCTGCGAGTAAATTAACGATATTTATAGTTTGGAAACTTTGCTTAAATTAATAAATCCTTTCTGATTTTTTGAAGTAAAAATACCTTTAAATGATTGCTAAATAAAGAAACAACACACTTTTATAATATATATATATATAATCTATTATTCTCTCTTTTTTATTATGGCTATTAATATACAATTTTTGATGGTTCTATGTTAATTTATAAATGAAAATTTAATATCAATGAATTTCGTTCTAAATCATCGTCCTCTCTTCTCCCAAAAAATGTACATACATACATGATTCATGCATTCAGAAACATATATAAACACATACATACGTACATACAATGCGGCCCGCCTGCATAAAATAAATTTCCAGTGCGGCCCGCCTGAATAAAATAAATTTCCAATACGACCCGCCAAGTGTTTCGGGTTGGACAGGCCTGCTCTACAACACTGACAAATATTTTGCAAAACTATTGGTTTTTGTATTAGTTATTAAAGGACAAAATTTTCCCGTAGGTTAACATGGAGCAATGGACATTCAAGATGGCGGGTATACAGCAACCTTAACAAATATTTATGCAAAAACTAATCATTAAGAATATTGGTCTCGAATGCTTTTTAAAATATTTTGAATAGTTAAAAATTTTCATTTCTTGTAAAATAGCAATATCTATATTTTATCTAGAATTTTTTTGGTGCTGAAACTTTCATTTCTTTATAGCATATCTTTGCAAGAATAAATTTTTATTTTATGACTTTTAGAGCTTCACAATACAAAGCTTCTACTGTTAAAAAATGTATTTTTACTTAAAATTTTATTTACATTTGCAAACCTAAAACCAAAAAAACTGCATTTTTGCTGTCGAGCAAGTGGAACATACTGTCTGTGTTTGTCATATACATGATAACTTTACATTAATGCTTATTTGGTGCTATTCGCAGGAATTGAATAAAGAAGAAAAGAACCAATTAAATTCATACAATAATTGCATAAATTTTATTGATTTGCAATCACCATAACTGCCACTGGATAAACTTACACTCTCTCTCCTGAAGAAATGTTCAGTGGTCATACATCTTTTAAATTAAATGTAAAGATTGTTCACCACTGCAAAATGCCTCAAATCTTTGTAAATATATACGTACTAAAGTAAAAGTTTTTTTTTTTTTTTTTTTTTTTTTGAGAAAATTAAAGAAGGGAGGTTTCATTATTATTATTTAGTCAGATAATTTTAAAATCAGATTTTAATATGATTGTAAGTTATTTATATTATCTGGTTTTTAAGAGAGTTGGCAGATTCGCATTACAGGTAAAACAATGATTTCTGTGAATTCTAATTCTGGCCATAAACTCTGTTAATGTTTAAAAAAGGAGGACACAAATTTCTCAAAATAAGATTGTACACAGTAAGTTTTGTTTTGATTAGTAATTTTTACCTACCGTATTTTCCTGCGTATAATCCGCCGGTCAGTAAAATCAGTTTTATACCAGAAAGGTTTAAATACAGAAAAGGCTATATCTGTACGAGTGAAAACCTCGTTTAAAAATAGCTTTGTCCGTTAATTAAAATTTCTAGTATAAAACTAATTTTATATCTCTGCGGATTATACACAGGAAAATACGGTACATTATTGAAAAGAAAACTTTCTCGGCTTTTCTGAAAGACTATGAATTGACTATATTCCTTCCCAAAATAAGAGCTAATGCTTTACTGCTACTAAATTCAGCATGGAAGATTGACTACATGATTTGATATAGATCATTTAAAAGTGTATTATTTAAAAAACATACAAAAAATGAATAGAATAAAAAATTCATTTGATTAGTAATATCCATGATGAAACTTTTTTTTCCTTTAAATATAATATCCTCAAAATACATTTTTCATTCACATTCTGTTCTTCAAGTAACGGTTTGTTACTTTTCGGCGCGGCCGTTTTGGCGCGGCCGTTTTGGCGCGGCCGTTTTGGCGCGGCCGTTTCGGCGCCGGCCGTTTTGGCGCTGGCCGTTTTGGCGCCGGCTGTTTCGGCGCCAGATGTTTATATTCCGAACTTTTTGAGTGTAAGATTTTTTTTTTTTTTTCCGAAAACATAATAAATAGTCGGGAATATTCAAGAATTTTATAACTGTTTATTATTATATGGATTAAAATAAACCCGCGAGTTAATCATTATTGATTTTGTTTAAGTGAAGGCAGTTTAAGAATTGGTTAAGAATGCATACCTTTTCTTTATCCTGTTTCTTGCTAAAGTTAACTTTTATTTTATCTCAGCAAGCTTTATTATATAGGAAATTTTAATACGCAAACTGTAAATAAAAATAAACAGAAATCTTTAATAATTAAATTTTGTGTAACAACAACAACAACAAAAAAAAAAAAAAAAAAGAAGAAGAAGAAGAATAGCAATGATAACTTTAAGATAATGAAAACTTTATAGAAAGTTATTTTTTATTTTTATCTTTTTTTTTTTTTTTTTTTTAGTAACTGGTGGAGATTTAAAAGTACAGGATATTTTCATCTGGCACTTCTAAACGTAAATTGCTCATTTTTCTTTTTGTACAGTTGATTTTTACTGATTTAGTGATTATTGAACCTAAGTCTACATTTTAACTGTGGGGAGTTACTAAGTTACAATAAATAAAGTAAATAGTAAGCTGAGGGGGGGGGGGATGTTAATTAAAAATTAATAAGTTGTATGGAACTATTCTACTATGTGTAATAAGTTTCAGAAATTTAGAGCAATGCGAGCTTTAAGTAAGTTATTAAAAAAAATAATAATAATAAAGCAGGTGTGTATTTACCGTGTAATGGTTTTTGCCGGTTTTTACTATAGTGGCCAAAACATGTTTTTCCCATGGTTTTTACCACCTTCAGAAAAAATAAAATTCCTATTTATTTATTTATTTATTTATTTTTGTTTTTTAATTTACCCCAAAAACCTTCGGGACATATTTTAAAATTTTTATTTCTCATTTTCCCAATATTATTTACTATGAAATTTCCATTCTTTCATCCATTTCTAACAACAATATTTTGAAAATAAAAATAAATAAATAAATAAAGCAATGTTGACGACATGAAATTTGTTTTAAATTACATGATCAGTTTAACCCTTTATCAGTTACAAACATTTTTTTCTGTCACTCAATAGTTGAAATAAAAGACTAATGTGACAATCTTTAAAAAAAAAAAAAAAAAAAAAAATTGGAAAATAAGATTACTGAATAACCATAGAGTTAAAATATATACGTATATATATATTTAATTTATTATTATATTACTTAGTTTATATTATTTTATTATTATTATTTTATTAAATTTAATTATTTTTTAATTCCTACCTTCACCTACTATTGTTTTTATCAGTTATTAAACAAGATAAAATACTACACAGCTAAAGGATTAATGAACTAATGTTTTTAAAATACTTGCAATAGATATTGTTTCATACTAAGAAATGAAACCCAAAAATATGGCTTCAATAAAAAATATTTAGTTTGGTAATAACATAAATTAAGAAAACCTCGACAGCTTTTTCAAAAGAAAATATAGGTGCTTTCTTCTTCAGGAATCATATTTAAGCAACATCACTAAAAACAAGGTCAACTTTTCTTTCGTTGATAAAATTAGATAAATATTTTTCTCATCAAGAAATAAATTAACTGTTAAATTGAGATTTTTTTTTCAACAAACATACAACTTCTATAACTGACTGATATGTTATTAAATAAATTAACTAATTAATACTTCTTGTTACTAATATAAATTTTTAATCGAGATTTTTTTCTAAGGTTATCACTGGCTTCTTTAAATTACGAAAAGTTCTATTCATCATTAATATCATTAATAAAATATTAAAAATATTTCTTGATTTAAGCATTAAAAAAAATAATAATAATCTGGTGCGTCACTCACTCGACTTTCTCTTACCCTAAAATTTAATACTATAAATACAGGTTGGATATTAAGCGGTGAGAAAACGATGTTATGTAAACAATTGTTAAACAATTCAAAGGAGACTTTTATATGATAATTAGTTGTGTGTGATGGGGGTCTACCGCCCCCTCAACCCACCGTTTCATTAATGCACCTACATTTATATAGAATTTAATTCGGTTATTAAAAAATAATTCTATTTTTAAAAAATTATTTATTAAAATTATTATTTTAAAAAATTATCTTTTATGAAAATGAAGACGATTTCCATAATACACAAGTAGTATAACACCAAATATCAAAAAAAAAAGTCCACTTTATTCTCTCTCTCTCTCTCTCTCTATATATATATATATATATATATATATATATATATTTAAAAAATATATATAGTTTTTTTTTTTCGTTAAAAGTAAAAAAAAAAAATCGATAACTTCGTTTTAAATTATCGCAGATCGATGGTTCAACCATTCGTTTTAAAGGTATTGGCGAGCTCTTTTGAAAGATACCCATCATGAAAATTTACTCCCCTCGAGAGGGGACTTGCCCCCCAGGGGGGGGGGGGGAGGCGAGGTTCCTACATACACAAATGACTAATTTTAATAATTTTAAATTGTAAAAATCTAGTTTCTCACCTTATCATTGGCTCTTTTAAATCACGCAAAATTCTATTCATCATTAATATCTTTAGCAAATAATTTTAAATAATTTTTTGTTTACGCATAATATATATATATATATATATATATATATATATATATAAAGTCAGAAATTACATTGTTTATTTTATTACCCAAAGAACCGCACGGCAATAGGTTTAATAAGTTTTAACAACAAAAATCGAGTTCTTTTCTCAGATTACCACTGACTTCTTTAAATTACGAAAAATCCTATTCATCATTAATGACATTAATAAAAAAATAAAAATATTTTTTGGTTCAAGCATTAAAAAAAAAAAAAAAAAAAAAAAAAAAAAAATCAGAAATTACATTGTTTATTTTATTCCCCAAAGAACCTCCATCACCAAATTGGTTAGAATCTTTAGAATTGCTGCGTATGTGTTGCCATCTGATGACTAAGTTTAATAAAAAACAAGTTTCTAATCTTATCATTGGCTCCTTTAAATTAAGCAAAATTCTATTCATCATTAATATATTTAATAAATAATTTAAAATAGTTTTTTCTTCACGCATAATAAATAAATAAATAAGAAATCGTATCTATCATTAAATAAATTTTAACTGAAAAGGTTGAGACGAAAGCCGCGGCCATTTCGTGAAGGACAGGCTGCGAAAACGGCCTCTCCGAAATGGATCTCGCGCCAAAACGGCCGCGCCAAAACAGCCGCGCCGAAATGGGTTTCGCGCCGGAACGGCCGCGCCAAAACAGCGGCGCCAAAACGGCAGCGCCGAAACGTCCCATTCCGTTCAAGTAATGAGAAGTCACAGAAAAATGTCATGGAGCGGTCTTTTTATTGCGCATGCCATGAATTCTAGTTCGTGTAGACATGGCTAAGCCCGAGCCTGATTAAGAGTAGAACGTACTTCCATCACCATTTTTTAAAAAAGTATATTTTGCTTATTTAAGTTAGAAATTCCGTACTCTCTCTAATTAAGAAATTATTATTAATAATAGATAATGGTATTTAAAAAATCTAATTTACCCAGAGACAAACAGGCACCTCTATTTTATGGAAATAATAATCTCATAATTTAAACCATTGAATTCAGTCAAATATAAGTGAAAATTAATTACTAAAAATAAAGCAGGGTTCTTAGTAATTACTATACTGAATAATATATTTTATATAAAGAAATCATTGTATTATTCTTTCGAAAATATGTACTACAAGCGATTAATGAAGATTATTATAAAACACACACACACACACTCACACACATATATATATATATATATATATATATATATACACTGGTTCACATAATGATAAGGACACCTGTTTTTCTATATTAACTAAACACTGAACACTATTATTTAAACAAACATACTTTTTATTAATTTGAATTTCATTAATAGACGATATTTAAAAAGTTTTATCGTTTTTCTATCTTAAAAAACATTAAATACGGTCAAAAAAATTATTTTTTAGGTGTTCAGAATTTTAAGGACAGCTCGAATCTTAGTATGTTTTTTTTTTTTTTTTTTTTTTTTTTTTTTTTTCAGGCATTCTTTAAATTAATATTTTATGGGGTCTCTTTTTAGGGTGAAACAGTCAGACATTCTCTCTGGTATATATGTATATATATATATATATATATATATATATATATATATATATTAGATCTTTGCATAAATTCGTGCGGTTTTTTATTGCTTCATTTCATAAAAATACATCAAACCAAATGACAATTTTTAATCAAAATACTTTCCATTACTTTCTACAACCTTTGCCCATTTTTTGGGTAACAAATGTAAGTAGTGTAAAAAGGACAGTTCTGCGGCAGGGTGGAGGGACGGAGGGTCCATGAGGGTCAGGGTGGAGGCGCGCAACCACCCTGACACCTCCGACCCTCCACCCTGCCGCAGAACGTTTCCTTTTTACACTACTTAGTCATCATATTGGACGAGGGGGTGTTGCCACCGGAAGACTAGAAACTGTGTGTTGCCACCGGAAGACTAGAAACTTTAACTATCATCTTGGATGAGGTTTGGTGGTGCCATCTATCGGGGAGAAGGGGAATTTTGAGGAGTTAGATTTATTTTCATAAATTTTGAACTTAGTATTTTTTTTCACAATTTTGCGGACTTCAAAATTTTTTCGAAGTTTTGCGGGAAGTGAGATTACGTCACGATCTTTTGGGACTTAGCCTGAAAAGAGATACATACAAAATTTACAATTTGAGAAGTAAGTGAAAGAAAAATGTATAGAAAAAAGTTAGAAAGAGAATACAAAATTTAAGAAATGAGAGTTAGAAAGAATAAAGTTAGAAAAAAAAATGAGAAGAAAGAGAAAGAGAAAGAAAGAGTTCACCTTGAGCGCCTGGGAGACTGCCCTCCCGAGGCCCTGCGGTGCCCCTTTTCGCTCCGTAGAGCAAGGCGGGAGTTTGTTCCTTTAAAAAAAAAAAAAAAATTACAACCTGAAGAACTCTTCACATAGTTTTCTGAGGTTGTCTTCAAAGCATGGGTTCAGACAATTTTCATAGATGCGAAACAATCTGTACAATCTTCATGGGTGCAGAAACAGTTTTCATAGATGCGAAACAATCTGTACAATTTACATAGGTGCAGGAACAATTTAAAAATATATACAGGGTGCAGGAACAATCTTCATGGATGCAGAAACAATCTTCATGGACGCAGAAATAATTTAAAAATATATAAAGGGTGCAGGAACAATCTTCATAGGTGCAGAAACAATTTAAAAATATATACAAGGTGCAGGAACAATCTTCATAGGAGCAGAAACAATTGATATATACAGGATGCAGAAACAATTTAAAAATATATACAGGGTGCAGAAACAATCTTCATGGATGCAGAAACAATTTAAAGATATATACAGGGTGCAGGAACAATCTTCATAGGTGCAGAAACAATTTAAAAATATATACAAGGTGCAGGAACAATCTTCATAGGTGCAGAAACAATTGATATATACAGGATGCAGGAACAATCTTCATAGGTGCAGAAACAATTTAAAAATATATACAAGGTGCAGGAACAATCTTCATAGGTGCAGAAACAATTGATATATACAGGATGCAGGAACAATTTAAAAATATATACAGGGTGCAGAAACAATCTTCATGGATGCAGAAACAATTTAAAAATATATACAGGGTGCAGGAACAATCTTCATAGGTGCAGAAACAATTTAAAAATATATACAGGGTGCAGGAACAATCTTCATAGGTGCAGAAACAATTGATATATACAGGATGCAGAAACAATTTAAAAATATATACAGGGTGCAGGAACAATCTTCATAGGTGCAGAAACAATTTAAAAATATATACAAGGTGCAGGAACAATCTTCATAGGTGCAGAAACAATTGATATATACAGGATGCAGAAACAATTTAAAAATATATACAGGGTGCAGGAACAATCTTCATGGATGCAGAAAAAATTAATATATACAGGGTGCAGGAACAATCTTCATAGGTGCAGAAACAATTGATATATACAGGATGCAGGAACAATTAATATATACAAGGTGCAGGAACAATCTTCATGGATGCAGAAACAATTTAAAATATATACAGGGTGCAGGAACAAATGAAACAATATATACAAAAATTTTCTATTTTCACTGTGGATGCTGCGGTATTCTGTAATGGCCATAAGCCAGACTGGTGATTCCATCATCTAGCAGATACCTCTTGTCATCAAAAGGAGATAAACACTTTTTGTTTTGATTAACTGTGTAGAGGTGATGACGTTCTTGAAGGATTCTTGTTTGTTCTTCATACGTGGCTATCTCCTTTTGCAGGCACTCTTGATAGTCTTGAACACTTAATTTTTTTCTTACGATGCAGGTTGATATGCCTTTTGCTGTCTTCTTTTCACCACCAGCTGACTGTATGGCATACATTTTTGGCTTTAATCCAATGAATTTGTAGGCAGCTTGACTGTGGAGTTCGTCTTTAAACTTTCCAAGGACCTTTATATTAGTTGTAGAATATAGCGGGTGATTTTCAGGATACTCTGAGAAGTCAAAGTGGTGCTGATCTTCCTTCATATCTTGGTACACGTCCGCTGTCTGGATACAGTACGTCAAGGAGTCTGTATCCGTGAACAACAAAGTTGCACGACTTTCATACTTTTTCATAACGAAATTGTAATGAAAGTCGTACATGAGCAACTTTGCTAATTCAAGGATACAGAAACCCACGTATATTGGCCTATTCATCAGGATGGTAGGTTTCGATCTCTCCACAGCTACGAGGTTATTGTTGAATTCTTTAAAGGTTGTGAAATTCGGTGATGCAACTAATTTTTGAGCTCTGACTTCATTGTTACACAGTTCTATGTTTCGACGTTTTCTTAAATTTTCAATGGTCTTTCCATACACACTATTGTTCAGCAATTTGAAGAAGTCTTTCTCAAAACTGTTGTTTGCAGATTTTCTTTTATCTGTGTTGAAGTCTACATACTTTTTAAGCCAGGGTGCTTGTCGAAATTTCAAAACCTTGTTTACTTTTAATAGCTTCTTTCCAAGTTTTAGGTATAACTGTAGATTTCTGTAATGTACAACATACTCCGATTTATTATGAAGGTTTGGAATGAATTTAGGTGTTCCCGCATATTTTTGTTTCTGCAACAAGGACTTGGCATAGGTGGAGAGCATCTCTTCGGTCACTGTCATTCTTTCAGGTGCAAGTGGGTAGTTATTGTGGAGATCATGCAGATGAGACGGGTACTCCAGATGCACTTCAAAAATGAAGCCTTCTGCTGCATCTTCGGGTATGTTCATGATGAAATCTTCAGTAATGTTAGAGGGGTCCATCCACTGAAACTTGCCATAAGGCATGTACTGGGACATAGCCCAACCGTAAAGGTTGTTCGCATCCCAGTACATGATATAACTAGAGGGTTTGCTTGAGTCGTAGTGAGGAGTGTGCGGGTTGTTCGCAACAGCGAAACGCTGTGAAATCTGCGACACACCCCCGCGCACCCCTTTTTCAATAAACAGCAGCATGTTGATATCCGTGAGCAGCTCTAACTTGACGTCGGTCATCTTCAGACAGGCTTGCCTGGACAGTCCAGGAGAGGTATATAGATGGGCAGCATCGATGTTATAGTAGTGTAAGCAAAGACTTCTAAAATTTTGGAACACATCGGCAAGAAGCAAAACATCTGTCTTCACATACAGGTCGTGATACTCGCCGAGGTTTCTTATCTGGAAGACTTCCCATATGTGTGCATGCTGATAATCAGCCTCTTCAACGGCTTCGTTCGTAAGAGAGTTGAAAAACGCTGAAGGAGGCGGCAACGCTGTTTCTTCAAATTTGTCAAACCCGGTAATGTAGTCATAGGGGTATACTCCTTTTCTGGTGAGGAGACTTAGATCGGTACTTGAATTAAACTGGTCTTTTAGAATTTTAAACTGACTAATATCCAAATTCTTCACCAACTTTTCTAAGGAGGCAGGCAAAAATTGGAAGGAGTCAAGAAAGACGAGTTGTACAGGACTGTCAGGTTTCTTCAAAGTGAATGATATATATTTTTCTAGTGTTGTTGCGATGACTTGAATCTGATGGTCTTGAAAATGTCCTAATTCTGTCATGATATGGTGGGCATCATAATTCTTTAAGTTCTTTCTGTGGAAAACCACGGGAATCTTCTTTGGCTGCTTAAAATTAAGATTGCAGCTAGCATGGGCGGCACCTCTAAAAACTCCAGTTTCGTGGTTGTGATCACGAACTTTAATGCATCCGGGTAACAGGGGTTGACGACATATGCTGCACGTTGTAGCATTTTGAAACGCCTCCTCTTCTTGGGCAGAGAGCTTCATAGGCTTAATTTCTTGCAGTTTGTCTTCTAGGATATCTTTTTCCATGATGATATTTTCCAGAAAATGCTTGACTGCATTGTCTCCTCGATAGCTAAAGATGGGCTTCACGGCTTTGCCATCAGACCCTACGATTACATAAGCGTAACCGCAGGCTGTATGGCGGGCTGTATGTTGCAGGTAGGAGTTTGATGAGGAAGGAGCAGCTGATGAAATAGGTTCCAACAAACTTTCAAAGTCTGCATAAATGATATAACTGATAGGGTGTTGAAGGTGGGTTCCCGTGAACTCTAGTAAATTTTTCTCCTTGCTGGGCATCTCAATGGCTTGAGCAGTGTGTTTTTTGCAGTTTTTTTCATGGTCTTTTAACAAAAGTTCTGATGAAAAACCATGCAGGCACCTGTAACAATAATACTGTTTGCCGTCATGTTTTGTACGGTCTCCCATCAATCTGGAAAAGTTCCGGATTAAACAGTAATGGTGGGCACCTTCCTCGTTCGCAATAAGCAATAAATTGATAGCATCAACATCTTCCACTTCAGAAATTCTTAAAATTGTCACTTTAGAGTTTTCGTAGCCGAAGACGTTGATTCTAAGATTGTTCAGTTTTTCTATGAGACCTATTTTCGCGATGAGAGCAGGGTACTGAACATCACCCATCTTGATTTCATCTTCATGAGCTAAGTAGTGGGAGACTCGTTCGGGTTTTCTTGCACGATCCAAATTCAGTTTGTGTGCTAGCAGGCACCATAGGAAGCACTTGTTATCGCTGTTCCGTATATTTAAGATGGCTTTCTTGGCAAGCAGTTTAGCTGGTAATTCTTGGTAGCTGCTTGCTCTCAAGGGGTTATATTTAGCAGACTTCAATTCTAGGTAGTAAATATTTCTAAGCACCCAGCCGGAACCTCTCTCTAAGAACTCTTCATAGTTTTGAATTATCTTCATGAATCCTACACTTATTTGATCATCAATCAAGTCAGGAGTGTGTTGCTGGTAGCAGGGTGTTCTGAAGTAGGCATCCATAATTTCCAGTTCTCCTTCTGCTGTCTCTCTTTCAAAACAGACTTTTATTACCAGATACCATTTGATGGAATCTTTCTCGTACAATTCCTGTAGGATATTTTCATTTATCTCGGCACGAATAGACTCTAAAAAGATTTTCACATCGTACCGAGTGGCTTCAGCAGGTTCTATGAGCACCGTCTTGAATGTATTCAAAGCTTGTGTACACGGACGTCTTCGAGAGAGTGGTGGAGGGTTCGTTTTCTGTTTCTTCCGGCTTTCACTTATAGCATTCGAATGTTGAAGTCGCATATGGTGCATCAATGAAGACTTAGAGGAGAAGGTGGACTGACACTCTTTGCATGGGTAGTTATGACTCTTCAGGTGAGCGTTGTATTTATCCAAGCGACTAAACTTTTGCTGACATGTAGCACATTGATAGGTGGAATTGTCAACATCATGCAACTTCTTATGTCGGTTTAAGGCATCCTTTCTGGAGAACTCCTTCAGACACACAGAACAGGAGAAGTCCTATAAAAGAATAAAAAACGATTTTTAATTAAAGTGTTACAATTTTTCGAAATATCACAAAACAAAAACTTTAAGAAATAATACATACCTTAGAAGGACCTGGCTGAGGGTCTACAGATTCTTGTAATTCACTCGTGGACAGATGAGATTTTTTATGTCTATTTAGGTTGTCCTTTCTGGAGAATTCTTTATGGCAAATGAGACACACGAACATTTTTTCTGTGTTATGAGTTGTCATATGTCGATTCAGTTTTGAGTTATTCACAAAAGATTTCCCACAGGTGGGGCAAACAGGTTGAACCTATAATTAGAAAGACAATTTTTTTAACTTTTGTAAAAGGGACAATTTTTCAAACTTTTGTAAAAGGAAACATTCTTATCAAATTTTTAATGCAAAACAATACATACCTTAGAAGATTCAGATTGGGCTTCAGATTGGGCTTCAGGTTGGGGATCAGGTTGGGCTTCAGGCTGGGCAGCGTCGTCCCATTGGGGGTTTCGCCACTCCTCATCATTCATTTCCCCAACAGTACAAAGCATATGAAGTTCATCATCGGGTATACCAACTGAAAATAAACGAATCATTTTATAAACATAGGATGCAACTTTAAAAATTTTTAGAAAAATAAATTATTCTAGTTAAAGATTTAATATACAAAAGGATATACAAATCTAACTTTTATACATACACGCTAGCATTTTAATAAGCCAATTCACTATTTAATCTAAACATAGGATTAGGTATGCAACTTTAAAAAATTTTAGAAAAATAAATTCTCCTAGTTAAAGATTTAATTAATCTAACTTTTATACAACATAAATAAATTTAATGAGTATAATCTATTCGATGACTCATTTTAAACATGATTCTACTTCATTGAAAGAGGCGTTTTATACACACTAGCATTTTAATAAGCCAATACACTATTTTATCTAAACATAGAATTAGGTATGCAACTTTAAAAAATTTTAGAAAAATAAATTCTTCTAGTTAAAGATTTAATAAATCTAACTTTTATACATACACGCTACCATTTTAATAAACCACTACACTATTTTAACTAAACATAGGATTAGGTATGCAACTTTAAAAAAAATAAATTTAGGAAAATAAATTCTCCTAGTTAAAGATTTAATAAACAAAAGGTTATGCAAATCTAACTTTTATACAACATAAATAAATTGAATAAGTATAATCTAAGTTAGTTTGATAGCTAAGTATAGTTTGATAGCTAAGTATAGTTTGATAGCTTATCAAACGATGAGTCATCCTAAACATATCTGAACATGAATCTACTTGAACACTAACATTTTATTGTATAAGCTATGCGATGACTCATCCAACGATGAGTCATCCTAAACATGACTGAACATGAATCTACTTGAACACTAACATTTTATTGTATAAGCGATAATTACTATATAAATCACAAAGTATATGATGTTGGAAATTAAATAAACAACACTAGTTGATGAAAATTATAAGTAAACTGATTTTCTAGTTAATAATTAAATTTTTATTTATAATGAATGCAAATTAAGTTTCTCATAAGTAAACAATAATAAAAATAACTTTTTGATTTGAATAATGTAAAAAGCACCTCTAAACGAAGTATGAGTCATAAATTTTGTAAGGAAATAAATTATTAGAATAATAAATTTTTAGTTTAAACTTATGACAATAAGTTTTAATTAAATCTTCTAATTAAAAAGTTTTTCAATTTTAGAAAAAATAATTTCTATGCATAAATTTTTAGTTTAATATCACACAATATTTTAGTACTACAATAAAAATTAAGTTTCATTCTTGTTTGTATCTTATGACATAGAAATTATAAAAATAATTTCTATGTCATAAGATTGTAAAAAAAATAAATAAACTTATTAAAATTTCTACACAAAGTTTTTCACTTATAAAATAAATAATTTCTAAGAATAAACAAGTTTTACACATACTTAAATTTCACTTTATGTAGTTTATTGAATGAAATAAAATAGATTTCCCATTTATCAAATTAAAGATTCGAAATTAAATTTATTTTAACACATTATAAATAAAATACATTTTAAAGTCATTCTATTATAGCATAGTGTAAATCAAATTTATTTTTTAACACATTATAAATAAAATAGATTTTCACTTATAGAATAAATAATTTCTAAGCATAAACAGATTTTACACATACTTAAATTTCACTTTATGTAGTTTATTGAATGAAATAAAATAGATTTCCCATTTATCAAAATAAAGATTTGAAATTAAATTTATTTTTTAACACTTTCTAAATAAAATAGATTTCCCATTTATCAAATTAAAGATTCAAAATTAAATTTATATTCAACATATTATAAATAGATTTTAAAATCATTCTATTTTAACATATTATAAATAAAATAAATTTTAAAGTCATTCTATTTTACCATAGTGTAAATAAAATTTATTTTTAACATATTATAAATAAAACAGATTTCCCATTTATCAAAATAAAGATTCGAAATTAAATTTATTTTTAACACACATTATAAATAAAAATAGATTTAACATATTGTAAATCAAATTTATTTTTTAACATATCGTAAAAAGTAATAATAAATTAAGTTAAAGAATTCTTATTACAATTTAATAACTCATATTTCACTAAAAAATGATTGAACACAGTTAGAAAAATTAAGTCAAATCAATGATTACTAGATAAATATACTTACTGCATTTTCAACATCCATAGCTTGATTGTCGTTGGTGAATCCTTCCATTATACAGGTACGGAAAAACTGAAATACAATACGCCGAAAAACACAGCAAATTTCCGGGAAGAAAACTTCGCGAGCGTCGGTAAAGGAGAGAGTAAAACACGCGTGTTGCCTAGGCAGTAGATAATCTACGAATGAACCGAGAAATGACTTGCAGCGGCTAATCTAGATAAGGGGGTTTCCCCATGAGTCACCCCTGTAGATCTTACGAGAAACTTCTCGAATTCTGATTCATCATCGTAGAGGTTGATTCATTTGCATATTTCCCTCGGGGTTTTTCTAAGGTGAGTCATCGTACAGGTACGATATCTTACGGGAAACATACTCGTTGATTCAATCAGAGACTATCCACATTTGCATATTTCTAATGAAGGGATAATGTCTACACTTTTAATTAAAGGGAAAAAATTATTATTATTTCAATTTGATTATTAAAAAATATTTTTTCAAGTGGATTGTTTCATGAAAAAATGGTTTTATTATATGTTTTACGAAATAAAATATATCTTTTCGAAACAATATTTTTCCCGAATATAAGTTATTAAATGCATAGGAAATGGTTTTATTATATGATTTAATATATATATCTTTAAAATAAATTATTGAATCCCTAGAAAGTGAATCTCTTAAAAATAAATTGTTTTAAGAAATAAAATAGTCATTTCAAACTTATAAATTCATCGAAGATTGAATCTTTTATGAAATAAAATATTTCTAATTAAATCTTTTAAGAAATAAAATCAATAAAATATTTCAAAATAAGACAGACACAGATATTCAGTTTCAATCTATTTATTGAAAATCCATAAAAATATATACACACATTACTTTTTGGATACAATTGGTTAAAGAAGTCGTTTTCATAAACACACATTACTTTTTGGATAAAGTATCTTCAATATATTTTTCATACAAGGTCATATTCAATTGTTTAAAGAAACCGTCGTTGTAATGACAGGAACAATTAATTTTTTTAACAATATCATGCATATTTAATTTTAAAAGTATTTCTTCACGATATAATTGATATTTTTCAAACATAGATTTCATTAAACACTCGTGTGAATTTTGGTCGTCTGAATTAAAAACACACCCGTCACATTGAAATAAATTTTCAATTCCTAACTGAATTTCATTCACGATAAAATCGAGTAAGATTTCCTTAGCACTTTGCTCATTTTCATGAGAAATACATACAAGGGGTTTATTTAGAATTAACATAGGAAGTTGAATGGTGAATATTGCATCAATAATAAAATGAGTTATTCTCATTTTGAGTTCTCTAAGCCTAAAAATTTGATCCTTGGTTAAGTTAATGACATTTGGTTTTAAATAAAAGCCAGAAGGATTTAAAGAAAACATTTGCTGTAAAGTACAATAATCCTCATCTATGTAGGTCATTATTAATTGATTGTTAGAAATAAAACTATCATTTACTGATTCAAAATTAAAATTTTCAATCTTACCTTGAAAATAATACCATGTCTGAGCTGTCATTACAACGCCTTCTTTAGTAGGTATCCATTGACCTTTATGTAATTCTTTAAAATTTCGAATGTGGATTCTCACATTAAAATTCTTTTCTATTACAATTTGTAAAAAACTGTTAAAGTTTAAATTAAATTCACCCCGTATAGGGTCCCAAGATTGTTCACGTACCCATTGGTTTAACCAGTCATTCACATTCAATTCTTCACACATGTCTTGAGAACAGTTTTTAACAGAAGTATCACAATTAGAGTTTTTCGAAGTATCACAATCAGAGTTTTTCAAAGTATCGCATTCACTGGATGAAGCATCACTTATATCAAGTCTTGGTTTCTTTAAAGGTGGCATGATAGGGTTGGGTATTAAATGACGAAAAGTCAGGCTGATTCTCATATCTTTGATGATAGGATTCGGTGCAATGCCATGGGTAAACAGTTCGTTCGTAGGCTTTAACATACTGTAGAGAGAACCATGTTCTAATGAAATCAAAGTCGAAGGTGTTTTAGGCTTCTTGAATTCAATTGTTCGTTCGGCACCAAAGCTGAGAACTACGATAGGGAAAGTTGCATCTAATCCACTTTCGTTGTCTTTATGTTGAGGTATGTAGCTGTATCCATTGCTGTAGAGGTTTAGCAGAACATAGTTGAAGGTAAAAGCCGTCCATTTTTCCACTCGGTCCCGCAGCTCCAATATCAGACGCGTTCAAGGGTTAGCAGGCACATGGGTTCCGCTGAAGGCATAACTCAAAGTTGAATCGCCGTATCCCAAAACTTGTCTTTTAGGCTTAAAACTTTTTCCATAAATTCTAAAGGTTGGCGTGTAGAAAGGTAAAGTTTTTAACTCGGCAAAATACCGATCTGCTTGTTCCTTTTCGATGAAGTTTGAAACGTACTGGACATTCAGTCCGTTTTCCGTAAAACTCACTGCAGACATGACAAGACAACCAACACACACGAAATCAAATGGTAGACTGAGCTGTGGTCGCTGATAAGCAATCTCTGATAAGATAAGACTCTCGTCACGAGACTAGAGGTAGCCAATCAGATAACTCGTGACGTCACTCACCACGTGACTGAGCATAGCCAATCACATCACTCGTGACGTCACCCTAATCACGTGAGCTAGCGTCGCTGATAAGAACTCTCCTTATCATTCATTTCTCTCAAGGCAGCCGTTGAAGTAGGACGTGTTTTCAGGTAAGTGTATTTTATTCTATAAATAATCACACGTATGGATAGATACAAATTCATTTTATTTAGTATGTTTCCCAGGTTATAGGGTTGAGTTTAACAACAGGTTTTTTTACAATAAGTTTCTTTTTTGGTTTGACAATGTTTTTCTTGAAGACAAATATCGATTCTTAATAATACTTTGGGGTACTCCCATATCTTTCAAGGCTTGCAAAAATTCACTTTGTCCTGTAATAGGTGGTTTTTTATTCACAGCAAAGATGAAATGAAAGAGTTCCGCTAAATTAGAATGTTCCGTTGTAAGTAATCTCTCCTTTCGGGTTCCACTTAAACTTGTTTGAATGAGACTTGAGAAAATTTAATAAGGCTTCGGCTTGTTTCTTCATGGGTTTAGGTACAGATGATAACACAAAGGTTTCATAGTCTTCTTGGGGTTCTTGTTTTATAGACTCTACTTGCTTAGGTTCCACTTTTTCAGGTTCTTCTTCGGGTTGTTTAGACATCCAGGGCAAATTATATTCTTGCAAATCCATTTTTCTTTTTAGTGCTGAATTTTTTCGTGATCCGGTAGAGAACTATTTAATATTTTAGCCATAGCTAAATCAAATTCCGTCATTTGCTTTTTAGAAGGCGTATGCTTAGAAAATTCTTCTTCCGGTACCAACGCATACTTAGCTGCGAATTTCATTGATGATGCCGGTTAAAACAGACAATGCAGCCGGGATTAAAATATTTAAAAATCCGCCGTGTTGAACAATCAATTTTTTCTTGTTGAATAAACTTCCTTTCTTGGTACCAATTTTTCGAAGAGTCGTCTTATATTTCCTTAAAGACCTTTTCTGATGAGAGGAGAGAGGCACGTTTCTTTTAATACGTTCAGGGTGCATTCGCAAATAGCCTTCACAGATCGAGTCGGTAATTTTTTTAACAAATGCTTGCGTAAGGTTGCAGGACAAGACTTTATAAGCTCCAAATCTCGAAGTTGTTTCTTCGTTAACGTCATGATCCCAACTGAATTAAAATCGGTAGGGCTTTCCTTTTAAACCTTTTTTGGGCTCGTACACAAATTGGGTTTCCCCCGGTAATATACGCGTTCTGAGTCGCATTCCTTTGGGGGTTTCGTTCCTTAAATCCACCAACAAATAAGAGAAGGGCTGTTTGGTAGCGTCCTCGAACACTTCTTGAAAAAACTGAGTTGATCTCGGGTATAATTGTCTACCCAAGTGCGTAATTTGACTCATATCCCGACGATTTTTAAAAAGTACTAAGTATTGACTGTTTAAGGAAATACCTCTCATTTCTTTACCTTTATGAAAAAGGTTTTGAGTAATAAAAATAATATTTACATTTAAATGGTGACTTCCTTTGGTAAAGAGGTGGGTTAATCGTTCATCACCCCCACATTCCACCATCAAATCATCTAAAATCATTAAAGAATGGGTACCTAAATATTCCCGATAATTAGAAGAAAACCCTTCCACGAATGTCACGTCGGGAATTTCCTCGTAAAGCTTTTGAGAGATGCCGTAAAACCAAACGACTTTATCGGGAGGAGGGTTAAACATACGCCATCGTTCTGCCAGTAAATCCCGCAGAAACCAACTCTTACCGACCCTCGTGGGGCCTGCTAAGAGCATTGTAAAAGGGTGTTGAAAGCGTGGAAACTCCATTCTAAATAAACACAGACACATAGGTATACATTATAAATAGTTTTTTTATTGATAAAAGGGAGCACGTGTACGAAATCGTTTGGATACAAAATTATAGACTCGATGGTCGTTACATATATTTTCAGTTACAAACTGCTTTAAAAAATCTTTCAAAGTTTTGCCTCGACATCGGCAATAAATATAATACACACAAAATTGACCGCAAACAGCTGTCACATGACTTTGCAGCGGAAGTGGATTAAACACCACTCGTGAAAATTGAGATACATAGTTCGATATAGGTCCTTTAAAAAAGTTCGGCTTGTTTCCATAGGAATCAAAGAATTCCGCTTCCGTAGGGGAGGGAAGGTAGAAAGCCACCCAGTGGCTTCCGGCTTCTGTAGACTTGTCCACGTTGCATACAAAACATGCAGGAAAACGCTCGATCTTCTTAGGTAATTGATCACTGGGGAAAACACCGGAAAAGTTTTTCTTGGTCACTGGATCGTGGGATAAAATAGTGTCGATTTCTATAGAATTCATTTTCAGTTGGGGAAGTCACACAACACATGTCGTGTTTTACTAATTTCTATAATGTTTTCAAATTCCGCATACACCAATACAGTCGTGGTTCTTTCTAAGGAGTCTGCAAACTTGATTTCAATTCGTAAATTTCCTTGTTGCTGTAGATTTAGATGGGGTCCGTCACACATGTCAGGGCTCAAGTCGAAAGCATACAAAGTATGCCCGTTCGCAAAGTCATCTCGGGTCAGATAAATGCCGGTATCCCGATTAAATCCCGAAAACAAACGATGATACGCTCTTATATAGTTATTTTCTTCGAAATCCAATTCCAAGGGTTTGCTGGGTACGGGTTGTCCATCCACGTAAACACTTAAAAAGTTGACCTTGTAAAGATGGAAATAAAAGGGATTTAAATCATATTGTCCAGTGTAGGCACTATTTTCTAAAAGTCCAATAATAATTCTTTTCGGCATGGCTCCTAAAAACGCATTGTCTTGCATAAAGGATTTACTTCCGGTTGAGATCGAATAGGTCTTACACAACACTCGATCGATGGGATACTTTGCTGTACTTTTCTCTAAGGCCTTGGCATGACCCAGTAATACACCTGGGCTCACTTTCACTTTACGTATGAAAATAGAAGCATGTTCCAAAATCACTTTGTAGTTGGGAATGGGTTTCGCCGCATCGATTTTACACATTAAGGGAAATTCAGGCTTGCTTCGGGTCATCTTAATTTTCAAGTCAACCATATTCAATAGCAATCGATTTTGTTGAAAAGTATCACAATGCAAAGGTCCAATCATATCTAACGTTTTGCTTTTATTCGTGAGTGCGTAACGTATCTTCAATCCGGGGTTGTCTCCAGCAGGATCTGTAGCAGCTAAATTCTCATCTTTGTAAAAACATTCGCAGGTCAATACACTTTTCTTGGCATCTTCTCCATAATTCAACAGCGTTTCAATATAGGCGCGGTAGGGGTAGGTGTTACTCGACGAGGAGATCACTCTTTCGTTCAGGCTAATATCCACTTGAGAAAACAAGGCTTGTAAAAATAAATTCACGGGGGCGACTGCATCCGTTTCCGCTAAGGGTGGTCCATCAAACTTGGTAATTTTCACTTTCACATACAGATAGGAAGCCGATAAATCAATATAGTCTTCACCATTTCCGGAAATATTAAATTCCACAGGTCTTCCGTCTCGAATATTCGCAAGAGGGTGGTATTCAACAAAGTATCCTTTTTCAATAGCCGTTTGCGTGGATGGGGTCAAAAATAAATCCAATTCGGATTTCGCACAGGCAGCAGAATCTTTATGGATGAGTCCAGACATCTTTAAGCGAAAATATCTTGTACCTTCACTTTCTTGGCTTTACGTCGAATGACTGCTTTGGTAGAACGCTTCCTCTTTTTATACCGGCAACCCGATCCAATCATCGTCTTCACTTTAGTAGCGGCTTTGTCGGTTAAGGTCTGTCCAGCTTCTTTTAATCTTCGCTTGGCGGCCATTTTAATGTCTTCTCCGCGAGACAGGTCACTCAACACGTACACGCCTGAATGAAACAACTGCTTGCCGACCGCTTTCGCTCCCGATTTGAAGAGGGGTACTGCTGCACGAAAAAGGGATCGAAACAGTCCACCGAATCCATATCCCTTTTGTAAAGTAGTGCCTTGATAATAATTTAGACCACTACCCGACTGATGGGAATAGTAATCTTCAAAAGATTTCGCACAACACTGGTAAGGAACAAACATCACGAGAGGTATTTTTGACGAAAGTGAAGCTTCACGTACGAGCGCCCACGTTCAAATGGCGTGAGTTCCTTATAACGATTTCCAAAGAGTCGAACGATTTTCGGCTGACAGGTAAATAGTGCGGTCGCTCGAATGTCTCACAAATCATTTCTCCATCTTTTCCCCTCACATTAACAATTCGTAAAAGGGGTGCTAACACATCTCCGATAATTTGGGGTTCCACAATATCCGAATAAACCAGCAACACTCTATAATGCACACAGGGATCTGCGACATAGGTACTAAAAATAGTTTGCTCGATATTTATATCCGGCGAGGCGATTTCACCTGGTTCGAATCCCAACATCTGCGCTATCCCCTCATGCAATATCAGTTTTGTTTTATCTTTTACATTAATACACACCTTTTTCGTGTGCGGGTCATAGGTGAAAGAAATTTTATTTTTAATCTCTTCAATAGACATCGCTTTTAAAATGTCATCGACCGATTCGTAAAAGCCAGGAGGAATTCGCCTACCAAACGGGGATTTCCGATCATTCAAATCGAAACCAAATAAATTATTATTTTGATTCACATTATACCAGGTGTGAGGGTAAATAAATTCGACGAGACCTACTTCCCATTCCCCTTTCAATTCAACGGGGGCGTGTAATCGCGTAATAAAATGAGAAATTTTATTCTCAGGAAAATAATTCCGGGAACTGTCCGAAGGTAACGTCACGTAGAACGACATGCTTTCAAATGATCTTTTAACAATCCAAATACTTGTTTTATAAGGCGAATAAATCAGAGGATGGAATCCATTGGTCAAATTTGCTGGGATAACCTTTAAATTTCACTTTGTATTCCACACGCTTTTTCCGTATCCGCTTATCTAAAATCTTTTCAATCGTATAATTCTCTTTTGGTTTCACTTTCTGAAGTTCTTGAGGGTAAAAGGTTCCTTTAATGGGTTCAACAACAGGTCCTTGATTCGGTAGACAGAAGGGTCTCTTCTCACACATTCAGTCACCACAAACACTTCTTCCGTCCAGTTCGTTTCATATCCTTTTTCGAAGGTTAATTTCTGCTTGGAAACTCGTACAACATCTCCCGGTTGAAACACGCAGGGTTTTCTTTTCGCATTTTGCATGTCACCGTATAAAGTATCCCATACATCGCTTTCATTTTCAGCGGTTACTTCGACTGGAGCTCTCTTGATACTCGAATGGTAAGTATGATTATAACTGTGTAACAACTGATCCAACACGCTAAATAGCGGTAGGTGTGATTATGGGTAAAATATTTCCACATTTTCGTTTTCAAAGTTCGGTTAAATCGCTCCACGACAGATGCTTTCGTATTCTTATTCGTCGTAAAAAACCGCACGCCTTCTTCTTTCAAAAATTTTTGAAAAAGTCTGTTTTGATACTCTTTTCCGTCATCCGATTGCAGGGACTTGGGTTTCCTCGTCACAAAAATAGACCGGAACGCCTTTACAATATCTTCACCCCGTTTTTGCTTCAAAGGGACCGCCCACGCAAATTTAGACAGAATGTCTATACAAGTCAGGATGTAGCGGTACCATTGATTGAACTTTTGCAAACTGCCGAGATCTACTAAGTCGGTCTGCCACTGTTAATCGATGGAATAGACTATCACTCGATTGGTCGGGAACTTTCTTCGAACAGGTTTGTGCAACGTGTATGCATCGACTCCGCTCAGCCAGTCCTGAATTTTCTTCTTCGAGATTTTGCCTTTGGCAGCACGAAATAAGGCATTTATACCACCAAAACTTCCTGCGTGACTTGGGTTCTGATACACCTCAATCGTTACAACACAAAATTTTATTATGACTCACATTCACACGAAAGCGCATCATATCTTCCTCGTACGAAGATACTTTTCAGAAAGACTCACTAGCGCAACGCCTCTCTTTATATACCTTATAAGTGCACTCACAAGCATAGCTTCATGGCTTGATAAATAAAACCCTTATCCACTTATCAAGCCGTGAAACTATTTTACCTTCGGTTCGAATTTAACCCCCTGCAAAAATTCGAAAAAATTTTGAAGTCCCCAAAATTGTGAAAAAAATACTAAGTCTGAAATTTATGAAAATAAATCTAACTCCTCAAAATTCCCCTTCTCCCCGATAGATGGCACCACCAAACCTCATCCAAGATGATAGTTAAAGTTTCTAGTCTTCCGGTGGCAACACACAGTTTCTAGTCTTCCGGTGGCAACACCCCCCTCGTCCAAGATGATGACTAAGTAGTGTAAAAAGGAAACGCTCTGCGGCAGGGTGGAGGGTCGGAGGTGTCAGGGTGGTGGCGCGCCTCCACCCTGACCCTCATGGACCCTCCGTCCCTCAACCCTGCCGCAGAACTGTCCTTTTTACACTACTAATGTATACCACGGCGATAGAAGCTCTCGTCTTTGGAGGCAATAAAATGATCCGCGTCCGCACGAACTTTTGCAACAACTTAATATACATATATATTAATATTCAGTTTCAATATATATATATATATATATTCTTTAATATTCAGTTTCAGTACCATTTCATACAGCATAGATGATTCTGAATACATTTAAACTATTTAAAATTGCTTTCCACTTGCATGCACTTTTCTAATATGATAAGTTAAGGCTTTTTCAACTTTAAGGCCATGGGAAAGGCAATAATACAGAAGTTTCTTTCTTCAAACAATTTTCTATTGCTCTAGAAGTAGATCAAAAATGTGATTCTCGTTAAAAAAAAAAAAAAAAAAAAAATACCCTCCCCCCTCTCTAAAATCTAATAAGAACCTGAGAATTCCACGTTTAAAATTTGCGAATATTCTCTTGATGTTCATAATAATAGAAAAAATTACTAAATTAATTCTGCCTTCAGCAGAGACAGCTCCCCAGAGAACCATAGATCCACCTTTAAAATGCCCGATTCATACCTGTTTTTAAAAAATCTGCTCTGTCTTTCGCTATTTTCAGATCGCGCCAATAACTGTTAAAATCATTTGTTTAATAAAAAATAAAATGTTTTTCATCCGAAAATGCAACATTTTACCATTTTATATTATCTTTATTCAACTTTAACACAGGCGTTCTTTCCTCCATTAAATGCTTATTGATTATAACAGGTTTTTTATTCATTTTAACATATTATTAATTATATTAAACATGCATAAATTTGGACCCACACTTTCGTTAAAAAATACGAGCAAATTCAGCAGCAGTCATTTTGAGTAGCACAGTAAGAGGAATTATGAGTATTCGATCTCTGTAAAACAACTCTGATTTCGCATCAGATCTGTCTCTTATCGAACCAGCTATTTCCTTCAGCAATTTTAGATCTTCGAATTTCATCAGAAATACGGCGGATTGAAATTATCCCTCTACTTAAAAAACTCATTTATCATACTTCATTTCATGAACGTTCTTTATTTTTTCGAGGAATTATCAGTAATGTCCGTCCAAGAAAAACTGAAGGCTTATATATGAATTAATCTAGCCCAGTAGTTAACAAATTCGTATGGCAACTGTAATTTATTCGCTAGTAAGTTAAATAAAACGAAAAAATCTTGATTGTCCCTATAATTATGAACATCTAAAAACGTGGAGAAAAAAAAAATATTTTGCACTATTTTTTATTAATTTTGTTTCATATTAAAAAAAATTATAACAGTTTTGGTTTTTAGAATAATAGATATATTAAATGCACTTTGTATAATGTTGTTCAGAATTATTTTTACATTGGTTAATTCAAAACATAAAGTGTCCTTTTAAATATGAGAAGGAGTGTATATATATATATGTTTATATATGTTTATTAGGTAGTATTAAAATTGCTTACTGCTGAGAACCCTGAATAATGGTAACAGAGTGCCTCGGCCTTACCAGGGCTTTTGTCGATAATTTAAATTTCTTTCAAATTTTGTTCAGCTAAAAATATTTTCTGTCTATAACTCGCATCCTATGTAAAGTTTGAGAGTTTACTTTAATAAATTAATTTATAATCTTCGCAAATGTGTACGCTAAATCTGTCGTGGCCGCAAAGTCTTCCAGGTTCTCATTAATGGGGCGTTGGATCAGTAGTTACTCGGCCCTGATGTAGATCAATATTTCGAGCTCTTGTTTGCTGGTACTGCTATCTTTCACCTGTTTGTCAAATTCAAGCTGTGCTTCCACCCTCATGGTATTCTTTAAAAACGGAAATAGCCTCTCGGTTTATATTCCGGTAGTTTCACTACCAGGCTCGAAGTTTTCGAATGACACAATTATCAACAACATAACAATAATCTTCGAAACGTTTTATGCATAATACGATGCGTATTAATCATGATATTTTAAATGTTTTTTGTTTGTTTGTTTTGTTTTCACAATAATACCTAATTAGTAATAGTAATAATAATAATAATAAATTGATCTATTTATACATTCAAAAAATGCCAGAATGATTATGGGTAATAAGAAATAATTATAATTCATTTTTTAGTACAAATATATTAGTTAATATCAATTGTCAAATCTATTAATTAACTAATATTCACAACATATCAAATAAATCATTAGGTTTATCGTGTCTGAAGTTACATGCTAAGTTTAAATACATACAAATATTTTAAATAAGAAAAACGCATTTAAAAATTATAAAAAATCGTAAAATATTATTGATTTTCTTCAATATCTTATTTCTTCTTCTTCTTTTCTTTTTCTTTTTTTTTTTTTTTTTTTCTGCATCTTTAAAGAAAAAATAGAGATTAAGAAAGTAAAATATCACCTATTAAAAGAGTCATACACAAAGAAAGAAAAATTAATGAATAAATTTTGCCTTCGTTTGATGTTTTTCTTTTAAAATACAAAAAACAAACATTAAAAAGTAAACTTTTGGAATCGTTCCAAAGAATTTTAATAGCATCTATTAAAGGTGTGAATAGCTTAGTATGAGAAACTTTTATTTTGGAGATATTGAAAGGATGCAGTTCGAATTCTCTATCATTAATTTTAAGTTTCAAATTTGTTTTCTTTTGAAAAGCACATCTGATTCTACGTATTGTAAAGAAATAAACATAAATTGTGAGAAGGTAATATAAACATAAAAGCAGAAAATTGCTGAAACATTAGTAGCATTGTGTTTTTGTCCAGATTAAAAAATAATGTAAAAATTACCAGAATTAAAAATAATAATAATATTTCTTTTTTCTAGAGTGTTTTTTCTCTTTTTTTTTTTTTTTCCTATCAAATAATTTGTTTACAGTGTTTTTTCTTTTTTTCTATCAAATAACTTGTTTGGAGTGTCTTTTTTTTTTTTTTTTTTTTTTTTTTTTTATTAAATAGAATATGGAAGTAGAATGATATAGATTTTTTATAAAACATATCCAAAATATTCTACTTTAATTTATTGAAGTTTGTAGTAAGACAGATTTTTTTATCTTATTCGAACATAATTATTGCCAACAACTTGTATGTATGTATGTATATATACATTATGACCTTGATATAGGTTTCGATTTCTTACTGATCTTAGGCATGTATAAACAAATTACAAAGATGTGTAAAAAAAAAGTAAAGAAATACAAATTTAGCACTATTTTCCTACAGTAATTCTATTTCCCTACAGTAATATTTTATAATAATTTTCTATAATTACAATAATTTTCAAAAAATGAAGTTTATATTAATTCGCCAACAGCGCAGTGGTGCCAAAGCTACTTGAGACCCCGCAGCCAGGGAATACATTTTCATGAATTATAAAAAATTATAAAATTTAAATTTTTATACAGTCCCCACGGAAAACAATTTCTTGTTGTTACTCGTAATTTATATATAACTCCTGAAATTCTATCTGGCAGTATAGATTTCTTTCACTTGAAAAATCTATGCTGAGACAATAATAAGGGATTTAAGTCAGCTTTTTCGCTTGTAACATAACTTGATATCAAAACCTAAATGTTCTTATAAAGTTCTGTACGTTTTTACAATTCACAATCAGGGGTGTTTGTGTTCCGGATTTTTTCAGCCACAGTTTTTTCACAGTAATATTTTTTATATTTTTCTAAAATCGTATTTTCCTGCGTATATTCCGCAAGTATACTAAATTAGTTCAAATTGAAAATTTTATTTAGCAAGCGAAACTACTTTAATCATGTGGTAGATAAAGGCGAGATTTTATCTCGTACAAATAGATCCTTGTCTGTAAATTAAACTTTCTTATATAAAACCGATATATCTGATCTGTAGATTATCCGCAGGAAAATACGGAAATTTGCAGTACATAACTATAATAAAAATTACAATTCGCATATACTGGTAGGAAAAATTTCGGAACACAAACACCCCTGCTTAAATTATATTATACGTTTGACAAGGAAAGTACGTATACCGTTATTCTTAAAAAATTTTCAAAAAAAGTCTTCAAAACTTGCTTAATCTTAATTTTGTACATATATAGGGGAACCCATGTACCTAGGGCCGCTTTTTTTCAATGCCCAGAAACAGAGCCCTTGACCTATTTAAAATTATCAAACTGATATGTGCATATCGTTAGGACTAATTACTTCCAATTGCGATTAATATAAACACCTAAAATAATAAATTCCGACAAATAGAAGGTTTTTAAAAAAACTTCACTCGTGGCCCTAGGTACAACACCCTCATTGTACCTGGGGCCAGACCTCATTGTACCTAGGGCCATTCTCTCAAATTTATATTTCACTTTCTAATGAATAGAAAATAAGCATGTAAACATATATTTTATAAAAAGAAAAACAATATCAAGTAATATATTTATTTATCATATAATAATTATCATGCTGTTGCCTTAATTTGAAACACGAATTTTTTCATTCTTTTTTTCTCTTTGGTATATTATAACAGAATGTTTTTTTTTTCTCCAATTTCTTTTTTCTTCTGGCGTGTCTCTTGGATTTCTGGATCTCTCTGGTTTTCGGTCACATCTTTTCTTTGATGTGGGACGTTTTCCTTTAGGTAAAGGTTTTGCTTAAGTTCGTACCTGTTAAAGCATTGCACAAGAAAAGATTTTAGATGTTGAAGGTTTCTAAAATTCAACAGGACACTAAACAGAGACATCCAGTTCTATCATTGTTGGTTCACTTTCTTCCTGGATTTTTGTTATTTATTTATTTATGGAGGGATTTTGTCTTTCAGTCACATTTGAACTTAAATATTCATCCTCAGTGAATGTGTTTTGATTCATTGGCCATATGCCGGATACACGAAAGCCTGATAGAATGTTTACAGGCGGATAGGATTTGCCAACATTTTCAGCAACGTCATATATAGTGATTGGTTTACTAGAGTTTTCCAGCATCCAATTACTATAGGCTATACTGTGTTTTTTAACACTTTCGAGAACGCGGACGTAGATTCACGTCATTTGAAAATATGAAACTCCACCAGTGGGCGTTTCTTTTGCAATTTGTATATTATTTGTTTCTAAAAAATATACACAATATTCATATTTGTACAATCAGTATACTATGGATGCAAATACTTTGATTAGAGAGAGTATGATTATAATGCATATCCATTTGTAATATAAATATGAATACGGAAAGTTTTGTTTTGAAAAATTGTAACTAATGAGAAAAACGCCCACAGGCGGACCGTACTGTGAAAAAGACAAAAACATGCGGTCACGAAAGTGTTAAAAGGTCCAAACACACTGGCCCTAGGTACAAGGCAGCTATGTGGCCCTAGGTACAAGTTTTGGTAACTTCATTCAAAATGCCTTCCACTAAAAAATCCACATGCAGAGAGGACTAATTAAATATCTCATTTATTACTCAATATAACAAGCAACATAATACACTAAAAATGAAAGAAAAATATTTGACATGCCTTTGTAAAAGAGCAAAAGAGATGAGCTGCAAAATTTTACTTCAAACCATGTAAATTCGTTTTCTACATATAACTTAACAAAACTTTCTCCTCAAATGTTCCAAAGTAGTTGTAAAAGTAGCAATTGGTATTAAATTGAGTTATAGTTACTGTATTGGTACAATTGAGTATTAAAACTTAAAATTAAATATTATTCAAATAAAGTGGGGTGGCCCTAGGTACATGATGGCCCTAGGTACACGGGTCTCCCCTATATATATATATATATACACTGGTGGACAAATTTAAAGACGGGTGAAAATAGCTCAGCAAGCTAACGTTATTTTTTTCCCCCTCCGAATATCTAAACAAATACTTAACGTATTACCTTGAAATTATCGAAGTGAAAAAAACATGTTATACCACATGCATTACAGCAAAAGTTTTGTCCCGATGTCTCCATGGCTAAAAGGGGACCCGTCACAATTTAATAAGAAATGCATAATATTTGGTTTCTGGTTGTAAAGAATAATGCTTAAAATTAGTTTTAGCTATAGTATACGATTATGAACATTTTTTAAATTATATATATAAATGAGAATTGCACTTACAGCAACGGAGATATAAAAGTTTCTTTAAAAACGTCGACAAATTTTCGTTCGCTTTTTGTTTATAACCTGTAGGGTTTTTAAACCAAAGCAATACCACTTTTTAAAAACTTCACATACTACATTAGCCATAACATACGGCAAAATTAATTTTTAAAAAATGATGAAATAGTCCATATATCCGATGAAATACGTGCATTTTTATTAAATAACTTTTAAATGCACAACCAAGTGCTAGTAAAATTTCTTATAACCATGACTGTTCGTCGATTCAAAATGAAAAAATAGATAAAACTTCTTAGTGTTTTACATCTTTTTGAAACTACTTGAAAAATAACTTTTCTATCGACGATATCTTTCAGAGTTTTAACGACGTTCGCTTGATTTTTCTTTTCTTTTCTTTTTTTTTTTTTTCTTTTGAGTTAGCCTGTACATTTCATTAATAAATTATACAAACGAAATTTTGATTGTGTATGTGCAGTTAAAAATTATTTAGTAAAAATGCTTGTATTTCATCAGATATTTGATATTTTTATATTCTGACTGCGGTATGTTACGTCTAATATAGTATGTCAAGTTTTCTAAAAGTGGCATTGCTTTGGTTTTTAAAACCCTGCTTGTTATAAACAAAAAACGTACGAAAAATTGTCGATGTTATTAAAGAAACTTTTATATCTATAATATAAGTATAATTACAATTAATATAAGTGCGATTCTCATTTACATATACAACAAAAAAAAAAAGAGCCTCATAATCATATACAGTAACTATAATTTCAAGCACTTTTTTTTTTTACAGGGTGATTCCAAAGATTATATATTTACTTTCTCTTACCCATAAGGTAGAGAAAGTATTGTTTTGGGGTCAAATTTTCGAACGCGAGATTTTGTTATATTTACACGTTTTGAGGTCCCCTGAATACGAAAATCATGTTTTTAGCAAATGGTCTGTGTGTCTGTGTGTGTGTCTGTCTGTTATCAGCATATCTCAAAAACAAATTATGGCAGAAAGTTCAAACTTGGTATTCTAAATGTGTATCATATAGGGATGCTACAGTAAGCTTTTCGTTAAGATCAAGCAAATGGTTCGTGTACAGGGACAATCAAGAGAATTCTAATACATTACGTCTATGGGGAAAATTGCAGGTAAGTAGAGTTTAACGTCTATAGACTGCACTAAACCAAATGAAACGAATATATATTTTTTGTAATAGAGATAGTTAACTGGGAAAAAAATTGTGTATGTAGGAGCCTCGCCTCCCCCCTGGGGGGTAAGTCCCCCCCCCCCCGAGGGGAGTAAATTTTCATGATAGGTATCTTTCAAAAGAGCTCGCCAATACCTTTAAAACGAATGGTTGAACCATCGATCTGCGATAATTTAAAACAAAGTTATCGATTTTTTTTACTTTTAACAATTATTATTATTTTTTTTTTTTAAATATTGAGAATAAAATGGACTTTTTTTGAATATTTAATGCTATACTACTTCTCTAATATGGAAATCGTCTGCATTATCATAAAAGATAATTTTTTTAAATAATAATTTTAATAAATTATTTTTTAAAAACAGAATTATTTTTTAATAACCGAATTAAATTCTATATAAATGTAGGTGCATTAATGAAACGGGGGGTTGAGGGGGGCGGCAGCCCACCTCACACAGAACTAATTATCATATAAAACTCTTCAGAAGCTTAATATGAATTGTTTAACACGGGTTTACATAACAGCACTCGTTATCTTACCTTTTAATCTGCAACCTGTATTTATAGTATTAAATTTCAGGGTAAAAGAAATTCGTGTGAGTGACACACCAGATTATTTTTTTTATTAATTTGAGACTGATCTCCTGTAAGCCTCCGTGGCAAAACTTTCACTGGAATATATGTGGTATAACATGTTCTTTTTACCACTAAAATTTTAAAATAATCCATGAAGTTTTTGTTTAGATATTCGAAAAAAAAAAAAAAAAAAATCTTGATTTCTTAACTATTATGTACCAACTCTATTTACTCATTATGCCTATTTAAAAACGGTGAAAATTTTATTAGTTGGCGATTTATTGCCTTTTTGGCTCTATAAAGAAAATTATAACAGACATTATAAAAAATTACTTTGATCAGTGCAGATGATCTTATCTTGAAAGAGAGTCATTTAGATTTGCGCACTTCAAACGGGAGAAGAGCTTTTCTTTTTTTTTCTTGTTTTTTCTTCGAGAATTACTTTGTTAAATGTGAAAAAAAAAATAATAATAGCTTTGTTTCAAATCATCACTGATACAGGGTTCAACCGCTTATTTTAATGTTTTTGGCGAGATTTTTGGAAAAATGCTCATATTGAAAATATATGCCTCTCCTTTTCTCAGAGATAACAATTTTCCTGGTTGACTTCTACTATTAGAAATATATTTTTTCAGTTTTACGATGATTGGTTAAACTTAACTCTCATTATGTACACTTATGCAGGTTTTGTCCAGTACTGCTCGATTAAAAATTAAGAAAAATGAGATGTCAATTCCACCTGTTGAGGAATTTGAACTAAAAGTTTAAGAGAACAAATATATTTCAAGATTAAACTGCATATTAATTTATTTGAAATTCTGTGGTTTAGTTTTTGAGTTAGAGCTTAGAATTAGCTTGAGTGGATTAGTTTTAGAGTTAGGTTTCAAAAGAAGCTAATGACAGAGTAGTAATGATATTAATAATAACAGGAGAATTGACGTTGGAATATTAAAACCCGAATAAACTACTACGTCAGAAACGCCAAAGAAAAATATTGCAAATGCATACAGCTGTTTCGGTAGCCTAAAGCGTACCGTCTTCAGTGCAAAAAGATTCTGAATCAGGAGAAGTGCTCGTATATATAGGAGAGGGGCCGGATTTAGTAAAAAAAAACTAAATCCGGCCGGACTAAATCCGGCCCCTCTCCTATATATACGAGCACTTCTCCTGATTCAGAATCCTTTTGCACTTCTCCTGATTCAGAATCCTTTTTGCACTGAAGACGGTACGCTTTAGGCTACCGAAACAGCTGTATACATTTGCAATATTTTTCTTTGGCGTTTCTGACGTAGTAGTTTATTCGGGTAGTAATGATATTGTTTTGAAAGTTGAACACATTTTTGCGTGTAGAAAGTTATGCTTAAAGACATAGGTTCTTGTCGACAAATGCATTTTATTTAATGAATATTCAGCCCGTAATTTTATTGTTGTGAAATTTATCGAAATTTTAGAGTGTAGAAATTGATTCTTTAAGACAGAAATACGTTCTAGTAGACGAATGTATTTCATTTAATGAATTTTCAGCTCGAAGATAGAGCCTGTAATGATATTGATAAAAAATGTTGTCGACATTTTAGCGTGTGGAAAGTAATTCTTCAAGAAATAAGAAAGTTCTAGTCGACAAATGCACTTTATTTATTTAATATTCAGTAAAAAACTGACTAAATCTCTTTCTTTCTTTTTTTTTTTATACAAAAATTAGTATTCTTGAAACAATTCAATGAAATGATCCGTTTTACTACCGAAATCAAATAAACATTGTTAAAAACACTGCAGAGCATAAATTTCGCTAAATCAGGAACAACCGAGTATTTCGAAGTCTGAATGGAATTTGAATTTTTCGAACAGGGTAGTTCTGCGCGAGAAACAATGCGTCATTACAAAATTTCGAGAACTAGACTCCTCTTGAGGTACAGTTTCAAAATTTTGTAAATTCCTTACTGTCATTTATCGCCACATTTGAATGCCTAATATGACGCTAAGTCAAAGCCCACCTTCGTGGAAATGAAAAAACTTTCATCTGTTTCCATTTTTACTGCAATACTCTGTAGAAAATAACACGTAAAGATAAAGGCAAGTTCTAGTCTACAGTCGTCAACAATCACTCTTTTTTTTTTTAGTCTTGTAAGTCATTTATAGAACTTTCGAAGAATTTAGTTCTGCGCAATAAACGAATGAATTTTTCCAGAATATTCCAGAACTCTGTTATTATTAAAGTTCAAGCTTCCAAACTTTGGAAACCCTAAACTATAAATTTTGGCCAAATTCGTTCGCCAAGTCACCAAGTTCAACGTCGAATCGCCAAATTCGATGCCAAGACCAAAATTCTATGCTGGCTATTAATTTGCGAGATTATTATAAGGCGAGATTAGCGATAAAATTTTGCGGCAAACATTGTTTCAGGACAGCCAGAAGCCCTTTCTCAATTTTAACTAAGTTAATTATTTTGGTTCTTTTTTTTTTCTTGCCACCACTAATTTTTGCCAAAGAGAACAAAACTGGGCCATCTGTATTCGATTGATTTTCATTGATTTTCATTGTACTACATTTGCCAATGAGGTATTCTGTAACAAGCCGTTGAGTACTATCCCTGAAAAAGCTAGTATATTTGTTTCGATGTCATATATAATCGTACTATAGTGACTTTTTTGGTTCGAGGTTTTTCTTTCTTTTTTAAGAAATGTTCGTGGATTAAAACCTGCCTGTTTATTTACGAATCAGTTACCTCACCAAAGACTGTCTTTTTCTCATAAAAATATGTATACTCCTATGGTTGTATAAGGACGTCATGTGGTGTCCACATCAGATTTTTTAATTTAAATACAATTTAAAAAAAAAAAAGCTTCAAGCTTCTTGAAAAAAGGGAAGAAATTCAAAATTATCCAATTTAAATACACTCAATTATTTTCCTATATCATTGTGAAAGTACTTTGCTCTCAATTTCTCTTTCTCTCGTTCTAAATATTTATGCTTTCTAAATACAATTTAAAGCCGCAATGCAGATTGTAAAACATCTCGGCTCGCGTTGAAAATGACTATTTTACGATCGTTATTCAATACTGCATAAAATATCAACCTCATTATCATAAACATAACTTTAATTATTCCCTGAAATTACGTACATATTTATAATGCTTTGATAATTTTCAACATGTGACATTTCAATTAATTTATTTATATTTCATCGGATAAATAATGAAAATGCTAGATTATTTTCCCAGAATCACAACAAAGAGTACTTAAATTTATGTAATTTTGGAAATTCGGAAATAAGTAACTTGTTTTATGTATTAGACCCCGAAACACAAATATTTTGGTTCAATTGAATCAGTAAAATTCAAATGAATTTTTATTGAAAAGACTTTTCACATTTGAATAGTATTAGCTGTCATACACAAATTGATTTTGCACATTGTTATGCGCAATTAAAAGTTGAAACGATTTTCTAACTCCATATGTTTATTTAACGATGTCTAAAATTCTATGTACGACAAATATGTATCTTTAAATTTCTATATAAAATATAAGAAAGTAACAGATATATGTCAGAAGTAAACAAATGAAAATCTAGTTAATGTTTATTTTTTACATCTAAATATATGCATAATTTTTTTTTTTTCCTTATTGTGTAATTCTTTGACTATAATACTATTATAAAATCCTTTAACCCCTTAACGCGCGCTGTCCTCGCTGCGAGGACGCAAAATTTAAGATCCAGCTGCAAAAATTCATCCCGGAAATTTTTTAGCAAAAATTTACGTTTATAACGTATCAGAAAAGGCCGGTTTTTTTAACCTTAAAATTAAAAATTTTTTTGAGTATAATTTAGTTCATGAATTCCGGTGGCAGTATAATTTAAATGACCGGAATTGTCTTGCGCCGCAAAGGGTTAAAGAAGAAATAACACAAAAATCTGTCATCAGCATTTGTGACATACTCATAACTTCGAAAATTAACGACCTTTTTGGAATATAGAATGCTCACTTCCTGTTTATTAAGTTGATTTCTATGGAAATCGACCTATTGCAAACATTTCGTTTATCTATATATCTATCTATCTATACATAATGAAAAATTTGTCATCACGATAACTTTCAAAATAATACTCTAAATCGAACCAAATTTGAACAGAGAACTTATCTGACCAATATTTTGAATGACAGCGTTAGCCAAGTTGCTTCGCCATTTTTTTTTTTTTTCAAGTTGAGGCCTTTGAAAATTTGGAATCCACATTGTTAAAAGTGTATTTGCTTGAATTTTGACGTATACTTAGACAATAAGACAGTCTCAGCCGAGTTTATTAATGAAATTCCTCCGTCATTTTCAACGGGACTACTTGAAATCAGGCTACCACTTGAAAACTTATAATCACGATAACTTCCGAAATAATACTCCAAATTGAATTAAATTTGGACATTGAACTTATCTCATAATCTTGGATGAGTTTGTTAACCAAGTTGCTCCGCCATTTTGTTTTCAAAAGGAACATTGTAAAAAGCGTATTTAAGCCCAAATTTGCTTGAATTTTGATTACATAGACCATATAAGGATCTCAACCAATTTTATTAATGAACTTTATCTGTCATTTTTAACAAAGGGGTGGATATCTGAAAGTATGCAGAATAACTTGAAATCAGGCTATCACTTGAAAATTTATAATCATAATAACTTTTAAAATACTGATTCAATTCGAACCAAAGTTGGGCAGTGAGCTCATCATACAAATATCTTGGTTGAGTTCAATGAGCAATTTGTTCCACAATTTTGTTTCCAAGTTGCGGCATCTTGAACGCTGCTATTTGAGAATTTGTTATCTCAATAACTTTTGAAATACTGAATTTATTTGAACTAAAGTTGGACAGTACACTTATCTTACAAATATCTTGGATTAGTTCACTGAGCAACTTGCTTCGAAATTTTGATCAAAGTGGCGGCCATTTAATTTGTCAACACGATAATTTTTTAAATTCAAAATTAATTCGAACTAAATTTGTAAAGCAGACTTATCTCACAAATACATTTGCTATATTTGTTTGTCAACTTCATCCGTCGTCAGCCACTTGAAAATATCAAATTCACATAAAAATGTATTTAAGAACCGGCTTGCTTAAAACTCCATATGTACATAGCCCACATCAATATTTCTACCAAGTCCATTGGTAATTTGTATCCGTCATTTTGTTTCAAAATGGCGACTACTTGATAAGAAAAAATAAATCAGTCTACCATTCCGAAAGAGCTCGAAGGACTTGTTTCTTTTTTTACTCCAATCTGTCAAAAAAATATTTGCCATACTGGTCAAATTACTTCCAAGAAAACGTGTTCTAAAGTTACTTTTTGTATAATAATTCTCTGCGTATAATCCGTAGGACAAATAAGTGAGTTTTGTACCAGAATCTTTAATTGACAAATAAAGTTATATTTGTACGAGCTGTTTCTTCGAAAGAATATAGATTTTTCTGTTAAATAAAATTTCTAGTGCAGAAAGGATATATCTTTTCTGCGGATTATACGCAGAAAATTACGGTATATTCTCGACATAACAACTCTTATACAACTTTTTTCTCCTTCCATTTGGAGATTATACATTGTTAAGTTTGCTGAAAAATTCCCTTTAAATTCATGAAAATTCCTCAAAAGTGGTTCAGAAAAAACGAGGTGTCAAAGTTAAGCCATAAGGAGACCTGCCCGTAAGGATTGTCAAAGCACTATACTACGCTTAAGATAATCCCAAACTGTCTAATAGCATTGATGCCAACATTTTAATTTATTCCGGAGTATTTTTAGCTCCACCATTATTTCGTACCACTTTTTTGGAGTATTTTTTCTTATTTTATCGTAGTGTCATATATTGGAGAGAATTATTCTTTAAATAAAGTGGTGCGAAATAAAGACGGGGCTAAAAATACTACGGAATAAATTAAAATGTTGGCAGCTATGTAAAAGTAGAATATAAACTATTTTATATATAAAGAGAAATAAAGAGTTAGAGATAAAGATCGTTTTGATCCAATAAATATGACATTCAGACCATTTTTTTAGGCATTATAACATTTTTAACCCTTTAAGAAACAAGCAAACTCGCACATTTAATTTCTACAGTCAACGGAATTTCATACTTGCTATACTCTAATTAATATTGTGTAGTTCTACAGTCTCCACCTTTTATTCCCCACCAGTCTTTTCATAAACTATTTTTCTTCTTATTTAATCGTAATTAAATTTAGAGAAAATTAATCTAAAAATAAAAAGATGTGGGAAAAGAGGCAGTACTAACAATACTACGAAATATTAATTAGAATGTTGGCAGGTATGGAATTAAAAAGAAAAAAATTTAAACCAAAAAACAAATGAATTTTTTCCACCTTATTTAAAAAGCAAAATTTTATTAAAAAATTCCAAGGGAATTTCTGCAGTTGAGAAATAAAATTAGGTGGTATAAAATACTGGGTTAGCGGAAAAGCTCTGTAGATTTGAATTAAAAAACTGACACTGGAAATTTATCCTCGACAACATTTATATATATTTTAAAGAGATATTTACATGACTGACAACTTGTACAGTTGGGAATAAGCAAAATCCACACCCCGACCAATGTCTCCGTAAATTATCGTAAAAACATGCGACGGGGACCGATCGATTTGTATTGGCATGTAGTTCACAAAAGTAGATTTTGCTTAGGTGGTCGTCTACATATTAAAACTGTCATCAATGGTAACCCCTTTTTCAATGGTAACCTCACTTTTTGACTTTATATTCAAATTTATGGGTACTCGCAGCTGGTAGACGGGAAGAATTGGTTTCAATCCCAGGTCACAGTCGTTGACCTAGTCGCTCGTGGTTTTCTGTGCTTTTCTCTGAACTTCGCGTAAATACGGGATAGGATCAGGGTTGCCAAATTTGGCCTTTTTTTTACTCAATAGTCACCAATAATTTTGAGAAGTGACATTTGATATACATAATGCACTATTAATCTTCCAAGTGATTAGTCAAACGTTACATATAAAAATTATTGGTGACTATTGAATAAAAAAAAGGGCCAAATTTGGCAACCTTGACTAGGATCCTTTAAAAATACACCGCACGAGGAATATCCTCCTCAGACCCAGGTCCCTGGTGAAGACAATTGGCCTTAATCCCAACCCCACAGTTACCAAATTTCTGAGATCAAGGCAGTTCATAAAAAGTACTATTTATATAGGGGAGCGTGGGGTGGGTTGTAACAGTTTTTGAAAAATTAAGTAAATTTTGAAACGTACTTAAGTTTTCCTGTTTCTAATTGCTGTTTTCTATACAGGGTTCCCACGACCCGATTTTTTTTAAGGACTCTTACACCAGTATTATCTAAAAATAAATTTCCTCTGAAGTGTACGCTGTATATTTAAGAATAAATTTATCTTAAACTTATTCTGGTGCAAGAGTCCTTGAAAAAAGGCGTGGACGTGGGAACCCTGCTATGGCATACATATTCATCTATCATATTCATAAGAAAAACTTTCGTTAATTTTGCTAATTTTAGCACAAAAATATTTTTGCAAAATTATTTGCCAGATACAATTTGCCCCGGGTTTGGGGCAAATTGTAACGGATACAAAGGGAACCCTAACAATAAAAATATCAATATTTCAAAATGCTTTTTGTCATCAATCATTTATTAATTTATTAAAAAATGCAATTAATAACTAATATTAAATTATGACCTTCTTGGTATAGTAACAATGAATTATATTAAATGGATTATAGTAAAATAAAGATAAAATTAAAGATAAAATCAACATAGAAAATCAACATCTTAGTCAGAATTGAAATTAATTCAAGCAAATGATATTTTGTTCCCTCTCATCCTTTTAATGCGTGCTCACATTTTGCAAATTAAGCATTATAGCCATTCTTCTGTCATAGAGTGGGTTTAGCAGAGCTCGAATTCTCCGCCCTTTTTTCAGGACACTGACATTAATGAGAACTTTCTGCTTTCTTTTCTACCACTATTTTTATGCAATATTCTCTAATTGGTGATTAAATCGTGATTACAATTCGGGATTAAATAGTCACGGCATTTTAATATAAAAACACAGAAAATATTTCTGTATAAACATAGTAGTGGTAAAGAAGCCAAAAATATTTCATTTCAGAAAATTTTCTTCAAATGCGCGAAGACTTACGAGATCTGGCTGTAGGCATCTCCACAAGCCATTCCTCTAATATGTTATAACTTGCCCTAAATTTTGTTTTAACTTGCCCCGTCGTATGATTTTGGACATTTTGTTTATTTATAAAAATATATGACGATTTATACAAAATTTAAACATGCATTTTATAACTTAGCCCACAGACTAAATAAATAGCTATAAACATTTCTATAAAGTATAAATTAACACACCTTTAATTAAAATTTACGAAATTTATTTTTCTCACTAACTGGCTAAAATGAAGCACGCGTATAGAACCTCTAATTAACCATTTTTGAGGAGCACCGATTGTACTTACATAATAAAGCGCGTCATAAGGATTGTGTTTATAAAAATATTTAATCACAAATGTTACAAACTATTTCGTAAATTGCGTGTTACTTCTTACCCCTGTGACAACTAGCCCCACACTCCCCTACTTACAATAATTAACTGTTGACAGAGTTAAAGCGAAAACGTATTATAGGTCCGTCCATACATTTAGAAAAAATAAATTATGATCTCGCATAGAGTGTAAGTTATTCATTAGGATAAAATACAAAAAATTGTACATAATAATAATAATAATAATAATATCTGAGTTATATTGTTAAAGACAGTGTGTTTGTAACTGAACTTATTTGAAGAACAAATTAAAATCCTAAGCAAAGTGGTTAGATCATTATCCAAATCTTTAAAACTGATAAGTTATATTACTTTGTTTTAAAGTAGTTTTTTATATGAAATATGAAATTTGCGCGACGTGATTGGAATTGTTCAAATATAAATAATATTACGCCTTTTTTTTTTTTCCGAAAACAGATTTTGCACGCTAATGAACTTTAAAACAACGAATGTCCAGCATTTAATTCAATGTAAAAAGCATTTAATAATTATTGAACATTTTATTACGTTACTTCATGCGATAAAACTTATATAACTTAAGGCTTTTAAACCGTACAATAGTCAAATATAAAAATATGGACAAAAAGGCTAAAAAAGAAAATTCGTGTTAAAAAAAAAAAAAAAAAAAAAAAAAAAAACTGTTAGTTTATTATCGAATGCATATATCAATTTCAAACAATAAATTTGACATAGATATATTTGTTTCCTAAATCTTTACATTTGACATGAGGCGTATGTGTACGAGTCCTTCAAATACAAAAATATGGACAAGGTTAAAATAAAAATTTAACGGTTAAAAACTGCGAAACGTTATTTAACACTTTTGCGACAGCATGTTTTTGTGTTTTTGACAGTAAGCTCCACCTGTGGGTGTTATTCTTTTATATTACATTATTTTAAATCAATGTTTTCTGCATTTATATTGAAAATATAAATTAATATACATTACGATTAAACTGTTTCTAATCAAAGTATTTGTATCCAGAATGCATTGACTGCACAATCGTGAATATTGGGTATAATGTTAAGAAATAATGTAACCTATGTAACCTAAAGAAACGCCCACTGATGGAGTTGCAGATTTTCAAATTACGTGAATTCACGTCAGCGGTCGCGAATGTGTTAATAAATAAGAAGAGAGACTCAACATATTCCTATGCATTCCTATTTTGAAAAGTAATCCCCGGCTTTGCTCCTTTTTTAAAAACTTTACAGTATAAATAAAAAGATTTCAGAGCTGCCAACCTAATCCGGCAAATTGTTAGTACCGCCCCTTTTTCTACACCACTTAATTTTTAGAGTATTTTTCAACTTAATTCATCATAGATATATTTGAAGAGAATTGCTCTAAAAATTAAGTGGTGTAGAAAAAGGGGCGTTTTTCAATAGGCGTTAACAATTTGCCGGATTAGGTTGGCAGCTCTGGGATTTTTACATATTTAAGATTAAATAATTTAAATTTTGTTTTCCGCCATCGATGCGGTAAATATCACTAGTGTTTTCTATACTTGCATCATATATAGAGTACATACCTGCCAACATCCTAATTATAAATCGGAATATTTTTAGTAAACACCCTTTATTCTACACCACTTTATTTTTAGAGCAATTATCATCGCATACTTATCTCAAACCGTGTTTTTATTATTTACATTCAAATTCGGTAAGTCATTTATTGGACACGTAATAAATAACTTTGTGATTTTGTATTTTCGAGAGTCGATTTTCATTTGCTGAAAGCTTCTGCTTTTAATATTATTATCATATTATTTATTTAAATTGAAATCATTTTGTTATTTGGTAATATATATATTTAAACTTAGTGAGCTATGTAAAAGCCCACATTTGCCTCGGAAGCAATGACCTCCCGTCAGGGCCTGATTAAGGGGGAAGCTCGCTCATACCGGAATATTTTTACAATTATTTTTTACTTCATGTCATAGAAATTCCACGCTTTGACGAGGAAATATTTTTTATAAAAAATGAACAGTGTAAAACAATCCAATTTACTCACCGTTATTAGACACCAGAATTCCTTTAAAATAAGTTTTAATGAAAATTTTCTGTTTATTATAAGAGGAAAGTATTTGTTAAAAAATAACGGTGTAAGTATAAATAATGTGTGAAGAGCGAGCTTCCCCCTTAATCAGGCCCTGCCTCCCGTTCTATCAACTTTTCAAAAAATGCTTATGCTGTTGCTCAAAAAACTTAGCAAGATTTAAAAACGAACGTTTTGTTTTTCAGTTAGTTTAGCAAGATTTGAAAACGAACGTTCTGTTTTTCATTTTTTTTTTTTTTTTTTTTTTTTTAACTAAAAGCTTAAAAAAATAATCCTAAACTTTATAGTTAGAGAAAGGATTGTTCTCATCTTTTTCATTAAAGATTGGTAACAGAAAATATATAACGGTCCAACAAAAAAATTAATAAATAAATTAGTGTATGTGACTACCTTAGAGTAAAATTATATGTAAATTTAACAAATGTTAATCTAGACATTGTACAGTTTTTAGATGAATTTGTGTAAGATTAGCCTGTCAAATGAAAAACTTATAATAATTGATTTAATAATTTTAAAATATTTCATCAAGTTTTTCATTTATAATCTACAAAGTTTAAAAGTAATTTAATTACGCTTGCAGACAAATTGAAGTACTACTTTAGAAATAGTGTACTGCATTCTGAACTCAAATACATATTAATTGTCTAATGAAATAGGAACATTTGTATAAAAGTGCTTTAACCCTTTGCGGCTCAAGACATTTTCGATCATTTAAATTATACTTCCACCGGAATTCATGAACTAAATTAAACTAAAAGAAATTTTAAATTTTAAGGTTAAAAAACCCGGCTTTTTCTAATATGTTATAAAAGTAATTTTTGTTAAAAAAAAATTCCGGGAAGAATTTTTGCATCTGGATCTTAAATTTTTCGTCCTCGCAGCGAGAACAGCGCGCGTAAAGGGGTTAACTGCAAACGTAGAAAGGATAAATGTGATAGTCAAATATATAAACCAACTTATGCTAAAAGAAATTGTTAAATATCGTAAAAATTCAGAAGTATATGTACATAATACTAAGATATTTTTGAGATATTGAATAAAATCAATTTTTTATTTACAGGATATTTGCAGTTTTTTTTTTTGGTTATAAGTCAGTTGATTATTACATTTAAATGTATAAAGTGGTATTAATGCTTTAAATAAACGTATATATTTTACAAATGAAGAAAAATATGCGTGATGTATGTTACAAAAATTCCATTTTATGTATGTATTGTAAGATTTCTTGAATTAATAACTTTTTAATAAATAATTTTCAGTCATTTAATTTAGCATAATTATCCATCAACGTATAAAGAGATAGTTTTGAGCATATCCTTATTCCAAAATAAATTCCATTTTAATAACTGGAAAGTACCTTTGTGCAATCAAAACATTTTTCTTACAGATGTTAATATTTTGTAAAATATTTAATATATATGTATCCCCATTTCAGTGTATTATTTTTAAATTGCTTTTTCTATCTATTTGACTGTTGTGTTAAATTTCATTATGATGTATGAATATTTCAAATTTAAAAAGTGCTGAACTCTTTAAAAATTTGTAAGTAAACATGCATCAAAAGATTGCGCATACTCCTTTTTACATTTGCTACAGTCATATAACATTTAATGACACAAGGTATCTCAAATTCTTTTTTTTTTTTTTTTTTTTTTTTTTTACTGAAAATTTATTGTTGTCCCCCAGAATTTCTATCGCAATTCAATATGAACTGAAAACATCATCCTGTTCTTTGCATATTCAAAGAATATATCATCATTAAGTGGTAAATTTTAAATTAAAAAAATAATTATAGTTATAATAATTATAATTATAATAGTTGTAATACTTTGCTAAATATTTTACCACGAGTGCATTAAAATTATGAGTTCAAAGAACTTTTTTTTTTTTTAAATATATATTTCTTCTTTTCATTTCCCCACCACAATTTTTCAGAGAGTGTTCTGAATTCTCACTTACAAAGAGCTTGTTCAGAGTGGTCACAGGCAACATTTTCCCCCACCAGTATTTTTCTTTCGAAATTTTTAATAGTAAGATTTCACTATTAATTAAGTAAAGATTATCAAATAAATATATCGGTGTAAGTATCAGGGGAAAAAAAAGGGGGGGGGGGGTAACCACCCTGTTAAAAAAATAAATAAATAAATAAATAAATAAAAATGCGCAATGATTTGTATGATACTAGGGTGGTTACAGACCACTTTTTTCCCTCATTCTTCCACCAATATTTTTCTTTCAGAATTTTCAATAATATGCTCGCACGATTAATTAACTAAACATTATCGTATAAATATTCTGGTGGACGAATCAAATGAAAAAATGGGGGTCTGTAACCACCCTGGAGACGACTAATGAAACTTGGTAAAGATGTTTTTAAAATATTACAAAATCCATGTACAAGAAAAATCTACAAACCGATAAAATTTATAGAGCCTAATTATATAAAAGAATAATTAACCGAATGAAAAAATATAAATGCTAATTTTATAAATATTTCCTATTTTTATTTATCTCTGGAGTGTAAGGGGATTATCATATTTTTAAATAAATATTATAAATTATATGAAAATATTTTTCTTTTAAACGTGTATAATTAAAATGCGGTGCAATTAAGATTTATTTACTTTATATTCACTTCCCCATTTATCATTAATGTTTGCAATCTTTCTTATATTAATATAAACAGTTTTTGCAAAGTGAATTAATAAATTACTGGGATGAAATAATTTATTTATATTTTCTCGGGAGATTTCAATTTACATAAAAAAACATTTATTAAAATACAGTTTTAAATGCTGTCTTTTAATCTATTACTGTTAGATATTTTTATTAAAATAAAAGGAATTTAAATAAAAAATTAAAAATGCATATAGGTTGCTTTATTGTTGTTTTATTATTATTTTTTCCTTATTATTTACTGTTTATTATTTGTTCTGAAATTAATAAGAATTTAATACTTTTATCGCAGAAAACATTTTTCTTTAAAATTTTCATTTCCAAATTCGCCTTTTGAAAATATTTAGATTTTTATATATTTTTAATTTAAGAGATTTTTATATATTTTTAATTATTCTAATTGTTATTAGAATTTTAAGAGTTCACTCAGTTCTTTCATCGAGGGAAATCACATAATACATAACCAAAGTAAACTCAGGTTTTAATGAAATTCTGCTTTTGAAAGAATATAATCGTTGTAAGATTATTACACTGAGTGAGAATTTTATTTTGCAAAATGAATAGCTTTTCTCAAATGATTAATAGTCATAGATATTCACTTGTGTCATGTTTATCTGAATAAAACTACCAGGAAAAGAAATGAAAATATACTTTGTTTGAAATGTTTGCTTAAAAATATGTACAGTTTTAAAAATTATTGGTTGATTATAATGCATTCATTTTTTGTTTACAGTTTCCAAATTTTTCTACCCTGTATTTATAATTTTTCAGTAATGTTTTGATTAGTTATTTAGAAAATAAATATAATGCATTCGTAAATAAGCAGCGTAAAGTGATATATATATATATTACTTAAAGCCAAAATTCTACGCTAAGTACCTGTCTCTGGGTGTAATGTAGAGCTGCCAAGTTTTTAAACATTTAAATCAGAATTGACACCAGTATTTTTAAATGGAATATGTTAAATATATTTTCGACAATTAATATTACCGAAAACAGCTATAAAAATTTTCCTGTTTGAAGTTTCCCACTAAAAACAGTAGACTTGGCACGTATGGTGTAATGCTCTCTGTGAGAGTCTTTCTAAGAGGTCCTAATCCTTATTTGCACGTGTATGAGAGAAAACAACGGAATATCTCTGAATAACAAGGCTGACCAGTGATATGTGATTTTAAACCTGACGCTTCTTGTCTACCAGCTTTGAAAGCCGAACCTCTCGACCAATAGTAAAGTCAACGAACTACGTGTTTTTTCTTTCTTTCTTATTTATTTATTTATAAGAATTATAATACTGTATAAAAAAGTATTTCTTTTCCATTGAATAACGCAAAATGTTTTAAAGATAGATTTAGATGAAATTCGGATAGGTGAATACTGAGATATACAAACAACGAAAATTTACAGCTTTTGTTTTTCTGAATGATTTGCCTGAATTGCAGTCGGGCACGCTGTTAAAAATTTCAGTAGAAAACAACCGGTAATCATTTATCTTAAGTCTTATGTAAAATTACACAAAAAAAAAAGGAGATTATATATATATATATATATATATTTAAAAATCCTATTGAAAAATAAAATTAACTCCAAACTCATATTTAAACATAAATTTCAAGAATAAAGCAAATCAACAGAAGCTTAACAAAATTAATAAACAAACTAAAACCAAATAGTGTACGTACAATAACTTTAACATAAACCAAAACTAAAAATGAAACAGAGCGAAATTGTTATTAATATGGAGACAGGCGGCATGGATTACAACATGCACTGCAGGGTTAAACTAGTTCTACGCATGCAACGTTCCCCTCACCTGTCAAGACCAAATGAAAAAAACTTTTATACACACACACACACACACATATATATAATATATATATATATATATATATATTAATGGTTAATACTAATTTAATCAATTATTGGCTAGAATATATTTGTAACTTTGAAAGTTTTATCTAATTTAGAAATAGTTATTTTTAATTTTTAGTGATAAATTAAACAATTTAAAAAAAAAATAGAGAATAAAGACTGAGAATCTCGATTATTTACATTTAACTAAGAAATATTGTAAATTTACAGAGACTCTGGGTAAACATTTCAGTAAATTTACAGAATTTTTTTATAATATGGCTTTGTTTTGTATATTTTATTCAATCGACAAGCGAACATGCGAACTTTATGTAATTTTAAAATCGCATTATTTGTGAAATTACAGTTTCGCGTTTACAGTCTTTATGTTATAATTTCAATACTGAAAGCGCATAGTAATGCATTTCTTTCTTTCTTTTTTTTTTTTTTTTTTTTTTTTTTTTTTTTTTGATGTTTTAAAGTTATCTATGTTCTGTAACATTATCACACAAATGGTCCGAAATAGTTATACATTTCTCATTACCTGATTCTTAGTTGATGTTATCTTTATGGTAAACTGTTTTACTATATTAAAAAGAACCCAATTTTATGTTTAAGGTGGATATTTATTTTATTTATTTATTTTTTCAGTGCACAAACATTAATATTTTTATAAATACGTACATTAAAAACTAGTCTAAAACTAAGCCCTTTTCAGAAACACTGCAAAAAGCAAAGGAAACTCGACAAGTAAAACATAGTTGCCAACATTTAAATTATTTTCGAACCATTTTTAGCCCCACCTTTATTTGGCATCACGTTATTTATAGAATATTTTTTCCCGATATATAACTACGAAAAAAAAAAAAAAAAGAAAAATATTATTTTAAAATAAAAGTGGCATTAAGTAAAAGCGGGGCTAAAAGTGCTCCGGAATAAATGAAAATGTTGGCAACTCTGGTAAAAGGACATGTTACCTTGGCAGATACAGAAACAATACTGAAGAAGTTTTATCTCGTCTTTTGTAACAAAAACTCATATTATTTCTTCTGATGAAGAATGTCTAGTTTACTTTAAATGAAGTTTTTTAGCAAATATTTTTAAAATAGTTTTCTGAATATTTTTCTGTATTTTCTACTTTTGGCATACTTGCCAACATCCTAAATAATATTCCGTAGTGTTGTTAGTCCCGCCCTTTTTTTCACACCAGTAAATTTTTATAGTAATATTCTCAAAATGCAATTACGATTAAATAAGAAGAAAAATACACTAAAAAGATACTGGTGTAAAAAAGAAGGCGGGGCTAACAATACTACGGAATATTAATTTTGGCAAGTACAGGACTGCCAACCATCTCATTAATAAGCGTAGACTTGTTAACGCCCCTTGAAAATACGCCCCTTTTCCCACACCACTTTATATTTAGAGCAATTCTCTCCAAATAGTGTCACGATTAAATAAGAATGAAATTACTCTAAAAAATTACTGGTGTACAAAAGAAGGCGGTGACTAAAAGTACTACGCTTCATAATGAGATGGTTGGCAAGCATGCAAGTATGCTTTTGGCCACAAACAACATTTATAATTTGGTTTCGAATTCTTCAGTATTACTAATTTTATTATTATGATGTTATGGCATATAGGTTTTACTCCTTCTTATGAAGTCATTACAGATTATTTCAGGAGAATCATTTCACCGATCGATTTTGAGTAAAATGTTTAACATATAAGCTACAGATCTCGGCACAGTTATTACTTTCTTCTATATGTAATATAGAGAAAGTATTGGATTAGCGAAAATTTTCGACCTCCGTTTTTTGATGGATTTACATGTTTTGGGATGTCTAGATTACGAATTAATAGATTTTAGAAAATGTCTGTCTGTCTGTCTGTCTGTATCATTTTTTTGTGGACGCTGTATCTCACGAACCAATGAATGAAATTTAACCAAACTTGGTATTTAGTTGCACCCTGACATGAACTGGTGCTGATTAGATTTTGGGATCAATAGCTCAATAGGTGGCGCTGTGATCGCATTTTATGCAAATTTTTAACATGGCAGCATAGGACAAAATTCCGTATAAATGGGCATAATGAGAGTTATTTTGCACTTGTGATTGTAAAATTAATATGAATTATTGATAATAGTAGTAGTTAACTAGGAAAAAAATTTTGTGCATGTGGGGGCATCGGTTCCCCCGCTGGGGGGGAAGTACCCCCCCGGGGAAGTAAATTTTCAAGATGGGTATATTCTGAAAGGTCTCGTTGATAATAGTAATAGTTTACTGGGAAAAAAAAATTGTGCATGTGGGGGCATCGGTTCCCCCCCACCGGGGGGGGGGAAAGTACCCACCTGGGGGGGGGCAAAGTTTCAAGATGGGTATCTTTCGAAAGGTCTCGTCAATACCTTTAAAACGAATGGTTGAACCATAAATTTGTGATAATTTAAAACAAAGTTATCGATTTTTTTTACTTTTAACGAACAAAAACTTTTAAAAAAAAATCCTACTTTTTTTAAACGAAATTTTACCAAACTTGGTATTTAGTTGGTCCCCGACATAAACTGGTGCTGATTATATTTGGGGATCAATAGCTCAACAGGTGGCGCTGTGATAGCATTTTATCAAAATTTTTAACATGGCAGTATAGGACAAAAATTCGTATAAATGTGCATAATAAGAGTTATTTTAAACTTGTGATTGTAAAATTAATATGAATTATTGATAATAGTAGTACGTAACTAGGAAAAAAATTTCGTGCATGTGGGGGCATCGGTTCCCCGGGGGGTAAATTTTCAAGATGGGTATATTTCGAAAGATCTCGTCAATACCTTTAAAACGAATGGTGGAACTATAAATCTGTGATAATTTAAAACAAAGTTATCGTTTTTTTTTTTTTTTAACAAAAAAAAAAAAAAAAAAAAAACTTAGAAAAAAAATCGTATTTCTTTTTTTTTTATATTGTTGCTGGTTGAATATGTATTACTTTTAACAAAAAAAAAAAAAAAAAAAAAACTTAGAAAAAAATCGTTTTTTTTTTTTTTTTTTTTTAATATTGTTACTGATTAAATATGTATATAGGAAAATATAGAAGAAAGTCTTGTGGTGGCCACAACATACTAGTTTTTATGAATAGCCCTATATTTTTAATAGAATTGTAATAATTAACAGTCTGTAATATTTTTCTTCGATTGAATAATGCGAAGATTTCTTTATATAAATACTATTATTCGTGAAAGTAATCGTATTGAGCTTTGAAGCTTTGCAATTTTGAAATAAAAAGTATTCAAATATACTTAGTCCCACCAGGTACCGAGAGATTCTGCTCTCGAAGCTAGTAGACGGGAAAGACTGGATTCGATACCAGTTTGCGCCAATTGTTCTAGCCGTTTGGAGATTTCTGTAGTTTTTTCAAAACTCGAGTAAATATGGACTATGACTCTTAAAAGCACGATCCACGGAGGGTATTCCACCCAGACCCAAGTGAAATCAGTCGGCTTTAATCCCTACACACCGTCACACCATAATGTACTATTTTAAATTATATTACTGGGTGAGGAAGATTATTTGCAATTTCAGTCTACACATCTATTATTAAACTGCTTAGAATTAATATTTTTTATCGCAGAAAATTTTTTCGTTGGTATATTACAGATTATATCATAATGTCTAAAAACCCGCCTTTTTTCCTTGACTCTTTCCCACTCTATACATATAAAAAAATTCCTGTTATTAATCGTTCTACGATTTAAAAAAAAATGCTGTACAAATTACAGATACTGTAAAATACTGACTGTAGAAACTCTGTAAATATGAAGGTTATCAAATAGCAGTATATGCAACAGCAGGAGTGTTCTGGAATTTTTAAAACCGGTAATTGCGACAGTAAGTTGCTTTCACTGTAGTCAGTTCTAACAATTAATCGAAAGTTATCAATAATATTATTGTTAAAAAATGTTGGTTCAAAAGAAAAAAGAAAAAAAGGAAAATCCGGTCTGCATAGAATTTCTCTAATTATAATCAGAAAGCAGCGCACATTTATAATTTATTGCGCAGCATTGTTTGTACCCACCTTTTTATAACACCCATTTTTTTGGCGAGTAGTTCTCTCCAGTATAAAATTATGATTAACAAAGAAGTTTTTTTTTTTTACTTTCTTCTATATGTAATATAGAGAAAGTATTGGATTCGCGAAAATTTTCGACCTCCGTTTTTTGACGGATCTACACGTTTTGGGATGTCCTGAACACGAATTGATAGTTTTTCAAAAATGTCTGTCTGTCTGTGTGTCTGTCTGTATCATTTTTTTGTGGACGCTGTATCTCACGAACCAATGAATGAAATTTAACCAAACTTGGTATTTAGTTGCACCCTGACATGAACTGGTGCCCATTAGATTTGGGGATCAATAGCTCAACAGGTGGCGCTGTGATCGCATTTTATGCAAATTTTTAACATGGCAGCATAGGACAAAATTCCGTATAAATGGGCATAATGAGAGTTATTTTAAACTTGTGATTGTAAAATTAATATGAATTATTGATAATAGTAGTAGTTAACTAGGAAAAAAAATTGTGCATGGGGGGGGCATCGGTTCCCCCCCGGGGGGTAAGTACCCGCCCGGGAGGGTTAAATTTTGAAGATGGGTATCATTCGAAAGATCTCGTCAATACCTTTAAAACGAATGGTTGAACCATAAATCTGTGATAATTTAAAACAAAGTTATCGAATTTTTTTACTTTTAACAAAAAAAAAGCATTTTTTTTTTTTTTTTTTTTTTTTTAATATTGTTACTGATTGAATATGTATAGGAAAATATAGAAGAAAGTCTTGTGGTGGCCACAACATACTAGTTTAATATGGTGGGGGGGGGGGAAGGTGGATGCTAACAATGCTACAGAATTAAATAGAAATATTGACATATCTGTAATTATCATGTACGTATTTTTTATTTTATTTATTTATTTATTTTAGTGAGAAAAATTACATTATAACATTGTTTCATATACGAGGGTCATTCTGAAGTTTTTGAAAGAAGGCTAAACAGCACATGTTAAACTTAACAAATCTTAGGAGTGATCAAAGTATCCACAAGTGCTAAGATCCTAATTAATATTCCGTAGTATTGTTAGTCCCACCTTTTTTTTTTTTTTTTTTTTTCATACCAGTAATTTTTTAGGGCAATATTCTCCGAATGTACTTACGGTCAAATGATAAGAAAAATACTCTTCATAATTATCAGTGGACAATAAAAAGAGGGGCGAGCATTGCTACGAAATATTAATTAGGGTGTTTTCCTGCGTATAGTCGGTAGATCTTTTAAATCAGTTTCACACCGGGAACCTTAATTAACAGACAAAGCCATTTTTAAACGATGATTTTTATTGACTAAATATACCTTTGCCTGTAAATTAATTTTTCTGGTCTGAAACAGATTTACCTGACCTGCAGATTATACGTAGAAAATACGCTAGACTTCCAAATATTAATGCACTTTTGTAGGCAAATTTTCCAAATATTAAATGCTTCAAGCTATCCATCTCTTAGGAATCGATAAAAAATGTGCCTGCATAGTCTCATTAATCTCATTTTCAGAATGCAAACGACGACCACGTATTTTTTTCTTTAGATTAAAAAATAGCCAAAGATCAATCATAGCAACATCAAGGAAATAGGAATGATAATAGAACATTTTGATGTGTTTTTGTTCAAGAAATTTAACTGTCATTCGTGCCGTAACAGAAGCTGTATTCTCATGGTGAAACATGAGTGCTCTTGCATGCACTTTTTGAAGAATTTCTTGAATACAGTTAGTGGGGTATAAGATAACTGTAACTGTCTTTTATCCCTCCAGCTTAATGACTTTAATTAACACTGTATTTCTGAAGAAAACAGCATACATTATTATTTTTTTTTTTTTTTACCATTGCTACTTTGGAATTGGTCATACTTTAATTTCATATTTTGTTAGAACGTCAAAAATCGATGTATACATTTCACCATCATTATAATTTGAGATAAGGCAGTGTTCACCAGCATTCAGTAATTTTCAAATTTCTTTACAGATTCTAACATGGCCCACGTTTTCGTGTTATGTCAGATTATGTGGGATCCAACTAGAAACTATCATATTTTTTTCATATACAGTTCTTCACGAATCATTTTATGTATAGCAGCGGATTCAATGTTAATTTCCTTCTGTTTCATTTGGTAAGTGCAGCGATTGTAATCGATTAACGTTTTTCGTATTTTCTGGGACTACAGCTTACGAAGGTTTTTCTTTGCATTCTTCATCCAGTAGTAAACAGTGTTTTCTGTGAAATTCTGTAAACACCTTAATACAGTGGCACGAGATGAAATTTCAGTTCCATATGCTAATTGTAGACATCGAAACCTTTCTTATTGATTTACTCCTAATTTAAAATCGTAGAAAATCAAGGCGCAATAATGCTGTCGTTTCAGCTTCATTTTCTTTTCTTTTAAAATTTATACTGCGACAGCTATATTGCTAATGGTGTTATAAACTATGGTCTATGGGCATAAAAGTGTTCAAATGTGTATATTTAACGAATATCTTTTTTAGAACCTATCGGCTGCATCTGTCTCAAAAATTTCAGTGTTACCTTCGTAAAATTTATACATAATTCTAAAAATAAATAATAACAACAAAAATATAAATATAAATATAAATACAATATACTAATAACAATCTTTATATATGTTATTAATCAGCGTCACTTTTCTGATATTTTTTAATTAACGTATATTTATTAATTTAGTTTGAACTTCTTACAAAATATTACTTTCAGAAAATGCAGAAGATGCTTATGAAAGGTTTTTAAAATAAAGCAATACTTTTTTTTTTTTTTTTTTTTTTTTTTTTAATACAGTTTTCATAGAAATGCCTTCTTTCAATAAAATAAAAACGCTTGTTAAAGCCTGAAAAGATTTTCCTGTTTATTTTATTTAATCCTACACCAGAGATTGCACTATAGTTACACATTACACCACATTTCAAAAATCCATTAAAATATTTATCCAAGATTTGTAATCATCCATTGAAAGAAACATTTTTAGATTCCATTGTTAAATGGATCCTAAAAGGATTATTTATGAACTTTGAAATGATGTATAACCATTTCTTTTCATCCGTCCATCTAAAGAGAAAAATTCAAATGCTGCCGCGAACGATAAATGATCTTAGATTCTCTATACATTCTCCATTAGGAAGAACAGTTTATTGGTTATTCATCAAGATGTATACGTTTCCTTTTTTTTCTTTTTCAAGTCAATATTTATTTTCTAATGCAATTTAAAGTAGATTTCGATGCAAAATGAAGTCCATTAAATATTTTACTTTACATCTGCGATGAAACATTTAAAGAGAGTAACTTTAGTTCGATATATAGTTTTAATCTTTCCGTGATAATTTTCATGAGTGATTTAGACAAATCTATTTATAAAATATAGTATTTAGTTAATATTTCTTTTTTTATTATCTTACAATATGAAACATTAATGTTAATTAACTTTAATGTTAATTTATATACTAAATTTACTTCATGAAAAAATTATATAGAATAAGTTAGTTTTGATAAACAAACACATTTTTTTTTTTAAACATAAAATGCTACATGCTTACAACTTAGTAACATGCTTACATGTTACATGAAATGCTTTTACATGTTAATAATCAATATTGAACAGTATTCATAGATTTCGGTTTATTCATTATTTAAGCTAATACAGAGGTGCCAAGTTATTACGGATTATCCGTAAACTTAATACCGGAAATTTTGTAACCTATTCTTTTGTAATAATTATCTGCAAAATTTGTTTTTTCTTTATTGTGGTATGAAATTGATTTTTCGTTAGTAGTAACTTGACACCTCCTTTAGTATGTTATTAATCATGAAAAAACAATTATTTTAAATAGAGAGTCTTTTACAAACTTATTTCTTCGAACTATGTAGAGTCAATACGTCCTATAATTTTAACGCTTTTTATTTATGTAATCACAGAAATTTGACAACTGAATAAAGAAAATTTTACTAATAATGGCGCTGAAAATATAGGATGTTTTGACTTTGAAAATGTAAATATCTTATTTTTCCAATTAATTAACCTTAAAAAAGAAAAAGAGAGAGGAGAGAAAAAGAAAAAAATGTGTCAAAAGTAATTTTATTTTATTTGTTAAATTTGGCATCTAGTTGGTTTTACATTATTCATCAAATAATTATTGGGCTGGTGGGAAAGATCTGTCGTGCAGAAATAACCATCTGACACCGGAAAAACCTACCGTACCTACCACAAGTACAAACAAACACCTTCTTAATATTTATATAAATGTTATCCAGGATAAATATCCAGTTTCAATTGTTTTATTCAAATTTCAGAACATACCGCCAACCCAGTAATTGATGGATCGGAAAATTAATAGATTTGAGAGAGGTTACGTCTTTAAAAAACCAAAAAAAAAAAAAAAAAAGACTTCAAAATTTTCATTCTTTGAGTTGGTATACGTACAAAATTTAGAAATTCTTTATTTTTCTGAACAAATGGGCTGCGGTAGCCTGGTTGGTAGAGTTCGTAGTTGGTGCTCATAATTGCTCACAGTTGTAATATTGCGGGTTCGATACTCGAGCCGGATGAAGAATGCCGTAGCTGCAATATCCTCCACGTTCTGAAATTAATACCTCAGGTTATTACTGAATAGTAAGTATCATCCCCTACGGAGAGAGAGAGAGACGATCAGAATTATGATGACGTATCTTCGGACCACATATTATTCTACTTGGTTTCCACTACGAAGAAAAAGCGAGCAACTGCAGTGGTTCACTACAATGAGACCGTTTTTTTTTAGCGAGCAAAGGAAGTATCTACAGAGCTGCCAACCTAATTCGGCAAATTGTTAGTAACGCCCCTTTTTCTACACCACTTAATTTTTAGAGTAATTCTCTTCAAATATATTTACGATGAATTAAGAAAACAAATACTCTAAGAATATATTGGTGTAGAAAAGGGGGCGGTACAAACAATTTGCCGGATTAGGTTGGCAGCTCTGTATCTACTTTTTTCCTCCCCTATTTATTAGCACTGATACTCAAGTAATTAAACAGCATTACTTCAAAACTAAAAATAATAAATTGAAGATACAATTAACAAAAAATATTGGAAGAATTTAACAAAATGTAAGTTAACCCTTTGCCTGTCTTATTTAATTTCAGTCCTCTGGTCAGTGTTGCCAAAAAGACTTTTTTATTCATTAGCCAACACTAAATTTTAACTGTGACAGTTTCCTAATCACTTCGAAAGTTATTCGACCATTATGTATATCAAATATCACTGCTCAAAATTATTCGTGAGAGCCGAATAAAAAAGTTCCTAAAACTGGACCTATTTTTTTTAAACGGTAGGGCCGGCAAAGGGTTAATATTTATAATATTTCATTCCTTGAATTTCAGTGTAATCGTGAAAAAAGTTATACTTCTGTCAAATAAGTAGATGTCAGTAGAACAGAAACATTAAAAAGAAAAAAAAATCATTTTTATAATTGTTTATTTTATCGTGATTTAAAAATAGCTCTTAAAATCCTTGCAAATTAACTGTTACGTCTTAACTTTTAACCGAATGTTTCAGTGTTTTCCCATTTCGAGTTATTGTATTTCAGATCTGTTAGATTTTTATTCTGTTAAAGGTGGTTTTCTGTTTGGTGAGAAGTTGGGGGCTAAGGATGGTTATTAGCTAATTGCTACTATCCTTTCAGAAACTTCTCTTTAACCCCTACACGGAGAGGCCTCCCTGATGAAGACTTCTGTGATCTTTGGGGTTGTATTTCATTTCATTTGTTAAATTATTCCCATATTCAAGTTTTACATTTCCTTTTGCAGCAATTTTGCGCATTGGTTTGTAAATCTCCTGTTGGTTTTTCTAATCTTTAAACTTTTATTTCAATTTCATATACATAAATGTTTGTTTTAAAGTCTCTCTTATATATATATATATATATATATTCTTATTCAAAATGCTCTAGATCAAACTAAAAATTTTATAATTCATAAAAATAGTTGTGACTTGATTGTTTTTATGAAAAGTAAGAAGGTTAATAATGTTTTCACTTGGGATTTTGAAGATTTATTTAATAATATTAAAATAGATGATTTGATCAATTCTTTGGATAATTTCTATTATGAAAGTAATATAAAAGATATTATAGATTATAATAAATATAAAAAAAATATACAGTTTGGTTCTAAAAGAAAATTATATAAACTATCAGGGGAAATTTTATGTTCAAAAACATGGCGTTCCTCAGGGCTCAGTATCTAGCAACAGTTTAGCAAATATGTATTTACATACTTATGAAAATAATTTTAAATCTAATGGGGGTATTATAATTTACAGAGATATTGATGATGTGATCGCTTTTACTAGTAATCATTATGACACTAAAATAAAAACAAATTTTTATCCTTCTTATTTAAAACTCATTTGTACTAATTTTAATCCTTTAAAAGCAAATTTCTTGGACTTGGATATAAATATTGTAGATAATGAAATGATTACAACTATTTTTGATAAAAGAAATAATTTTGATTTTAATGTGATTAAATTGATTCATTGGAGCTCTAACATTAGTAAACTTATCTACAGAAATATCATTTTAAACTATCTTAATCGTAATAAAAGATTAATTTCTAATTATCATGACAAAATTAAGGATATTCAGGATTTCTTTAATAGAGCTATTGAAAATGATTATCCTATAGATTTTTTACATGGTTATATTATAGAAAAGTATTTAAAACATTTGAAATATAAATGATTTTTTAATTTTGCTTTTTAAATATTCCTTAACTTTCGATTAAATTTAGCTATAATAAATTTATTTATTGTTTTAATTTATTTTATTTAATATACGTGGTGGTGTAATATATTTTCGATTGTTTCGTATTCTGGTTAGTTGTCTCGCTGGAGATCTTATGAAATACATGCTGCTGTTTGTGTAAATGTTTGATCATTTTTCTGCCTAATCCAAATAAGTTTTTGTCTGTTCCATATTATTTTATTCATTTCATTTTATCCATATCGAATTTAGCCATATATGTGCTTTTTTATTAAACTGTCTGCCTAGGGGGAGAGTTTTGATCAATTAAAAGCATGCTTTCACCCCATACGTATGTCTCAAGTCATACGGGGCATTTCTTAACAGTTTAAATCATTTATTTTATGTTTTTGCAGTAAGTTTTACTTATGAATTGTTTCACATTTATTAATTTTCTCGTAAGTTTTTCTTTAGTTATTTCTGTTACTTATTTTCAACTTTTATATGACTGAAAATATATAATTTCTTATATATATATATATTTCTTATATATAATTTCTTATATATATATAACATATATATACAGAGCCTGATTAAGGGGGAAGCACACCTTATTTATACTTACACCGTTATTTTTTAACAAATACTTTCCTTCTATAATAAACAGAAAATTCTCATTAAAAATTATTTTAAAAGAATTTTGGTGTCTAATAACGGTGAGTAAATTGGATTGTTTTACACCGTTCATTTTTTATAAAAAATATTTCCTCGTCAAAGCGTGGAATTTCTATGACATGAAGTAAAAAATAATTGTAAAAATATTCCGGTGAGAGTGGAGATAATGTGTGCTTCCCCCTTAATCAGGCTCTGTATATATATATATAAAATTATATATATATATATATATATATATATATATATATATATATATATAAGACTGAAAGCATATAATTTCTTATATATATATATATATATATATATATATATATTTATATATATTCAAATTAAATGTAATTAATGAACTAAAAACGATTTTCTTTAAATACTTAAGGTAGGATATTATTTCTCTTTGGGAAGAAAAACTCAACGATTTGAACAGAAGCTGATTCACCGGTTAGCAGTTTGAATAGACATATTTTATGAAATTCTGTAATATTTGTCACTGATTAAATAAATAATAAATATATACTTAATGGGATATTAGAAAACGTAAAATTTGGCAGCTATGTAAAGTTTACAGACAAAAAATTACTAAAGCCTTAAAATACAACCTGCTATTAAGTAGCAATATCGCCCCAGTTAACCAATTGAAATCATATTTAAATGCCCTACTGATTACTGTGAAATCAGACTTAACTTTTAATTGATTCCTAAACAATGTTAGATCAGCCTTTCTTTCTATATTTATTTTTCGTTTCGTTTCTTTTCTTCCCCCCCCCCCCAAGAAATGAAATAGAAGATCCGATGTTAAAATAAGGCATTATTTCATAACTGGTAACATTTATAATTTATTCTGGAGTAGTGTTAGTCTCGCCCAATAGTACATTCTATTTCAAACGCCCTTTTCCCCCAATAGTATATTCTCCTTGGGAAGAAAAAGTCTGTAAGTTGAACAAAAGCTGAATCCCCGGTTAGAAGTTTGAATGGAAATGATTTATAAAATTCTGTATTATTTGTCGCGAATTAAATGAATAAAAAAATATATTCAAGGTAATATTAAAAAGATTAAAAATTGGCAACTATGGTACGTTTTTAGGAAAAATTACTAAAACCATGAAATACAACCTTCTATTAAGTAGCAATACCCCCCCCCCCCCAGTTAACCCATTGACATCGTAATTAAGTATCCTACTGATTGCTGTTATATCAGATTTAATTTTTAATTAATTCTTGAGCAATGTTAGATCAGCCTTTCTTCTTTCTTTTGCTTTCTTTTTCTTTTCTTTTCTTTTTTTTTTTTTTTTTTCAAGAAAAAATAATAAAAACTACGATGTTAAAATGAAGCATATTACATACCTGGTAGCATTTATAATTTATTCCGGAGTGCTGTTAGCCCTGCCCTTTTTTCACACCAGTGTATTTTAAAAACATTTTTCTACTTGTTTCATCGTAATTACAAATTGAAGAAAATTTCTTTAAAATCATACCGGTGTGAAAAAAAGACGGAGTTAACAGAACTCCGGAATAAAGTATAAATATTACCAGGTATGATATATTATAATGTATTATAACGAATCTTTTTATGTATACTTCCCGCATACACAAAAAAAAATTATAATGATTTTTTTTTTTTTTCACCTTATGAATAGGAAATTACAATATATATATATATATATTATGTATAGCGTATTTATTCAAAATAAATTTTCTTATAAAAAATACAGTAAACAGGCATCACAAAGTTCCTAAAATTTTCCATGCACAGGGTTGCCAACATTTTAATTTATTCCGGAGCATTTTTATACCCGTCTTTATTTCGCACCACTTTTAATTTCAGAGTAATTTTTCTTTTTCTTATTTTCTCGTAGTTATATATTGGAGAAAAGTTTTCTACAAATAAAGTATTGAGAAATAAAGTCGGGACTAAAAATGATCCGGAATAAATTAAAATATTGGTAACCCTGCATGCATTTTGTTACACTGTCACCACTTTCGTCATAAAGAAATTTTTCTTAAATAGTTTTGACTATTTTAAATATACTAAAATATTATGAAAAAATATTATTTTCAAATACTGTTGACGATATAATTAAATGAGCGTAAAATTGTATGACCGCTACGAGGCCTAAGTAAAAATAAAATAACTGGAACAGCTTTACTCATTCCATTTTCAAAGAACCTTTGTTGAAACTACAATTTGTCTTTGTTACTAGATGTATATGGTTACAGAAATGTTCTTTCCGGTTTCTTTATGGAAATGAGACTTAGCAAGAAAATTCCCAAAAGACATGATCATAAGCCTTCGTTTCCTGAAGAAAATTTGTACGTCTTAATCCTTTGTATTCAGAATTAAAAACTTATTTGGCTTGTCAGTTTATTTAGAAAATATTAGTTAAATCTGCTGAGTTCTCAGTAAATTCTCTGGCGTATAGTTTTATAACAACAGAAAGAAGAACTTTACTATACATGGAAGCAAAATATGTTTCCTTTTATCTTTCCTTTTTTTTTTTTTTTTTTTTTTATTATTATTCTCCTGATTTTTCTTACAAAAGCTATCGTAATAGAAACTTATTGTGACAAACAAATATTTATTTAAAAAAAAAAAAAAAAAAAAAAAAAAATTCATTTCATGAATATTTCTACTAGAACATTAAGTAATTGTCTGGTTTCCATAATTAAAATTGATAAAATTTGGATCTCCGGTATTAATAATTTTGAAGATTTTATGTCAAAAAATTTGTTCCATACAAACATAAAATATATATATATTAAATACATATATATATATATATATAACACAGTAAAATAGATATTTGAATTCGTAGTAAACCTGCCAATTTATACATTGTTGCGAACTTGAGGGTTCGTAAGTTGTCCGAGAATGAGAAGCGAAACTTCTGCAAATCCAGGAGTTTTATTTACAGAAAGTTCCAGCAAAATACAGGTCTATAAAACTGAGAATCAGCTTCAATTCCACCAATAAACGTAGCTTAATTAACAGCAGTCAACAGCAAAACCACAGTAAAAACTCTTTAGCAATAAAACATAAAGCAAGTCTCATTCAAAGAGGTTCAAAGCAATGCAAGCATTAGCGGAAGCTGGCTGAGAACTGAACCAGCCTTGGCGAAAATACGTCCCTTTTATACTCCTGTAGAAAAGTGTGGAAAATTCCAGAAATTTCCGTGCCTCATCAGCTAATGAGATCAGAGCTTCCATATTTTGTATATCCCTAATAAGCATTTTCTCGCCAAGGTCACCAAAAAAATAGCCAAGGAGGTGAAAGTCCTAAAATTTGGCGCCAAATCCTTTACCTGCCTTATTGGAGCTTTTCAATGCGTTTTTAAGGAAAAATTAGACTATTTCAACCCTAAAACGACTAGAAATGCATAAAATTGGCATTTTATCAATTTACTAAGCCTCTTTGAAAGAATTTATGATAAAATAAGTACAATTATTTACAATTCCGTAACACTGCCCACCTCTCAAGGACTGCACGTCCCGGGCAGTGCAACCCTTGGTCAAGAGGTGAAACTAAACAAATTAAACAATCTAACATACAAAAAGTAATTTGTATATAATGATAAAATAGAAATATTGATTGCAAAATCAAGTGAGAAATATTTACAAAATTTACAAATGTGTACAAATATTTATATACAAATATTTATATTACGCATGCGCAAATTTTACGAGTATTTACTATTTACATTTTAAATTCTAATATTACCGTTAAGTGTGGTACTTGGCCAGCCTATTATAGTGCACCACCTTCGGTTTTGAAGAAGGTGTTTTAGTAATCCGTACAACTACATCATTCAGCCTTTTTAACCGTTGCAAACGGCTTTTTCCGTCACTTAATAGTTGAAAAAAGAGGATAATGTGACAAATTTTCGAAAAATATGATATTTCTTCCTAAGTCATATGATTACTGAATATCCATAGATTTCAAAACTAACAACGTTTATTCCTACTTCACTTAGTATTGATTTTATGAGTTATTAAACAGATATGCTCAAAAACTCGACACGGCTAAAGGGTTAAGACTGTGTATGGTCCATCCCAGTTACACTGTAGCTTGGGAGAGAGTCCTTTGCGACGAACAGGATTCCACAACCAGACCGTGTCTCCTTCCTCGAACTCATGTTGTGTAGCCTTTAGATCGTACCTTTTCTTCATTTTCTCCGTTGCCATGTGAATCCGCTCCCGTGCAAAGCTGTGTACGTCCTCAAATCATGCCTGGAGATCTTGGATGTACTCCTCGGGCGATGAAGGCGCATCTGGTGGACAACCAAACAGGAGATTACATAGGAGACGATGTTCGCGTCCAAACAGCATGTGAGCTGGTGTATAGCCGGTGGTCTCATGGACAGCACTTCGATAAGCCAGCAGGAACAATGGCAACTTCAAGTCCCAATCTTGCTGGTACCTTGATGCTAAACTGCTGTTTGTAAAACTTCCATCACCATTAAAGAATGCGAATATCAGAATAATGTTTATTGGGCACATACATTATAGTAGGAAGAACAATTGATTAAAATTTCAGGAAATTTGGAGTAATATGTACTGAGAAAACAGTACATAAAGCAACGACCTCTGTGAGCAATAGCAGCACTTATCTGCCTAGGCATTGAATCAAACAACGATTGAATGACATGTAAGGGTAGAGCACTTCATGAAGCTTCAACACGATGCCACAATTCATCGATCGTAGTTACTGGTGAGTGGTGGAGGGTCACTCGCTTTCCAAAGATTAAACAGACATTTTCATTGGTGCGAGATCAGGAGAACGCGCTGGCCAGAGCAACGGTTAAACACATTCTGTATAAAGGAAGGTCCGAAAATACAGACAAATTGCGGTCGTTCATTATCCTGCTTAAATGTTGCGCTACGCAAAACTTGAATATAGGGCAGAAGAGAGGGCTTTAACTCACCAGAAATTTAACGGTTGCTGTTCAGAGTGCCGGGAATGCGAACAAGAAGTAATCGAGACGTGTATCCAGTGGGACCCCATACCATCAATGTAGCTGATGGACAGCGTGACGAAATCGAATCACAGCTGGCAATATGCATTATTCACGATACCGTTAAATACGGAAAAGGCAATCTTGGTGCTGTAAACAGGATAATGATTTGTCTGAAAGGTGATTTCACGCCATTCCTGCGTCCAGGTTCGTCGTTGATCACACATTAAAGGCGACCATATCAGTGATGCAGTTTTGAGCGTAATCAAAATTTTGGTAGTCGCATACTGTGTCACCACCTGGAGTGATGGTATGCGGTGATACACGTCTCGATAACCTCTTGCTTTCATTCCCGCCAATCTGAATACCAGCCGTTACATTTCTGACGAGTTAAGGCCCGTCGCTCGGCCCTATATTCAAGGCCTCCGAAGCGTGATATTTAAGGAGGACAATGGACAACCGCATGTTGTCAGTATTGTCCGGGCATTCCTTGATTCAAAATATGTTTCACTGTTGCTCTTGCCAGCGCGTTTTCTTGATCTCCCACCAATGAAAATGACTGTTTAATCCTTTGAAAAGCGACAGCCCCCCACCACTCACCAGTAACTACGATCGATGAATTGTAGCATCGTGTTGAAGCTTCATGAAGTGCTCTACCCGTACATGTCATACAATCGCTGTTTGATTCAATGCCTGGGCAGATAAGTGCTGCTATTGCTCACAGAGGTCATTGCTTGATGTACTGCTTTCTCAGTACATATTACTCCAAATTTTCTGAAATTTTAATCAATTGTTCTTCCTACTATAATGTATGTGTCCAATAAATATCATTCTGATATTCGCATTCTTTCATGGTGTTGCAATTTTACAAACAGCAGTGTAGAAGATAGAGGTTATTCAGGATGGTACAGTTAAAACTCTCGACCATGCTGCCCGTCTGGGGATGTGAGGGAGTTGTCTGAGTTTTGTCTATGCCGAGTAATTGACACAGTCCTTTGAAAACAGCAGATGTAAAGTTCGTGCCTTGGACGGTATGAAGTTGAGGAGGTGTACTGTATCTTGACACCCATTGTTGCACTAGGACCTCTGCGATTGTGCATGCCTCTTGATCGAGAATGGGATATGCTTCAGGCCACTTGGTGAAATAGTCCATCATGGCTAGGATGTTTTTGTTTCCACTGGAGGTCCATGGGAAAGGACGCAAAATGTCGAGTGTAACCCGTTCAAATAATGCTCCTACGTTATACCGTTGAAGTCTTCCTCGGTTTCATTTCTTTGCGCCTTTGCGTGCCGCACAAAAATCACAGGATTTGCACCATTTTTCCACGTCCTCGCTTGTCTTGTACAACTAAAAGCGTTCTCAAACTTTCTGCAGAGTCTACATCACACTAAAATGGTCTCCGGTTGGGCTACTAAGCAGCTGCTCTAGAACATCTGGAGTCTTTGATCTTGGTAATACAATCTGCCATCGGAAGCTTTACCCATCATCAAATTCCCATTTTCTGTATAGTACGCCGTGTCTAATATAAAGAGAGTCCCAAAGTGCCCAATAACATTTTGTTATGGGGCTAAATCTGGAAATGTCCTGCCAGGTAGGTCTGTTGATGGTCGTCTCCTTTAGCTGTAATGTAGGCTTTATGTCAGTATCTTTCAGCTGTGCTTGCCTAAGTTTCTGGTCACTCCACTGGCCCAGAATCGATGGTGTTGAGACTGTAGCTTGGCAGACAACCGGATTTATCTGCTGGTATTTCTGTTCGGCTATAGAGCAGTACTTGCAGCTTTCCGAGCAGGGCTTCCGTGACAAAGCATCTGCATTACCATGTAAAGTCTCTTTACGATGACGAATCTCGAAGTCATGCTTCTGAAGGCGTTGTATCCACCTGGCAATATGTCCTTCCGGGTTCTTGAATTGAAGCAACCACCTTAACAGCAAACCTTCTCCAAATGACATCCTCAGGATGTCCTATGGTTAAACAGGACATATTTGGATATCCTATGGACATCTTCAGGAAGTATTATGGACAAATGTGTTGTTAGGGCACGTTAAAGGCGCGTGGTCAGTCCGGAGCTGGAATCTTCTGCCATAGAGGTAATGATGAAAGTGTTCTATGGCTTTTACGATGGCTAGTAGATCTTTCCTGGTGGTACAGTAGTTTCGCTCCGGTTTAGACAGACATTTACTCCAATAGGCAATGACATGTTCCTGACCATCAACTTCCTGCGACAGAACAGCACCGACACTTTTATGGCTGGAATCTGTATCAAGTAAGAACTGCATGTCGGGCTGGGGATACGTCAAGATAGGCTATGATGTTAAGACCTCTTTAAATCGTTTGAACGATTTTTCACATTCGTCTGTCCACAGGAACTTCTGTTTGGCTTCCGTCAGCATGTAGAGTGGTCTGGCAATATTTGAGAAACCTTGAGGAACTTCCTGTAGTAAGTGCATAACCCCAGGAAACTCCGTAGATGGTGTACATTTCCAGGGCGACTCCAGTTCTCTACTGCAGAGATCTTCTCAAGATCAGTTCTCACACATTCAGCAGAGATGATATGGCCGAAGTAGCTCACTTCACGACGGAACAAGTTACACTTGCCAGTATTCAATTTCAGGTTAGCCGTAATGAGTTTCTCCAGCACCTTTCGGATGTTTCGTAAATGGTCTTTAAAGGTACGCCCCACAATGACAATATTATCCAAATACACCAGAGAGGCTTCGTAGGAAAATCCTTTTAGCACTGTCTCCATCAGGCGCTCGAAGTTGGAGGTGCATTACATAATCCAAATGGCATAATTTTAAACTGCCACAGTCCTTGACCCGTGGTGAATGCAGTCTCCTCACGATCATCAGGATGTAATTCTACTTGCCAGTAACCGCTCTTCAGATCCAAAGTCGAGAACCATTTATTGCCAGCAAGTGTGTCTAATGTGTCGTCAATTCTGGGAAGAGGGTAACTGTCTTTCTTCGTGATGTCATTCAAATGACGATAATCCACGCAGACTCTTGTTGAACCATCCTTTTTTCGCACCAGTACTATGGGAGAGGACCAAGAACTCGTTGATGGCTCGATGACGTCATTGCGCTGCATTTCATTTAGAAGTTCAGTCACCACTTCCTGTTTAGCAAATGGAAGTCTTCTTGGATGTTGTTTGATTGGAGAATGATTTCCTGCATCAATTCTGTGCTGGGTGATGTTTGTTCTTCCGACGTCTTCTGGTGTTCGAGAAAAAAGTTCTTTAAATTCATTGAGTAGCTTCTCCGCAGCACACCTCTGTTCATTTCCTAATTCTGCATTCTTGAGTAATTCCGTTGTTAATAATTCAGAAGACTTGGATTCGATTGATTGCGTGGGGCGGTTGATGCATGTAACAGGAGTTCAGGTTGCTAACACCTCATTCTTCTTTACTGTCCGGACCTTATCGCTGATGTTTGCGACTCTCGAAGCAATAGTGTTCTTTGAGAGATCAACCAGAGATGAAGCCACCAAAACTCCTCTTGGGCTATTGTCTGTATTCGGGTATTCAATCAGTCCATAGCGGAAGTATTGCTTGGTAGAAGGTGTTGCTGAAAGTATTGTCTCTGTGTGGGGAGGGATGGAAATTTCAGACTTGGCTGTTATCTGACAAATTGCCTGAATGTCTTAATTTTCAGTGTTGAACACAGGTATGTCTTCCGAACTCGAATGCAACTCATTATTCCTGTAGTCCAATTTAAAGTTAAATTTTCTCAGGAAATCAATTCCAATGATTAGAGGATCTCTTATATCAGCCACATATGCCATATGATGGTAACTAGCATTCCCAAAATTGATGGTCAAGTTCCTTTTTCCATATATTTCTATTTCGTCTCCGGTCACAGTCTGGAGTTTAACGCAGGGCGGCGTCCAAATGATCTTCTCTTTTAGTTCTCGAGCCAAATCCGTTCTAATAATAGTTACTTTGTCTCCAGTATCCAGAATCATACGGCAGGTGGTGTTGTTAACTTGGCCATAAACGTAAAGTCCATTATCGCCGCCACTCATCGAAGAAAGATGAAATACTGTAAATTGGGGCTCTTTAATTTCAGGCAACTTCCGCCCCGCGAGATGGCCTTCTCTTAGTTTCCTTGCAGTGATGGTGAAGCTGGGTTATTTTCTTTAGTTGGTCGTACAGGGCAGTTTCTCTTCACATGTCCATCTCTTCCGCAATCCCAGCACCATATCTTCCGATCCTTTACATCTTTATTATTTTGATTGCTGTGCAATCTCCTCATGACGTCTGCGAGATTTCTCTTTATTTCACTTACATCAGTTGGTGCATCACCTAATGAGACTGCTCTGATGGTATGACAGTCTTTACGGGAGGCTTGTTGGGCTGCCTCTATCTTCATCACATAGCCTAAAGCTGATTCAACATCCCTAATATTGGAGAGTCTAAGTGTTTTTTGGATTTCTGGACCTCGAACGGCATGAATAAAGTACTGAAGGGCCAAGTCATTCCGAGTGTCAGCAAGGCTGTCGGAGAATGCCAGGTGAGACAGTCTTTGAATATCCGCTCCCAGCTCTTGCAAACTTTCACCCGCTTCCTGGTAACGGGGCTTTAGTTGGAGACGACTATAATCCTTAGAACACTTTTTATGATCAATAGTTTAGAAGATATAGGGGAACGAATTAGCACATTTTCTTGAAAAATTCTTTTTTGCAATAGTAAAGTCAACTAAAGTGTGTAATTGAATGGGTTCTGGTCAACTATTTTCTAATGTACAAAATAAATATATGCATAGGGAACATGTAAGGATAATACAGCATGTTTTGTACATTTTAAATAATTTTAAGGTTAGTACTCGCAAGCGGTGGTTTAGGTAAAAATCCAGATAACGAAGACCCAAAACCGATCAACATTAAGAAAAAAAATCGTATAACTTTGAAACTGGGCACTGTTATAAGGTTAAGTGTCCTGTCCTGAAGAACATACTAAAAGTTCCCAACAGTAGTGGGCGAGCGAAGGGGGACGGAGGGCATTTAAAGGAAGCACTTTTCAGTTTTTATTAATATCTTAAAAACTATCGCATTTAGATAAAAAATTTCAATTACAAAATTAAACTACGTAAAATTTCCCATGAAAATGCCTATTACATTTGTTAGTATGATCAGTAGTTAAGAAAATATAAAGGTTGCTTTGTATCTTACGGATATCTAACAGAAAAGTAGAGTTTTTCGATTTGTATATTTTGACTTCCACTCTTTAAACTTGGCGCATTGCGCACGCACATGCACATATAGATATTTATTTGTATGAATAGAAAATATTTAACCCGAATCCTTTTAATTACGAACTATAGTTTACGTTACTATTGTAAATAACATAAAAAATTAAAAAAAAGAAAAAAACACACAGAATAGATTTGCCTATAAAACGAGTAGTTATGATTTCAAAGACTGATTTTATATGACAATTTTTCATTTTTATATATTGAAATAGTTTTAGAATATTTCCATTGCAGTGTTTTAAATTTCTTAAAAATAATTACTTTTAATATTAAAAAAGTTTTTTTTTATGAATCAAAAGCATTTCTCACACTGCCTGAAATGACTCCCCAGAAAAAAAAATAAAAAAATGTTAAAATGAAATGACTACAAGTATAAAGACAAACAAAGGCTTCAAATTCATAACACCCCTCTTTTAAGTCAGGGATTAAAAAGGAATTTTACCTAAACCACAACTTGTGCCTACTAAACTTAAAATTATTTAAAATGTACAAAACATGCTGTATTATCCTTACATATACCCTATGCATATATTTATTTTGTGCATTAGAAAATATTTAACTGGAACCCTTTTAATTACACATTTTAGTTGATTTTACTACTGCAAAAAAGAATTTTTAAAGAAAATGTGTTATTTCGTTCCCCTATATCGTCTAAACTATTGATCATACAAACAAAATGTAATGTGCATTTTTGTAGGAATTTTCACGTAGATTAATTTTGAAATTGACATTTTTTTCTCTAAATGCGATAATTTTCAAGATACGTAATAAAACCTGAAATGTGCCGCCTTTAAATGCCCCCCTGCCCCCTGCTCACCCTCCATGGTTGGGGACTTTTAGTATGTGATTCGGCACACTTAACTTTATAACTGTGCTAAATTTCAAAGCTACACGATTTTTTTTTATGTTCATCGGTTTTGGGTCTTCGTTATCTGGATTTTTACCTAAACCACCACTTGCTCCTACTAACCTTAAAATTATTTAAAATGTACAAAACATGCTGTATTATCCTTACATATTCCCTATGCATATATTTATTTTGTGCATTAGAAAATATTTGACCAGAACCCATTTAATTACACACCTTAGTTGATTTTACTATTGCAAAAAAGAATTTTTCAAGAAAATGTGTTATTCCGTTCCAATATATCTTCTAAACTATTAATCATACAAACAAAATGTAATATACATTTTTGTAGGAAATTGTACGTAGATTAATTTTATAATTAACATTTTTTTCTCTAAATGCAATAGTTTTTAAGATATTTAATAAAAACTGAAAAGAGCCCCAGTTAAATGCCCCCCTGCCCCCCGCTCACCCACCACGGGCGGGGACTTTTAGTATGTTGTTCAGGACCCTTTTGGCTATGAGTATGCAAAATTTCAAAACTACACGATTTAATTTTAATGTTGATCGGTTTTGGGTCTTCGTTATCTGGATTTTTACTCAAACCGCCACTTGCGCCTACAAGCCTTAAAATTACTTAAAACTTACAAAACATTTTGTATTATCCTTGCATATTCCCTATGAATATATTTGTTTTATACATTAGAAAATATTTGACAAGAACCTTCTCAATTGCTCACTTTAGTTGATTTTACTATTGCAAAAAAGAATTTTTCAAGAAAATGTGTTACTTTATCCCCCTATATCTTCTAAACTATTGATCATACAAACAAAATGTAACGCACATTTTTGTAGAAAATTGTACATAGATTAATTTTGTAATTGACATTTTTTCTCTAAATGCGATAGTTTTTAAGATATTGAATAAAAACTGAAAAGTGCCTCCTTAAATGCCCCCCTGCCCCCGCTCACCCACCACGGGCGGGGACTTTTGGTATGTTGTTCAGGACCCTCTCGGCTATGAGTATGCAAAATTTCAAAAGTACACGATTTTTTTTTTTTTCTATTCGTGAAATTTTGGCCTTCGTTGCCTGGACTATATCCATTCCCGTGAGAACCTATAATTCTGTAAGTAATCATATCTTTTTTCACTTAAAGTTAAATCCCACAAAGGATATAGTAGAATTTTTTTTTTACCAGACATGGAAATAGTCCTAATCGCGATCCGCTCGAAAATGTTTCGTCTATGAAAAGGCGGGGGAGAGGGGAGAGAATTCGAAAATTGCAGATATATGTGATATTTCGCACATTGAAATTTCTGAGATTTATATGAAAACACTGTATAAAACTATGTCATTGTGCATTAAAGTAGTAATTCCATAAATGGGGAATTAACCCAATGCAGAATACATATTTTTAATAAAAACTTGCTTAGGTCTAACAAATAAACAGTTTTATTTCATGTATTAAAATATAACTTGTTTATTTCATATAATAAATCATAATATAATACAAAGTGTATGGTTATTGCATTATATTCAAAAAGAAAGTTTTACGCAGATTTTTCAAAGGTACTTCGTAAAGTGCAATAAAACGAATTATTAAATGGAAAATGTACATAGGTATCATTTCATCCCATTGGTATCATGCAAACAAGACAGTTTTATTTGTTTCAAACATTAACTTATAAGTTATTACAGATTTAAAAAATGTATAAGTCATTTTTTCTGCAGTGCGACTATTTTTTTTTTCTTTTTTTTTTTTGTCGCTTAGTGTATATAAAGCATTACATATTTATATTTTTTTATAGGACTTCATATTTGCCCATAGGTGCCAACTTCATACTTACCAACCATCTCATTATGAATCGTAAGATTTTTAATACCTACCTTTTTTTTTCTCCCAGTCATTTTTTAGAGCAATTTTATTCTTATTAAATACTAATAACATTTGGATGAAATTATTCTAAAAATAATGTGGCGTGTAAAAAAGGGCATTTTTTTAAGGGGCGTTAACAATTTTACAATTGTTAACACTTTCGCGACCGCATGTTTTTTGCCTTTTTGATAGTAAGGTCCACCTGTGGGCGTTATTCAACAAAGTCACAATATTTTAGAACAAAATTTTTTGAGTTCACATTTATAACACACAAATGGATATACATTCTAATTATACTCTTACTAATCGAAGTAACTGTATTTATAGTATATTGATTATACAAATTTAAATATATTGGGTATATTAAAACAGGAATAAACTACTACGTCGGAAACGCCAAAGAAAAATTATTGAGGTGCATACAGCTGTTTCGGTAGCCTAAAGCGTACCGTCATCAGTGCAAAAAAAGAATTCTGAGTCTGGAGAAGTACTCGTATATATAGGAGAGGGACCGGATTTAGTTCAACCAATAGGATTACGGAAGAGGTGGGGAGTGTGGCCAATAGGAATTAAGGAATGTGTAGCTGTGTAAACAGTAGAAAAATTAAGAAAATGTGGACTGAATGTAAAATTTCCAACAATCAGACAAATAGGGAACAGCGAAATCACAATTTACAAGGTTTTTAAAATTTTTACAAATATGAAAAGCTTCAAAGAAATCGAGTTCATGAATAGATTTAGGTCTGCAAACTATTTTAGCTGAATTAAATTTAAAATTATGATTTTCCTCCCAGCAATGTTTAATTCAGCTAAAATAATTTGCAGACCTAAATCCATTCATGAACTCGATTTCTTTGAAGCTTTTCATATTTATAAAAATTTTAAAAACCTTGTAAATTGTGATTTCGCTGTTCCCTATTTGTCTGATTGTTGGAAATTTTACATTCAGTCCACATTTTCTTAATTTTTCTACTGTTTACACAGCTACACATTCCTTAATTCCTATTGGCCACACTCCCCACCTCTTCCGTAATCCTATTGGTTGAACTAAATCCGGTCCCTCTCCTATATATACGAGTACTTCTCCAGATTCAGAATTCTTTTTTTGCACTGATGACGGTACGCTTTAGGCTACCGAAACAGCTGTATGCACCTCAATAATTTTTCTTTGGCGTTTCCGACGTAGTAGTTTATTCCTGTTTTAATATTCCAACGCCAAGTCTCCTGCTATTATATTGGGTATATTCTTAACTAATAAATATCATACAAATTGCGGAGGAAACGCCCACTGGCGGAGTTACAGATTTTTATATGACGTGAATCTACGTCAGTGGTCTCGAAAGTGTTAATGTGTTGATGACCATATGTTTCTGTATGAATCTTGGTTTGAATCTATGTTTCTGTATGAATTTTTTAAAAATGAGTTTTTTTTAATTCTAAATTATTTTAATTAAAGATTTAAATGTATGCAAATATTATGATGTGTCACTCACACGATTTTCTCTTACCCTGCATTTTATTATTAAGATAGATATTTTGTCCTTTTTAGTTCACATTTCTATAAAAGCGTGTTCTTTAATTTTTTTAAAAATATAATATTATTTGTTTTCAATTAGTAATTTATCTCTTACAAGTTATTAGAAAATAGTTCATTTTTAAAAATGTCATTTTTATTACATATCCACCACTAAAACTTTAAACAATATACTAAAGAAAATTTTAGCATAGCCTCCATTTACTGGTTTTGCTTCAACTTTTATGATTTACATTTCACGAAAATGGTTACAGGTTTAAACACTGTGCCGTGTGATTGCTTCTTAAGTGTCTCTGTTCATGTTACTAAAGTGAGATGCACATGTTGAGGATTACGAAGCATGGTTGTTTGTGATAATGAAGTAAGGTTACTTGGCGTGTGTACAATGGTCGATTATGATGCTATTTGGAGGTATGCCAACATTTCCGATTTCTTCAGAGCATTGCTTAGTAATTGCCTTATTTTAACACAACCTAACTAAAGAGTAATTTTTTTTCTATTGTGTAATTACGATCAAAAAAATTGACGTGGGGAAAAATGTATATTGAGAAAAATCAGAAAAGTAGGCATAAGTGTGTTTCTAGTAGGGTATTATTACAGTGGAAAATTCGCAGGTATTCCACTGTGGTGTATTGCCAAGCTAGGCAAATATTACTTTTAAAACACAGTGGTACAATTTAAATGCAGAAACACGGCTTTCAGAAATGCTTAAAAATTTCTAGCGGCATGTCATAATTTCGAACATTTACAGTTCTTGCCTACCAGAAAATTTTTATAGAAATATTAATTTTATTATATCAGAGAAAACTGTAACATAAACATATAAGAAATTTCTACTAATTTTTTTGGTAGCTAAAAAACGTAAAAGTGGCAGCTGTGGCATGTACCACTCTTAAAACTTTCTGTATTTTTATTACAGCTATTTCGAACACCAATCTTTGCTTCATATAGCTTAACAAATAATAATAATAAAAATCTATTCTTTAGAAGTAATAATAATGGAAAGTAGAACGCCATAAACTCTGCAGTTTAAGTTATAAAAGCTAAAATATTAGTTAGCACATGAGTAAAATAAACATCCAGCAAACAATTACATCTTTTTGACCTGATGATAGTAAAATATTCCAACTTTATGAATGAAAATCGCTATTCCTTGAGCAAACTTTTACTGACATCGGAATCCCTCTCTGTCGTAATTAACCAATTACCTTTGAGGTATTCCATTTTAAACAGTAATATCCGTAATTTGGCGATCCTCTAAAGTATTACATTATTTAATTGTTTAAAAGACAGTAATAACCATCAATTTTAATTTCCAACTGCAAGAATTCATCTCGGAATTTTTCAAGAGAGTTATATTTTATAATTCATCGAAAAAATTTATTTACATCTTTTCTCCTTATTTTGCTCATAAATTCTGTGGCTGTAGATATTAAACGAACGTAATTACAGTATGTTGCTAATCCATGTAGAAAAATGTAATAGGTATCGTTCGACGGGGAATTGTAAGTATTTTCAGAAGATGAACTGAAATTTTGGCGTGCCGCAGAAGATTCACAGGATTTACACCATTTTTCCACGTCCTCCCTTCTCTTGTACCAGTAAAAGCGTTCTCAAACATTCTGCAGAATCTACATCACCTTAAAATGGTCTCCGGTATCTACAATACAGCTGCTCTTTAACATCTGGAATCTTTGATCTTGGTAATACAATCTGCCATCGAAAGATTTACTCATCATCAAATTCCCATTTTCTGTATAGTACACCGTGTCTGATATAAAGAGAGTCCCAAAGTGCCCAATAACTTTCCGTTATAGGGATAAATCTGGAAATGTCCTGCCAGGTAGGTCTGTCGCTGGTCGTCTCCTTTAGCTGAAATGTAGGCTTTATGTCAGTATCTTCCACCTGTGCTTGTCTAAGTTTCTGGTCACTCCACTGGCCCAGAATCGATGGTGTTGAGACTGTAGCTTGGCAGAAAACCGGATTTATCTGCTGCTATTTCTGTTCGGCTCTAGAGCAGTACTTGCAGCTTTCCGAGCAGGGCTTCCGTGACAAGGCATCTGCATTACCATGTAAAGTCTCTTTACGATGACGAATCTCGAAGTCATATTTCTGAAGGCGTTGTATCCACCTGGCAATATGTGCTTCCGTGTTCTTGAATTGAAGCAACCACCTTAACAGCAAACCTTCTCCAAATGACATCCTGAGGATGTCCTATGGATAAAAAGGACATATTTGGATAGCCTATTGACATCTTCAGGAAGTATTATGGACAAATGTGTTGTTAGGGCACATTGAAGGCGCGTGGTCAGCCAGGAACTGGAATCTTCTGCCATAGAGGTAATCATGAATGTGTTCTATGGCTTTTACGATGGCTAGTAGATCTTTACTGGTGATACAGTAGTTTCGCTCCGGTTTAGACAGACATTTACTGCAATAGGCAATGACACGCTCCTCACCATCAACTTCCTGCGACAGAAAAGCACCGACACTCTCATGGCTGGCATGTGTATCAAGTAAGAACTGCATGTCGGGCTGGGGATACGTCAAGATAGGCTATGATGTTAAGACCTCTTTAAGTCGTTTGAACGCTTTTTCACATTCGTCTGTCCACAGGAACTTCTGTTTGGCGTCCGTCAGCTTGTAGAGTGGTCTCGCGATATTTGAGAAACCTTGACGAACTTCCTGTAGTATGCATAACCCCAGGAAACTCCGTAGATGGTGTACATTTTCAGGGCGACTCCAGTTCTCTACTGCAAAGATCTTCTCAAGATCAGTTCTCACACCTTCAGCAGAGATGATATGGCCGAAGTAGCTCACTTCACGACGGAACAAGTTACACTTGCCAGTATTCAATTTCAGGTTAGCCGTAATGAGTTTCTCCAGCAGCTTTCGGATGTTTCGTAAATGGTCTTTAAAGGTACGCCCCACAATGATAATATCATCCAAATACACCAGACAGGCTTCGTAGGAAAGTCCTTTTAGCACTGTCTCCATCAGGCACTCGAATTGGAGGTGCATTACATAATCCAAATGGCATAACTTTAAATTGCCACAGTCCTTGTCCCGTGGTGAATGCAGTCTCCTCAGGATCATCAGGATGTAATTCTACTTGCCAGTAACCGCTCTTCAGATCCAAAGTCGAGAACCATTTATTGCCAGCAAGTAGGTCTAATGTGTCGTCAATTCTGGGAAGAGGGTAACTGTCTTTCTTCGTGATGTCATTCAAATGACGATAATCCACGCAAAATCTTGTTGAAACATCCTTTTTTCGCACCAGTTCTATAGGAGAGGACCAAGGACTCGTTGATGGCTCGATGACGTCATTGCGCTGCATTTCATTTAGAAGTTCAGTCACCTCTTCCTGTTTAGCAAATGGAAGTCTTCTTGGATGTTGTTTGATTGGAGAATGATTTCCTGTATTAATTCTGTGCTGGGTGATGTTCGTTCTCCCGACGTCTTCAGGTGTTCGAGAAAAAAGTTCTTTAAATTCATAGCTTCTCCGCAGCACACCTCTGTTCATTTCCTAAGTCTTCATTCTTGAGTAATTCCGTTGTTAATAATTCAGAAGACTTGGATTCGATTTATTGCGTGGGGCTGTTGATGCATGTAACAGGAGTTCAGGTTGCTAACACCTCATCCTTCTTTACTGTCCGGACCTAATCGCTGATGTTTGCGACTCTCACATGAATAGTGTTCTTTGAGAGATCAACCAGGGATGAAGCCAACAAAACTCCTCTTGGGCTATTGTCTGTATTCGGGTATTCAATCAGTGTTAGGAGGTGTTCCTGAAATTATTGTCTCTGTGTGGGGAGGGTTGGAAATTTCAGACTTGGCTGTTATCTGACAAATTGGCTGAATGTCTTGATTTTCAGTGTTGAACACAGCTATGTTTTCCAAACTCGAATGCAGTTCATTATTCTTGAAGTCCAATTTAAAGTTAAATTTTCTCAGGAAATCAATTCCAATGATTAGAGGATAAGTTATATCAGCCACATATGCCATATGATGGTAACTTGCATTCCCAAAAGTGATGGTCAAGTTCATTTTTACATATATTTCTATTTCGTCTCCGGTCATAGTGTGGAGTTATACGCAGGGCGGCGTCCAAATGATCTTCTCTTTTAGTTCTTGAGCCAAATCCGTTCTAATGATAGTTACTTTGGCTCCAGTATCCTGAATCATACGGCAGGTGGTGGTATTAACTTGGCTATAAACGTAAAGTCCATTATCGCCGTCACTCATCGATGAAACATAAAATACTGTAAATTGGGGCTCTTTAATTTACTCGAGGGTTCGTAAGTTGTCCGAGAATGAGAGGCGAAACTTCTTCAAATCCATGAGTTTTATTTACAGAAATATCCAGCAAAATACAGGTCTATAAACTGAGTATCAGCTTCAATTCCACCAATAAACGCAGCTTAATTAACAGCGGTCAACAGGAAAACCACAGTACAAACTATTTAGCAATAACACATAAAGCAAGTCTCATTCAAAGAGGCTCAAAGCAATGCAAGCATTAGCGGAAGCGGGCTGAGAACTCAACAAGCCTTGGCGAAAAACGTCCCTTTTATACTCCTGTAGAAAAGTGTGGAAAATTCCAGAAATTTCCATATCTCATAAGCCAATGAGATTAGAGCTTCCATATTTAGTATATCCCTAATAAGGATATTCTTGCCAAGGTCGCCAAAAAGGGCAATATAATTAAATGAGAGGGCAATATAATTAAATGTTAACGAAATATTGGTAAAAGGGTTTTTAGCAAGATATAAATTTTTTTGGCCGTTTAAACTGGAAATTTGGTTTTAGGCGGCCATGTTGCTCATCCAAGCGAGATAACCGTAAGTTAAAAAGCCATTGCTTATAAAATTGGTTTGTCTAACATTTAGAACATAAAAGACATTCAGAAACAGTGTTTAGCAGCATAATTTATTTAACTACAGTACAACAACTATTAAACAAAGCAGGTTTAAATAACAGAAAATTTTAAAAAATTCCATTCTTAGTGAAGGGAATTAGGAAAGCAAGACCTCAGATGGCTAAAACAATAAAAAAATTATTAGTTAATTATTGGGCTGAACTAGTTCTCTTTGATGAATCAAGTTTTACTTATTTCGAGCTCAATAAAACAGGCAGATCTGACCAGAGCCTGATTAAGGGGGAAGCACACATTATTTATACTTACACCGTTACTTTTTAACAAATACTTTCCTCCTATAATAAACCGAAAATTCTCATTCAAAATTATTTTAAAAGAATTCTGGTGTCTAATAACGGTGAGTAAATTGGATTGGATTACACCGTTCATTTTCTATAAAAAATATTTCTTCGTCAAAGCGTGGAATTTCTATGACATGAAGTAAAAAATAATTGTAAAAATATTCCGGTGAGAGCGGAGATAATGTGTGCTTCCCCCTTAATCAGGCTCTGGATCTGACAACAAATTTTTATGCAAAAGATATCAATTAACTCGAAATAAAACACAATCTTCATAAAAGTGGTGCCTGGCCGACTATTTTGGAGGTATCATGGACATTTCCGTAAACAGCATTTCAAGATGATAATGCACCTTACTACACGGCGTCTGTGCTAAGTTTATTCACTTCAAATTGTCAAAATTTCCTATCCATTCCCATGTGAACCTATAATTTTGTAAGTAATCATATCTTTTTTCACATTAAGTTAAATCCCACAAAGGATATAGTAGAATTTCTTCTTTACCAGACATGGAAATAGTCCTAATCGCGATCCGCTCGAAAACGTTTCGTCTATAAAAAGGCGGGGGAGAGGGGAGAGAATTCGAAAATTGCAGCCTATAACTCTGCCAGAACTAGAAAAAGTATTTGTGATATTTGGCACATTGAAATTTCTGAGATTTATATTAAAACATTGTATAAAACTACGCCATTGTGCATTAAAGTAGAAATTCCATAAATGTGGAATTAACCCAAGGCAGAATACATATTTTTAATAAAAACTTGCTTAGGTCTAACAAATAAACAGTTTTATTTCATATATGAAAATATAACTTTTTTATTTCATATAATAAATCATAATATAATACAAAGTGTATGGTTATTGCATTATATTAAAAAAAAAAAAGTTTTACGCAGATTTTTAAAAAGTACTTCGTAAAGTGTAATAAAACGAATTATTAAATGGAAAATATACATAGGTATCATTTCATCCCATTGGTATCATGCAAACAAGACAGTTTTATTTGTTTCAAACATTAACTTATAAGTTATTACAGATAAAAAATATATGTCATTTTTCTGCAGTGCGGCTTTTTTTTTTTTTCTTGTCGCGGCTTTTTTTTTTCTTTATTAAGTAATAGTTCTGAAACACCCTGTGTATATATAAAACTAACACGTATTTTTTGTTTTAAATTAGTAATTTATTTCTTACAAGTTATTAGAAAATAGTTTATTTTTTAAAATGTCATTTTTATTACATATCCACCACTAAAACTTTAAACAATATACTAAAGATAATTTTAGCATAGTCCACCAAATGTTTTTACATTTTCTGATTTACATTTCACGAAAATTGTTTCAGTTTTAAACACTGAACCGTATGATTGCTTCTTAAGTGTCTCTGTTCGTGTTATTAAAGTGAGATGCAAATGTTGAGGATTGCGAAGCATGGTTATTTGTGATAATGAAGTAAGGTTACTTGGCGTGTGTACAATGGTCGATTATGATGCTATTTGGAGGTATGCCAACATTTCCGATTTCTTCAGAGCATCGTTTAGTAATTGCCTTATTTCAACACAACCTTACTAAAGAGTAATTTTTTTCTATTGTGTAATTACGATCAAATAAAATTGACGTAGGGAAAAATGTATATTGAGCAAAATCGGAAAAGTAGGCATAAATGTGTTTCTAGTAGGGTATTATGACAGTGGAAAAATGCGCAGGCATTCCACCGTGCTGTATTGCCAAGCTAGGCAAATATTACTTTTAAAACACAGTGGTACCAATAACCCTTTGCGGCGCAAGACAATTTGAAACATTTAAATTATACTGCCACCGGAATTCATGAACTAAATTAAACTAAAAGAAATTTTAAGGTTTAAAAAACCGGCCTTTTCTGATATGTTATAAACGTGAATTTTTGCTAAAATATTTCCGGGATGAATTTTTGCAGCTGGATCTTAAATTTTGCGTCCTCGTGGCGAGGACACCGCGCGTTAAGGGGTTAAAATGAATAAACACGACTTTCAGAAATGTTTCAAAATTTCTAGCGGCATGTCAAAATTTGCAAACATTTACACTTCTTGCCTACCGGAAATTTTTTATAGAAATATTCATTTTACTATAACAGAGAAAGCTGTAACATAAACATATAAGAAATTTCTACTAATTTTTTTCGGTAGCTAAAAAGCGTAAAAGTGGCAGTTGTGGCATGTACCGCTCTTAAAACTTTCTGTATTTGTAATACAGCTATTTCGAACACCAATTTTTGCTTTATTTAGATTAACGATTAATAATAAAAATCTATTCTTTAGAAGTAATAATAATGGAAAGTAGAAGGCCATAAACTCTGCAGTTTAAGTTATAAAAGCTAATAAATTTGTTAGCACATGAGTAAAATAAACATCCAGCAAACAATTACATCCTTTTGACCTGATGATAGTAAAATATTCCAACTTTATGAATGAAAATCGCTATTCCTTGAGCAAACTTTTACTGACATCGGAATCCCTCTCTGTCGTAATTAACCAATTACCTTTGAGGTATTCCATTTTAAACAGTAATATCCGTAATTTGGCGATCCTCTAAAGTATTACATTATTTAATTGTTTAAAAGACAGTAATTACTTACACTAACCATCAATTTTAATTTCCAACTGCAAGAATTCATCTCGGAATTTTTCAAGAAAGTTATATTTTATAATTCATCGAAAAAATTTATTTACATCTTTTCTCCTTATTTTGCTCATACATTCTGTGGCTGTCGATATTAAACGAAAGTAATTACCCTATTTTCCGGTGTATAACACGCAGGCTTGTTAAATCAGTTATAGGGGAAACTAGGGAGAATTGACGAGGTTTTTGGTTTTTAATTTTTCATATTTTTTGTATAACAGTTGGAGCTGAATAAAAAATATGAGCAAATAGTTTGTTATTTTGTACAGTCGAAAAAAAAAACGCTCAACATAACTTCGTTGCTAATCGATGTAGAAAAATGTAATAGGTATCGTTCGACGGGGAATTGTAAGTAGTTTCAGAAGATGAAGTGAAATTTTGAATTGGGGGTCGTCTACATATTAAAACTCGCACCTACTTTGATTTTTTCAGTGGTAATGCCCCATTCTTTTATTTTATATTTGAATTCCTGGGATCGCGACAACGCGAAAAAGTATATTGGTTATATATTTTACTTATTTTTTCCCAAAGTTATAAGCGTTGAAAGTTTGAAGGTGCTAATGTTAAATTCTTATTGCAAACTTTTATTAATATCTTCACAAAAAATAACTTGATCGATGTTTTTTTTTTTTTTTTTTTTTTTTTTTTTTTTTAAAGATACATTGAAGAAACCCAAACATAATCCATCATTACATTTTATTCTGAAAAATATTAATAAATTCATATTCATAAAAATTACCAATTATGACCTATATTAATTTTTACATAAAATGAATCCTAATGCTGAAAAGTATGGGTGTGTAAATTTGCAGCTCATTCCAGTTATTAGTTTTCGAGATATAAATAAATGTTCTTTTTCGAGTGGTTTAGGGGGCCATCTCTTATAAAGTTTTGCATGAGATAACGAATCCAATCTTTAAAAATAGCAAAGAAAATTAAACAAAATATTTTTATTTTTTACTTACGGTTCAAATTATATAACAACAACGTCAAACGCAAAGAAATGAAACAAAAGTTATGATTTTTTGTCATTAGTGTTAGCATCAAAAATTCCTGTTTTCTAAAGAAGACAAACCCCGCCTTCATCGTTCTTCAAAACAAAACAATACAGAAAAGAAAAGAAAAGTGAATGTGACATTGAGTATTCGTGTTAAACCCCTTATTTTATGTTGACAAAAATATGCACAAGTGGTATTTACTTCATCTAATACTGGTGATACATTTTGAATCTTTTAAACAAACACAGAAAAAAATTAACTAAATAGGCGAGGATTACTGTTTTAAATAGAAAAATAGGTTTAATGTAAAAATTGTCAATTAACCCCTTAACGCGCGGTGTCCTTGCTGCGAGGACGCAAACTTTAAGATCCTGCTGCAAAAATTCATCCCGGAAACTTTTTAGCAAAAATTTACGTTTATAACATACCAGAAAAAGCCGGTTTTTTTAACCTTAAAATTTAAAATTTATTTTAGTTTAATTTAGTTCATGAATTCCGGTGGCAGTATAATTTAAATGATCTAAATTGTTTTGCGCCGCAAAGGGTTAAAAAAGTCATAGTTAAAGGTTTATTCATTTGCTTCATATATTGCTTTATTTATTTATTTATTTATTTAATTATTTTGTAGGGGGCGGATGATTATTTTAAGGATACTTTAGTCTTTAAAATTTTATTAATATATTTCAACTTTATATATTTTTAAAAATGTACTTTAACTTTTATAAATATATTTTAACACTTTTTGTGACCGCAGGATTTTGTATTTTTGACAGTAAGATCCACCTACGGGTGTTATTCTCTCAAAATAAAATATTTCAGAGCAAATTTTCTGTATTCACAATTATATTACAAATGGATATGCATTATAATTATATTCTTTCTAATTAATATATTTCTATCCATAGAATATTTTATTGCAAAAATATTAACACTGGGTACAACACTTAAGAAATAATTAACACACAAATTACGAAAGAAACGCCCACTAACAGAGTTACAGATTTTCAAATTGCGTGAATCTATGTCAGCAGTCGCGAAAGGATTAATTAAGAAAATATATTTTCATAGAAATTATAAAACGAATCGTACAGTTCCAAAGCGTTCAACAGACCCCAAACTGGTAAGTGCGATTAAAATTGTTTAATATTTACTTCATGATCAGAGCCTGATTAAGGGGGAAGCACACATTATCTCCGCTGTCACCGGAATATTTTTACAAATATTTTCTACTCCATGTCATAGAAATTCCACGCTTTGACGAGGAAATATTTTTTATAAAAAATGAACGGTGTAAAACAATCAAATTTACTCACTGTTATTAGACATCAGAATTCTTTTAAAATAATTTTTAATGAGAATTTTCTGTTTATTATAGGAGGAAAGTATTTGTTAAAAAATAACGGTGTAAGTATAAATAATGTGTGTTTCCCCCTTAATCAGGCACTGTTCATCATCCCTTACAATAATTTATCCGAAAAGATTTAGTTTATGCGTTGTTGTATATATATATATATATATCTATATTATTTCTTTTCGTCTATTATGTTACACCTGCAAAGGAAAATTAGACACTTTTACTTGAAAAATATTGCACTTTTTTTAAGGAGTACTGTCTGGACCAATCGCAAGTGTTTTGTATTTAAATAGACCTAAAATTATCTAAAAAAGTACGGAAGTAGATACAAATCTAAAAAACTGAATTCATGATAATTAACCCTTAGAGTACTGAATTATTATACGATTTTTTATGCCCAAGGGATGGCTTTAATTTGTCGCTATACGGAATGATTTTGAATTTTTGACAGTAAGGTCCGCCTGTGCGCGTTATTCTCCCATGTTACAATATTTCAGAACAAAATTTTCTGTATTCACATTTATATTACAAATGGAAATACATTATAATTTTATTATTTCTAATCAAAGTACTTGTATCCATAGTATATTTCATTGTAAAATTGTGAATATTAATTATATATTTAAGAAAAAATAGCGTATAAATTGCAAAAGAAACGCCCACTGGTGAAGTTACAGATTTTCAAATGATTTGAATCTACGCCAGCTGTCACGGAAGTGTTAATATGTAAAAGTAATACATTTTATTTGGAATATACTTTTAATGATGATATAAGTATGGTTGTAAGTTATCATAAAAATACCAGAAATGTGTTTGCGATCAACGCCCACTGGCGGAGGGTGCCGCAAACATTAACGCCTACTTCTTAAATTCAAAGTTGGCGTTCATTTCAATATGTAGATGACCCCTAATTCAAACTTCAAACATTTTCAGAAAGTGCATTTAATTTCCTGTTGAATTATGTCTATTAGATGTTCTTGCGTCAATAAATTGTGAAATTACAGCGGGTGTTGCGTTTTTTTTTTCCGACTTTACATACTGTGGCTAAAGATAATAGCACAGTTCTTATTAGAAATGATGCAAAAAAAAAAAAAAAAATAATAATAATAATTAATTCAGCCCATGGGTCAAGTGTCCATAAGCTTAGGGAGACATGAACTCCCCCCCCCCCCCAACATAAAAGTGAGAAAACTCATAGGTATTGAAACAAAAAACACAGGTTTGTAATTTAAACTTTTTCTAGTTAATATATATATAATTTAAATATTTTCTAGTTCTAATCCTAAGAGCAGTGGCACTCTATTAGAAAAGAAACCGAAACATTGCAGAAAATCGAATAAACTAACCAAATCTCTCCTAAGTGTCTCCATATTGCGTCATCATAGAAAAGGTGAATTAAATTCACAAGAATTGGTAGTTTCCCGCCATAGAATTTCGGCAAACACAAAGTGAACCTACCGTTTCCGTTTGAACCCTTAAATTACACAATTTTAGTTATTAATAAAATAAAAATGCATTACATGAAACGAAGAACATTAAATTAATCACTGGGTCAAGTCTTCCTAGTTAGCTTGGATCAAGTCTCCTTAAGTAGCTTTGCTTTGTTATCCTAGCTTTTTAACAACTTGCATTACAGTTATATAAAACTTCTATGTACCAATGTGTAGCTAAAAGAGTGACTAAAACAAGTATACTTCTGAAATTGACTTACCTCAAAACTGGAAGTTCATATTTGACAGACTCCAAGATCGTCAAAATTTACTTGAAAGAAGCAGTATCAATCAACACTACATTGCAAGAAAACTACGGGTAATTCTGGAATAGCTGTTACCTACAACATGCTGTTGTATGATTGGTCAATCAGTACAGTCACTGACATTTCTCTGAAATTTTCCTTTCCTAGGAAAAATCCGCATAGGTCAAGTATCCGTACGGGTCAAACCACCATAGTTTCCCCTACAAGGAAATTTAAATTTACAATAAAAGCTACTTTTTAACAAGCTCTTGATTTTACAAAAGCTTCTTTATTTGTAAATTAAATTTTCTTTTGTATAACGCACTTATGTGACATACGCGTTATACGCCGGAATATACGGTAAATTGCCCAAAAGAAATTATTAAAGAATTTTACGGATTCGTGCTTTATTCGTGTTATCATTTAAATTTTATTGTCAGCAATTTATGCAATAAATACGGCTGTCGTGCATACAGGTCGAAGGCATTTAAGGGGGATAAGGGAGTCGAAGGCATTTAACACAAATTTCCTTTTTTAAAATAGTGTATTGTTTTAGAGGAACACTTAACCCGTTAGCAGTCGCTAGTTGGTCGATTTGCCGCCCATCCTTCAGTTTTTCCAGATTTTTTTATTCAATAGCCACCAAAAATTTTTGGAAGTGGCATTTGATACACATAAAACGCGAATAAAATCGATTTGACGTCGATCACATCACTTCTTAAAATTATTATTGACAGTTAAATAAAAAGTTCGTAATCTGTAATAGGTGGCGCTGTCGATAGCGACTACTACCGGGTTAAAGGCAATGTTTTTCCCGCATAGGACTATAATACTGACAATGTATTAGACAAAGATTCTCGTTTATTTATTTTTTTTAATGCCAATGTAATACTAAAATCAGTAATACTACCATACTTGACAATAATCTAATTAATACAAGCCTCACACTCTCCTTCTTATTTTCAAGACACTCTCAGAGATAAGAAATTTCCGCTTTCTTTTTGCCGACACAAATTTTAATCAGCAATATTTATAGTATTTTTACAGTGTAATGTGTCATGATTATATAGCATGGAGACTTTTGTATAAAAATACTGGTAGCAAAAAAGGTAGAAATTTGTAATTTCTTAGAGTGTCCTGAAAAAAATAGTACTACTGTTAATATTCAATAACACTGTTAGTACACCCCTTTTATCGGAACCAATTTTTTGTGGAGTAATTTTCTCCAAATGTAATTACGATTAAGCAAACAGAACAAACTTTTCATAAACAAGCTGCTGTGTCACTCATACGACTTTCTCTTACCCTGAAATTTAATACTATGAATAAAGATTGGTGATTAAGGGGTAAGATAACGAGTACTGACTCCCTAACAGCACACTTTCGCCAATATACATCCTTAGGACATCCAGTGGATAAAATGACATCCCAAGAACATTCTCAAGATGTACTATGGATAACTGTGCTGTTAGGGCTGTTACGTAAAACCATGTTAAAACAAATCAAATTAAGCTTCGGAACAGCTTTATTTGAAAAATAATTCTATGTGAGGGGCTCTCGCCCCCTCTACCCCTATTTCATTATTGCATCTACATTTATATACAGTTCAAATCTTTTATTAAATCCAAAGTTCATTTAAAATTATTCAGACAACTTTCACAAGCATGTTCCTCGAAATTATCAATCTTAATCAAACTTTTCTTGTGACCAAACGCATTAACTTAAAAAATAAATAAAATGGATCGCCTGAAATTATATGTTTTTATTTTATTCTAAGTAGTTTACTCTAAGCGACACAGACAAATACCAAATGTTAAAAACTTGACTTTGGTATTCAGGAACTTCAAAACGTGTAAATATACAAAAAAAACAAGCGATGAATATTTAGCTTAAAAAATACATTATTTACCATATGGCTATGAGGAATGAATTTCAATCTCTGAGCAGTTTTTCTGGACATGGTTAAATATTATAGTAAGGTACTTCCACTAACAATAAAAAAGAACATTATGGCTGAAATATTAGCTGCCATGTATATCTTCTGAAGGTTATGTACACACCGCATAGTGTACATAAATATAATCCTACCAGGGATGGAACACGGGCGCAGAATTCATACCACTCTCGATGTAGGAAAATTTTCTACTTCTTAAATCAACGATATTATAAGTAGAGAAATTTCTTAAACGGATTCCGGTATGAATTCTGCGCCCGTGTTCCATCCCTGTACCTACATTAATAACACACTGCGCAATCTGAAATACACTTCCATAAAATTTCATGTATTATCGCTGTTATAATTTAATAGTTATAATTTAATAGTCTACTATCTGTTATAATTTAATAGTTAGTATTTTTTTTTTCCTTCGAAGAGAGAATATGCCTTCTGCTATATCTACATACGTGCCAACATTTTAATTTATTCTGGAGTGTTTCTAGCCCCGTCTTTATTTCGCACCAGTTTATTTATAGAGAAAATTTCCCCAATGTATATAACAACGATAAAATAAGAAAAAATTACTTTAAAAACAAGTGCAGGGGTCGTAGTCTCCGCCTTTTCTTCAGGACGCATTCAAATTTGAGAAAGTTATGCCTTATTTGCTACCACTATTTTTATGCAATATATTCCATCCTGTTTAACCATGAGATGTTGCTTTTAAAGCACAATCAACTTTCCTTTAAGGAAGGAGTGTCGGCCAAACAGGTGAAATTTTGTCATCCTTGAAAGTGTCCTGAAAAAAGGCAAAGACCCTTATAAGTGGTATGAAATAAAGGCGGGACTTAAAATCCTCCGGAATAAATAAAAATGCTGGCAACTACGGAACTCTACCTTGAAATCGCGTAAACACTCTCACACGTTGTATTATGAGAAGATTATTCTGGTGTGAATATTCAATATTGTTATAATTTTAAGGTAGCGAAACTTCATTGCTTGAAAAAAAAAAAAAAAAAAAAAAAAAATGCGGTTCTTTTGAAGCAGAGGTCTGAAAATAAATAGGACCAACAAATAGTTAAATAAAATGTTGGCAGGTTTGTACTACTTCTGAAAATTTTCTTGAAATATATATTTATTAGAAAAATTATTTATCGCAGTTTTAGAATACATATGTTAAAACATTTTTATATTACTAAAATGCCTCGATTTACATGAAAGTTAAAGGAAAAATAGCCCGATGAAAAAATGTTATGGCAATCTCCTTTAAATTGCTTCATTATCTAGAATATTTATCAGGCTTTTGTTTCAGTGAATGATTGTCATCGTCCAATATCTTCAAATAAATGATTACCATAAAACCTGTTGCTTTAATTTGAATAATCCTTCATTAAATTACTAGCAATTACTTTAATGAAATGTTCGCTTTGTCTTCAACAATAATTTTACGCATGGTAGGGCTCAGTATATGATAATATTGTTTTAGAATTCATAAAATTACCATTTAGAAGTAGACTATAGATATAGCATCTTATTTTCATGTATTATTGCAGGGATAGAATTTATGCAGAGAATTTTTACCATTATTTAATATTTTTAACTTTTTCTTAAAAGTAAGCTAGATATAGGTAGACAAGTATTAAACTAGATTTTGAGCCATTACAAATGTTAATACTTAAACCACAATTCAAATACTGTTAACTAAATGTATAGCGCTAACTATTTAATCACAAAATGGACTTTATAAAATGAAAAAATTTAATTATTCCTTCCTTTTTATTTTTTCTGTAATATTTTAGTTAGGAATGAACAAAGATATATTTTTAAAAATACAACATTTACATGTATTTATTACTTTAAATTTTATATTTTAAAGTTTATGTCTAAGCAACTCTGAATATCTGAACTTTATAGACATCCTGCAACTATACCATTGTTTATATAAAATTTCAACTAAGCATAATTATCTTCCGTAGTGTGAAATAAATTATCAAATACGTTATCCATAGCTGCCAATTTTTACGCTTTTTTGATACCAGTGACTATATATAGAAACCTTTTAAAAATATCTATAACAGATTTCATTGATAGAAAAAGACAAAAATTTCTACTCAATAAAAGTTGATTTTAAAAAGCATGAAAAGTTGTAGCTACGATAAATTAACAGTCTATTTTAAATTATTAAAGTCAGACATACATTCACTAAAATAAACTATTAAGTATTTTTAGGTATATCTGCAGAATAACAATGTAGTAATTTTTAAATGGTTTAACACTTTTACATCTGGTCATACCAACGTGGTGGCATTATGAATAGCAAAGCCCCATCCTTGGACGTTCTTATAAAACTTTATATTATTTAACAAAAGGATTTTATGCATTTTTGTTTAAATCTTTAAGTTATGCCTGTGCACATTTGTACCAAAGTCTTTGAACGTATCGATTAATGAAAATAAAATTTGGGTTGTTTCAACATGAATAAACAATATTATTTTAGACATAAAGTAACGTTTTAGAGAAACAACAAAAATAAATAAATAAATAAATAAAAATAAAAAATCGGAGCCTACTATTCAAAATCGGAAAACAAAAGGACCTGTAAGTGTTAACCTACAATCCGGAGAACAAACTTTTGCTCAATTGATTTCTTTTTTCTTCAGAATGAGAAATAGCCATACTTGCCAACCATCTCATTATGAACCGTACAATTTTTAGTACCCGCCTTTTTTTTCACACCAACAATTTTTTAGTGTAATTTTAGACTTATTTAATCGTAACAACATTTGGACGGAATTACTCTAAAAATATAGTGGTGTGAGAAAAGGGGCGTTTTTTCAGGGGGCGTTAACAATTGTACGGTTATTAATGAGATGGTTGGCAAGTATGGAAATACTATCAACCCGCTTTAAGTAATAAAGGAAAATCGTTTTTAACTTATTAAATGCATTTATTTCTAAAGAAATATTTTATAATACTTAATATATAAATGAAATATTTCCCTGTACAAATAATTAATTAAACAAATTGGAATAGTTATTTGGCAGCATAATATTCCTTGAAGTGATTTTGTAAGCTTTCGTTTATCCGCCAGCAATATAAACTCCTCCTACAAATTCTGTAACGAAATTTATTGCCATGCCCATTGGAGACGTCTTTTTCAGAGTTGCCAACTTTTATAATTTATTCCGGAGCAATTTTATCCCCGCCTTCTTTGCACACCAGAAATTTTGCAGAATATTTCTCTTAAATATGTGACAACGATTAAATAATAGTAAAATAATTTATTAAAATTTTCGGCATGTAAAGGGCGGGACTAACAATGCTTCGGAATTAATTATAAAAGTTCGCAACCCTACTTTTTGCACTCAGTTAACTGGTTAAGCAGAGACTCCAACATACTAATTAATATTCCGTAGTATTGTTAGCCCCGCCTTTTTTTCCACACCAGTATCATTTTAAAGTATTTTTCTTCATATTTAATCGTAATTGATTATGGAGACTATTACTCTAAAACTTTACTGGTGTGCAAAAAAGGGCGGGACTAACAACACTACGGAATATTAATTAGAATGTTGGAGTCTCTGGGTTAAGTATTCAGAGCTGCCAAGTTTTTAACTTATTTCGAAGCATTGTTTGTGTCCGCCTTTGATTTAAACCATTGTTTTCGAACATAATTTTCTTATTGTTTAAACGTAATTGCATAGTGTAGAAAAATATCGTACGAAGAAAGTGGTGTGAAAAAAAAACAAATTGAGTACTAACGATGCCACGGAATAAATAAAAGGTTTGAGAGTTCTATATGTTTCTACATATATTCATTTATGATGCAGATTAACATGATAAAAACGTATTTAATTTTTAAAGAGAACTAATAGTGTCATTATCCCTTAGGGATATGAGATATAAGTGCTAAAATAAAAGTTTTCTCTTTGTGTCTAGTGATGTAACACATATAAAGTGAAGAAATATTATGAGATACATTTGTGCTGATAGCTCCCACGATGCTACATAAAATTTTTAACCAGGCCTAAAGGCACATCTCTAATGGGGATAATTTTATAACACACGGATAAGGAACTAAGGCATCGCCTGTAGTCTTCTCCATTATCAGGTCTCGTCTCATACCATAATTCATTTACTTCTCATCCATAACCGTTACGAAAAAATATATCTAAGACAATAAAGTGGGTTTTTTATCCCATTCAGTACACTTCCACTAATATTTTTCAATTAATGATTTAAAAAGACAGACTGTAGGTTAAATAGTGAAAAAATACATTTTTTTAGAAACACTGTTTTTAATGTAAGAAGGCGTCGCAGGGTTCTTAACCCCTTAACGCGCGCTGTCCTCGCTGCGAGGACGCAAAATTTAAAATTCAGCTGCAAAAATTCATCCCGGAATTTTATTAGCGAAAATTCACGTTTATAACATATCAGAAAAGGCCGGTTTTTAAAACTTTAAAATTTAAAATTTCTTTTTGTTTAATTTAGTTCATGAATTCCGGTGGCAGTATAATTTAACCCTTTGCGGCGCAAGACAATTCGGATCATTTAAATTATACTGCCACAAGAATTCATGAACTAAATTAAACTAAAAGAAATTTTAAATTTTAAGGTTAAAAAAACCGACCTTTTCTGATATGTTATAAACGTAAATTTTTGCTAAAAAATTTATGGGATGAATTTTTGCAGCTGGATCTTAAATTTTGCGTCCTCGCAGCGAGGACAGCTCGCGTTAAGCCGTTAGTAGTCGCTTTAGACAGCGCCACCTATTATAAATTGCGCCCTTTTTATTTAACTGTCACCAATAATTTTAAGAAGTGATGTGCTGACGTTTCTTCGATTTTATTCTCGCTTTATGTATATCAAATGCCACTTCTAAAACTTTTTGGTGGCTATTGAATAAAAAAATCTGGCAACACTAAAAAATGGGCGGCAAATCGACCAACTAGCGACTACTAAGGGGTTAAATGCTTCAAATTGTCTTGCGCCGCAAAGGGTTAAAGTTTTACTTTCATTTTGTTGTATTTTCACTGTTATTTTTAACCCTTTGCGGCGCAAGATAATTCAGATCATTTAAATTATACTGCCACCGGAATTCATGAACTAAATTAAACTAAAAGAAATTTTAAAATTTAAGGGTTAAAAAACCGGCCGTTTCTGATATGTTATAAACGTAAATTTTTGCTAAAAATTTTCCGGGATGAATTTTTGCAGCCGTATCTTAAATTTTGCGTCCTTGCAGCGAGGACGCCGCGCGTTAAGGGGTTAATCAATACTTTCTTACATAATGTCTACGCAGACTTATTGAAATATTCAAGAAAAATTTCACATTGACGATAATGGTGACAGTATAATAGATTGTAAGTAAAATTTTAGGACCGCTGCGAGACACATAAAGGCCAACATTTTAATTTATTCAGGAGTATTTTTAGCCTCGCCTTTATTCCGCACAACTTTATTTTTAGAAAAGTTTTCTCCACTATACAACTTCGATAAAATAAGAAAAGGATAAATGTACTCCGGAATAAATTAAAATGTTGGCATCTATGGAGACCTGATACAAGGTATTAAATTAAATATGATTACAACAAATATCGACAAACATTTCTATTTCTAGATCTTAGGTATAAGCACTAGCTTATAAATACTACTTTTATCCAAATGTTCAAATTGTTAAATGAAAATATTGGAACCATGCTTGATGAAAAGGTTTTATTTGTACAGTAAAAAGCAAAATTTACATTCAAAAATTTTTTTTTTTTTTTTTTTTTTTTTTTTTTTTTTTTTATTAAATATGCTGCTTGTTTGTTTTTTTTTTTAATCTAGGAGCAATTTATCATAATATTCTAAATATTTTTTGTCTTTGATAACAACTAAGCTAAAGAGTATGCAATTATTTTTTAAAAAGTCTAACTATAAAGACGTTTATTTTTCTTATTTCGGCATACTTCTCATTTCAAATTATATTTAGTTAGAAATAAGAAATTAAAATTAAGAATATTTTAATTATTTATTTCTCATTTTTTCTTGTGTTATTTATTAGTAAATAAAATAACTTATTCTTTAATTCATAAATTTTTATTACTTTTGCATATGAGCTAAAGTGTTATAACGAAAATGTTTTAACATCCATTGCTATGTCCTACATTAAGTGTCTAGTTGCTTGTAAGCATACCTACTAAAGTCACAATTAATATTCCATAGTGTTGTTATTTCCGACTTCTTTTTTTCTTTTTTTTTATATACCAGTAAATTTCGAGATTAAAATAACAAGAAAAATACTCTAAAAAAATACTGGAGTGAAAAAAAAGGCGGGGCTAACAATACTACGGAATATTAATTAGGATGTTGGCAGGTATGCTTGTAAGTCTTTTATCATGTGATTACTGCAATTTCTGTTGTATACTTTGCAGATCTAATATATCTGCCTCACACGAGAAATTTGTTTTATCAAAAAGTCCTTTTTTTTTTAGTTTTTGGTACATCGTTTCTCTGTTATTGAAAGTTTTTTATGTAAAAAGGATTTATCTCATCAGAGAGTTATATTCTTAAAACTATAGTATATATTACAATTAAAAAATTACAACTTTCCATACATTTAGTATATATTTTCATACCCTCCAACATACTAATTAATATTCCGTAGTATTGTTAGCCCCGCCTTCTTTTTCACACCAGTATATTTTTAGAGTATTTTTCTTCTTATTTAACCGCAATTGCATTTGGAGAATATTACTTTAAAAATTTAATGGTGGAAAAAAAAGGGCGGGACTAACAATACTACGGAATATTAATTAGGATGTTGGAGGGTATGTATTTTAAGAATAGAAAAATAAATTGCTCTTTTAAAATAAAAATTAAGAAGCATTTATTAATATTACTTCTTTGATTTAATCTTAAATTCTATTTTTAAACATAATGTGTTTTAAAACCAATTTTAAAAACATGATGTAGAAATAATTGTCTCAAAAAGCATCTTTTATTGTAACTAATGGAAAAGGAATATATGTTCATTCAATCTAGCATTTCTATTCATTTATTCTACTACTAATATTTTTTTTTCATATCATTTATCTGTGTGTATAATTTGCCGTCCTGCTTAGTGATTGCTTAACTCTCGGTGAAACGGTTAACACTCTGGGTTTTAATTCCCAGGTGATAGATTCGAATCCCAGCTCGTTCATGGATGTTTGCACAGCTGTCAACTTTTGCCACCGGAAAATTTTAATACAATTTTTGTTATAATTGTTTTAACAATTTTCATCTATTAAACCATAGCCTCCTTAAATAATTTTAAGAAGTGATATATGATATATATACATGACGTTTCTTCGATTCTATTCATCTTTTACGTATATCATATCCCACTTTTAAAATTTTTTGGTGGCTGTTGAATAAAAAAGTCGCGCAATCTGTACCAGGTGTCACTGTCTACCGCTTCAACTGTTGCCAAGCTTCCGAGCCACGCGACAGGCATCTAGTTCAGGAGACTACAATGAACCATAGTGATTTTTTTTATATAAAGAAATAGTGGTTTTAAAAAAAACGTACAAGTTGGTACCTACGTCTTCGCACTGAATTGGAAGCCGTAGGTCTCTAACACATAGCTGACGACACTTCTAATTTTTAAATCAGATTTATCACCACTATTTTTATAAAGGAATCTGTTACATATATTTTCGACGATTAAATATACTGAAAACATTTATAAAATCTTTCTGGTATGATGTCTTCCTTAAAAAGCAGGAGACTTGGCATCTATGTAAACTAATGATATTAAAATTAAAAAATGAAACTCAGATCCCCTGTTCAGTTATTTGAGGGATTAATTTGAGGTGAGTTCAATCGATTTCGTTAAATCTAACTTTTTAATAAATATAGAATTTAATAAATATTTAGGATTTAACAACAGTTTTGAATACTACGCCCCCCTACCCCCCCCCCAAAAAAAAAAAAAAGAAAAAAAATCTTAAATTATATACAACGAAATAGATAAAAAGCCATTTTTAACATTTTTAAGCAAACAAAAATCGAAAATTCATACGACTTTGTGCAGTAAAAATTATTATTTCAATATTACAAGTTGTCATTGGCTGTCCTAATAATTTTTAATTCCGAATATACTAATGTTTGTAAACTATAAAAACTGTGTTTCAGAAATAAAATGTATTCTAGATTTGAAATGTTACCAAGGACGGTAAATTTACAACATTGTAAGCATTTATTTATATAATGGCATTTATTACTGAATAGAACGTATATTTTTAAATAACTCGAATTTCACTTTTTTAAAGCATTTGCTAAAGATTTTCAAAATAATTTTCTTTTTCGTTTTTATTTGAAATGTATCATTCGCTTCAATAGATTTTATAGAGTTTTAGGCAGTCATTTATTTTTATCAAAATAACATTCGATATTTCCTCGACATAAAACTTTATAGCATTTCCAAACCGGACATTTCAACTCAAGTGTTACATTTACGACTGCCCAATTTTTTGTACCTTTGATCCGAATGGCTATTCAGGAAAATATCCCCTTGTTGTACCGGCTGAATAAATTGACTTCATTTTTATATTTATACATTTGTTCAAACTTTCTTCTTTATCTTTTTTATCTGGTTCTCGAAGTAAAGAAATATGATATTTCCTTTCAGGAAAATCTTGTTTTACTCCTATTTTTGAATTGGAAAAATTATTTTATTATACACGTAATATGTCTGTTTGAAATATTACACTTCTGTTCTTAGTTTATTTTGATTGCATAAATGTATGTAATGAAACTTTATTAATCGCGAGAAGAAAAGTTGTTTTTCCAGATTTGTTAATGCAGTGATGGAACTTATTCAGGCATACTGACGTTACTAATTTATTCCGAAGCATTGTTTGTACCCCTTTTTTCATACCACTTTATTTGTAGAGTAGTTTTCTTCAGTATACATAATTGCCAACTAGTGTTGCCAGATGTGGCGGAATTTTTATTCCATTATCACCAATAATTTTTAATTGTAACGTTTGCCTAATCACTTCGAAGATTGATAGTCCATTATATATATCAAATAACACATCTCAAAATTATTGGTGATTATTGAATAAAAAATCGGTCAGATCTGGCAACACTGCTGCCAACATTCTAATTGGTATTCCGTAGTATTGTTAACATCCATACCTGCCAACATCTGAATCTTTATTCCAGGGAAATGTCAGTCCCACCTTTTTATTCACGCCACTATTGCAACACTGGCATACCTGATTACTTTGTTAAATGTATGACTAAGACGCATACAAGATAATTTTCAAATAAATTGAGTGAGACAATACAGTAGTTTATGCTATCAGTAATAATCTTCATACAACTAAACTAATCTTCATTTTAACAGGGATAGTGGAAACGGTTCATGTTAAAAATATTTCACGTTAAGCGTACTCACGTTAACAAGGTTCGACTGTAATAAACATTCTAACATAATTACTAATTTTTTAAGCTATAAATGTATTAAATTTTCAGAATGTGCTACTAACGAATTAAAAAAAAAAAAAAGATGGAAGAGATTTTTGTATTTTCTTCATTGTGAAACTTCTTAAAGTGTAATTTCCAGCGTATAATCCACAGTTTATAAAACCCAGTTTTGCACTGGAAATTTTAATTGACAAATAAAGTTATATTTGTACGAATTGTTACTTTGGGAAAATATAGATTTTTCTGTTAAATAAAATTTCTGGTGGAGAAATGACACATCATACCTGCGGATTATACGTCGGAGAATAGTGCTCATCGGTGGATATTTTTCCTTGATTGTCGCATAATGAAAATAGATTTAAGCTTTTTAACTTCGTTTTCATTTTTTGGTTATTCTTTTAACTTTACACATGAAAAAAAAAACAGAAATTATTGGAATACCTAGTATATAAATAAGAGGAAGTACAAAATTAATTTTTAATCAATAAAAATGCATTTACGAACGTGTAAAAGAACATCGATCTGAGATTTGGAAATAGCATATTGCTCCCCATCTGATATTGTAATTAAACAATGTCTTTAAATATACTAAAAGGCATTTTAGGGAAAAAACCATTAGTCAGAGAACAATTACAAATTTCTAGCAGTATTTCTTTTTAGGCATTACTTTTTTGTATTCATCATACGAAAAAGAACATCACCGCATTTCACCATGAAAAAAGTGACATATTATTACACGCTCTTATTTAGCTGAAAATGTTGTCTGTTTATGTGTTGAACAAATGTAAGAATTAAATATTCACCCACGTCATATCATCCAACTGAGATCATATTTTGCATACATGCATGACTCCGACGACAACACATGCTTAAGCAGTAACGAACATACTGGCGGGGGATCTGGGGGCCTGGTTAACCAACTCCAGTTCAAAATTTGTTTTCGAATTTTAACCCACTTTCTACCATTCAGTTGAGCTGAAATTTTGATTACATGTTTATTGTCCACATCTGTTAAATAAAAGTTTTCAGGACATTCTGAAAAAAGAAAAAAGTGGCTTTTTAAAATTTTAAGTTTCCGCTTTATTTTTTGTGCAAGTGATTATTTAATATATATAATTTGCGCAACCACTGTTTTCCATAATTTGCGCACAACACTGTTACTCCCTAGTAATAAATATAGCTCACAACATTTCTTTATTCTCTGCTTTCAAATGTGGACTTTTTTTTTTTTTTTTTTTTTTTTTTTTAAGTAATATTTTCATGATTAAATAAGCTTAAGATTGCTATCGCCAAATAATAATCATGAATTGTTTGAAAAAATTCGCAAAATTTCGCAGTTAGGTCTTTTGATCATTCTTAAATATTCTCAACGTTCTCGAGTTTTGACCTTTTTTTTTTTTTTTTTTTTTTTATTTAAAACAATTATTTATAAGTACTGACTATCAACATATTTTATTCGTAAAAATGTATTACAAAACAAAACTGCTATTCGTAACTAGCGCTGCTAAGATTAAATAATCTACGCTTTTTTCGATAAAAATGCGATGTTTTCGAAATCATCCATAATAAATGGAAAAGTTTGTTGCAATGTAAATATCATATATTATTACTTTCATTACTCGACTGACGTAGGCAACGGAAGTACTATATTCTGTCGAAAATTTCGATATCGAATTTTTACCTTATTTATATGTTTAAATGTGGGTTTTGGCAATTGATTTATTATGTGTATGTGTTTATGGGGCATTTTTAATAAAAGTTACCAACAAATGTACAGAATTCTAGGAAAGAATAATCGTTCTAAGGAATACATCTCTTCCTTTGTTACATTAATCGAGAGTTGCCAACATTTTAATTTATTCCGGAGCACTTTAGCTTCACCTTTATTTCATACCACCAAATTTTTAAGAATATTTTATTTATTTATTTATTATTATTATTTTCTTTTTAAAATCGTAGTTACATATTTGATGAAATTATTCTATGAATAAACTGATGCGAAATAAAGGCGGAGCAAAAAATGCTCCGGAATAAATTAAACTGTTGGCAACTCTGACTAATCTCTTTTCACATTTCAACGCTGGAACTGAATGCCTTACTCTGAGAATCGGAACCTATGTTGTCAGTTGGTCGACAGTCAACTTTTCCAAACAGGTTTTCAACGTAGGATGTACTTTCATCCTCAGGATATCCTGAGGATGTCCTGGGAAGGAGGGGTACCTTCAAAATGTCTCTATACATACTAAATAAAACTGTTAAAAGGGACAAATCCCTACAGTTGGCAACGCTGTAAACTTATCAGATTGACAAAAAAGTTGAAAATTTCTCCCAAATTTCAAAAATTCCCACGAAATTCCCCACAAACATTCGGTCGCGAAAAAAATCCCCAGAAGCCCGAAAATTTCCCAAACTGGGGACAAAATCCCCAATCTGTCAACACTGAACGGAGCACTTTATCGAGATTCCGTTTATAATTACTGGATAGAAATCCTGGATAATCTCAGTCAAGGGTCGCTGTTACTGGAATGCGTGTAGCACCATCTGTTGACAACATTTGTTGTTATTTTCTTTTAATTTTATGCATAAAATCTTTACAGCTTTCCTAATAAGGTGCAATTTGTTATTTTCTTCTATCGATCTTTGTTTTCGAGATGTTTAATGTTGAAATCGTGGTGTCCTGTGTTGGACATTCTGTGGAAGTCGTGTACATTAGAAGGTGGAGAACTGATCTAAACAATAAAATTTTTAATTGTAAATGACCAGTTGCTTGCGCTGCGAAATTTACTATATTGATCAATATTTTTGAGAAAAGGGTAAAAATACAGAAAAAAGCATGAAAAACCTCACAGTTAGAAGAATAATTAAATAAAAGAAATCAATTGATGCCGGTAGGAATATACTATATAAATAGTCAGTAAAAAGACATCGAAAAGTGATTTAATAGGATGTTGGGCTCTACTGTTCTCGAACGGATTTTCTGCTTGCCCAGTTTGTAATTAGAATACGTGCGGTAAATTGCATGTAAAAATAGATAGTTTTGTAATTTATGTCAGATGCGTACATTGTGAAAAATATGTCCTATATGCTGCCAGAAATTCTGTGTAATTTGAGAAAATACGTTCTGACAACGTAATTGTTTCGTAAATTACGCGTATTTTCTCAAATTGCAGAGAATTTCTGACAGCAAATAGGACATATTTTTAACAGCGTAGCATGAAAATTACCTATAAACAAACATTTTTACGTTATACAATTTTAAGAATTCATAATTTATTCATACTAGCATCAGACAATGAAATCGAAATATGAACAACAATAAAATACACGTGATCAACATAACAATTAAAAATCTTTTCTAGTAGCTCATTTAAGAAAGCGTTCATGTAGGGTTCATTATTCCCATGGTGCCGCATAAAAAAAAAAAAAAAAAAAAAAAAAATTGCAGTATCATCAGACATTTGATGATTAGTAGCGATGTCACCACTATTTAAAAAAAAAAAAAAAAAAAAAAAAAAAAATTGCTGTCATTTTCATTGCTTAACTAAGTTCAAAATTACTTTTCGAAAATATTTTAGAATTATTCCGAAAATTTTAGAACTTTTGGTAGCTATGAATTAGTAAAAGAGCAAGATATTGACAAATGCGAAATCTGTTCTGGCTATTTTACTAATTGGTTAGGCTTATTTTTATAAATCTAAGAAAATTACTGATAAAATACAATAAAATATTAATAGTATCCTTGTGTAATATTTATCTGCGATTAAATAAGACGAAAATTACTATTTTTAAATAGTGACAGGAAATTTATTTTTAGTTGTCACATCTGTTTTAAAAATGTGATAGGAAGCAACATGACCAATAAAAATAGTAGAAATTCCTGTTTATATTTTTATATTATATTTAAAGTTCCATCTCTTCTGCAAGCTATAGGAAAACCTATAATATTAAATAAACTATATAATTTTTTTTACCAAATAATTACATTTTTTTAATAATAATATTTATAAAATTAAATAAAGCTTAGGATATTTAAAAATATTATTTTATCTTAATTTCTGAAGTTTAAAAAAACGTATTAAATTTAGTGCTGCTGAAAAAAGATCAATTTATTTAAAAATGCAACAGCATTTAAAAATGCTAAATGTTATTCGAAAAATTTCATTTATCTTATTAATTTATCTTATTAAGGAACTAAAGAAAGTTGAAAGTTATTTCACTTGTAATTGTATAATGTTTAATTTATTACGCTACTTTTTTTTTTTTTTTTTACCAATGAACAATATGTTTTATTCTATTTTATTCTTTTTGATTTCTTTAGAATTCCAATTTATTTGAATTATTTTTTATATTAGAGAATCTTATGTCTTTAATTATACATGTCTTTGTAACAATGCTCTTCATGAAGAGAATGTAAAAATTTAATTCGTAATTACAGGATGTTTGGTTTAGCAAGTATTATTTGAATAACTATGTTCGTATTTGCAATAGATGGTGTTTCATTTAGATTTTTGAATAATTACTAGGTTTAATCTTTCAAATTTTCATAGAAAAGCAATCATACACCAAATTATGAAAAGAAAGCAAAAAATATATTTTTGGTGACATAAAAATAAGTTGAATAGAAAAATCTAAAATTATTTATGTTAATTTATATCGTTTTAATAGAACTTGATACTTTTTTTTAAATTAATATATAAATCGAATATTTCGTAATCAAATTGCATGTAGATTGTTACAAAGTGTTTCTTTCTTTTCTTTTCTTTTTTTTTTCAGATGATTTAATACTGTTTTTCCTGGGTGGTAATAAGCCTGCACCCAAAGCTAGAATACGGGAAGTGCCAGGCTCGAACCCAGGTCGCACTCGTCGACCTAACCGTTAGGCGTTTTCCGTAGTTTCATCCAAAACTACGAGTAAACACGGGCTAGGACCCCTTAGAAATAACCCCCACGAAGAGCATCCACATTAGGCCTAGTTCCCAAGTACTGAAAATTGGCCTTAATCCGAAAACACAAACACACCTGGGTGGTATTCTTAAGAATTTGTTACTCAAAAATGGCTGCATAAATGTTTTCGACCCTGAAAAATCTACTCTAAATCTATCCTTTCGAAAAAAAATTTTAGTCGAAATAATAAAGAATGATATGGCTGATTTTTAAACGTATGTTCCGATTTTTCAAACGTTCAGATTGTGGGTGGGGATTGAGGGAATCCTGGAGTTCTCAGTCGCGATTGTAGATGTGAAAAGACTAATGTTACAAAAATCGGACTGACAGAAGTAATAGGTCCGGATCTAACTTTCTTAACACTTTCGCGACCGCCGACGTAGATTTACGTGATTTGAAAATCTGTAACTCCGCCAGTGGGCGTTTCTTTTTATATTTGTGTGTGATTTATTTCTTAAAAATATACACAATATTCATATTTGTATAACCGATGTATACTATTAATGTAAATACTTTAATTAGAAAGAGTATAATTATAAAGTATATCCATTTGTAATATGAATCTGAATATAGAAATTTTTTTCTCAAATATTGTAACTTGGGAGAATAACGCCCACAGGTGGTTCTTACTGTCAAAAAGACAAAAATATACGGTCGCGAAAGTGTTAAACTCATCTCTCTCTCTAAAAATTTCACCGTCTTTGGTCACAAAATCCCATATAACTGTATGGGAAATTTTGTTTGTCGAATTGCTCATTACTTAATGTACTTTAAAATTTCTTTTTCTCATTCTGAAAATTCATTAACATTAAATTAGCACTCGATTTCTAAAAACTGATTTTTTTTTTAAAAATATTTTGAGCTTAAAAATTCTCATTTTTTAACAGTACAGGGATGGAACACGGGCGCAGAATTCATACCGGAATCCGTTTAAGAAATTTCTCTACTTATAATATCGTTGATTTAAGAAGTAGAAAAATTTCTTACATTGATAGTGGTATGAATTCTGCGCCCGTGTTCCATCCCTGACAGTAAAATGAAAAATAAATTTTATTTATTTGAACTATTAGAATGCAAGTAGTACTAATTTAAAGGTTGTGAATTTCCGAATCTGAAAACTGAATTTTAAAAAATGCATTAGGTAATGAATAATTCTTAAAAAAAAAAAAAAAAAAAAAAAATTCCGAGTTGCATGAGATTCCATGGCCGGAGACGGTGAAATTGTAAGAGACAGAGATGAGCCTTAAGCGATCGGATACAACGTATTTAAAATTTGATTTTAAGTATCCGGTTGATTCAGGAAATCAAAAACGCAGAGAGAACTTGGAAGGGGCTGACTTTCCCACTGAAAGATTTCACGGGAGTCTCTGGGATCTAGTGACCCCTCTTAGTCGTCGCGTTTGTGATTAACCTCTAGCGATCGATGCCGACACCATTGTTGAAAAATAAATAAAATAAAATAAAGTAAATAGTCTCAAACTCAATAGTCTATTTCGTTGCTCCTTAAAAACAATACATTATTTAAAACTCAAAAATAGTTGCAAAAAAAGAAAATCCAAAAATAGCTGCATATACATAGCTGCCAAGTTTTTTAATTTATTCCGGAATGATGCTAGCCCCGCCCTTTTCTCACACCGTAATATTTGTAGAAAATTATTCTTCCTTATTTAACTACGATTACACATGAAAAATATCACTGTAAAAAAATTCCGGTGAGAAAAAAGGGCGGGGCTAACAACATTCCGGAATAAATTAAAAAACTTGGCAGCTATGCATATATCACTTTCAATCCTAACAAAATAAGCAGACGCAGATTGGACAAATAACAAGTTAGACAGAAAGTCGACAAGCGGCAATCTATTCAAACTAGGAGATTCACCAATAATCTAAATAAGCAAAAGATCGAACTGCATCGCGCTCTTATCAACCGGAATAGAGTACGCTTCATCAAGAAGCTCAGCACAAGAGACACTGTGGATTATAAATCTACAAAAGAATCTTGATTTGAAACGAAAATAACTAACCGTCATATATGAAGATAAATCAATCATGTACATAGAGGTTGAAATCTGAAAAACGCCGCTAAAAAACAAAACACGTTTATATAAGATATCAATACTCACGAAATTTCAAAGAAAACAGTATACCCTGACCTTCAATTCTGTCCGTATATGATAGCAGACCTTTTGACAAAATCTTTTCCTGGACCATGTTTTGAAAAGCTTAGGAGCGATCTCCAAATCGGGAACTATATTTATTCAGAAAACGAACAGTAATGTTTAAAGTAACATTCACAAGTTCATTTTTTTTTTTTTTTTTTTTTACATGGACTGGAGAATTCTGCTGTCTATAAACACATTCAAGTTAAACTTATTCTAAAATCCTTGTTTTTTTTTTTTTTTTTTTTCCAAAAAATTATTATTCCATTTTTTTTTTCCTCTACTACTTTACTCTCAAAATCACATACAGAGCTGCCAACCTAATCCGGCAAATTGTTTGTACCGCCCCTTTTTGTACACCAATATATTTTTAGAGTATTTGTTTTCTTAATTGATCGTAAATATATTTGAAGAGAATTACTCTAAAAATTAAGTGGTGTAGAGAAAGGGGCGGTACTAACAATTTTCCGGATTAGGTTGGCAGCTCTGCACATACATTTGCATGTTTATTATCTTTTTCATTTATTTATGCATTTAACCTTTGTATCCCACCGGGATTTTAAAGTCCCATCAAACAAATTCCTCAATATAGCCTAAATTTACTACAGGATTTCGTTGGGACTATAGTTTAAGCTTTAGTCCCTATAGTTTAAGCTTTCCCTATAGTTAAGCTATAGTTTAAGCTAAATTTAATACTTTCGCGACCGCTGATGTAGATTCACGTCATTTGAAAATCTGTAACTCCACCAGTGGTCGTTTCTTTTGTAATTTGTATGCTATTTATTTCTTAAATATATAACCAATATTCACTTTTTTACAATGAAATATACTATGGATACAAATACTTTGATTAGAAAGAATATAATTATAACGTATATCCATTTCTAATATAAATGTGAATACAGGAAATTTTATTCTGAAGTATTGTAACATGGGATAATAACGCCCACAGGCGGACCTTACTGTTAAAAATTCGAAATCATGCGGTGGCGAAAGTGTTAATATGAGATGATTCTCATGCATAAAGAAATATAATAAAAAGTTTCAAACTATTTTTCCAAAAATAAAATAATTTGGGATATAAAAAGGATTAAAGTACTTGAAAAACCACACACTAAATCTCTAAGATATTAAAGATAGGTCAACTTTGTGAGTTTTTTTACTGTGAAACTGAGATATGCTAACCAGGGCCTGATTAAGGGGGAAGCTCGCTCATACCGGAATATTTTTACAATTATTTTTTACTTCATGTCATAGAAATTCCACGCTTTGACAAGGAAATATTTTTTATAAAAAATGAACGGTGTAAAACAATCCAATTTACTCACCGTTATTAGACACCAGAATTTTTTTAAAGTAATTTTTAATGAAAATTTTCTGTTTATTATAGGAGGAAAGTATTTGTTAAAAAATAACGGCGTAAGTATAAATAATGTGTGAAGAGCGAGCTTCCCCCTTAATCAGGCCCTGATGCTAACTGCTAACTATTGCGGTCAGAGAACATGCATGCCTTCTGACCTAATTAAGCATTCAACAAATGGTTTATAACAGCCAATAATAAAGCAATCTTTTAATTCTGGATGACTGAAACAACCATAGCTGCCATGTGTTCCGTGTTTTGGATATCTTTATCTATATGTATAAGCTTTTGTAGAGTTTCCTATGATTAAATATGGTGTAAATTCCTAGAAAAAAAATACCGATATCCAAAATAAAGCGGATTAGCATAAGGTACTAGTTGGCGCACAGCTTCTATTTTCTGCAATTGCGGAGCTAAAGCGCTGTTAACTTCCAAGTGGGAAGTCTATTTATAAGTATGCCATCTACCGCAACTTCAGCCTGCTTGGAAGTAACACGAAGAAAAATAAATCTATGGTTCATCGTTTTACTGATTGCAGAGTAAAATTTTTCATCTTTTTTTTTTTTTTTTTTTTTGTGAGCCTGTAGATTGACTTCAGGCGTTGCTAATAGCGGATTTTGAAAGAGTGGTTAACTGCTATTGCATGCATGAATCAGAATCTTTTGTTTCTGATGTTTGGGGTTTCTAGATATTTCTGTGGGGGTAATTTGCATATTTAAGTATAAGGTCAGTTCCATAGCTATATTGCATAGCTATGCAACTGACTTCTTGCATGCTGCCTCCTTTAATGATAGTTCAAATGCTGAAGAACTTCTCTATAGTACACATCTTTCACTCTCAGCCTCCAGCGAAGAGAATTATGAGATTTTTTATTCGACAGTTCCCAGGAACCCTAAAAAGATGCGAACAGGTCACAATGAACAAAACCACCAATGAATCTTCGACAATAACAAGGCTCTCCCGAACATCCTGATTACAAAATAAATTACTTTGATTTAGTTAAATACAAATCCTGCAAGTACATTGGGAATATCAACGAAACCGATGGCAATAGCGTTCATGCCATCCCCATGTTTTAAAAGAGAGGTGAAATGGTGATGGCCAGGGGAGGATGATTCAAATTTGTACAGTCAGCCAAAAAAAAAAAACGCCACCCCCCCACCTAAATTCGCCGTAAATTATCGTAGAAACATGTGGTTGGTACCAATCGATTTGTAATAACGTCTAGTTTATAATGATATAGTTAGATTTTGCTTAAGGGGTCGTCTACATATTAAAACTGGCATCAACTTCATTTTTTTCAATGGTAACCCCCATTTTTTATAACTTATTTGAATTCTTTGGACAAAATCATCGCGAAAAATGGTATAGTTTATATATTTTGCTCAATTCTTCACAGAGTTATAAGCTGTCAAACTATGAGGGCGCTAATGTTAAATGAATGTGACAAACATTAATTCATATCTTCCAAAATAATTATGATATTCAAATTCTGTTTTTTTTTATATGATAGAATGAAGTGACCCAAACATATTCCATGCATATTTTTGATAAAAAATTTTTTTTTGAAATATGAAAATTATTAATAATTTCATATTTGAAAAAATTATGAATTAGGACCTATGTTAATTTTTGCATAAATAGAACGGGCATCATCAAAAACATGAGTTTCCAAATTTACAACTCGTTCTTAACATTATTTTTTTAGTTACAGTGATATTTTAATTTTTAGTGTTGTTAGGGGGCCGTCACTTATAATAATTTGTATCCTTTGTGAGTAAATATCTGTATATATTTTGACGAAAAACTATTTTAATTTACCTTAATGTTATTCTAATTGTTTTCTAAGCAACATTTCGATGTTTATGATACAAATTGGATCAATTTTATAAAATTATCGCAATGCAAGCGAGAGATTATGAAAAATTTTCCAAAAGAAATGAAGCCCCGCCTCTATATTGCGGAAACATTAGTAAAAAAACTAGTTTCTGTATTCGTATATGACTCTCTATGTGACGCTGGTATGCATAAATGTCAATGGCATTTACTACATCGAATGCTGAAGACAAAATTTAAATGATTTAATTGGAAGTATGTAAAATAATTTTGTTTTATAATGTAAAGTTGTAGAAAAACTGTGTGAAGGCGTGGCTTCCGTCGCAAAGAGGTTTATACTCGATTCTGAAATGTTAAGTCTTTGTTCTTAAATATTACATAACGTTTCCCAGTTTCTCACTGCTAAAATTCTATTTTGTCCCTTTTGTCTTTAACTTGAATATTCTACGATTCGTACACCTCAATTTAAGTATCATGACGGTAAATAAACGCAGTAAGACGAGGACTATTATTTTAAAAAAGAGCAATGCGAACAATACTTTTTTTTTCCTTTTTTTAAATTAATATAATAGACTTTTATTAATTTTTATCAGATTTTTTAAAACAAATTTTCTGTTTTAATCTTATTGTGACATTTTCGCATTCGATTACTCTACCGTTTATGCTATTTAAATTTTATCGCATGACGTAACATAATAAAATATAAAATTTTTATTAAATGTTTTTTTAATACTGAATAATAAAGTGGTATTTTTTTTTTTTTTAAGTTTCTAATATCTATTATTGAAACAAAGCGCAATATTATTTATTTTCTATTATTCTAATCACGGCGTAAAATTGGCGTCACATTTATCACGGAAAAAGAATTTAAAACAAAGTAACATGTCTTATTACTTTTAAAGATATAGATTTTACGCATTTAAAATTAAGAATTCAAGTACAGTAGACGACTGCAGAACGGGGAATACTCGTTCTAGGCAATAGGAAACCGTTTTTTCTATATCCATATTTCTTTTCTTATGGATATACATAATAATTATACTCTTTCTAGTGAAAGTATTTGTATTCATACTATTTTGTTTATTTATATATGAATACAAGGAATATTCTTAAGAAATATCGTAACACACAAATTGTGAAAGAAACGCCCACTAAAGGAGTTACAGATTTCAAAATGACGTGAAACTACGTCAGTGGTCGCGAAAATGTTAAATATCCTTTCTCAGATTTTAGTTTAAATCTTGTTATCTATATTTTTGTATATTATCTATTGTTGGTTTGCACGCCTAAAATTAAATGTAAATCTTTATAGTAACACGTTCATGGGAGGCTTACTGTATAAAATAAAAATATACCCAACAAGAAGTAGATGATAATTGTTAGTTAATAGATTTTAATTGTTTATATATATACATATTTTATTATATATGTATTTTAACTTAAATTTTTGTCTCTTAAATAAAACAGTTTTTGCTTTTAAGAAGTAGATAATTCTTTTTCTTAAATATTAAACACCTTTTTTTTTTTTTTTTTTTTAAACAGCTATTAATATTATTATCATTATTACTATTGTTCTTTTACCTTGGTATCTAGATTTATGTAATTAAACATTGCTGGGTTCATATGATTCAAGCTATAAGTGTTGTATTTAACTATTCAATGTTTAATGAATTGAAACGAATAAAAATCTTTTAATTCATAAGCTAACTCAGAAAGTTCTGCGAATTTGAATCGTTTTTTATTTTATAAATAACATTTCTGAACTTTTTTTCCGGTGTGAAATTTAATAAATAATGTATATAATGTGGTAGATCACGATTTATTTTTTCTAAATGTATAGACGGTCCCCTAACACATTTTCACGTGTAACTCTGTTTAGAATTGATTTAAATTATATAAATAGGTATGTTTTTCGAACTGCCTTGATCTCAGAAATCTGCATATGGGGTCAGAAATGGGGGTCGTCATTGAAAAAAAATGAAGTTTATACGTGTTTTAATATGTAGATGACCCCTTAAGCAAAATCTGACTACACCATTAAACTAGACGTTATTACAGATCGATAGGTACCAGCCGCATGTTTCTACGATAATTTACGACGAAATTAGGTGGGGGGGGGGCTTTTTTTTTTTTGGCTGACTGTACAATCAAAATAAAATTGTGCAAAAATTGAATCCGGTTCAACTAAACGAGCTGGCAACACCAACATTCTTGGTTGATTTCCAACATTAAACTTTTTTTTTTTTTTTAATAACACTGTAAGTGACCAGTGTTGCCAGATTTATTATTAATTATCACCAAAGAAGTGACATTCGATACACACAACGCACTATCGATCTTCGAAGTGATTAGGCAAACGTTACAATTGAAAATTATTGGTGATTATTGAATAAAAAATCTGCCAGATCTGGCAACACTGTAAGTGATTATAATAATTAGCAGAATTTATTTTTCATGGATAATGCATTTTTTGTTCCTACATTTAATCAGAAGTTTTCGGTTAAGTATTATTAATGCGAAGTTTTTTGATAAATAAAACGTTTTCCCTAGCTATATATTTCCCTAGCTAGTGTTCTGCCTAAGCATCCCTATTCATATCATCCATAGTCGCCAACTTTTACGGTCTTTTGTTAACGGAAAATTTTAATAAAAATTTATTTTATTTCATTAGTAAAAACTTTTTAAAAATATCTAAGAATAGACTAATAAAATTTTCTGTTTTAAAAAAGCGTAAAAATTTTCAACTATTATCGCGTAAACCCAGCTCACCACTGTAGTAATGCCAACTAACCCTAGGTGGGAGACTAGTTAGCATAGTTGCAAACTTTCCATAAAACATTTTTGAGGTTGCTTAAATACGCATTTAATTGATGGGTCATACATGATTTTGTAGCCAAAAACTTACATTTTCTTTCGTATTAATGAGAAATTATCAAAATAACGGAAAAAAAATCAAAAAATAAAATGAATGCCAACTTATCTCGGTTTTTCTAATAGATCATTTCGTAGCTATGAAATAACTGTCGAGTTATAAGTTCATGTTGTAAGTACTCAGGTTTTAATATAATATTTACAATTTCAAATGACGATATATGTATCCTTAATAAATTGGCTCTTTATCTAAAAATGAAAAACGACAGTGAACAGACTTACTTAATTTAAACAGTTTTTTATTCACAAAATGGATAAATTTTTCTATTGTTTGTATTAAAATGACTTCATTTTTCCCTTATTTAACCCTTTGCCGGTTCTAACGCTCTAATACGTTCTACATTGTGTGTCCAAATTTAGGGACGCTTTCATTTAATTATCAGTGATAATTTTGAGAAGTGATATTTGATATATAATGCACAAATAACCTTCGAAGTGATTAGGCAACCGTTACATTTAAAATTTAGTGGTGGATATTGGATAAAAATGTCCTTAAATTTGGGAACACTGAACAGAGGAGTAAAATTAAATTGGGCCGGCAAAGTGTTAATATAAATATACTTCGTGTTGATAATAAAAAATAAAAATATAGGGTATTATTTTTCTTCTTGAGACAGGTTTAAATTTGTTCATTTTATCATTATAAAACAGAAAAATTTCTCATGGTCTTTAAAACTGGTGACGAATGTTGCCAGATCTTACTGTTTTTTTATTCAATAGTCACCAATAACTTTCAGAGGTGATATTTTATATACATAATAGTCGATTAATCTTCGAAATGATTAGACAACCGTTACATTTAACATTTAGTGGTGGATTTTTAGTAAAAATTTTCAAAATCAGGCAACACTGCTGGTGACTGTGATAAATAATAAACTGAATAAATATATCTATGACACTAATAAATCAAAAACTAAAATAATAATATACACACGTTACAGAATTAATAGAATGAAAATAAATTATAAAAAATCCTGCATGGTATCACAATTTCAATGAAATAAAATTTAGAGAATTAAATTAAAACAATTCATCTACATTTTCGCCATTTCGACAAAAAAAACAAAAAAAAAAAAAAACAAGCACAAGTATTCTACAAATAAATAGAAATGCAATTACTCTCAGCTTAAAATTGACAATTGTTTCGTTGTGGTAATACACTATTCCTGGTAGAAAATTATTTTTTAATAACCTCTTACTACTCTGCAAAATAATGGAAGCAGCATAAAAATGTTTATGTGAGACCATTTATCACTATAAATTGACATTTTTATAATATTAATGATCAGCTAAAGCTCAATTAGCTTCATGAAATGTAGCAGGTTTTTATCTAAAATAAATATTTAAAAAATAAATAAACAACAAAACACAGTTACTACAAAAGTATCTTGTTGTTATCAATTTCCCATTAAAGAATCTATTATAAGCTTCATTTTTCAATTTCCTTTGTCTAGTTATTTAAAAAGTTGCAGGATCATTTTTGCATCATAACCAATCTCATTCACTTACTCCTTTTTTTTTTTTTTCGAATCATTTTATTCCTTTTCATTTAATTTTTCTTTTCTGACTATTAAATAAACATCGTTTCAAACTGTTAGTTAGAGATTACGAAAGAATACTTTGTTGTAAGCTTTTTAATAATATTAGTCTAATTTAAAGAAGTTTACTTAATCTAGATAATTACGGCATAATAGATGACTTGTAAAGTAAAAGATAGTTCATTCATTAAAGAAATCTATTACAGGGTGGCTATAGGTGCGACTTTTTTTTTTTTTTCTTGATTCTTCCACATTTATATTTATATGATACTATTTTATTTAATTAATTGTGCAAACTTATTATTAAAAATTCCGTAAGAAAAATATACGTGGAACGAGAACCGACTCCTTATCAGTCGCTTATTCTAGATATATAATAAACTGTAAAGACGCTTTGAAATCTGTTTATCGTCCTCTGTCTGCGGTAAACGTTTCATTTGTGGTCAATATGCCTCACCAAAAGCGGTGGGTGCCACACCAATATCTAACGGAGTTCGCACGAGGCCGCATAGTTGGTATGCGAGAGGGTCGCTTTTCGTATCGAGAGTATCGAAATCGCAGCCCGCACGCAGTGATACGTGTTTGGAAGAAATGGACAGAGAATCAAACAAGCCGAAAACCTGGCGGTGGGGCACGCAATAAAACAACGGCGCGAGACGACAGACACCTCATCCGCATGGCTGTGACAGACTGTACTGCGTCCTCTCGTGTGTTAGCACGACGTTGGAGCACGGCTACATGTGTTTTGTTGTCTAGCTCCACGGTTCATCGCCGTTTGCTGCATCATGAACTGCGTACAAAGGTTCCTCTACGTAGGATTCCCTTCTCGCTGAATCACAGACGCCTCCGACTTCAATGGGATCAGTAACACAGCACGTGACGTGCCCAGTGGCAACAAACTGTTTTCTCCGATGAATGTAGATACAGTCTGGAGCAGAGCCTGATTAAGGGGGAAGCACACATTATTTATACTTACACCGCTATTTTTTTACAAATACTTTCTTCCTATAATAAACAGAAAATTCTCATTAAAAATTATTTTAAAAAAATTCTGGTGTCTAATAACGGTGAGTAAATTGGATTGTTTTACACCGTTCATTTTTTATAAAAAATATTTCCTCGTCAAAGCGTGGAATTTCTATGACATGAAGTAAAAAATAATTGTAAAAATATTCCGGTGACAGCGGAGATAATGTGTGCTTCCCCCTTAATCAGGCTCTGGTCTGGAGTACAATGATGGAAGAATACGCGTCAGACGTTACAGGGGAGGAACGTCTGTTCCCACAGTGTGTTATCCAGCATCATACAGCACAAACACCTAGCATCATGGTGTGGGAAGTTATTGGGTATAATCGTCGATCCTATCTAATGCACATTGCGGGCAACTTCAATAGTGATCGTTACATAAGGGAAATTTTGGACAGAATAATTTAAACAGAATAATGCCCGTAGGCATGTTACACAGACTACACAAGCCTTTTCAGTGCACAACAAGTTTCGTTTCTTCCATGGCCTGCTTATTCCCTGGATATGTCGCCCATCGGGCATGTCTGAGATTTCATTGGTTGGTGACTCGCCCGTACAACTGGTAGGGCGCACAGTAAGATTGGACTTTGGCGTCAAGTCGAAGCCATCTGGAATGCCATTCCTCGGGATTACATTCAGAACCTGTATGATTCAATGCCGCGACGTGTACAGGCTATCATCGCTTAGCGTAGCGGACACACAAAGTACTGATTTCAGACATTGTTTTTTTTTTTTTTTTTTTGTCTTGTATATTTAATCGTTTATTTGTACAACTATCAGTAATATGTGGAATAAATTTCACTAATTTCTGACAATTCTTTCATGATGTTGCAATTTTCACAAACAAGAGTGTGATTTCGCAAGTAAATTTACAATTTGTCTGCATAAATTTATTATAAATTTTATGTTATGTAAATAGTGGTACGAAAATAATAAATAATAATTTTGTACTGAAATAATGAATGAAATCCAAATCACCTGTTATTGAAAAAGAATAGACAAACGTGTTGTTTTATGCATAAATCAATTGCCCATTTCAGTTTTTTATTGAGATATATTGTCTAACCGTTTGCTCTCGCAAACTTTTTTGCACGGGTAAACCAGCAACTCGAAACGATTTTCCAGATATTTGGTGATCTGCTTATAAAACTTCCTTTTTTTCGGTACTAACGGAATGATTTTTCGTACTGGAAAATGCTTCTTTAAAGGGCGTGGCATGAGAAAAGAATTAAAATTGTGTAAGAGCATAGCTGCCAAGTTTTTTAATTTATTCCGGAATGATTCCCCGCCCTTTTCTCACACCGTAATATTTGTAGAAAGTTATTCTTCCTTATTTAACTACGATTACACATGAAAAATATTACTGTAAAAAAATTCCGTTGAGAAAAAAGGGCGGCGCTAACAACATTCCGGAATAAATTAAAAAACTTGGCAGCTATGTATATGCAGCTATTTTTGGATTTTCTTTTTTTGCAACTATTTTTGAGTTTTAAATAATGTATTGTTTTTAACCCTTTGCGGCGCAAGACAATTTGAAACATTTAAATTATACTGCCACCGGAATTCATGAACTAAAATAAACTAAAAGAAATTTTAAATTTTAAGGTTTAAAAAACCGGCCTTTTCTGATGTGTTATAAACGTGAATTTTTGCTAAAATATTTCCGGGATGAATTTTTGCAACTGGATCTTAAATTTTGCGTCCTCGTGGCGAGGACACCGCGCGTTAAGGGGTTAAGGAGCAACGAAATAGACTATTGAGTTTGAGACTATTTACTTTATTTTATTTTATTTATTTTTCCACAATGGTGTCGGCATCGATCGCTAGAGGTTAATCACAAACGCGACGACTAAGAGGGGTCACTAGATCCCAGAGACTCCCGTGAAATCTTTCAGTGGGAAAGTCAGCCCCTTCCAAGTTCTCTCTGCGTTTTTGATTTCCTGAATCATAGTGTAGAAGTGCAAGGTATATACTCAGCATAAAATCCAGGGTAATATTAGATCTGGCCGTACTTATGTTATGCTGGCCGCGAAATAAAAGGCGTGGCAAGTATAATACAAGTTTACAACCCCTTTACGAAGTCCATACCTTCTTTTTTTAATCAGTGGCCTCTTTTACACTGGCCGCCTTGTATTTTACAAATGTGCTGACCCGAAGTGTGGTGGAACTATAACCTTTTGCATCCGAACCTTCTTTTAGTAAGAGTTAAGAGCTACTCAACAGTAGTTTTATTTTTTTTTTTTAAATGTAAAACATTAAAAATATGAGAATTTTAAATATAAATATTTTATTTATATGTTTGATATATATTTACATATTACAAGCATTATACATATATGAATATTAAGATTTATAATTTCCCATTGTGTGGTACTTTACAAAGAATTTACCAAGGACAAGTATCACAATAATGTACCGTTTCTTGCCTTCTGCGTTTTTTTCCCTGATAGAGCACACTCGACAATCTGTTTTTTCCTTTTAGCATCACATGTACCTTACCATTCAATTGGACACTGTTATCGGTAGGTATATCGCGGTTGCAGATGTAGAACCGCGCCTAGCTCCACGGTCTTATCGATAATAACTTTTTAACTGATTTACTAATAACTTCACATATTTTAAATGACTGATTGAAATCTCATTTCTCTGCTTTTTCACCATTTTATATAAAATATAGGAAGTGATCACGCATGTTTCCAATTTCCAGAAAAATAACTTGCGCCACCACTTTAACAATTTCCGCAAGAAACAGTATGTACACGTATATTTATTAGAACGATCAACTCCTCCCATAAATATCATGTATTTTTGAACAACATTTGGTTTTTTAACCATAATTTCATCCCCACCTCGTCAAAACATTTTTACTGTAGTCATGCCTACATCACAGCAGTTATCACGGGTCACAACCCGTTTATCTTTGCAAGCCGAGGCCAAAATATTATTTTTACGAGAGGCTACTGTTTTTTTATTTTCAATTTTTTGTTTCTTTAAAGCAATCGGCAATTCTTCCCGGTTTGTTTGCATTGGGCTTGTCAGGTGACACTTAATTTTACCCAATTTTTCGTCTAACACAAGAGTAGTATAGTATCTGTTTGTGAACATATGGTGGACTTGTGCACCGGGAACAGAATTTAATGTCATTTGATACAAGTGCAATGAAATTCTAGTATAGTCATTTGCAAAAGTTTAAGACTAGTAGCCGATTTTCAGTATTTCAACACATTGCATCATTTGCGCAGATTATTGCGTCATCTCATGTGATGATTGCAGCAGTCGCATTCTACTGCTATAAATAAAGGTGCCCGGCACGTTTATCGCCGGTTATTTATTACATTTTGTCGTTAACAAAACTGTTGTGTAATTATTGTAATGGGTAAAAAACCTTCACTTACTGTTACAAAAAGCTCAGAAATATTGACCCTGCATAAAATTTGATTTTCTGAAAGTCAAATAAGTTCGAGGGTAAATGTGAGCAAGACAGCTGTGTATCAAGCTATTAATAAATTTAAAATTTCGGGAAAATTTGTGGACCTTAAGAGAAGCGGTGCGAAAATATAAAGTAAATGTAAAGTGGTGCGAAATGAAGGCGGGGATAAAAAAAAAAACTCCGGAATAAATTAAATTGTTGCATCTATGGTCATGTGTAGTCTAGCTTTGTGGTTATTTGTAACTCCGCTTGCCTTGTAAATTTTAAAATATTCACAATCCATCGTTTCATAAAATCATATAAAATATTCTTATTAATAAAATCTGTACTTTAAGTATATTGGTTAGAAACAACATTGTTATTATGTATATCTTTTTATGGAACCATTTCCACGAAAAAGTTTAAAGTTTAAAAGGCATGCCCACATTTTTTAAAAAATATCACAAAATACCCGGTTCTTAAAGGAGTAAGATGGCATCTGTGAACACAAGTTCCTATGCAATTCTGAATCCTTATGATATGTCCTATCTTCTCCTAAAGTTTGTTTCTGTAATTTTTGGATATATGTATATACATATATATTGAATATTATATATATATATATATATATATATATATATATATATATACTAGGGTGTCCCTTAAAATGGGGAAAAAATTCTTTCTCTCTTTTTTTTTTTTTAATTGCGATACTCATACACTATATATATATATATATAATTTTTTTTTCTGTTTAACCCTGAACACTTTTTAGCAAAATATCAGCTTTCTCAGATAATTTTAACACGTGCCGAACTGACGGGAAAATCCTAATATCTGTATTATTCCCCCATTTTAAAACCATGCTGTCCGGCGACACCACAATAGTGTCGTACGTAAAGTATCGCTCCACCAGTGGGCGTTTCTTTCCCAATTTGTATGTTATTTATTTCTTTAGTATATACCCAATATTCATATTTTTACAATGAAATATGCTATGGATACAAATACATTGGTTAGAAAGAATATAATTATAATGTATATCCATTTATATTGTAAATATGAATACAGAAAATTTTGTTCTGAAATATTGTAACTAGAGAGAATAACGAACACAGGCGGACCTTACTGTCAAAAACACGAAATCATGCGGTCACCAAAGTGATAACGGACGCATGTATACTACACCTTCATATACTCTCATAGCTGCCAATATTTTAATTTATTCTGGAGTATTTTTAGCCCCGCCTCTATTTCGTACCACTTATTTTTGAGAAGTAATTTTGTCCTATTTTATCAAAGTTTTATATTAGAGAAAAATTTTCTATAAATAAAGTGGTGCGAAATAAAGGCGGGGCTAAAAGTACTCCGGAATAAATTAAAATATTGGCAGCTATGTACTCTAATCTATACTAAACAATACCCACCTTTTTTTTTTTTTTTTTCAGAACACTTTCAGGGGTGAGAAATTGCCGCTTCTTTTTTTCTTTGCTACTATTATATCTATACAATAATCTCTATCCTATTAACACTTTCACGACCGAATGCTTTTGTCTTTTTGACAGTAAGCTCCGCCTTTGGGCGTTATTCTCCCAAGTTACAATATTTCAGAAGAAAATCTTCTGTATTCACATTTATATAACAAACAAATATACATTATAATTATACTCCTTCTAATAAAAGTATTTGTATACATAGCATATTGAGAGTACAAATATGAATATCGGGTATGTTTTTAAGAAATAAATAACATGCAAATTACGAAAGAAACGTCTACTGGTGGGGTTACAGATTTTCAAATGACATGAATCTACGTCAGCGGTCTTGAAAGTGTTAAATCACTGAATATTACTATAAAAATACAATAAATGTTTCGCGTGAAAATAGTGTTTGCAAAAAAAGCGGAAATCTGCTATCTCTGAAATGTCCTTAAAAAAAATGGGGCTTACGACTCCTGTAAATATTATAGATGTATGTCTGTGTTTATACACTACACTATTCAATTAACCCGTGAATTTTCTTAATCTTATGAAAAAGTTTATTTTTCTTTTTTTATTACGTCCAATATGAATAATTCTAGAAAAAAAAATTATGATTATTCTATATATTAAAGTTTTAAAATTGCAGTTTTGCATAAACTTGCATTCTTTTATAATTATATTTGTAAGAACAAAAATTGTTTATTAAAAATTTATAGGTTCTAAGAATAATCAACTGAAAATAAATTTCAAGCAACTAATAGCACGGCAATCTTCGTCTTATTTAATCGTAGTTAATCATTATTAAAGAATACTATTAAAAAAAATCTGGTATGAAGATTACGCAGATTTCATATGACGCCTGTAAAAATTCCATTTATATAGATATACTAAAATTATAGCAACCTTAATTATGTGTCTTCTCATTTATATATCATTTTACGTCAGTCGTATGAAAGATGTACAAATTCTGCATTCCTTTATTTCAGTTAAGTTCATTCTTTAATCAACGAAATTAAATAGTTTTATTTTAAATGTGATATTTTCCTTTTATTCAAAAGGTAGCTGTGTATTATTTGAGAAAAAAAGAAAGAAAAGTACTTTAAAAAGTACTTACAAGGAAACATTCAAAAGGTGTCATCTTCAAAAAGTATTGAAAAAAATATATGTGATTCTACTCTTCATAAAACACCAGAAAATGAAAAAATTATCGTCTGAAATTAATTACAGCGACCACAAAAAATTATCAAAATTAAGCATATTTGGCGATTTCACACTGCTAGGCGATTAATTTTGAGTACTTGGCGGAACAGCAACACACGGTTCTGTTCGTACACGGCAATCTCGGTGCTAGCAAACGTATCGCCTAACAGCGCTAAATCGCCAAATTTGCTTAATTTTGATAATTTTTTGTGGTTGCTGTAATTAATTTCAGCCGATAATTTTTTCATTTTCTGGTGTTTTATGAAGAGTAGAATAACATATATTTTTTTCAATACTTTTTGAAAATGACACCTTTTGAATGTTTCCTTGTTAGTTTTGAAAACAACTTTATTCGGTTAGTAATTTTCAGTAAAAAATTTATAAGATTAAATAGCTCAAATATAAATTTTCAGAAGCATTAAATTGTAAAATAAAGACTTCAGTTAAGAAAGACGAAAAACTCATATATATATATATGTGTGTGTGTGTGTGTGTGTGCAGGGCCTGATTAAGGGGGAAGCTCGCTCTTCACACATTATTTATACTTACGCCGTTATTTTTTAACAAATACTTTCCTCCTATAATAAACAGAAAATTTTCATTAAAAATTACTTTAAAAAAATTCTGGTGTCTAATAACGGTGAGTAAATTGGATTGTTTTACACCGTTCATTTTTTATAAAAAATATTTCCTTGTCAAAGCGTGGAATTTCTATGACATGAAGTAAAAAATAATTGTAAAAATATTCCGGTATGAGCGAGCTTCCCCCTTAATCAGGCCCTGTGTGTGTGTGTATGTGTGTATCATAGATGCTAACATTTTAATTTATTCCGGAGTATTTCATGCCACTATTTTATTAAGAGTATTTTTTTTTCTTATTTTCTCGAAGTTATGTATTGAAGAGAATTTTTCTATAAATAAAGACACACACACATACATATATATAGTATATAAACAAAATTATCAAAATAAATTTCCAGGATTTAAAATTTTTACAATAAAAACATAAACATTTTTTTTTTTTTTTTAACCATGAGTGCGTAAGTTTCAAATCTTTTTCTAAAAATGTGAAATAATCTATATGTATATAAACAATATTATTAAAATAAATTTCCAGGATTTAAAATTCTTACTATAAAAATATAAACTTTCTTTTTTATCTGTAAGTTTCAAATCCGTTTCTAAAAATATGAAATAAAAGTAAAAATATTGAATCATTTATATTAAATTCACATATCATAGTTTTCAGCCTCTACATTTTTTAGCTAATCTTAGTATTTTGAAATAGAATATCTCGTATACATTTGTAATAATTTCAAAAAAAATTATGCCTAAAATAGTACATTTCAAAAAAGATTAAGTATTGGCAATTATCTTACACGTAAGGAGTTTCTACAGATAATAAATTCATATAACTACATTTTTACTTTATTATACCTTTAAGATTATTATTTAATAGAAACTTATTTTTATTCAACTAATCTGATTCCCTCGATTAGAAATGTATACAAATTGTTTAAATGACAAAAGAAAGAATAAAAATTGCTACGCAAACTCAAGCATAATTAAAATTTGATTGTTATTTCTTTTTCTCGTGCTTATAAAATGTTATTCAAATATTTCATATTGATTAAAAAAAAAATAGAAATAACTAATAATAAAAACTCACAAAAGAAATTTAAAACTAAATAATTTTTTGTGCTTGTTTACAGATTATTTTTATTTTATTATTATTATTATTATTATTATTATTATTATTTAGGTTCTTCTGAGGAAATTCTCTTTTTATAGTTTGAAAATTAAGTACTGTATATAAAGTTAAATATCTGAAAACAAATTAGATGTTATTTATAATTTGTCTTTATAATATAGGTAAACTTAATTCTAATAAATGGATTTAAAGCTTTTTCAATTTCTTCTTTTTCTTAAAAAATATTTATTCTTATATTTTTTTATGTTAAATGTACCGTAAATTACTGCCAAAAAATGTTTTAATAATTTATTACCAATTACATGATTTTTCAAAGCATAAATGAATCAACCAATCAATTACTTTGTATTATTAATTTTTCAAAATAATACTATTGATCCCAGCGTATGGTCCGAAGGTCTTAAATCATTTTTACTCGAGTCATTTTATTTGATAAAATATTGTGTGTCAGTACTTGGCACAAATATTACTCTATCTACAAATTATTATTATTATTATTTTTATTTTTATGTAGGGTAGGGGTCGCAATATTCCTAGATTTTTACATGTGTCTTATTATTTTGCCACCACTATTTCAGAGCATTCATTTTTATATAATACTATAGCATTAAAAACTATAGCATTAAAAGATTTATTTATTTATTTATTTTTTTTTTTTTTTTAGACTACAAAATATTAAAACGCATGTAAAAATATATGAATGTGCGATCCTTTGAATATGCCATAGCTGCAAACATTTTCGTTTTCATTATTGTTTTTACCACTATTTTTTAATAGACACCTCAATTATTAATTTTCTGTGGTTGAATATTTGAAGTTTATAGGTATAAATCATTAATACGAAATCTCGCGCGAAAAGAGGAAGAGTTGAAAGCTATGTAATATACACCTTGTTTCACACTTTTCTTTTTCTTTTTTCTAAAGAATAGTTTTCTTCTTATTTAATCCTAATTACATTTAAAGAAAATTTCTCTAAAAATAAAGTGGTGTGGAAAACGGGGCGGATTTTAACAGTCTTTCGGAATATAAAATAATAAGTTGGAAGGTATATAATATGCATTTGTCGCGGCCGCGGGGCATTAATTAGATATGCCAATATTTCTAGGGCTTTCCATAGCGATATTAGTATACGCCTTTTTTTACACAACTTTTTTTTTTAATAATTTTCTTATTATTTTATCGCTATTGCATATTAGATAAAATTGCACTCTAAAAAAATATTGGGATGTAAAAAATGTGGGCACTAACAATGCAAATAAATTAAAATTTTTGGCATACATGGATTAACGTGCTGTAAATTACAAATAGGCCAACATTTCTTGTTTGTTGCTGACTATTGTTAGTACCCACCTTTTTTTTAATCACATTTCCTGTGGACTGATTTTCTCCTGCATAAACTGTATTTACCTACGTATATTTCGCAGATTTTTTAAATCAGTTTCACACCGGGAATTCTAATTAAGAGACAAAGTTATTTGTAATCCTTTGCCGTCCCTAAACCTGTAAGCAGCTTTGTAAAATTCAGGCATTATTTGTTCAACCAGAGCTGCTAACCTAATCCGGAGAATTGTTTGAATCGCCCTTTTTTGCCAGTGTAGTCTTCTTTTAAAGCGTTTTTCTTCTTAATTCATCGTAAATACATTTGAAGAAAATTACTCTAAAAATTAAATGGAGACGGTACTAACAACCTTTCGGATTATGTTGGCAGCTCTATTCAACTATTGCCAATAACTTTGAGGAGTGATATTTGATATGACTAACGGACGAATTACCTTCGAAATGATTAGACAACAGTTGCAGCTAAAATTTAGTGGTGGATATTGAATAAAAATGTCTCTATATTTGGCAACACTGAAAAGAGGAGTTAAAATATATAAGACCGGCAAAGGGTTAAACGATGATTTATATTGATTAAATATACCTTTGCCTGTACATGAAATTTACGGCTGGGAAACTGACTTATCTGATATGCGGATTATACACAGTAAATTATGGTAACTTAGCTGCCAATTTGAACGTTTTTTTGCTGCCGGAAAATTTTATTCGAAATTTGTAATAAGATTTTTAGCAGTTTTCTGTGATTAAGCATGATAATTTTTTTGCAAAGGAATACTTGAGTTAAAAGACAATGCAAGTTGGCACCTATGCGGTAATTATGTTTAAATAAAAAAAAAATTACTATTTATTTAAAGTGGTTAAGGGGAAAAAACAAGTGCTACAATGCTCCGGAATGCCATATCTGAAATTGCTGTACTAAAAGGCGTTACACCAGTCATATTTCGAAAACATAATTATTTTTTGCTTAAATTCATTGTATTAGTAAATAGATTAATAAGTAAATGCATATAGGGCAGATCCTGATTAAGACTGTGGCACCAATTTTTGTATTTAAATTGACAGAATTTCGTCCTCAAAGTAAGGCGATAACTATTTAATGATAACAGTGGTGTCAGTTTGATTCCACGTAAATTAGGCTCTTAAACACAGGGGTCGTACTCTCCGCGCTTTTTTCAGGACACTCAGAAATAGGAAATTTCTGCCTTTATTGCCACTACTAATTTCCGTCACAAATACTTCGGGTATCTTTATAGTAATGTGCCATGATTATACAGGGCAGAGATTATTTTATAAAATTAGTGGTAGCAATAAATTTGAAAATTTTTCATTCCTGAGAGTGTCCTTAAAAAAGGGCGGAGAGTATGACCCCTGTAAACACCGCTATTTTTGAACAAGAATTATTTCCCAATTAATACATGGATTTTTTGTTTTAAATAAGCCAATAATTATTGTTAAAAATATTGTTATTAAAATTATTGTTAAAATACAGACTTTATTAAGCTGTGATGAAATAAACTAACTGGTATAAATATAAATTTTGTTGTTCAGAATAAACTGTTTTGTCAACAAATATGAGATTTGAATTATAGTATATAAATATCTAAAAAAATAATAATAGTACTAATTACGAACATTATATCTTTGGTAATTCACGGAAATTAATTGAAATATCATGGAATAAAAATGCATTAGTTACAGACAAAATAAATAAAAACTTTCAGACATTGTGATAAATCAGACAAACCGGAATTTAAATTAATCTGTGCTGTGATTTATCAAATATTAAAAATTTTAAGATCTACATTTAAATTTATGATAAAAGAATAAAGGACGATATTAATGCATTGTACTATTGCACAAATCCTCTCATTATAAAATAGGTCTATTTAACTGTACGAATAGTTTTACACTGTACTATATTATGCAGCACAACATTAGATTAGACTAATGTCTTATCTTTAAGGAGTAGCACTATTTATTGTTACGTTGCCTGACTATTATCTAGAGAATATTCCATTATTTGGAAACATTTATTTAAAATAAAACATGGAGAAGTACGATAAACATTATGTAACGGTTCGTTAGAAAACATTTGTGCAATGTTTTTTATACAAAATACACTTATCTTTCTGATGAAAACTACCTAAACATGTTCTGATTGCTTCATTAGAAATATAAATATAATTGACAGGTGAAAAAATGAGTAAGAAACTTCAAAATCATTTTATTTAAACTTATAATAAGTGTATAATGCATAGAAGAGTTAAATAAATATATATATATATACATATTCCTTAAAATTTTCTTAAATCACTAAATTTCCGTTTTCAAATAAAACGAATATTTTTGTTAAAAATTACTGGTATTAAAAATCAAGAGAGTTTGCAACTCGGCTGATTTTTTTTTTTTTTTTAATTCCGTTTTCACATTTACAAATGTTAAATCATTTTTCACTTTCCAAAAATTAGCATTTTATTTTTTTAATATTGCTTAAGTCAGGGGTCATACTCTCCGCATTTTTTCAGGACACTCTCAGAGGTAAGAAATTTCCGCCTCTTTTGCAACCACTAATTTCATGCAGAAATAGTTCTGGTGTATTTATAGTAATGTGCCATGATTATGCAGGGTACAGATTATTTTATAAAAATAGTGGTAGCAATAAATTAGAAAATTTCTCCTTCATGAGAATGTCCTGAAAAAAGGGCGGAGAGTACGACCCCTGTTAACCCGTTAGTAGTCGCTAGTTGGTCGATTTGCCGCCCATCCTTCAGTTTTGCCAGATTTTTTTTATTTAATAGCCACCAAAAATTTTTAGAAGTGGCATTTGATATATATAAACCGCGAATAAAATTGAAGAAACGTTGATCACATCACTTTTTTAAATTATTGGTGCGAGTTAAATAAAAAGTGCGCAATCTGTAATAGGTGGCGCTATCTATAGGGACTACTAACGGGTTAAGTGCATTTTTCGCACTTAGCTTTTTTTTTTTTTTTTTTTACTAGTTCAAAATGAAATATAAAAATTTTTAAAAGTCAATTTTTAGAAAATGAGAATTAATTATCTTATCAGATGTGAATTTTCTAATTGTGGAAATTAAAAAAAAAAAAAAAAAAATTAGTTATTTGTATGACAAATTTCCCATTGAATAATACAGTATGTGTTTCTGGCTACTCTAGTTGAAGCAACCCCTTAACGTGGAGCCACGGTAGCCCATTTGGTAAAACTGCGAGCCCGTAATCGGAGAATGGAAGGTTCGTTATTTCAGCCGCCAAAAGTGGCAGGGTATATGAACCCTAGATAACTAAACATTCATCTAACAGACTACCCACCTCTACTAGTTTCGCGAAATCGAGAAGTTTCCGTTGCGCTCACTTCATTTGTCAAGTGTATAAACACTAATTTTTAACGCCTTTCTATTTTTTTTAATTGAAATATTATAATATTTTTCTTAATACACACAAATTTATTTCAAATAAATAAAATAAATGTAAAAATATACTTGTTTTAATTCATCGTCTATGTGTCGAATGATTTGTTACAAAGTAACACTGATTTAAGTTTAGTAATTCGGGGTTAATGATAGCAGGTGTACTTAAAATCCGTAGTGGCTTGCATTGTCCTTCAAGTTACCTAAAATTAATACCACTGAAGATTACCGAAGCGGGAAAATCATGCCCTCCGCGGAGGATCAAAATTGTGATTGGATGTCTCCTGACCACTTCTTTGTTACAAAAGCCCGATTTTTCTTTCATAATGTCCTTCAAAAATAGGCAAACTTATGAAGGAATTCCAGACCATCGCCGATTGTCACACTGCAGGGCGACATACAACGGGGTTAATTTAACCCTTTTCGAAACAAGGTAATTATGTTTATTTAAATTACAGTGCCAATGGAATTAACGAACAAATTTAAAATAAAATAAATAAATTACCATCATCTGCTATGCTATAAAAATTAAGTTTTCTTTAAAAAAAATTTCTAGGATGAGATTTGCAGTTGACACGTAGTAATCGGTGTCATGGCAGCGCTGAAACCGCGCCTTAAAGGGTTAAACAGTTCTCAAAAATTTTAATGCATGCGTATGCAACATTTCTTACTTTTTAGACGATAGTTTACAAAAAATATTTATAATGTCAACCGTTTCCTTAAAACTATGAGTAACAAATTTCACAGCTGCCAAATTTTTAGACTCACTGTTTCAGAATAGTTAGTTATCTTTGTAATAATTAAATATAGACCTTTAGGCTTTAAATAAACGAAAAATATTTTTTTAGTAACTGCAATGTTAAAACGTCGAGAGAGCTGGCAACAATGAAATCTACTGAAACAAAGAAATATTTGTCTAACCTAGCTTAGGATTGAAAAAGAAAAAAATTAAACCATTTTGGCAGCTAATAATACATTATCCACTTTAAATTAGGATATTTTTATCTAACGATAAACAAAACAAGAACGACAAATCATGCAGTACGCATTAATTATTAATACTTCTCAACTATGTACATACTTGTTGTATCTCATAACTTTGAATATTCTTTGCCTATGTAATTACGCAGTAGACAGACAGAAGCACTGAAAAGTATACAGATAGATCATAGGTGCCAAGTCTCCCGTTTTTCAAGGGAGACTTCAAACCGGAAAATTTTTATAGCTGTTTACGGCATTATTAATCGTCAAAAATATATATAACATATTCCATTTACAAATATTGGTGTCAATTCTGATTTAAAAGTTAAAAATTTTGGCAGCTCTGGATAGATTAATTGAATTTAGAATCACTCTTACAAGGGAACTCTTTCGAGTGATAATCACCAATTTCCTTCAAAAAATTACAGAATATAGTTTATGTTGCACTTAATTCACTGGTAAAAAAATTAGCTGCTGAATCGCAACAGGAAAGCCGCAAAAAAATATTAAACTTTACGTTTTGAACTCCAAATACGAAAAAAGTCATCGCCAAATCACATTAACCTTCCTTAAATGGTGCCAAAGCGTTTAAGTATAGGAGGGTAGTATTTTCTATCGCTCTAGGGGTTACTGAAGCAATGAAGCCATTCCCTCCGCGGAGGATAAAAATTAAGATGTCATGTCTCCGGAACATCTCTAAGTGTGAATATAAGGTAGTCTTTAATTTTCCACTGCGTAGCTATGGTGCGACGATAAAGCCCACCAACACTCAAGATATTTTCTGAAATCTAGAAATTTCTATTTAGAAAAAGTTACGTTATGTTTTATGTTAGATCCAATATTTTCAATTATTTTATGTAATGTTTCAAAATTGCATTTATTTAAAATAATGCAATTTCAATTTCAGAGTTACTTTTACATTACTCCAGCTTATATATCTGTACTGATAAGTATAAAGGATTTAAGTCCATATTCTTGATTTTTCAGGAGACGAAAAATAAAGTTTAACTAGCTAAAAACAAATCAGAAGAATCGATTAGGAAAAAGCTATTTCGAAGATTTATACCCTTTATACCATTCAGTGGCTGTCAACCTTCATTTAATAACGGGAAAAAATGAATTAAATATTTTATACCATACATGAATGGTAAATTTCTGAATTGGTCCTTTTTTACCAATGGATTTTCTCAAAGACTAAATGACATAGAATTAAATCCTTTATACCAATCGATAGAGAATTTTTTTCTGAGTCTGACTATGTACTTAACTCAAAATCGACATTTTTGGACTTAAATCCTTTATACTTATCAGTACAGATATAATCTGGAGTAAATTAATGTTTCAAGCTCTCGGCATGTGCATTTATATAAATTTGGAGACGATTTAAAAACTAATCTGCTTTATAGGTTGGTTGGCTACGTTTTACGTCGCACTAGTGCTGTGTTGGCAATTGGCGACCAATATGAATTATAATATTTGATTCAACATTTAATTTTTTGAATAGTTGATTGAAATTAATACTCAAATAAATAAATCAAAATTAAAATATTTAAGATATTTGAGGTTGAGTAGGTTTTGAGTTTTAATTCGCACTACAGCTATGCAAAGGCGACAGTCTGGGACATATTCCTAGAGATGGTCCTTAGATGTGCTATTACAATTTTGATTTTTTACGGAGGGTTTATTTAAAATTGGAAAAATATGTGCATAACTACTACATTATGGCTTCTTACATTTCTGGCAATTTATTTTATATATGTTTACGAATAATAATATAAAGAATTTTGTAAAAATATGCAATAGAATTTCATAAGGTTGGTCGGGTTTTACGTCACACTAGTGCTGCGCAATGAATTTCATAGGGAATTTTATAGAATTATTAACTGCGAAATCTTGTTGTTTTAAAAATAATTGTTATGCTGAATGCAGACCCTCTGTGGCCGAGTGAGTATGTCACCCTTGCTAATCGCCTTCAAGTGTAAAAGAATGGGTTCGATTCCCCAGCTGACCCAGGGTGTTTTTTTTATTTTTTGTATTTTAATCCGGTTATGATGTATCTGTCCTCATCTCGACGAAATTTACAGGGGTATGGGGCGGGGGATGTCGAGTCAAACATACAAATCGGATGTATATATTAAAAATAAATAACATACAGTCGGTAACAAAAGTGTCCGAACACTAGCAAAAATTCCTATGTAAAAAGTACACTTCGTACGGTTTTATTAAATAAATCCTTGTCGAATCCTATTTTTAGTCAGTGTAAGAGCATGATTCGATAAGGATTTATTTAATAAAACCGTATGAAGTGTACTTTTTTTGCATAGGAATTTTTGCTAGTGTTCGGACACTTTTGTTACCGACTGTACGCAGAATGATATCATTTATTACCTGCAGATGTCACCGGACCATCCTCAGAAGCTCATCACAAACCGTCGCCAATTGCCCATAGCGCAGTACTAGTGCGACGTTAAACCCAATCAACAAACAGGTCGAAATTTAGGGTAGAATCATAAATTGTCTCCAATTGCTCATTGCGTAGCTCTAATGAGATACTGGATCCACACAACTCATAGTCTGTTGAGTTGCTTGTTCGTCGAAGGTTGGTACTGCCCAATAAAATGATCAGACTTATAAGAAAAAAATGTGTTCGGATACGAAATGCTCTCACTTTAGTTTAAAAAAAAACAGCTTTGCGTTTTAATATATAAGGTTTTATTTTATTTAAATTTATATAAAAGTCTTGATCATATATTTTTTAAATGTCGTTATTAAAAACTTGGCGTTAATGCTCTTGGAATTGTTATTGACACAGCTTATTTAATTGAAATATTAAATATTATTTAGAATTTCGACTAAGTAAGTCTCAATCTGGTAAATTATCTGGTTTTTGTGAACTATTCTGAATTCTCAAGTGCTCGACAGCGTATGGAGTTCGTTTGGCTATCAAATAGAAAGAAGAACATCTACATCTATTAAATCTTCATTGCAATGAAATTCCGAAGAATGCAGTCGCCAAACAGGCGCTTTTTTGGAAATATTGCAGACATGCTTGCATTTTTAATAATTTTTTATAGCTTATCTATTGCGACTCAGCAGCTAATATTTTAGGGAGATGCTATTCATGATTGAATCTTATGCCAGAATTTTTTTCAAGAAAATCGGAGATTATCACTTCAAAGAGTTCCCTTGTTAGGTAAATATAAAGAATTTTCAGATTCAGAGCTTTTAATGTTGCACTAAGGCTACGCAGTGAGCAATTGGCCAAAATCTGGAATTCTATCGTAGGCGTGGTCTGGAGAAATGTTATTTGTCACAATTGGTATGGAAAAATGTCACAATTTTGATTTTTTGTAAAAGGGTAAAAGAATTTTTGGAATTCATTAGATATAACCTGAAACTTATTAGTCATATGGGTGAAACTGCTAATACTCGGATGTAGTTTTACACACAGTTTGCTCCCAAAAGTTGCATTTGTATTTCAACTTTTTTTTTCTTAAATCTATCAATATTGAGGGGATTTTTACATTGCACCAACTAGAGTTAACACTTTCGCGACTGCTGACGTAGATTCACGTCATTTGAAAATCTATAACTCCGCCAGTGGGCGTTTCTTTTGAAATTTGTGTGCCATTTATTTCTTAAAAATATACACAGTATTCATATTTGTACAACCAATATACTATGGATACAAATATCTTGATTAGAAAGAGTATAATTATAATGTATATCCATTTGTAATATGACTCTGAATATAGAAAATTTTGTTCTGAAATATTGTAACTGTGGAGAATAACGCCCCCCTTACTGTGAAAAAGACAAAAACAAGTGGTCGCGAAAATGTTAAGCAATGAGCAATTGGCGACGAACTGTGATTCAACATTATAGATGGTCCACTTGAATACAGAAGTGTAGCATTTTTTTTTTTTTTACTTTGGAATTTTAGCCCTTTTTTTCACAAATTGATTAAAATCCAGCACTCGATGTGTCGGTGCGTCGGTGCAGTGTGTCGACACGTCATTTGTGTGTCGATGTGTCGACACGTTGCTTTGTGCCGAGTTCGATACAGTATCGAAGTTCGGCACACCGGTATCATACTTCGACACATGTGTCGGAGTTTGACATTTGTACCGAAATTTCGACGCAGGCAGTGTTTCATGCGTGCAGACTTTGACACAGTGTGTGTCGTGGGTGGGTAGTTCAATACACCGACACTCTTTCGAACCTTCATCTCATGCATTGTGGTTGTATTTTGAATTTAACAGAAATTTCTTCAGCTGCGTTTTAAGAAAGAGGAAGAGGTATAGTAGTTTTTCGCATTTGCTTTAATGATAGCTGTGGAGGGAAGGGGATTTAGTGTTGCTCTCTATCACAGATTATTTTAAGATAAGATGAAATAGAGGTCACCGGAAATTATCGGTTTTGTAGGTGGTACTGGTATTTTAGCCTTAGGGTGGGAGAGGTTAAAACTATTTTTTCATGATTGTTGTATTGTGTTATTCCCCTGTTTTCCGCCTTGTACAGTTGGAAAAACAGATGGTTTTCTTTATGTGTGTTCTCTGTTCTTTTCACAGATTAAAAAGAATTTAGGGGACACGTTTCGTTGTTTCGTTTCTTAAAAAATAAAAAATAAAGAAATCTTTCAAACTATTTAAGAATTTTACAGAATCAGCCTTTTATTACAGGTTACAGTCTTTTTAGATGAGTATTTATGATCGACGTTACGTGCCTGCCTTGATTCTAATTTCTAAATTATTTTCTATTTTCTATGGAGATTTCAAAAATTTAACATTTAAAATTACTACATCAGTATACGTATAATCTATATTCAAAACTATTTTACCATTGGCGTTTTTTTTTTTTTTTTTTTTTTTTTTTTTTTACTACTCGCATACTTTAGGAAGGTTAACAAATAATTTATTTTTTATGAATTCTGATATACACTTTAATGAAATTTTCAAAGGCCAGAGCGCTAATAACCCTTCGGCTACCGGATGCATTAGGTCCTTATTGTTGATAGAAATTAACATGTATTTTTAATAATAAGATTTTATTTATAAAAATCTGCGACAGAATACTCTTTTTTTAAATAATTAATTCATAAAAAGAAATTTTTTAAAAAAATTTATTACTTCATATTAATTAATAGAGACCTACTTTATTTTGAATATTAGAATTGTTATTGATAAAATGTAATTGCTTATAATAATATAATAAAACTATTTAAGTAGTTTTATTTGCATAGTATGTTTTGTATTAATGCTATGAATGCTCATAGAATTATGTTTTTATTAAAAAACTTTCTTCTTTCTCGTAAAAGAATACTAGATTGGAGTTTCATTTTTGAAAATATTGCAAATAATAAATTTATTATTCATTTATAAATTCATTTATATTTCTTTATAAAGAAGACATTTTCAATTTGAATTCATACTAATGTAAAAAGTTTTGTACTCGGAAATTACTTTTATTTATTTTTTTCTTTCTCTTCATTGAATGTACTTATCCTTCATATTTTTCCATGAGATTAAATTCTTGGTTTCAAAACTTTCTATAGTATAGAATATTCAATGCCTTACTCAAATAATTATGAACGGCATTTTATGAATAAACTAAAATTGATTATGAAATCTTTTTTTTTTTTTTTTTTTTTTTTTTTTTTTTATGGAATAACAGATTTTCTCGTTTTCTTATTTTACTCCAGCGCCCTCTAGGTTATTTTATATACATACGTGATTAAGAAATAAAAATGATTTTTATAGAAAAAAAACAAGGTAACAAACTGAAATTCCCAACTTACTAAGGTAACTTTCATCCGAAGTTAAGTTTCGGAAAAAAACACAGTAAATTCTATGAGCTTCTAGGACGCGGAATGCGACCTGGGATCGAACCCGGCACTTCTCATTTACCAACTTTGAGTGCAGAACTGCTGATCTATAACAATGGAATGTTTATATTTACACAACATCCGTGTTTCTAGCGTAGTTTTCATTTTTCTCTCACTGTCTTTTTTTCTTTTTTTTTTTTTTTTTTTTTTTTTTGAGAAAAAAAATTGACTACTTACTAAATTTAAATTTCCTTCTGAAGAAACAGAAAACATGTGTATTACATACGAAATACAATTCTTTAAATTGGCGCGATGAAATAAAAATGTATTTCAATATATTTCTTAACAAATATATATATACAAAGGGCATTCCATAAAAACTGAGAGTTATTTTTTTACGTAGTGGCAACACCGCGAAACTAAAAAATAGAAGTGCAGGCGATTTTTTCAAACTGTTAACTGTACGTTTATACAAAATTCTAAACGAAGCAGACGATTTTATTTTCCTATTTCCGTGCTTGTTTAAAGAACTGTTTTATTTGCCCTACAGAAATGGAGATCAGTGATTCAGAGTTAAAAAACGAAATGCGTTGTGCCATAAAATTTTGCTACCGTTTGGGCAAAACAGCTCCAGAAACAGTTAAGTTAATTAAAGAAGCTTACAAAGACAAATGTTTTGGTGAGTCTACGATTTTTAGACGGCATAGTGATTTCAAGAAAGGCCGTTTGTCTGCAGAACTGGCTCCTAGGCCTGGCCGACCAAAAAGTGTTGTGAATGATCGAAATGTTAACACTGTGTGGGTAATCCTTCATGAAAATCGGCGAATGACATGTGAGGAGATAGCGGCATCAACAAACATTTCGAAAACGTCGATATTTCGCATTCTACGCAACAATTTACAGCTTCGCTATGTTTGTTCCAAATGGGTCCCTCATCACCTTACTAAAGAGCAAATAAAAACAAGAATTCACCAATGTTGTGAATGGAAACAGATGCTTCAAAATGATCCAAATCTCCTAAAGACTGTAATAACAGGTGATGAAACTTGGGTGCATCATTATGATCCCCTTACCAAGTCCGCAACAAGTGTATGGAAACATACTGATTCTCCGCCTCCGAAAAAAATCCGACAAACCAAATCTGCTGGAAAGATCATGATGATTATTTTCTTTGTTCATAAAGGTGTAATCTATCAGCATGCTGTGCCTACAAAAACTACTGTGAATGGTGAATCTTATGTTTCAGTTTTGAAAATTTTGCGACAACACATATCGAGAAAGCGTCATGAACTGGTAGGGAATTGCACATTACATCACGATAATTCTCGCCCGCATGTCGCTACTTCTGTTCAGCAATATCTTAGTAAATGCAATATTAAAAACATGCCACATCCCCCTTACAGTCCAGATCTCGCACCATGCGATTTCTGGTTGTTTCCGACGTTGAAGGAGAAGCTCCGTGGCAGAAAATTCAATACAGATTCTGAAGTTATTTCAGCAGTGGAGGGTTCTTTGAAGCAGCTTCCAGAAAAAGGCTTCTCTACTTGTTTTGAAAAGTGGGTTAAACGATGGGACCGTTGCATATCATCTGACGGAAGGTATTTTGAAAAAGAATGATGTATTTTTTGCTGTAAATACATTTCTTGATTTTTTATGATTTTACTCTCAGTTTTTATGGAATGCCCTTTGTATATATATATAATTTTAAAAAATAATATTAATACAAAGGAATTTCACGATTGTTAAGATTTTTTAATACTGCCTAAACATACCCATAAATATATATTAATTTGGATCAAACACCAAATAATATTTTGGAAACGCGGAATGTCCCAGGCGGTCACTTAAATCCACTGTTAAAATAAATAAATAAATTATCATTTTTAGCCATTAAATTAGTCGTATCACTGAAGACCGGTAACAGAAACGTGAATTCAGAACGAAAAAATAAATAAATAAAACTTTATTACACAATGTAACAGGAAGCTACAAAGAGAAAAAGAAAAGCTCCATTAAGTCTAAAGTTGAAAGATCATTTATTTACTTTTCTTTATAATTATCATAGGTACTCTGATCCAGAGCCTGATTAAGAGGGAAGCACGCATTATCTCCGCTCTCACTGGAATATTTTTACAATTATTTTTTACTTCATGTCATAGAAATTCCACGCTTTGACGAGGAAATATTTTTTATAAAAAATGAACGGTGTAAAACAACCCAATTTACTCACCGTTATTAGACACCAGAATTCTTTTAAAATAATTTTTAATGAGAATTTTCTGTTTATTATAGGAGGAAAGTATTTGTTAAAAAATAACGGTGTAAGTATAAATAATGTGTGCTTCCCCCTTCATCAGGCTCTGCTCTAATCAGAGGAGAAAATTGCACATTTTTTTCCAACCAAGCAACTAATCTTCCGAAAGTGTCGACACAGCAAAGTGTGTCGAAATGCCCATCACTATTTTCAACTTCATCACGAACGTATTTCACAATTAGCAAAACTTCGCCTCGGCCGGTTTTGCTGTACAGGATATCTAGGTAAAATTACAAATTAACATTTCAATTCTGCTAAGGAACTCATTTTTTAAATAAAACAAAATTTAGATAACTGGACTGGTGTCAATTAATATATTACTATTAATCTTGAAATTTAAATTTTATTTTTAAAAAATTCAGATTAAAATCAGATGAATTTCCAATTGATATAGCTCATAAAGGTCTGCAGGCCAGTTTATTTTTTATTTTTTACAAGCGGCAAAAAACCGGGCAAAAGCCCCGGGCAAAAAACGATAAAATCAGGCCCGACCCGGCCCAATTAAAAATATGTAAAAAAAAAAAAAAAAAAAAAAAAAAAAAAAAAACATGATTTTTTTTATGAAAAAAATTTCAGTATGTGTTTTGCAGAGGTTTTATACAGTCAAGCAGTAGAATGTTCTTTAACAAAACTGCTGAACTTTTACAAGTCATTTATATGCAAACAGAAGTTCTTTATTACAGATGTACAGAAAGTCAAATCGAAAATATCAGCATTCATTCAACAATACAGGAAGGTATTTAAAATGGTTAATACTACTAAAAATGCACTTTCAACCATTTTCCTGTTATGTATCCGAATCTTTCATGTGATTCGGTAAACATAGCTTTAATGTTAATCCAAGCATATTCAATAGAAAAGATGTTTTTGCACATGTTAAAAATGATGCTACTTCCATCCAGTGCCCTGTAGAAAAGAAACAGAAGCCTTAGAGAAAAAGTTACAGCTGAAGGATTTTTATAGCCTTCATACGATCTAAACTTTACAGACCATAGGACACAAAGCTTTATACACAGTAACATATCTAATTTCTTTTGTTTGTACATGTGCGCAAACTAGAAATGTGAAGCATACCGTTTTGAATAGGAAACCATCTAATATTACTCTACATAAAATATATTAATTTCGAGACATGTTTAAAATATTGGCGGAAAATCAGATTGCGAACAGTCAAACAAACCTATTCTTAGTCAGTGTAAGAACATGATTCGATAAGGATTTATTTAACAAAACCGTATGAAGTGTACTTTTTTTGCATAGGAATTTTTGCTAGTGTTCGGACACTTTTGTTACCGACTGTACGCAGAATGATATCATTTATCACCTGCAGATGTCACCGGACCATCCTCATAAGCTCATCACAAACGGTCGCCAATTGCCCATAGCGCAGTACTAATGCGACGTTAAACCCAATCAACAAACAGGTCGAAATTTAGGGTTGAATCATAAATTGTCTCCAATTGCTCATTGCTTAGCTCTAATGAGATACTGGATCCACACAACTCATAGTCTGTTGAGTTGCTTGTTCGTCGAAGGTTGGTACTGCCCAATAAAATGATCAGACTTATAAGAAAAAAATGTGTTCGGATACGAAATGCTCTCATTTTAGTTTAAAAAAAAAAAACAGCTTTGTGTTTTAATATATAAGGTTTTATTTTATTTAAATTTATATAAAAGTCTTGATCATATATTTTTTAAATGTCGTTATTAAAAACTTGGCGTTAATGCTCTTGGAATTGTTATTGACACAGCTTATTTAATTGAAATATTAAATATTATTTAGAATTTCGACTAAGTAAGTCTCAATCTGGTAAATTATCTGGTTTTTGTGAACTATTCTGAATTCTCAAGTGCTCGACAGCGTATGGAGTTCATTTGGCTATCAAATAGAAAGAAGAACATCTACATCTATTAAATCTTCATTGCAATGAAATTCCGAAGAATGCAGTCGCCAAACAGGCGCTTTTTTGGAAATATTGCAGACATGCTTGCATTTTTAATAATTTTTTATAGCTTATCTATTGAGACTCAGCAGCTAATATTTTAGGAAGATGCTACTCATGATTGAATCTTATGCCAGAATTTTTTTCAAGAAAATCGGAGATTATCACTTCAAAGAGTTCCCTTGTTAGACATTGTTGGAAAGTGCTAAAAAGTTTTAAAACCAAAGAAAATGCAGCTATTAGATTGCAATTGCAGCCCTTAATGTATCTGAATATTTTAATATAGCCCTATAAATCTGAAGGTTAATCATATCATATTCTACACAAAACGTTATGTTAGAATATTAACAATACAAAAAAATTTCTTTATGATTTTTACAGTAGAAAGTTATTTAAATGGGATTTTTAAAAATGTCTGTCCTAAAACGCAAAGTATTGCCATTTTTTTTTTTTGTCCCTGTACACAAACTAGTTGCACAGGACCTATTAATGTCGTTTTAAATAGGGAACATTCCATAGTGAACTTGACCAGGGTTCCCTCAGCCACGCCTTTTTTCAAGGACTCTTCCACCAGAATAATCCTAAGAAATATTTATTCTTAAATGTAAAGTGTACATTTAAGAAGAAATTTATTTTTAGATAATACTGGTGGAAGAGTCCTTGAAAAAAATCAGGCCGTGGGAACCCTGTTGACTAATATAAAACATTTTTTTTTTTAAATTCTGAAAATATTTACGGACGCTGGGGGCGAGAGACAGACAGATAGAAAGATAGACAATCGGACAGACAGATACACAAATTGAAATCATATTTACACTTAAAAATTGTTTAAACAAATGTTAAAAACGAGTAATGCAAATAAAAGTACAATTCCAGCAATTTTTTATTAATAGCTCTAAATGTAATTGAATATTTTTGTGTGGCCCTGTAAATCAATTGCTAATTATACTATAGTTAATAGTGAACGTATAGAAATATCCGATAGTGAACTTGAATAACATATTTCAATATCATTAAGGTTAGTGCACAGTAAAAGTATTAAAATATGGTTTATAGAAATACCTCCTTTAGAATACAATGCTTTTGAATACTTTAGGTGTCACTGTACACAAACCGGCAGAGGTGTTCACTTCATTTTCAATAGGGAACATCCAGTAATAAACTTAAATAACATATATCAGTTTCAAGAAAATCCAGGGCCTGATTAAGGGGGAAGCTCGCTCATACCGGAATATTTTTACAATTATTTTTTACTTCATGTCATAGAAATTCCACGCTTTGACAAGGAAATATTTTTTATAAAAAATGAACGGTGTAAAACAATCCAATTTACTCACCGTTATTAGACACCAGAATTTTTTTAAAGTAATTTTTAATGAAAATTTTCTGTTTATTATAGGAGGAAAGTATTTGTTAAAAAATAACGGCGTAAGTATAAATAATGTGTGAAGAGCGAGCTTCCCCCTTAATCAGGCCCTGAGAAAATCCATAAATATTTATGGGAGTTACATGTTTATGTATGCTTTTTCGATTGATGCTCGTTTGGTTTTTATTATTTGTATTATTATTATTATAGTAGGGGGTGGTTTCCTGGTGAGAGTAACTTTGAAAGAGCGTAGGGCGTATGAACTCTAAATCAGAGTTTCCAACTTTTAAAATTTATTCCGTTATCATATTTAGCCTTGCGTAATTTTCGCACGAGATGTTTTGTAGAATATTTCTCTCCAATATGTGACAATTATTAAATAAAAAGAAAACCATTCTTCAAAATTACTGGTATAAAAAAAGTCGGGGCTAACAGTGCTCCGGAATAAACTATAAAAGTTACATACTTGCCAACATACTAATTAATATTCTGTACAGAGCTGCCAACCTAATCCGGCAAATTTTTAGTACCGCCCCTTTTTCTACACCACTGAATTTTTAGAGTATTTGTTTTCTTCATTCATCGTAAATTTATTTGAAGAGAATTACTCTAAAAATTAAGTGGTGTAGAAAAAGGGGCGGTACTAAGAATTTGCCGGTTTTGGTTGGCAGCTCTGTCTGTAGTATTGTTATCCCCACCTTATTTTTCACACCACTATCCTTTTAGAGTATTTTTCTTCTTATTTAATCGTAATTGCATTTGTAGAATATTACTCTAAAGATATACTGGTGTGAAAAAAAGGGCGGGACTAACAACACTACGGTATATTAATTAGGATGTTGGAAAGTATGAAGTTGGCAACTCTGCTAAATAGACGTATTGAAAAAATATATATTTTGATATTACTAATAAGGAAATTTCAGTTTGTGTTTCTGCTTGTTTCAGCTGGAATTATGGGGAATCGATAGGTAATAGCGTCTAGTTTACAGTGGTTTACTTAGGTTTTAATAGGGGACAGTCTACTTATTAAAATGTACATTAACTCCATTTTTCAAATAGAAACACATGTTTTTGACAAATATTTTGAGTTATTCGGATCAAATCTGCCTTGAACATGGTATAATTTTTATTATTCTTTCAAATGTTTACATAATTATGCGTATATACATTTTGAGGATGCTAATGTTAAATGAATATGACAGTCATTAATCGATATCTTTCCAAAAATAAATAAATTTAAATTTCATTTTTAATGCGTTAGAATGAAGTGACGCAAACATATTCTGTGCATATTTTTGTTTATAAAACATATTTTTATTATGAAAATTATTAATATATTCACATTTTAAAAAATTATTAATTATAATCTGTATTTTTTTTTTTTCATGAAATGAATAAGCATCATTAAAAACGTGTGTTTTCAAATTTACAGCTAATTCCTACAATCTATATCTGAGTCATCGTATTACTTCCTTTTATATCGGTGTTAGGAAACCGTCTCCTGATATTATTTTTAGCCTATAAAACAAAGGTTAAAAATCTACCGGGAAATTTTTTGTTACTTTTATTAAGTTTATTTCCGTGTTTCAAGTTCTAATGAAAATCAAATTATTCTTTAAGTAACGTTCGATGTATGTATACCAGGGTTCCCACGGCCCGATTTTTTTCAAGGACTCTTCCACCAGTATTATCTAAAAATAAATTTCTTATTAAACGTACACTGTACATTTAAGAATAAATTTATCTTAAGATTATTCTGGTGGAAGTGTCCTTTAAAAAAAGGCGTGGTCGTAGGAACCCTGCATACGAATTTCTAAATTTCCTGAAATTATTTTGTGTGCTTGTATTGCTATATTTTAGGACAAAAATTTTACGGATGTCTGTTTTATTTTATTTTATTATTTTTATTTACTTATTTATTTTATTTTATTTTATTTTATTTTAAAGATGTGAAAGATTATATGAAATCATGTTTCGCCCCTTCTCCCTTCTTAGGGTCCGATTTTCTAAATTTCCACAAATTAGTTTTTAAATATTTGCATTAGTTATATTTTAAAGCAAAAAATTTTCGGATATCAGTCTTTTTTTTTTTTTTTTTTTTTTTTTTTTTTTTTAAGACAAAAAGATTATTCCTCTTCCTACTCCCCCTTTAGGGAGAGGGTGGGGGGGGGGAATTTTGTAAAATCGCTTCTTAGTGTGTCACTACGTCCTAGAAGCGATTTTTTTACGAAGTTTCGTTCTTCTAGGTGCCAGTCACTCACGTAGTCAGTCAGGACAAATGATTATATATATGTAGATTGTTTCTAACATGTTTATTCGTTTCTATGTAGTTGAAATTACAGGATACTATATACAGTTAATTGATGATCAATACAATCTTTGAATATTAACAAAAGTAGAAAACCACAACAATTATTCCTGGTCAAAAAAATATATCACGACCTTTCATCAGGTTCGGAAGGTAAGTACAAGTGTTGCTTGAAAGATACGGTGCAGTGTGGCTTAAAAGGTACAACGAAATATGCAGCAAATCTGTGTTATTATATTCTGCTTAAATAATAATAATATATATATATATATATATATATATATTTGTTCATTTAAATGTTTTTTAATTGTAATATTTTGTCACTTAATGTAAATTGCTACCTTTCTAATGGAGGTTACTTGCCATTTATAAAAAGCTGCGTAGTTTCTTGCCTTTTTAAAGTGCTTTAACACACCATGAATATTTTCTACATTTCTACCTTTTTTTTAATATTTTATTTTCTAAACATTATTTTAACCTATAGTAGTAATAATGGAATTGTACAGTGTTTTAAACTTCTAAGGCTATTTTAATTTAATACCCATGACTAATTTTTAATTGTAATGTTTGTCTAGATGCATATTTGTCTAATCGACAGTCATATAAACCAAATATCATTCCTCAATATTAGTGGTGATTACAGCCACTTTTTTGAATACCACTATTTTTATAAAGAAATGTATGTATTAATTCAATCGAAGATGACTAATACAAACGATTATTAATTTTTTTCTAAAAAAAAAAAAAAAAAAAAAAAGTTGTATTCAAAATGGTGACCGCTCCAATCTCTGTAATTATTAAATATAAAATGTCCCTACAAGTTGGCAACACTGCTTGTGCATAATACTTTAATCCCTTTCAGCATGATTTTATTTCTTTTAATTTGAAAATATATGTATATACACATTATTCTTTTCTGGAATACTATACCAAAATTAAAAGCAATTCTGTATTTAAAAAGAAATATATATATATATATATATAGTAAAAAGCATTTTTGGCGTATTTATGCATGATAAATCAGCAATTTAACAATCGATTTTCAGTTTGAATCTTATTTAGACCATTATGCAGAAAGGGATTAATTGTAAAATTGATAATAATATTTTTTATCTTTTATGTATTTATTTTTTCCTGTCTATTCAATTAAATTTTTCTTGTAACAAATGAGGGATTTTATCATTCTAATATTGCAGATTTCTAAAAAAAATATTTTTATTTATTGAAAATGTTTTGATGTGAGCACTTGTAATCCCCAAAATGCAACTCTCTGATGATTATTTAAGTCCAAGAAAATTTTGGAAGATATTGTTATCAAATTTATCAGTTTCGAAGATTTAGGTAACTATATTACAGCTTGCCTGCACAGGAATTAAAATAGTTATTAATATAAATTTAGATACAAGGATAAGATTTTTCTTTGTAGCATTATGGTGTTTTATTTTATTTTTAAAATATTCATTTTTTTTTATTATTACTGCCTGAGAGAATAAAATAATTTTCCCAGACAGATAGTAATCTAACTTTTCTAAATTTATGGATGAACACCAATACATTTTTGTTTGCAACTCTACCAAGAACTAATTAAAGACATTCAAAGTACGACTTTCCCGAACGGTCTCGATCCCAAAATTGGAATATGGAGTCGAAAGCGGATGTTATTAATTAAAAAATTATATTGGCGCACGTTTAAATATCTGAACAACCCATTTAAAAATAAATAAACAAAGCATTAACTACTAGACGTTATTGAAAATTGATTGGTGCCAGCCACATATTTATACTATGATTTGCGGCAAAATTAGTTAGAGGATTGACTGTACACATATGGCTGATACTAATCAGTTATCCCTTATCGAAAATCAACAATATGCATTGTACAATTTTCCATTTTTAAGATATTCTTTTACAGAACTCTCTTATATTTTACAAAATCTGTTAAATGCATCATAATTGCAAAGACTTTTTTGAATAATTGCATTTTCATCATACAGTTATTTGTATTCGTTGTAAAATATTTGGTCTTCATTGTAAAAATAATGTATGCGATCAGGAATGTACTATTACGCCATTTTTACATAGACATAACAAATGAACATTTACTTCTGTTTAATCATACACACTACATAAATACACAAATTATACTTGAAATAGGAGCTATACCAAACAATGTGCGTAAAAAAGGGGGGAAGACTCAGGATGCTCCACTGTTTATCACGAAATTCCCTTTTAATGTCAAGTGAAAGAAATGTTGTTTTGAAAATGTACATTTAGAAGTCAATTTTTGTAATTAATATTAATTAAGTAATTATATGAATTACTCATTATTCATGAATAATTTTGCATCATTTTTTAATGAAACTATTAGAGTTTCCTCGCGCGATTTTTTAATTGCTGCAATCCTATGCCAAACATGATAACCCGCGTAAAGTTAGGGATTTTTCCCGTCGAAATCCCATGCTTACATTAAGAGGTGTTTAAGAAGCATTAATTTCTCGCTAGTACCTAATTATTCCACAAAATTCTAACTGAAAATAGTCATAACAAATGTTATGATTTCAGGATTCTTTATAAGGGTTGCCTTATGATTCCCATTGTGCGTTGTTTTTTGTTTTTGTTTTCGTAAAAATGACAGAGTATATTTATATAAGTTTTATTTTTACTTACATTAATCGTATCCATAAAATAATGAATCTGCACGAATCAGTGAAAATGCTCAGCAATATATACATATAAGCAATTTCATTCAATATATCAAATTTAAGATTCAATAAAATTTACTCAACCAATAGATACGACAAAGAATAAATTGATTCACGAAAAGCACAATGTTTATTAGAACTGGCAAAAATGTTTTGTTGAAGAACTGCTTGCATTGATTTCTGGTATATATATGAGGCAATACGCATGCAATAGCGATCAACAATCCACTAACCAGTATACATATATATATGTATCATAGTTTGGATACACCAAAATATCTCGAAAGGAAAGCAAAACCGCTGAAAATATTGATTTCAAAGGTTTCGGGGATTTAAGTGATCTATCACATGAGGTAAAATAGTGGGCCCGCAGGGTCCCACGTGACAAAAAATCATTTTTTTTTTTTTCCAAATTAAAACCATACTTTTTCATCACAGAATCCTGTTAAGCGGAAAAAATCTGTTTTAATTCATGTTTTTTTTTTCTTACTTTACAGAGTAGGAGACCCCGGACCTCCAATTCTTATGTTGTAATAAATACTCCGAATATCCCAAAATGCCCCAATAAAACAGCAATTCTGATGGACACATTGATTTCAAAATATTCGTGCATTCAAATAATCTATCATAAAAAATATCATAAATGGGCCCTCAGAACCCCCAGGGGCCCCACGTCAAACAAACTCGATATTTTCAATTGAAAACCATACTTTTTCTTCGCGGAACTATGTTAAGCGTAAAAAATATCTATTAAATCTTGTATTACATTTGTTTATTTTGACGAATAAGGGCCCCGGGGTCCCGAATCTTAAGTTGCTATAAAAAATCTGTAAATCGCAAAGATCTCAATAAAAAAGAAATTTCACAGAGCACAGTGATTACAAAAATGTTAGGCATTTAAATGCTCTACCAGATGAGATATCATAGATGGGACCTCGGGGCTTCCAGATCTTGGGGGAGGGGGGGGCTACAAGACACAAACTAATTTTTTTCAAATACAAACCATACTTTTTCATCACATAATCCTGTTAAGCGTAAAAAATCTGTTTCAATTCATGTAAGGCCTTTTTTTTAATTTTCTAGTGTAGGAAGCCCAAGAATCTTATGTTGTAAAAAAAAAAAAAAAAAAAAAAAAAAGTGAAATCCGAAAATATCCTAATAAGAAAGCAATTTCGCTGAATACAATGATTACAAAAGTGCCGTACATTCAAATGATCTATTAAAAGAAGTAACGTATGTGGGCCCTTACAGACCCTAGAACTCTACGTTACACAAATACCATTTTTTCAAACAGAAAATATGCTTTTTCTTGACAATATCGTATTAAGAAAATGTATGGTTTCCAAAAAAGTTATGGTTTATCGTAAAGAAAAAGTATTGTTCCCATCTAAAAAAGCAGAGTTTTGTCGCGTGGAGCCCCTGGAAAATCACCTATGATACCTCATTTGGTAGATCATTTGGATACAGGACACTTTCTTAATCATTGGTTTTTATTGAGATTTTTTTTTATTATTGTTATTGAGATATTTTGGGATTTCCTGAATTTTTATTACAACATAAGTATCGAGGCCTCGGGAGCCCCAATTCTGGAAAAAAAAATGAAATACATCATTTAAAGCAGACTTCTGCTTTTAACCATTATGTTAAGAAAAAGTATGGTTTCTATTTGAAAATATTGAGTTTGCGTCATGGAGGTACCCTGGGGCCCGAGGTCAAACCTATGATAGCTCATTTGATAGATCATTTAAATGCACAACACTTTTGAAATGATTACGCTCACCGAAATTTCTTTTTTATTGATATATTTTGAGATTTCCAGATTTTTTAATACAACATAAGGTTCGGGACACCGGGGCCCCCTACTTGTCAAAATAAGAAAAGCATACATGATTTAATACAATTTTTTTCCACTTAACACTGTTCTGTCAAGAAAAAGTATGATTTCCCTTTGAAAAAAATTAATTTGTGTCACGTGGGGCCCCTGGGTGCCCCGAGGGAACATTTATGATATTTCATTCGAAGATCATTTGAATGCTCGAAACTTTTGAAACCCATGTGTCCAGCGGAATTAATTTTTTATTCAAATATTTTTGGGAAACTGGATTTTTAATTACAGCATGAGAACCAGGGTCCGGGCCCCCTATTCTTCAAAAAAAAAAAAAAAAAAAAATACATGATTTAAAACAGATTTTTTCTGCTTAACACGATTCTGTGAAAAAAAAATGTATGGTTTCTATATGAAAAAATTCAGTTTGGGTCACGTGGGACCTCCAGAAGCTTAGAGACCCCAGGGCCAGGACCACTTATGATACCTTATGTGACAGATCATTTATATGCACAAAACTTTGTAAATCAATGTATTCAGCGAATTTGCTTTCCTTTCGAGATATTTCGGTGTATCCAAACTTATGAAACACCCTGTATATGTATATATTTAATTTTTAAAAAAAAGTATGATTTAAAACTATCTCCTAACATTTTCTGCTAAAGTGATTTATCCCTTTCCAAATTGTAACAATACACTTTATTGAAAAGAAATTAATTTTTATCGTATTGTCACCAGAAAAAAATTAAACAACATACTAAATATAATTTTAGCATTGACACTTCTGATCCGAACTATACCATCTTGTTTTAGATATCGTGAAAGCGGTTGCTGAAATTCGCGCCGTCTGCACCTTTAAGTAATATAGAGTCCAGAGTAGTGTTGTCAGATTTGGGAGCTTCTTATTCAATATCCACCACTAATATTAATTTGCAACGGATTGCTTGGAAGATTAGTCGTCAACTATGTATATGTTATATCATTTCTAAAAAATATTCGTGACTACTGAATAAAAAAGTCCCCAAGTCTAGCAACACTGCACACTAAAAAAAATTCTGTAAAACTAAAGCACTTTTCTAACATAAATACAGCATTGGTTGCTGTATATTTTTACAGCTAATTCTGTAAAAATAATTGAAGACTGGTTACTTCACATTGAACTGTAAATCGGTATCACAATTTTTCCAGAAGTCTTTTGGTGCGTATGACATGATTTATCAACCAATCAGTGTTGATGTTGACCTTATCTATTTTTGTAAAGAAAAGTCATCGTGAGCCCAACGGCACGGCTGGCAAAGTGCTGGCCTCTAGAACAGGAGATTATGAGTTCGAATCCCGGGCTATCCAAGACCGTTTTCTCCGCATGAAAAAATAAAGTAAATTATATGCGTATAAAATAAATAAGTGGCTTAGTGTTGTTGATTACTCCCTGTGTATTGATTGCAGGAAGTATTTTTAAAGCATACTGTGAAAATTACAGCCCACGTGAGTAAAAATCGCACCAAATTTATTTTAATGCACATTGTAAAAATACAGCACAGTGAGACAATACTTCTACCAGCACACTGTGCTGTAATCTACTACAAAAATTTTTTAAAGTGCGCTAGGGATCCACGTCCATGATGTTAGAGTTTGATTCTGCGTCAGGTATTGTGAAGCATGATCTTTTTTACAATGAAAGTAGAAATTTTCAATCCACTATAACCGAACAAGCATTGCTGCCAACATTTAACCCCTTCGGCTACCGAAAAAATTTTATGAAAATTTTTATTTTATTTAATCACTGAAAACTTTTACAGGAATATATATAAAAAGAATTCTATTGAAATTATCCTGTAGCCAAAACAGGCTAAAGTTGGCAACTGTGTTGACAAGAAATTGACCTAACAGCACATATATTACAGGACATCATCAGGGCATTCTAAAATATTCTGAAGTATGTACTGCGAAAATGTGTGTTCATAGGGGAGTTGTTTATCATTGAGGCACTGAAAAAGTGACGTAGCTCCTGATTTTCCGAACGGAGCTAAGTGAAGAAATTAGGCAAATTTTACTAGTGAAAAAAAATGGTAAAATTTAAATACAACAAAAGACCGTGTCAGAAACTTTGGAAATTTTCAGCGACGTTTTCAGCAGCTACATTTTTTGTTTTTAACAGTTTGCATTCGAACGTCGCCTCTCAGGCGACATCCGATTCATTACTTCAACTCGAACGGCGCTCGAGAGGCGCCACGACCAATTAAGTTACTATATATCTTATATCCACCAATAATGTTCTACAACAAAAAGTGCTATAACAGGTGCATAATTCGTTAAGAAAGAGACTCCACCCACACTTTTTATTAAGTGCCTTTGTTGCTTGCCTTGGCCATTGGTAAATGGCCAAGAATGCTTTGCAAAATATCACACGATGGAAAATTAAAAATTACAATATTCGTATATAATGCTTGTAATATGTAAATATACATCAAATATAGAAATAAAATGCTTATATTTAAAATTCTTATGTTCCATATTTTGCATTTTTTATTAAAACTATTGTCGGGTAGCTCATTACGCTTACTAAAAGAAGATTCGAATGCAAAAGATTAATTTTCCATCTCACTTCATGCCCACACATTTGAAAATACAAAGTGGTCGACATAAAGGAGCCCACTGACAAAAGAGAAGGCGCAGCCTTCGTAAACGGTGCATTGTTCTAGCCTTTTATTACGCGGCCAGCATAACATAAGGACAGCCAGATCTTATATTAAGGTAGATTAGATTTAGCTAGACTAGCTAAAAAGTGGAAACAACGAACCCCTGCTGGACTTCCATATTTTTGAATAGTTCTCTTACACAATTCTAATTCTGTTCTCAAGCCACGCCTTTTTAAGAAGCATTTTCTAGCATAAAAAATTATGCCATGAGTACCGGAAAAATTATGAAGGTTTAAATGCGGATCACCAAATATCTGGAAAATAGCTTCGAGTTGCTGGTATACCCAAACAAACAAGCCTTCGAGTGCAAACAGTTAAAATACAGTTATTTTTAACAATAGTATTTGCCTTATTTAGCTTAGAAAAGTAAAACAAAAAAATTCTGGTGTGAAACAACCACACGACTTCCATCACCCACTATTACGCGTATTATATGCACTTTTTGGAGATAATGCGATCAGAATACATAGAATTCAGCTAATAAAATATACAACTAAAAATTTTCCAGTAAGAAGAAGTTAATACACGTTTGCGGTAAACGCATGAAAACGTAAAAACATAAAGCAGAGTTTACACAGAAAAAAAAAAAAAAAAAAAAAAAAAAAAAAAAAGTAGAGGTTTTTTTTTTTCTTTTTGATACACCAATTTCCGAGACCTAAAACTGATCTATTTGATCAGGATGAGTATAATTTTTCTGTAATAACCATGTAAAGCATGAGAAAGGATATCTAAAATGGGTTTATGTAACAGTTTTCAAGAAAATCGTTAGAGCCGCTTTTGAGATACTGATTTTTACCAAAACTTGGCATATTCAGTTGTTGACCGGAAAACAACAATTACATACAAAAGGATATTTAAAAGAGGGTTAATATTGCAAGTTTAAAAGAAATGAATACAGTCGTTTTGAAAAGAATCCACTCGCAGTACCTGAAATTCAGCTATTTATACAGGACTCCTATAAATTTTCCTGAGCTAACCAACTATATCATTCTAAAGGTCATCTAATAGAGTGTTTATATAGCAACTTTGAAGAAAATCGTTATAGCCGTTTTTTAGATACAGACTTACAGTATCACTTCTAGTTTCGGATGCTCCCCTTCCGGTTTTTAAATTTTCACCAAAATTTGAAAATTTATCTGCACACCACTTCTGTCTTAATTCAACCTTAAAATATGTAAATCAGGTGAAATCTCGATATCGAATTTTTGGACCGAATACAGTACTTCCATTACCTACTTTAGTCGGGTAATGGAAGTAAAAAATGCTAAAGCTAATAAATCAATTATTACGTAAGTGAAATTAAAACACAGCGAAAAATCAGATCATTTCGTCGTGATAGTAGAAAACTATTCGAACTTTGTAATAAAAATCGCCCTTTATTAAATTTGCGATTCGCCTTGTAAATTTTCACTGGCATAACATTTTTTGGCTATCAGTGATTTTTATTATCGAACTTCATAAATTCCTTTAACAATTTCCCCCTATTAAAAAAAAAAAAAAAGAACTTTCTACAAAATTAAAATTATATCAAAAAAGCGTAAAAATTGTCATCGATGGATATTGAACAATTATACGCAAAATCATTTTTAAGAATAACGTATCGTTCTAGAGAAATGCCTAAAAGCTGGACTCAATTTCTGTTATATTATTGTATTATTATTATTAACCGATAATACTACTTTTTTTTTCGGACAACAATGTATTAAATAACCATTTAATTTTTAGAGCTGAAGTAAACGAGTTATTCCATTAACAATCACGATAACTGCAACTTGTGTATCTAAACTATTCTCCTTTATTTCTAGGCCCTGATACTTTACAATACATTCATAGTAATATTCCTAATTTATTCCTTAGAATTGTCTTTTTCAGACCCCATTAGTTATACAATAATTTTCTCCAGTGTATAATTGCGATTAAATAAGAAGAATCTTACTCTTCAAATAAAGTGGTGTGAAAAAAGGAGGGTACAAACACTGCTACGAAATAAATCATAAAACTTGACAACAATGTACGTCAGAAGAGTGGAAGTATATTTTATTGGACTGATAACTTTAAGGTGATTTACCCTAATGTCTTATGTATAATACCCTGGTCAGATAACTCCTTTTCATGTTAGAAAATTTAATCTAAAGACAAATTTGCATATTTCCGATGCATTAGAAACGAAGAAAATCATTACCTTTTAATAAGTAAAACTTCTGGTATAAAACGGATTTATTTATTTGCAGATTGTACGCAGGAAATTAGGTCTAGTGATTCTACTGTCTAGCTTTTCTCCAAGAGCTCCTTCACTACTATATTCTTGCACAAAAAGTTTAAAATAAAAAGCAAACCTTTTTCTAGCAAAAATTGCTATTCAAAATTGATGAGAGAGAACAATTAGGACATAGAAACCTTTATTACATTTCACCATTCTAAGGGACGAAGTCACTTGGGACAGTTGCAGTGTTGCCAAATTTAGGAACTTTTTCATTCAATAATTACCAATAATTTTGAGTCACGTTGAGGTTGTAAACATAGTTTGTCCATGGAGAGATGGGTTAGCTCAGTCGAATTTGATTTAGCTGGCATTGGTTTTGGAGAAGTTTTGTCTATGGAAGAGTGGCTAGTTGAAGAAAGGGCTACCAATCGAATTTAGTTTAGTTGGCTTTGATTTCGGAGTTAATCTATTTTTAAAAAATATCTAAAAATATTCAAGCGTGCTTTTTTGGTGTGTAGTGTGATTTTTGAGTGCTAGTAAGGAGAACACAATACTTACACTAAGTAAATGCTATTTTCCTATTGATCACATTTAGAGCGTATGGGTGAGTTAATTACTTTTCATACACTCAAGCATTAAGTGTGAGTTGTTGTAAGTTGTAATGAGGTAGAATTGCGGTAAATGTATGTTGGAAAATTCCCCTCCGTTTATTTTGAAGCTCTAATAAAAAAAAAGAGTTGGATTTCATGCCATTTTTTCTCATTGACTCTTAGACTATTTTCCCAAAGTAACAAAGGGAGAGAATAACAAGGGTGATATAAACCAACCGTTACACAGTCACACAGAAGGATAAGTTTTTCTACCACTATTACTATACTGAATACATTATTGCACATTTAAAACAGCTTTTTGTGATAAATAGTATAATGATTTTTGTTAAAAAATATTAGTGAAAGAGGAAAAAATCTTTGTGTGTGACTAATACCATATTTACATGGAACTACCGTACATAATTAATTAGATAAATTGACAGATTTGTACTTGTATTGAAATTTTCTCTAGTTTTCCAAATAACACCGGTTGTGTACAGTTTTAAAAATGCATTATTTAATATTTTGCTGTTTTACGCTTTTAGCCTTTTTAACACGCTTTTATTAGCTTCACCTGTATGTATGTTTGTAACTGCTCTGGGAGCAAACAAAAAATCTATATTGTAAAAAAAAAAGACTTTCCCTACGTGAACGCTGTGGCTGTGAGGTAAAGCTCCGCTCTACGAACCTAAAGGTCTAGCGTTCGAACCCAGTCCGGGGAGATTTTTTAAAAATGGTTTTTGTTTAATTCTGAATTATTTGAATTAAAGATTTAAATGTATGTAAATATTATGGTGTGTCACTCACAGGATTTTCTCTTACCCTGCATTTTAATACTAAGATAAATATTTTGTGCTTTTTAGTTCACATTTCTATAAAAGTGTGTTCTTTAATTTTTTTAAACTATAATATTATTTTAAACAGAAATGTACAAAAACTGTTTCAGAGAATTTCTGTTTTATTTCTAGTATATAAAATTATAGATAAAAACCCCCATTCAGGAGTGAAAATGTTCCGTCTTATGACGGAACTCTTCCTCTGGTATTTTTTAAAATAATCTCGATTCTATTTAATCGAAAGATATTAGTGTAAAAGTATACTTAGAGTTTCTAACTAAAAATAGTGGTGCCGAAGACGCTAACCACTTTCCCCTCTGACCCCATTCTAAAAAAGTCTTTGTCACGGATTGTTCAAATGTTCTATATTTTTTTGCGATATATCAAAATAATTTATTCGTACTGGAAATTATTTTCACGATAATATAAAACCTTTATCCGTAATAAAGTAAAGAAAAGAATTGGTAGCGAAATCGTACTTAATTCTATTTATGTAATTCTTAAGATCCTAGTATTTCTAAACTTTCAAGAACATTTTCAAATTTACTGAAAGTTTCTTCTTATACTTTCAGTATAATTAAATTTCTAAGTAATGTACAAGTTTATTAGCACACTTCAAATTAGTCTAGGGAAAAGTCAGTCTTTCCATATACCCGAAGGTACAATTAAGCTACTCGCTAATTAAAATACAAAATTTATAATTCAAACCAGGATGCTTAATTCGCACTTTTCAAAAATTTCTCATTGTTCCAAAGTACATTACGATGCAAAAGAATCAACTTGCTGTCAAAATATTTGCAATATTAAGAGTTTTTAAATTGCATTACGTATACGCTTGCTTGGAAATATAAATTAATTGTAAATTAAAAGTGTTATATAAATGACTTGTGATGAACTAGAAAGGAAAATATTCTCATATTACTCAAATCTGTATTAAAAGTTATTCAAGTTCTTGTTAACAAAGTTATGCTAAATTGAAAAATTAAAAAATCAATTGTAAATGAGAATACAATAGTTCTGTCACTTTAGAACGTTTTCTTAAAATTTTACGAAGCTTATTAGAATGTATTACTCTTTTCTATAAATTTATGAGTTAAAAATTGTAATTTTTGACAAGTTCTTGCAAAATATTTATTTTTTAATTGGAGTCGTATATGAAATTCAGGTGTATTGATTAATATATTTATATTGTTGGTATTTATAGATTATAATACCGTTTATATAAATTATTTAATGCTATATTTAACTGCTTCTGTTGTGAATGTAAACACATTACGATAGTTATAAAGTTCTTCAAAAACAATTAACAATTTTTAATTTTAGGTTTATTTTCCCAGTTAAGACAAAGCGTTGCTAAGGAATAGCTTTGTCTGTTAAATAAAATGTCCGGTGTGAAACTCATTTAAAAAACCTGCGGATTATACACAGAAAAATATGGTATTTACTTCAAAAAAATTGTCCATTATTGAAATTTCAAATATAAAACACGGACATAAATTTAAATTAATTACACCGTCATAAATAAATATTAGATATATGTAGGTAAACTAACAATATTATTCCTGAAATGTAAGTGTTATAATAAAATAATAATATTATTATTGTGCACATTAAAGTGTAGTTTATTATTATTATTATGGTAAAAGTTGGAGAAAGAAAAGGTATTTCATTAATATAGAAATTTTTATTCCTTCTACATCTTCCACCAGGTTTTACAACGTTTATATAAATGCATTTGTTTGCTCTTGGATATTTAGAACTTCAAATATCGGCATTAATTTTAAATCATAAATTTTAATTTCTTTTGAAATATAAACAGAATGTTCAGCATATATCTCAAAACTTCTAATTGTATCATGAGCATTTTTAATATTCTTCTTTTTTTCACACATTTCTTGAAGCAGAGCTCGAAGTCTCCGCCTTTTTTTCGGGACACTCTCAAGAATGGGAAATTTCCGCCTTTTTTGCTACCACTATTTTTATGCAATAATCTCTAACCTATTTAATCACGACACTTTAATATAAAAACACAGTAAATATTTCTTTATAAATATAGTGGTGGTGAAGAAGCCAAAATTTTTTCCTTTCTGAAAGTGTCCTGAAAAATGGACGGAGACTTCTCGCTCTGCTTAACCCTTTTCGGCGCAAGACAATTCGGATCCTTTAAATTATACTGCCACCGGAATTCGTGAACTATATTAAAGTAAAAGAAATTTTGAATTTTAAGGTTAAAAAAAAACCGGTCTTTTCTGATATGTTACAATCGTAAATTTTTTCTAAAAAATTTCTGGGATGAATTCTTCCAGTTGAAAAGTGAAATTGGGTGGGATATATATATCCCACCGGCGCATGAAAGGTTAAAGAATACCATATTTTCCTGCGTGTAACGCGCAGGTTTGTTTAATCAGTTATACACCGGAAATTTAAATGTACACTAAAAGCTATGTATTAACAAGCCTTTGTTTCTTACAAATATATCTTAGTTTGTAAATTAAATTTTACGGTGTGTAACTCATTTATGTGAGCTGCTCTTTATACGCCGGAAAATACGGTAATTTTTCTTCTCATTTAATCCTAACCACATATTAGCACTTTCGCGACCACATGATTTCATCCTTTTAACGGTAAGGTCCACTTGTGGGCGTTATTCTCTCAAGTTACAATATTTCAGAACAAAATTTTCTGTATTCAAATTTACAATACAAATGGATATACACCATAATTATATTCTTTCTAGTCAATGTATTTGTATCCATAACATATTTCATTGCAAAAATATGAATATTAGGTATATGCTAAAGAAATAACATACAAATTGGGAAAGAAACGCCCACTGGTGGAGCGATACTTTGGTGTCACCGGACCACTGTGGTGTCACCGGACCACTGTGGTGTCACTGGCATAGTGTTAAAAAAAACTTCTCTATATATTGTGCAATGTGAAAAAAATGGCTGGTTTTAACAGTGCTCAGGGATAAATTAGGAATTTTGGCATGTAATGTATCTATGTAGACATTTAAATAATAGTATATTGTAATAAATATAAGAACTTTATAAAACGATTTGGTTTAAGGCACCATAAAATCTTTAACCCTTTCCGGCGCAAGATAATTCGAATCCTGTAAATTATACTGCCACCGGAATTCGTGAACTAAATTAAAGTAAAAGAAATTTTGAATTTTAAGGTTAAAAGAACCGGCCTTTTCTGATATGTTACAAACGTAAGTTTTTTCTAAAAAATTTCTAAGATGAATTCTTCCAGTTGGGAAGTGAAATTAGGTGGGATATATATATCCCACCACGCATGAAAGGGTTAAACCTTCAAAAGACCTATTTTTTTATTTTTAGAAATTTCGCGAGATTGGAATATTCTGAATACAATGCAAAGGGGAAAAGACGCATACCAAAACCAACGTTAGTTTTTGGGTTAGTAGTGTATATATAACATTCGATTCATATATTAGCAACAGGGCTTTTAGCGGTTCATTATTTGAATACCACATTATTTATTTATTTATTTTTAAAGTAAATTTCAGTAATCGTTTCCAGTTCTTTTCTTTAATTGAATAATACGAAGATTTTTATTAAAAAGAAGTGGTAAAACTCAGTTAAGGGACTAGTTAAAACCACTATAATAATGATGTTTCTTAGCTTTAGAGCTGCTTTTCTCCGGTGTGTAATTTTAGCCCCTAGAAATTTTTAGAAACAAATTTTTAAGAAGAAATTCCAGGTATATATGAAATAAACATCAATAAACGGGATTGTGAAGATTCGTATAAGTAATGACATACAGGAAGAGAAGCGCAATCTTGTGTCAGAAAAAATAGACTTTGAACTGAATAATATACACTTTTATCGTATTCCATAAGATGATAAGAGCATGGATGAAATTGAGTTTAAAATTCTGTACAACCATATAGATAGCTTCTAATTTGTATGCTTTTGGACTACTTAAATCTTTTAATAGATATTTCTTATACGTTTGTGTTACAATTTTCACTGATATAATAAAATAAAAAAAATTACAAACATTTTCAGGTAGACAAAAAGCGTAAAAGTCAGCAACTATACTTATCTACTAACGATTTTTTATCGAAACAGTTACCCCCTTTAACCCTTTATATCCCAATTAGCTGTTTTAGTGCCTTTGCACTTAAAAGTTTAGGATTAAAGTTACAGAATTGATATAAAATTATCACTTTGTAAACTTAAGTTTTATTTAACTTGAAATACGGATAAATGTTGATTTTGCCATGGTTTAGTTAGAAAATAAACTTTCCGAAACTTTAATGTGTGATTTCATTTTCTGTGCTGATAATTTGATAAAAAATATAAACAGTTTTCATATTAGAAGTAACATTACTTTACATTTAAATATTTAGTGAAATGCAATTTTTGTATTACCTTTCATTAAAATATTTTCTTTGCATTTAAATTATTTAATCACTTATTTTTAGAGTTGCAAAAAAAAAAAAAAAAAAAAAAAAAAAAAAAAATCCTTTTATAACACATTAGAAAAACCTACGATAAACAAAATTTACTTTTATTTAAGTGACGCGTCAAGTAAAATACATTTATAAGTTTATAATGTATTAAATGCTACACTTCTACATATTAAACTCCTCTTTATCTAAATAAGTCTAATGCATTTCCGTAAGTTTTCAAAACTTCAAAGGAGTAATTTTCAGAACGTCGTCGGTGCTTTGTCTAAATTCATTGAATAACCTGGAAAACGTCTTAATCGTGTAGACGTTCGTCGAAATGGAGCACTAATTGGTAGGTCTAATGAATTTTTAGATGGAATTAAAGATGAATTAAAGAAAGCAGAATGAAACGTTGCAGAATAATTAAAACAAAAATTGTTTTAAAAACAAACTGTTCAACAATAACCATTTTTAATAATACCAACAAAAATAAGTTAATAATGAATATACAACTGCGTAAAAAAAATTTTCAAGTAAATTTTTAGTGTTATTTTTTTACTCTTCTCTTTTAATTAAATCTTTAACAAGCAAACACTGCATAGTTATTTAAATACAAAAAATCAACAGTGCAATAAATTTTAGAAAAGAAAAAATAAATTGAAAATTTTATTATATGTATATATCATATATATCATATATATCATATACTATATAATCATAATATATAATCATAATCATATAATCATAATATATAATCATAATCATATAATATATAATCATATAATCATATATATCATATAATCATATAATCATATTTATGTTTTTTTTTTTTTTTTTTTTTTTTTTTTTTTCAGAATATATACTAGGAAATTCGAAATAGAGAAACTGGCTATATACACTGGTCAAAAACGACCTGTTTTCCTTTTCTCTTCTTTTGCACATAATTTTTAAACAAATAAACATGTGAACATAACATTTGGATGGCCTGTTCGTTATCATATTATTAACTGAATTTCGTGTAACTTTAGCATTAGAATAATTTTTAAGCTAATAAATATTCAGTTTTCTCTCAAAAGTAAGCTTTGAAAAAAATGAAAAATTTCAATAATTTTAGGAAAGAACACTTAATGAAAAATGGTCATAAGGATGCCTTACAGATAGGTAAAGACGCACACGCGTTCCTATGTTAGATTACAACCAAATCTTTCTACCTGCATTCATTTTCTGTTTCTTATTTTTTCTTCTTCTTTTCGCATGTGAATAACTTTTTAAAAAATATGCATACAAACGTGAAAATTGGATAAGATGTTCATTATACAGTTATGTTTCGACATCATTATTATTCTAGTGCTGAGTATAGTTTACAAATTAGTAATTATATATTTTTAAAAAGTTCATTATAAAAGTAAAAGAAAAGTTAATACAAAAAGAAAAATCGAGATTTAGTTTAACATTTCAAGGCATGAGCGTCTTTACCTATCTCTAATGCATCCTTAACACCACTTTTCATTATGTGTTCTTTCCTAAATTTATTGAAATTTTTCATTTTTTCCAAAGCTCACTTTTGCGAGAAAAATGAATATTTATTAGCTTAAAAATTATTCTTATGCTAAAATTACATAAGATTCGGTTAATAATGTGATAATGAACAGGCCATCCAAATTTTATGTTCATATGTTTATTTGTTTAAAAATTATGTGCAAAAGAAGAGAAAAAGAATACAGGCTGTTCCTTAAATTTTTTTGACCAGTGTATTATTCAAAAACTGAACTTTATAATAACATATAATCTTTTTAAAAACCGCAATAAAATTTATAATACAGGATTTTTCTGTATATAATGCGTAGGGAAGATAGATCGGTCTTCATTCATAAATTTTAATGACCGTATTTTACGGTGTATAATCCGCATGTAAGATATGTCATTTCTTCACTAGAAATTATACTTAACGAAAAACGTATGTACTTTCGAAGGAACAGCTCGTATAAATGTAATTTTATTTACAGGGATGAAACACGAGCACAGAACTCATACCACTATCAATGGATCAAAATTTTCTACTTCTTAAATCAATTATATTAACCGTTTGCTCTCGAACGTCGCCTCTCAGGCGACATTCAACTCATTACTTCAACTCGAACGTCGCCGGAGAGGCGCCATGACTAATTAAGTTAGTATATATCTTACATCTACCAGTAATGTTCTACAACTAAAATTACTGTAATAGGTGTAATTCGTTGTTAGGAAAAGAGACTCCACCTACATTTATTATTAAAAGTCTTTGGGCGTAGCTTACTTTGGACCAGCGACCAGACGAAAGCTAGGATAGTGCAAGCATAAAAAATTTCGTACGAATGCATTTTACGTATTGTTTATATTTATAACAAATCAGAATAACGGTTACCTTTAATTTCTATGGAATTATACAAATATTTGGATCTAATAGCTTTTCCACCACCAGTGTTTCTGCTATGTTCATTGGTTGAATTTCATTGGAAGCGTCCCATCAATCTTAGTATATAATCTGTGAAAGTTTCTAGCAAAGTAGTTGCAAAAATTTTTTGTTGCTCTGTTAGTCGAGAGTTTGGATAAATAAAATTAGTAATATGTGTGTAGCACATATTTTTGAAATAATTTTTTGTTATTAAAAGTGATCGTGAGTACATTGTGAACTTATAATACAACACTGTTCCAAATTTAGTTCACTCATGGGGTAATAAAAATGAAATGAAACAACGAAATTTGTAGCAGCGAGGATGAGTTTGATTTGGCGATGTTTAAATCGAGTGATAATACTCTGAATGAAAAAAATAGCGATCAAGACGACAGCAGTGAAGACAATGCTGAAGTAAATAGAACCAAAAGAAAAAAAAAAATAGAATTATAGAAATCGAAAATGAAGATTATTCTGATGCAGATGTTACAGAAGAGGAAGATTGTTCTGAATAGAAAGATGTTACAGAATTTACAGAAATACCTCAAAGAATACAATTTAAAAGTGGGGGAAATTCTGCAGGTCCCCAAGTTGGTGCGAATGTCACGGAACCATTGCATATCTTCACATAATGTTTTACCAATCAGCTAGTTCATATAGTTGTAAATGAAACAAATAAATATGCCCATAATAAATTGAAAAACAAAAATTATCGAAAAAGTCTATATGGAAGAACCGGAAAGAAGTAGAAACGCAGGAATTCCTGGAATTCATAGCGGTCATCCTAAATATGGAAACCATGCCACTTGCAAACATCTAACAATATTGGTCGACGGATGATAATAGTCGAATTCCTTTTTTCCCCAATGTGTTTTTATGAGACAAGTTTAACCAAATTTTTTGGATGCTGTATTTGAAGTCAATTACACCCGGACCTACAGATGTAAAACTCGTTCACAGCGAGTTAGTAACTACGTGTAAGAAATCAATACGAAATATTTTGAAAATTTCGTTCCTGGCGAATGTATATGTGTTGATGAATCCGCTGCGCAATTTCAAGGGAAATTTACTTTTATGATTTACAATCGTGTGAAAGCAAAGAAGTGGGGAATTAGTATTTATGTACTCTGCGATTTAGAAACTGGATATATTTGTGGTATTCTTCCATATTATGGGAGCGTAACAACAGAACACTTGAGAAAACCTGGCCTACAAGTGACTACTAAAATTCCATTCCACTTGTATGAAATTATATTAAATTCTTTTTCTGGTGCACAAGGCTTCCATATGTTCATACCATATAGTATATCACCATAGATACTATACGAATCTCGTGCTAGCTAAATAATTGACTAAAATGAAGTGTCGCCTGACCGGCACAATACGAATGAATCGGAAAGGATTACCGATTACTGTAAAGAAACCAAAATTTGGAAATTAAAAGAAGAAACAGTAGAATAAAGTAAAAATAATACTTTGATTTCTGCTTGAAAAGGTAAACGGGTTGTGACCATGCTGACGAATTGGTACAATACAGACATGACTACTGTAAAAATATTTCAACGAAGTGATGTTGAAATTATGGTTAAAAATCACGAAATATATGGGAGGCGTTGATCTTGCTTATAAATATACGTCTGTCTATATATTATTTCTTGCAGAAATCGTTAAAGTGGTTGTGTAAGTTATTTTTCTGCGGCTTGGAAATATGCATGATAAATTTCTACATTTTATATAAAATTGGGAAGAAACAGAGAAAGGAGATTTCAGTCAGCCATTTAAAATATGTGACGTTATTAGTAAATTAGTTAAAAGATGATTATCGATAAGACCGTGGAGCTGGCTGCGGTTCTACATCTGCAACTACTGATAACTGTGTACGATTGAAAGGTGTGATGCTAAAAGGGAAAAAAAACGATTATCACGTGTGCTTTGTCCTCTGTCAATAAAAAAAAAAAAAAAAAAAGAAGAAGAAGAAGAAGAAGGCACGGAACGATATATTATTGTGATACTTGTCCGGAAAAACCGAGGCTACACCTTGGAGAATGATTTGCAAAATATCACATAATGAAAAAATGTAAATCATAATATTCATATACAATGCTTGCAAATATTCATCAATATAATGTATACATCAATGTAATGTATTAATGTAACGCATCAATGTATAATGTAAATATACATCAAGTATAGAAATAAAATATTTATATGAAAAATTCTTATGTTTTATATTTTACATTTTTTTTTTCTTTATCTTGTCGTGTAGCTCATTATTCTTACTAAAAGAAGGTATGAATGCAAAAGGTTAATTTTCCCTCACACTTCAGGTCCGCATATTTTAAAAATACAAAGTAGTCAGCGTAAAAGAGACCCCTATCAAAAAAAAGAAGGCGTTGCCTTCGTCGAAGAGGCATAAACCTGTATTTTGCTAGCCACGCCTTTTATTACGTAGCCAGCATAACATAAGACCGCCAGATCTTATATTATGCTGGGTACCCTGTACCAGGGATCGTAATCCCCGCCTTTTTTCCAGGACATTATCAGGGATAACAAATTTCCATCTGTTTAGCTTTTTTACTGAAATCTTGATTGTATTTTTAAAGTTATATGTCGTGGTGAAACAACTTAAAAATTATTGTAAAAAAATTGTGGGAACAAAAAAGGTATAAATTTCACATTTCTAAACGTGTCCTGAAAAAATGGCGGCAACTACGAGCCCGGCAGTACTTCTATACTTTTGAATAGATCTCCTTCACAAATCTGTTCTCAAGCCCTGCCCTTTAAGGAAGCATTTCCTAGTACGAAAAAATATTTTGTCAGAACCAGAAAAATTATGAAATTTTATATGCCGATTACCAAAAATCTGAAAAATCGGTTCGTGTTGCTGGTTCCACCCATTGAAAAAGACTTCGAGAGCAAAAGGTGAAACTTGTTTTCTTCTCCTTTTACAATCACAAAATTAATTAATTGTAACGAAATAAAGTAGAGAAAACTGATTTAAAGTACTTTTACTAAGCAAGTTTTTTCTTCAAGTTTAGGGGTCGACTTATACGCGAGTATATACGTACTCAAAAAATGACTTTTCGGGACCCTGGTAGTACAATTGTTACCTTAACCCTTTGCCGACTCTAACACTCTAACAGTGTTTCCAAATTTAGGCACTCTTTTATTCCACAATCACCAATAATTTTGAGGAGTAATATTTGATACACATAATAAACAAATAACCATTGAAGTGATTCGGCAACCGTTACAGTTAAAATTTAGTGGTGGATATTGACTAAAAAATCCTTAAATATGGCAACACTGACAGAGGAGAGAAATTAAGTAGGACCGGCAAAGTGTTAATCTACGTAAAGACCCTATTACTATACGTTCGAAATATTATCAGTCAATGAAAGATTTTGTAACAAAACAATTCATTTGCTTTTCACTATATTATTAATTCTTTACTCCGTTGTTGCGTCTAGAACGACATTGCACAGTACCCCCCCCCCCACCTCCCCCCTACTTCCAAAAAAAAAAAAGAGAAAAAAAATTGTCCCCCTTTTAGGAGTTACTCTAAAACAATATTTTACGTTAAAAAGAATTTTATGTATTCGTGTTTACGGCTTTATATGCTTGCGGTGTACATATACGTTTGTGGCATTTACCGCAACAACTTTTGTGGATAAAATTTAAATGATATAAATATGCATGCGTAAAATTCTTTGTCTAAATAACATAATGTTTTTAAGAAATGCCAAGAGGCGGAGCTCACCGGAGTTGCTGAGAAGTTGTAGTAAAAATTCTTGTGGGGTGAAAAGGGTTGAAATTAGTTTACGGAGAGTTTGGAAAATTTTGAAATATCATTATTTAATATTAATTAACTAGTTTTCAGATTTTCACACGAGTAAACAATTTTAATATAACTTAATTTCAGAATAACACATCATTTCTGAAAATACTTTTTAAAAGTTATTTTGTCAGTCAAACTCCGGATTTAAATCGGGTAATCCGATTTTCTACGTATTCAACATCACCCACTGTTTACGTTCGTGTTGACTCCACAATATTTTTTCCTTTAAAATTTAATTTTAGGTTTGTTTTAGGTGAATAGCTGTTTAATAAATATTTGATTTTACAAAAGATGAATGTGATACACTGCCTTTACATAAATGATCGGGAACTTTCGCTTACAGATGTTTTGTCAAATATCTCAAAAAGTAGTTGAATTATCATGAAATTTCAGGAGTGTCAAATAACATAGTATACACATACTTGGAAACATTCTAATTAACATTCCGTAATATTTTTAATTTCCTCCTCTTTTCACACAAATACATTTGAAGAGTATTTTTCTTTTTGTTTAATCTTAATTACAATTAGAGAAAACTATTCTTAAAAAAAAAAAAAAAAAAAAAAAAAAATGGTGTGGAGAAACAGTGGTTATTAACAATACTACAGAATATTAATTAGAATGTTGGTAGGCACGATTATGCCTCATATATTTCAGTGAAAGATTTTCCACAAGCCGGACCTGTAAAAAATTAAGGAAAAATGAATGTTTGGAATCAGCCTGTAAAAGTAATGCGCAATTTACGTTCTAGCTTTAGCATGTGATTATAGAATTTCTTCTAATTACTCGTATTCATTTGTGTGGGTCTAGCACATATATTCATGGAGATATGAAGTTTAAGAAAAAAGAAAAAAAAAATTGCCCGTTTTTTTATAACAGACAAAAATATCAAACCCATTGCAACGGTATTTTCAGGACACTTGTCATATTACATAAGGCATAACATACTTCAATCAAAATATAAAAATATTAAATGTGCATAAAAATATAAGTATTTTTACTAAATAATTTTTAACTTCGTATGCGCAAGCGATAACAAAATTTAATTTCAGAAATTTATCAATCAAATATGTGAATAGTGTGTATAGTGTTTGTTTATTGTAAATAAATATTGATAAAACCCCTTATTGTTATTATTATTATTATTATTATTGTCTTCAGAGAATCTGGAATTCAGTTTATTCTATCGACGATAACATTTTTAATTTTTACAATATTTACTTGAGGCTTCCATATACTTATATCAATATATTTAACAAACAAATCATGCGATTGAAATATTATTTGTACATGCGTAGTTAAAAAGTATTTAGTAAAAGCTTTCATATTTATTACATGTTTCAAATTTTTCTCTTCTTATTGAAGCATATTATGTTTAATGTAGTACTTAGTATGACTAAAAACGGCTTATTAGTGGGTTTAATATCCTGCATCTTACAGTAAAAAGAAAAACGAACAGTTTTTTTCGCAAATTTTTGTATCTCAATGAGTATTAACTAGTCTTATACGAAGGAATACAGGTAATTAAAGGAACCGTCATAATAACGTACTACAGCTAGAAAGCATTTCAAGCATTACTTTTTAGAGGGTGATCTGAAACATTTTGTTTTTCTTTAATTTTTAAATAGTCTCCTTTAGGATTTCGGGAAAAACTTTCGTTGAAAAATACGAAGTTAACTCTGAAATATTTTAGACAGTGGCAGACGATTGACGCTGAGAGAATTATTGTTTTATACAGTGTTGTGCAAGTTCACAAAAAAAACGAACTAGTTCAAACTCAAGTTCATCGTGTAAAAAACGAGTTAGTTCGCGCAGAAACTCATGTCTGAAAGAAATGAACGCGTTCAGTTCAAGTTCATTTTTAAAAACGAGCGAAGCTCACTAAAAGTTCATTTTTACGTACATTTTTTTTTTTTTTTTTTTTTTTTTTTTTTTTAATAGATCTTATCCTCTGTGAACACTTTCATAGGTAATTTCCCTTTTTTTTTCTAAAATTACCAATTACCATGAAAATTATTTTTAATTTTACGCTTAATTAAACTTATTAACTTATAATTCTTAATTAAAACTTATTAATTTAATTGTGGTAAAAAATTATTTAGCAAACACTTCTGAATAGTGTACCCACTGTTTTTGCATGGCTTTTTATTCTCAAATTTTCAATACGTTTGTTTATGGGCATGAGAACTTATTAATAGGAAACAAATTCTATCATTTAGAGGTTCCGTTGTTTTAAATCAGTGTTGCGCAGGACCGCGTTCATGAGTTTAATTAAAACTTTTTCTGTATTGAGCTGAATTTCGCTCTTTTTTAAATTGTGATCTTGAGCTGAGCAAAGTTCGTTTTCTAATGAATTTGAGCAGGAAACGTAACTCAAACTCATATGGATTTTATTCCTTTGGGAAAAAATTTTATGTTCTTGGTAGCAATCCCGGAAAAAAGGGCACAGAAAAAAGGGCACCGGAAAAAAGGGCACTTTTTCAATTCGCAAATCGCAAAATAATAAATATCAAATAATGATATATAAAAATGGCTTTCAAATTACACATTTAGAAATTTCAATTGATTTGGTACAACATTAATTTAGTATATACCTCGGGGAAGATGGGGGGAGGGGGAGGGGGGGCAGGAGCAGATCAAAAGAAAACAATTGTTTTTACATAAACTCTTACCGTTTTTAATGAAACTTTGTATAATCACGTACAATTTGTGAAAAAATTACTGTAAGTGTCAGGCAAACTTTAGGGGTGGGGGGGTTAAAGAGGGGGGTGCAGAGGAAAATAAAATTATCTTTTATATCACAGTTTTACCTACTTTAATGATATATTCTATAACTATCACTAACTTTTTATGAAGATCACAGTGCGTGTATTATATACCTGGGGGAGAGAAAAATAAAATATATTCTTCTTTAAATTAGTCTATTATTGATTAAAAATATTTTTGTACAATAACGTATAATTTATTAAAAATTTACAGTAAGTGTCAGACATACTTAGTGGGGGGGGGGTTAAACAAGGGGGGGAGAGGAAAATAAAGTGATTCTTTATATCACCATTTTAGCGATTTTAATGATATATTCTATAACTACCACTTAATTTTCATGAAGATTACAATGAGTGCATTATATACCTGGGGGGGGAGGCAAGGGGGAACCGATGGAAATAAAATATATTCTTCTTTGAACTACACTATTATCGATTTAAACAAAAACTTTGTATAATAGAATACAATTTGTGAAAAAAATCACAGTAAGGTCAAACATACTTGAGGGGGGGGGGTTAAAGAGAGGGGGGACAGAGGAAAATAAAATATTTTTTTATATCACCATTTTACCGATATTAATGACATATTCTGTAACTATCACTTTCTTTTATGAAGATCAAAATGAGGGTATTATACATTTGGGGGGGGGACAAGGGGGACGCAGATAGAAGTAAAATATATTATTCTTTAAACTACCGCATTGTCGATTTAAAAAAAAACATTGTATCTACGCAATTTTCTGCTTATGAAAAATTACAGTGAGTGTACACATATCTGGACGATTTGCTAAGAGGGGGGCAGAGTGAAGAAAATGTTTGTTTTTATATAACCATGCTACCTACTTATATGAAACTTTGTACCACTATCACTTTCATTTTATTAAAATTATAGTGAAAGTTAACTAAAGTTGATAAGGGGGGGTTGGGTAGAGGGGGGACATATGGAAAATAAAATAATCTTTTTAAACAACACTTATTATCGTTTGTTTTATTGTTTTATTTGCATTTTGTGTAAGTATCAATTACTATTAATGAAAAATTATACTGAGGTATGCAAAAATTGAATGTATAATTTAAATCTGTAACAAAGTTATTAAAAAATGAATTTTCTTCTTTTAATCTGTCTCTTTTGTCCTTCCTCCGATGTAGATATAAAACACTTACACTCTCGTTGATGTTTAGCATCAGTTTTACAAGGAGAAATTTAAAAAAAGTGCCCTTTTTTCCGCAATCCAAAAATTCAATACATTGTTAATATCAGACATTAATTAAAAGTTAATATCAAACATTGGTAAAAGATTATTCTAAAACAGAATTTTTTTCTTTGATCTGTCTCTCCCCCTCCCCTCGTAGAAACAAAAATTTTTGCTATCGTCCATGTTTAACAAGTATTTTACAAGTAACAATTAAGAAAAGTACCCTTTTTTCCGGATTGCGGAAAAAAGGGCTTTTTTCTTAATTTCTCCTTGTAAAACTCATGCTAATCATCAACGAAAGCGTAAGTTTTTTATTTCTACGTGAGGGGGGGGATGGACAAAAGAGACAGGTTAAAAGAAGAAATTTCATTTCTGAGCAACTTTTTTACAGATTTAAATAATACATTGAATTTTTGAGTACCTCCCTGTAATTTTTCCTTAATACTAACTGATATTTACACAAAATGCAAATAAAACAATAAAACAAACGGTAATAAGTGTTTTTTAAAAATATTATTTTATTTTTCATTTGCCCCCACTACCCCTCCCCCCTTATCAATTATAGGTAACTTTCACTATATTTTTAATAAAATGAAAGATATTCGTACAATGTTTAATATAAATTTGTAGCATGGTGATATAAAAACAAATATTTTCTTCACTTCCCCCCCCCCTCCGTAGCAATTCGTCCAGATATGAGTAGACTCACTGTAATTTTCATAAGCAGGAAGTTGTATATATACAAAGTTTTTATTTTTAATCGAGTATACGGTAGTTTAAAGAATAATATTTTTTACTTTTATCTGCGCCCCCCCCCCCCCCCCAGATGTGTAATACACTCATTGTGATCTTCATAAAAAGTAAGTGATAATTATAGAATATATCATTAAATCGATAAAACTGTGCTATAAAAGATAATTTTATTTTCCTCTGCCCCCCCTCCAAAGTTTGCCTGCCACTTACTGTCATTTTTTCACAAGTTGTACGTGATTATACAAAGTTTCATTAAAATGGGTAAGAGTTTTTGTAAAAACAATTATTTTCTTTCGATCTGCTCCTGCCCCCTCCCTCCTCTTTCCCGAGATATATACTAAATGAATGTTGTATCAAATCAATTAAAATTTCTAAAAATGTAGTTTGAAAGTCATTTTTTAAATTCATTAATTGATATTTATTATTTTGCGATTTGCGAATTGGAAACGTGCCCTTTTTTCCGGGTGCCTTTTTTTACCGGTGCCCTTTTTTCCGGTGCCCTTTCTTCCGGGATCCATTTGCTTCCTTATTTTACTGTCAAAATACTTGGAACAGTGGATTTTTTAAATATATGTTTTAATGTGCATTTATGCAATTCTAAATGCATAGTACACTGCGGTTCAATATATATCGCATCTATCTTAAAATAGAAAAAAAATTATTTCATTGTAAAAGCCGAAAATGGAGGGAAAATAAAAATTAATTTCAATTATTATTATTATTATTATTATTATATAACATCATCAAACTTTTAGCATTTCAATAAAATTTATTAATTAAAACCCGAATAAACTACTACGTCAGAAACGCCAAAGAAAAATGTTGGAGATGCAAAATTGGCGTTTCTGGCGTAGTAGTTTATCCGGGTTTTAATATTCCAACGTTAAGTCTCCTGTTATTAAAATTTATTAATTGCCTCATGGACTTATTCATAATTTTTCTAGTACTTCATGTGACGCTTATTTTCATCTAATGCAATGTTTGAAAAGGTTTTCAATATATATATATATATATATGACTTTATTTCTACTATCTTATAGATTTATTTCTATTAAATCATTAAATTAAGAACTTAATATTAAAAATACACATTTAAGCAAAGAAGTAGTTTATTTTTATCTTATACAAGACCTACCACGTTGCAAAGCAAACGACTTCTGTGTGATTTTTATTCCCATGCGATAACGATCATTTTAACCATTAACTATTCTTCTTATCAATGAAAAATGGAAAGGGCTTTAGGCAATTGCTTTTGTGAACCAGAATTGCCCACACAACAAATCTCCCCCACAGACAAATTGGCGTTTACCAGTCACAATTCTCAATACATTGGATTCGGCTTATAGTTCCAAGAAAACCACATGATGTCGAAAACATTTTGACCAAGAAGAACGAATGTAGATTCTAGATTCCTTCAAATTTTAGTTAGGCCATACAAAGCACAAGAACGGAGGAAAATGCTATATTAATAATGCGCATCATAATATTTATATGGTTTCAAATTTTACTTATTTATTTATTTGTTTTATTAAACAAATAATTATTACTTATTTCTTTATTTGTTTTAAGAAATAACTATTCAAATATATGAAAGCGGGAAATTTTTATTACCATTTTCATCTTAGATAGCTCCTAAAACTAAAGTTAGAATTTTACAAAAATGATGATTATTCCATTAAACGCTGCCTTAAATATTTCAAAAAGTTATTTATATTATATGGTTATCGTTTCTCGTAACTAAAAATATACTGAATCTATACAAAATATTTTCAAAATCGTAAATATTTATTAAAAAATAAATAAAAAAAAAAAATTAAAAAATTGCATCCCATAAAATACAGACAATTTATAAATATTTCGTAAAGTACGCAACGAAATTTTGCCATTCTTTGATAACATAATTTCCACAAAACTTTAAATGTAATTATATCACTATAATATTACACTCGAATTGCAAATTAATATATGTGCAAATGCCTTCAGAGCTGCTAGACAGGAAGTGCTGGGTTCGATCCCAGGTCGATGATATTAAAAAAAAATTCCTCTCCCCCGCATCTTCAGCCCCCGAAGTATGTGCGACACTGTATTTTTTTTCATAAACAGCAAGTGACTATTAGACAAAGTTTAATTAAAATAAATAAGAAAGTGATATAAAAACAATTATTCTCTTTCTGTCTGCTCCTAGACCCCCCCCCCTTTCCCCAGGTATATGCTAAGTAAAAATGGTACCAATTTAATTGATTGAAATTTCTAAAAATGTATTATGAAAAATCACGCTTTAAATTCGTTATTTGATGTTTATTGTTTTTGTGAAATGCAAATTGCAAAAGTGTCCTTTTTTCCGGGTGCCCCTTTTTATGGTGCCTTTTTTCCCAAATGCCTTTTTTTTTTTTTCAGGAATCCATTTTGAACAGTTATTTTCTTTTCTGTCCTTTTCATCTTCTACTTTACTTTTCATATTTCAGACAGAAATATTTACTATGAGTTTGAGTTTGAATTGCTTTTTCACGCTCAAGTTCGTGTAAAAAACGAACTACGCTCAACTCAAGTTCATTATTTAAAAAAAAGAGCGAAGTTCAACTCAAAACTAAAACATTTTGAGCTAAGCTCATGAACGCGTTCAAATGAACGCGTTCGTGCACAACACTGGTTTTATATTGCAAATTTGAACTCGTTTATGATCGCTGATGATAATGTGCGGTAACAATTATAATTTCGCCGTTGTAGAATAAATCTTGAAAGAAAGAAAAATGGAGTTGAAACGAAAGTATTATTGAGCTATCATTTTATATGATTTAAGGCGTAGTTATGTCAAGAAGAATGCCTTCAGTGTCTATAATTACCATATGGAAATGAGGCTTCATATCGTGCCATTGCCTTCAGATATTTTACAGAATATTGTAGAGGAAGAAGTTCTCTCCTAGGTGAAAAACACACAGGAAAACCTTTGTCAGCTGTACACTGTTAAAAGTTTCAGTTCAAACTTTAACCATTATATGGAGTAAAGTTATAAGCAGTGCCATAATATGGTTCAACCTCACTTTTTAATTTTCTACTTCCTGCTATTGAATTTCAGTTAACCCAAAACTTGGCTACCATACATCCTCTCACAAGGGAAGTGTTTCGGTGTACATGCAATTGTAATTCCCTTTGTATTCAGGAGATGGCGCCACTAGCACACTGAAAAGAGCGTGTTTTCAACGGCTGTAAGTCGAAGAGTGAAAATAAAATGTGTGAAGTGAGATCGCATGTGATTACGTCATTCAAAACCAACAATCATTATAAGAAAAAATGAGTTCTTTATTCAATTGCTCGCTAATCAGCTGTTACTATAAAAGAGAAAAACCCATTATAGAATAATAAAAATATTTTTTTTCTGTAAAAAAATACCAAAATTTGTAGTGTTTAGGGGGTTTTTTTCCATGCTGGTAAATTGTTTCTTACCAGAAAAATTTGTGAAATAAGGATGTTTATAATTTTATAAAATAAGTCACCAATTACTTGTATCTTCTTTGCCTTTGTCAATCCGGAAAGCTGCTGATGTTGCGCATCGCTGCACAGCGGTAGCATGCGTAGAAAAATGATACACATAGATGAGAGCTGTGTTCGTCGGACAAGTTCAATTCGTTAAGTGATACCTTTGTTAATTGACAATGGAATTTGAATGTGAAGATTTTCGTATGTTTCATTCCATGGTAAATGCGGTGTCACCCACATATGAATATTTTTGCTTCCACAAATATTTTCTAACAATAATTATTATCCTATTTAATCACAAAAATTTCTGCTGTAAAAATACTATAAGAATATCTGCAGGGAAATAACGGTAGCAATTAAAACGGAAATTTGATTTTTCTGCTATGACTGACACTACCATGTGCTGGAGAATTATGCATATATGAACTAGTGTTGTATTAAATTTTATGCACCTACTTTTAATACAGTCTGTTGTTTTTCATTAAAAAATTCCTGTGTTTAACTGGAAGTGAAATGAAGAATACTGAATTCAATTCTAATATCTTAAGTAATTTACGAAAGAATAAGAAACGTTGAATTATATCATCGTAAATTGTTGTTGTTAATCCTAACTTTTTGGAAAATTTTTCCAGTGTTAAATATTTTTTGTGCATATGTACAGTCACCCAAAAAAAAAAACGCCACCCCCACACCTAATTTTGCCGTAAATTATCGTAGAAACATGCGACTGGTACCAATCAGTTTGTAATAACGTCTGGTTTATAATGTTATAGTTAGATTTTACTTAGGGGGTCGTCTACATATTAAAACTGACATCAACTTCATTTTTTTCAATGGTAACCCCCCTTTTTTATAATTTATTTGAATTCTTTGGATCAAATCATCACGGAAAATGGTATAGTTTATATATTTCGCTCAATTTTTCATAGAGTTATAAGCTGTCAAAGTTTATGGATGCTAATGTTAAATGAATGTGATAAACATTAAATCATATCTTCCGAAATAATTATGATATTTAAATTCTGGTTTTTTTTATTCGTTAGAATGAAGTGACCCAAACATATTCTATGCAAATTTTTGCTAAAAATCATTTTTTTGAATTATGAAAATTATTAATAAATTCATATTTGAAAAAATTATGAAATATGACCTATGTTAATTTTTGCACGAATAGAACGGGCATCATCAAAAACATGGGTTTCCAAATTTACAGCTCGTTCCTAACATTATTTTTTGAGTTACAGTGATATTTCACTTTTTATTACTGTTAGGGGGCCGTCACTTGTTTTAATCTGTATCCTCTATAAGTAAATGTTTGTATATAATTTGACGGAAAACTATTTTAATTTACCTTTATGTTACTTTTTTTTTGTTTTTAAGCAATATTTCGATATTTATTATACAAATTGCAGGGATGGAACACGGGCGCAGTATTCAAACCGGAATCTGTTGAAGAAATTTATCTACCTATAATATCGTTGATTTAAGAGGTAGAAAATTTTCTTACATTGATAGTGGTATGAATTCTGCGCCCGTGTTCCATCCCTGAAATTGGCATATTTTTGTAAAGTTATCACAATGTAGGTGAGGGATTGTGAAAGAATTTCAAAAGAAAAGAAGCCCCGCCTCTGATTCGCTGAAACACTATTTAAAAAAAAAACTAATTTGCATATTCCTATTTGACTCTATATGTGACGCTGGTATGCATAAATCACAATGGTATTTACTACATCGATTATTGAAGACAAAACTTAAATGATTTAATTACAAATATGCAAAATTATTTTGTTTTATATTATAAAGTTTTAGAAAAATTGTGAAAAGGCGTGGCTTACGGTACAAGAGAGGAATATATCCGATCCTAATATGTTAAGTCTTTCTTCATAAGTATTAAATATCTTTTTCTAGTTTTTCGCTGCTAAAATTCTATTTTAACCCTGTTACACTTTTTTTCGCATTTCAATATTCAAGAGTACGTACACCTCTAGTTAAATATCATGTTTTAGAAAACACAGTACAGCGAAACTGATTGCATGAAACAGCAATTATGCATTCGACAACCGTTTTATTATTATTATTATGAATATTTAATAATTTTAAAAAGATTTTTTACCATGAATTTTCTGTTTAAATTTTGTTGTGACATATTTGCATTTGGTTACTGTACCGTTTGTAAGCTTTGTGTTATTTAAAATTTATCCCATAATGTAACATAATAAAATATCAAATTTCTATTAAAAGTTTTTTAATACAGAATCAAATAGTGAAAAATTGGTTTATTATTTATATATTTTTTTTTAAGTTTATAAGATCTATTATTGGAACATAGCTCAACAGTATTTATTTTCAATTTCCTAATCACGAAATCAAAGTCACAGTTATTATGGAATAAAAATTTAAAACAAAGGAATTGTCTTATTACTTTCAAATATATAGATATTGATCTTACAGAATCCTGAAATTTCATTTAAAAGACTTTAAACGTCTAAATTTAAAAATTCAAAATAAAATAAAATAATCTAAATGCTTTTAAAGTTGAAACGGGAAGATTTCAAAATATATGAAAATTGGCATTTGTGTTTTGAACATTTTGGTGCGGCAGATATTAAAAACAATATTTTAATGATGAGCTGAACCTGAGCTTAAGAGAGGGCGGATCCAGCTATTTAGCACGAGTGATATCACCTGACTAAAACCAGAATAAACAACATTTTAATTTATTCCGGGGTATTTTTAGCCCACCGTTATTCTTTTTTTTTTTTTTTTTTTTTTTCAAACTTCAACACTAGCTACAGTACGCTTACGTCCTATTTACATTAAGCTTTGATATGGAAGCTATGTTGCTGTTTTTCGATGCTGCGAAATTTACAAAATATATTTGTGTTAATATACTATACAGATAGAAGAATAATTATATAATATCAACAAAACTTCTTTAATCAATATCTTTATATACATTACTGTATGGAAATGTTTATATATGAATATTGTATTTATTTTTAATGAGACATATAAACACAAAATACTAAAAAAAAGATGAAAATGTGTTATAATTTTTTATAATTCAAGCAAAATATGTATGCATACTTGCCAACCTAACCCGTAACATTGTTAGTTCCCGCCCCTGTGTGTACACAATTTAATTTTTAAAGTAATTAACTTCAAGTACATTTACGATTAACTCATTGACAGGGCCTGATTAAGGGGGAAGCTCTCTCTTCACACATTATTTATACTTACACCGTTATTTTTTAACAAATACTTTCCTCCTATAATAAACAGAAAATTTTCATTAAAAATTATTTTAAAAGAATTCTGGTGTCTAATAACGGTGAGTAAATTGGATTGTTTTATACCGTTCATTTTTTATAAAAAAAATTTTCTCGTCAAAGCGTGGAATTTCTATAACATGAAGTAAAAAATAATTGTAAAAATATTCCGGTATGAGCGAGCTTCCCCCTTAATCAGGCCCTGCTCATTGAGCGCCACGCGAATTCTTATGGAAATCCCATTCAGGCCACACATGCTGCTTAGAAGCGTGTTATGTTTATCGAGTTTCAATAAACCCCATTAGGCCTTAATGATATAATCCTATAAAAATCCTATTAAAAAAAACATGAAGTAAATTTTAAATAAAGTGTCAGTAATTACTTAAAACTATGTAAGTTCTGTAGTTTTATATCATATTTTACACTTGGCCTAAATGGAAAGATCAGTGTCAGCCACCGATGGCTGACATGGCGCTAAAAAGACTGATGTGAAAAAAATGTACGGAAAGGGGCGGGACCAGTAATCTACCGGGTTAGGTTGACAAGAATGTATATACATAGAGCAATGCCAGAAAATGTTCTTTATTTTTCATGAACCAGATGAATGGTACTTTTTTTCTGAATAGTCTATGTATTAAACATAATGCTGCTTTAAATACCCTTTAAATGAAAAGTTTTATTACATAAAGTAATTTTCTGGCACTCTACAGCTCCCAAATGACACACAATACGAAACCCCACCCTTTTCCAGTGTTTAAAGGGTATTAACGTTTAATATACTTTCTATTCGTTTTGATCTTTGCTCCTCCTCCTTATCTTCTTTTTCCCTTAAGTAAAAAGAGTTATGTAACATTTTGACCTTTTCAAGTGAAGATTTAGATTAAGGGTAGTCAGCCTTTCTACACCCACCGTCCACTTCGGTATCTGTGTTAAAGAGTAGAATTTTAGAACATCCCATTAAGTAGTAGGATTTATTATTTTGCATATTAATTTGTTACACATTATAAAATATGAAAGCAAAAGAATGTCGTGGAGATTTATGTAAAAGTTTTTAATAATGTCATGAAAAAAAAAATAATAATAATTAATTAAAAAAATAAATAAATAAAAATAAAAAATTCTGGTTTAATATTTTTAAAAAGTCAATTAAATTAAAGAAAATGAAAGTACTGCAGTATCAGAACAAACTCCCATTGTCACTGTGAAACGGCCGTGGGAACCAGGGTGAGTGCCGCCGTTTCAGACAATTATACGGCAGCTTGAGTTAAAATAATTTTGAATTTTCAAACAAATTTAAAACTATTCATCTTTTTTTTTTCTCTTTTGATAGATATTTTAATATCTATTCAAGCTATTTAATTTTCTTCGTATGAAGTGAACTACCTGATGTTTAATCAATAGAAACCAATAAAAATCTTTTAATTCATAAACTAACTCAGAAAAATCTGTGAATTAGTCTTTTTTTTTTTTTTTTTTTTTTTTTTTATAATTAACATTTCTTAAATTTTTTTCCTGTGCAAAACTTAATAAATAATGTATAATGGGTGGTAGATCATGATTTATATATTCTAAATGTATAGACGGACCCCTAATATATTTTCACGTGTAATTTAAAATTGATTTAAGGTATATAAATAGGTATGTTTTTCGAACCGCCTTGATCTCAGAAATCTGAATATGAAGTCAAAAATAGGGGTTGCTTTTGAAAAAAATGAAGTTAATGCCAGTTTTAATATGTAGACGACCCCATAGGCAAAATGTAACTATACCGTTATAAACTAGATGTTATTACAAATCGATCGGTACCAGTCAAATGTTTCTACGATAATTTACGGTTTTGTGCAATTAAACTTGGTGAAATGTTTTACAAAGAAATAGTGGTGCTAAAAAACCCGTACACGTTGGCACCTATGTGCATAATATGCAACATTTTTTTTCTGAACATTTAAAAGCCATTATTATACTGTAAATATTTTTCAGAAATTTTTAGTTCTATAAATATCATAGGTGGGACCAATAAGTAAAATTATAAGTAAATAGTGTGCCCACTAAAGTCTATTGTCATCACATTAACTACAAAACGGCGAGAGCTATAAACATAAAAGTGGTGTTTCGAAATACTAAAGTGGCTATACGCTATTAGATGCAATCGATTACACTGTTAAAAATTTTGTCTTAGTTTGAACCAAAACATGGTACTACGTAGCTGCAACTATGAGATAGTGAAACTTTTTACCGTGATTTGGTACTTGGTTCTACCAAAGCTTTGTGTTATAGTTGTTGTAACCATAAGATGGGGTGATCTTTTACCATGATTTGGTGCTTTATTTCAACAAGAAGTACTATATCATGGTAGAATGTTTTCCTATCGCATGGTTGCAGTTACTGTAATACCAAATTTTGGTTCAATCTAGCATATTTAGCTACCGTAGTACCAAATTTTGGTTTAACATTGAACTGAAATTTTTAACAGTGTACATCGCCACCTGGTGGAAAATGGTAGAGTTAACAATACTATCTCGTACAAGGTACGAGATGGGGGTAAAAGTGAAGTGCAAAATTACAGAGCATTAATGATTTAATACGAAAAGACACCTTACAGATATGGATACTAAATACAGAACGCTTAAAACGTTTATTTATTTGTTCACCAATTCCTTCACTACGGCACGAGGAAACGATCTTATAACAAGCAACTAGTTATCACAAGATACCTTTATTTTTCATGTTCGGACACGCCTAATTACACAACTGCCAACATCCTAATTAATATTCATCAGCATTATTAGTACCCGACTTTTTTTTGATACCAGTCACTTTTTAGAGTATTTTTCTTCTTATTTAATCGTAATTGCATTCGGAGAGAGTTACTCTAAAGATTAAGTGGTGTGGAAAAGGAGGCGGGTACTAACAATAGCACGGAATATTGATTAGGATATTGGCAGCTATGCTAATTAAGAAAAACATATTTTACCTAGTTGTTATTGTTCGGTTAATTACTTAGCAGCTTCTTCTTTTTTTTTTTTATGTTTTATATTTGCAATTCATACCACCATTTGTGAATGGTAATATTACTGTTATTTGATCGTCGATAATTATTGGAACGAATTCATTTTATAAAATACTGCTTCTGAAAAAAGTAAACTGTGCTAGAAGTAGTGCCTGGATTCTGAAGGGTGGATAGATTTGTTTAGTAGTAAATGCTTTTAGTCTAGACAAAATGAGCAGAAATTTGATTGTCATGATTTCTGAGCACAACTGCAATGATTTTAAAGAGTTGGTAGTGAAATAAAGAAAAAAAATCTATATCTCCTTAAGCTTCTAAAATAGCATAAAATAATGAAACTTACAGATTTTTTTTTTTTTTTTTTCTAAATTTTATTCATTTTCTATAATTTTTTGCATTTTTAAAATTTTCTTAAAAAATTGGCATTAATAAATCAAAATAGTCAACCTCAAGTTTAGTTTATCATTTACTTTTCAATAATTTATCTGAGCAATTTCACTTTTATACATAAATGCATAAATCATAGCTACCAACTCTCTCGATTTTTTAACAGTATTATATCCGAATAATTATTTGGCTTATTTAATTGTAGGTTTTACCCTTTAATAAAAGCAAAAATGTTCAGTTGGAGAACGTGGTGTTAAACATTTGTGAAGTTTTGCAACTATGATAAACGTATATGAAAGTGATATTTTAAAATTATAATTATCACATATATATATGATATTGTTATATTTCTATGCTTATATATATATCGCACTCGCCAAAAAAAGTAACACAAGTCAAAAAATGGCAATTTTGAGTTCATGTAATTGGAAAATATGAATGAAGTGCCCCAACGTACAAGAAAAATGCAACTTCTCTATCTCGCAAATTATTCACCTAAAAAACTGTTGTGTCAGATTTATTGTAGACAGTTGGTGCTTTACCGCTATCATTAACCCCTTAACGCGCGGTGTCCTCGCCACGAGGACGCAAAATTTAAGATCCAGCTGCAAAAATTCATCCCGGAAATATTTTAGCAAAAATTTACGTTTATAACATATCAGAAAAGGCAGGTTTTTTAAATCTTAAAATTTAAAATTTCTTTTAGTTTAATTTAGTTCATGAATTCCGGTGGCAGTATAATTTAAATGTTTCAAATTGTCTTGCGCCGCAAAGGGTTAAGTTGATTTTTCAAATACTGCATTTTTGATTTATGTCACTTTTCGTGCCAGGATATCAAATGTACTATAACAAGAATGAGAATTTGTCGCATATTTCATACCACTAGTATTTATAACGATTTTTTTTTCTTAAATAATATTGTATTAAATAATTATAATATTTATTTAGTAAATAGTGTTGCGCAAAATTCCGATCCCTGACTGTATATATATATCAAACTAGAAATGCAGCACTTCAATCGTTTAAAATGAGCTGATTTGATATATTTTTGGTAAAGCAATTATAATTTAACCTTTTTTTTACTAAGCGAATTCAATAGCAAATACGTACACTGTAAAAAATATATCCTATTTGCTGCCAGAAATTCTCTGTAATTTGAGAAAATACGTTCTAACAACGTAATTTTTTCGTAAATAACGTGTATTTTCTCAAATTACAGAGAATTTCTGGAAGCAAATAGGAAATATTTTTTACAGTGTATAATTATACTGATAAGACTTAACTTTCAATTTATTTAAATTACACACTAAAATAAATAAACGAATACCTAAATTTATCACAATCACCATATGACTATCGTCTAAAATATTCCATTCACAATGAAATGAATTTTCATTACAATAGTTAAGTAAAATTTTCACTAAAATTTCTATAAACGCTGCAATGCTCAAACTGTATTGCAAACCGAAACAAAGCTGATAAGTACACTTGTGACATTTTAAATCACTTCACAGCTAATCAATACGGAATTTTCAAGAAAGGCACGTAATTTTCACACGTATGATTTTCTGCGCTGCTATCTAATCTACTTTTCTTCAAAAATATACTTTTCTAAAGAAATTTCTTAAAAAAGAAAAGTCTGATAAATGTATAGATATGTTAAATATGTAATTCGAATTAGTATAGTATATAAACAAATAAAAAAAAATTTAAGTTATAAATTCAAATACAAAAAAAAATGTTTGTAATCAAATCAGGTCTTTTTTTAGCATAAACATGTTTTAATTTCTTTTATTTTCCTTCTTTCTTTTTTTCAATAATGCATATATAAAATTCTATTTTGTAAAACCAACTGAAATGTGCAGCTAAATACTTAGTGTGATAAGTCAGTTAGAGAAAAGAATGAAAGGAAACAAATTTTAACACGACTTTTATATTTGTTACTTTCAAACATACAATTCAGTAAGGGTTCATTACAGTTTGAAACGTTCGATGTTAGTTTGAGCTGCGATTAAGCATACAGATATGTCGGTATTTTAAATTCTTCCGGAGCATTGTTAATACCCACCCTTTCTTCGCACCACTTTTTTTGGAGGGTATTTTTCTTCTTATTTAATCGTAATTACCGTAATTTCTGGTAGATAACCCGCAGGTAAGATGGGTCATTTCTCTACCAGAAATTTTATTTAATAGAGAAATCTATACTTTTTCGAAGGAAGAGCTCGTTCAAATATAAATTTATTTATCAATTGAAATTTTTGGTGCAAAACTGGATTATACAACCTGCGGGGTATCTACCAGAAATTACGGTACATATTGGAGACGATTTCACTACCAATAAATCGGTATGCAAGAAGGGCAGGTACTAACTTTACTTTGGTGTAAATTGAAATGTTGCCAAGTCTGTGCATAAGTAAACGTTATTAAGGAAATTTTTTTAAACTTATGTCACAATTGTGCTCTATGAGATCTTATGTGACCATATTACTCAGTAAACTAGAATAGATATGCCAACATTTTAAATTTATTACATAGCATCGTTAGAATTTTTTTTTTTTTCCCGCAACTTTTTTGAAGAGTAAAATTCTTCCAATTTAATCGTAATTACTTATTGGATAAAATAGTTCTACAAATAAAGTTGTGTGAAAAGAATGGCTAGTACTAACTTTTCTCCTGAGTGATTTATAAATGTTGGCATATCTGCTACACTTGCGTTTTTTTACATGTTAATTTTACATCTGTTAGTGTTTTGCATATTACAAGAATGGCGACTAACATATCTGAATCATAAAGTCAGTTTGCTAGGTTTGAGTATATTTTTATTCAATATCCATCACTAAATTTCAGTTGTCCCGGTTGTCTAATCACTTCGAAGATTAATCGTCTATTATGTATATCAAATATCACTTCACAAAATTATTGGGGACTATTGAATAAAAAAGTGCCCAAATCTGGCAACACTGCGTAAGGGTCTGTCAGTTTCAAGAAGAATAATTCGATAAAGAAAACGTGATCAATAATATTCAGATAATATCTGGACAAATGTCTAAGCCACTGTGAACATAACAAATATTTTTAAGAAAGATTTAATTTCTTCTTTGTAAAGTTAGTTATACGCATCAATTATTTGACGCAATAAACAAGCCCATCTGGGCTTGGTAGTTTATAAGTGAGGTGAAGCTGAGGAAGCTTATAAAATCCTGTACAGTGACGAGGAGAATTTTTATTTTCACATGCCTCTGATCCTACAAATTTCCTCCTTATGATATTCATAAAATCGCAATTAGTTTTATATCATAAAAACTTACAATTAAATCGTTGACAGAATGAGTTGAATTTCATTTGTTCTCAAAAAGAAACAAAGTAATGTCATACCTGCCAAGAATCTCATTATGAAGCATAAAATTTTTAGTACCCGCTTTTTTTTTACACCAAAATGCTTTAGAGTAATTTTATTCTTATTTAATCGTAACAACACTTGGAGAGAATTACTGTATTAATAAAGTGGTGTGGAGAAAAGGCGTTTTTTCAAAGGGCGTTAACAATTTTTACGCTTATTAATGAGATGTTTGGCAGGTAGGGTAATGTTGTTCTCGGTATGGAGTTTGTACAAAGGAGCAGAGTTCATATGAGAGTTTATCGGCCCTGAGGAATTTTGGATTCCTCTTTTAGTATATGAATGGTTAGACTCCTATAAACAAAAACTGCTCGAATTAATTCGAAACGTTCAGTATAACTATTGCGTAGACTCCCTTCACATGGAGAGTCTCTGTTGCAGTCTTACCAAATTGCCGGTTTTTTGAATATCAGTAAATTTTTATGGAAATATCCACTTTATATTTTAGCGGAAATTCTGTGATTAAATAAGCTACATAAAACTTAATGAGAATAATGGTATGAGTTAATCCGGAGGGTTTGCTGTTCTGTTGTTGGCGTAATGTTAAATTTAAGCTCCGCCTGTGGCGTTATTGTTGCAAGTTGTGTAATTTTAGAACATGGTTTTATGTATTCATGTTTATATCATAAATCAGGGCTGACACAGGCGATTTTTTAAATTCTTTTTGTACCACTATTTACAAAAAATAAAATTATAATATATTTGCGCAGGTAAATCTGCAGTTGGCAGGCATAAATTTATTAAAAATATTTTGTTATGGAAATCGTGATACGAAAATAATAAAAACGTGTCGCCCGTGGAAACTCTATCGTATGTGAATATACGTTATATTGTTTCTAAAATTTTCATCAAAGTATTTATATTCACAGTACATTGATTGTAGACTGGGTATTTTAGTAAGAAATATTGTAGCACACAGATTGAAAAAAAAAATTTTTTTTTGGTGGTGGAGTTACAAATTTTCAAATGTCGCAGATGCTATCCTTCGTATTGAAGGTGTTAATATTGTTTATAATATAAAATGCAGTGATAAAAACAGGCTTTTTATTTATTTATTTATTTATTTTTTTAAATATTTAATGTAATAAAAATGCAATTTAAATTGAACGACTCGATTTCATCAGTTTCATCACTTCCCAATCAGTGAAAAGTAATAAAATTCGCAATGTACTCACTATGATCGATTTTTTTTTTTTTACTTTTTATATGAGCGTAGTGGCGAAACTTTGTGAATAAGTTATGCCATCGTGTACTTCATAATATATTTCAATTAGATAGTGTTTCGTCTTTGTACTGGATGGAAGCATTGTGAATGAAAATTTAAAATACGTATGTTCTAAAATTATAAAATGCAAACATTTCATATGCGTGATCAACTTGATATTTTCCAGAATTTTAGGGTCGAAAATCCTCCTTATATAGACCCCTATTCTTTGCATTTTGTGTGAATTAATGGCGACATAGCGTTAGTGTACGTTGACTGAAAACACAAATGTGGATTAACCGTTTGCTTTCGAAGCCTTTATCGCACGCGTAAACCAACAACTCGAACCTATTTTCCAGATATTTGGTGATCCGCATATAAACCTTCCTAATTTTTCCGGTACTGGTGGAATAATTTTTCGTACTAGAAAATGATTCTTGAAAGGGCGTGGCTTCAGAACAGAATTAGAATAGTGTAAGAGATCTATTCAAAAGTATAGAAGTACAGCAGGGGCCGTAGTTTCCGCCTTTTAGCTAGTCTAACTAAATCTAATCTAGCTAATCTAACTTAATATAAGATCTAGCTGTCCTTATGTTATGCTGGCCGCGTAATAAAAGGCAGAGCTACCAACCTAATCCGGAAAACTGTTAGTACCGCCCATTTTTCTACACCACTTAATTTTTAAAGTAATTGTTTTCTTAATTCATCGTAAATATATTTAAAGACAATTACTCTAAAATTTAAGTGGTGTAGAAAAATGGGCGGTACCAACAATTTGCCGGATTAGGTTGGCAGCTCTGAAAAAGCTATCATAATGCAAGTTTATACCCCTTTTACGAAGTCTGCGCCTTCTTTTTTGTCAGTGGCCTCTTTTATGTCGACCACTTTGTATTTTCCAATTTTGCGGGTCTGAGGTGCAATGGAAAATTATTCTTTTGCATTCGAACCTTTTTTTAGTAAGTGTAATGAGCTACCCTAGAATGGTTTTAATAAAAAAAAAAAATGCTAAATATAAAACATAAGAATTTTAAATATAAACATTTTATTTCTATATTTCATGTATATTTACATATAACAAACATTATATATGAATATTATTATTTGTAATTTTCAATTGTGCTATATTTTGTAAAGAATTCTTGGCCATTTACCGATGGCCAAGGCAAGCAACGCCCAAAGACACTTAATAAAAAATGTAGGTGGAGTCTCATTTTTAACGATGTATTACACCTGTTATATCACTTTTAGTTGTAGAACATTATTAATGGATTTAATATATATACTAACCTAATTGGTCAGGGTGCCTCTCGAGCGACGTTCGAGTTGAAGTAATGAACATAATGTCGCCTGAGAGGCGGCGTTCGAGAGCAAACGGTTAAAATACTGGTGCAAAACAATTTTCCCTTTCGTTAGCCTTTTTTTTTTTTTTTTTTTTTTTTTTTTTTTTTAATAAAAATGCTTAGTAACCTTTTGTAGTATATTTCTTCTATTGAATAACATGAAGATTATTGCTTTATATAAAGAGCGGTATTTAAAAAAGTTACTATGCAGAATCCTGTACTCGTAAGCGCGCACTCTCAAATTAGAAATAAAGGTTCACGTTATTAAAAGTTCAAGAATAATAATAAAATGATTGTCATAAATCATAGAAAAATGTTATGAAGAAATTCTATATTCATGCATTTAAATATTTATGTATTTGTCATGCATACATTCAAATCATTAAATCCAAACTAGATTTGTACATATGTGATAGAAATTATTTACTAAGTACACCAAGTCTTGACCTTTTATATTCGGTTTCCTATTCAGAAGTATTTTTTCTGAAAAATATGATTAAATACCTGGTTAATTTAATTTCTATCATTGTTACATTTATTTTTTTTTCCATTGACTTTTTTACAATTTGAGACAGTTGCTTTTCATTCAATGAAATATAAAATTCACTGCATTATTTCCATAAAATGATAAGGAATTCCTTAAGAAATTACATATTCATGCATTTAATTTTATTATGCATTTACGATAGACATTAACATTATTTAATATGTGACATACTTAATTTCCTCACTGTTTCGTAATCATTTTCACCAATTCTCTCATTTATATTATGTCTCAAATGATTTAAGCTACGAATAATCCTTGAACTCAATTATTCTCTGATCCCTTAACAATTTTGCGCATCCTCGAAATTCTAGTACTTAATGAAAATCGTAGTTAATGTTTTTGAAGTTTTCGATGAACTTGCAGATACCGAAATAGAATTTAAGTGGGGCATTAGAAAGTTATTTTGATTTTTTATTAATTCATTGGAAGTCTTATATAATTTGTATTTAATAATATATGAATAAGTTATATGCTTATGCACTGTGAGCGTAAACGTCTTAAATTCGGTTAAAAAGGTGTCTTAAATGGGTGGTCATTTTTTAAGCGAAAAAAAAAAGTTTTACTTTTTAAACCTTTGTATCCCACCGGGACTTTAAAGTCCCATAAAAAAATTTCTCAGTATAGCCTAAATTTACAGCAGGATTTCATTGGGACTATAGTTTAAGCTTTAGTTCCTATAGTTTAAGCTCTCTCTATAGTTAAGCTATAGTTTAAGCTGAATTTAATACTTTCGTGACCGCTGACGTAGATTCACGTCATTTGAAAATATGTAACTCCACCAGTGGACGTTTCTTTCGCAATTTGTATGTTATTTATTTCTTAAATATATAACCAATATTCACATTTTTACAAGGAAATATACTATGGATACAAATACTTTGATTAGAAAGAATATAATTATAATGTATATCCATTTCTAATATAAATGTGAATACAGAAATTTTTTTTTCTGAAATATTGTAACATGGGAGAATAACGCCGACAGGCGGACCTTACTGTCAAAAATTCAAAATCATGCGGTCGCGAAAGTGTTAATATGAAATGATTCTCATGCATAAAGAAATATAATAAAAAAGTTTCAAACTATTTTTCCAAAAATAAAATAATTTAGGATATAAAGAGTTAAGACAACTTTTCCAACTGAAATTAACCCTTAACGCTCGGCATATTTTCTTATTTTGAAAAGTAAGACACGTTTTTTGGCGTTCCTTTAAAACATCACACGTATCGTTTCCAACTTACTACCTTTAGGCTACCGGAAAATTGTAATAATTTGTTTTATTTTACTGCATCATTAAATAAAATAAGTCTTTCTGTTAAATTTTTCCGGTAGCCGAAAGGTAGCCTATAGTTACACGTTTTAGAAAAATAACATATCATTTGCAGAGGAACACCTTAAGCCGTGACTCGAATTTTTCATGTCCTCTCAGAAGGGACATACGAGCGATAAGGATTGAGACATTGCAAATGTCTTAAAATACCGCCATGTTTTCTAGGCTTAAAATCATCGCCATGCGAGGCTTAAAAACACCGCTATTTTTAAGACTTTTTAATAAATGAATAAATAAATAAAGGTGGCCTGCTATTCTGTTTTTCTGTTAAAAATAGATTTTAGAATTTTCTAGAGCATAAAAAAAATACATATACGAATAATTTTTAAAATGAAAATGTCTTTTACCTGACTCGGAAATGGGTGATTCCATAGAATGGGGAACAACCAAGGATGAAATTTCCTCTTTTTTTGCCACCACTATCACCATACAAAAATATTAACGGCATATTTACTGCTGTAATTGGGATTAAATAGGATAGTGATTCTTGTTAAAAAATACTGGTGGAGCAGAAATATCTCTGTAGGTGACTGATATTACATTTTTCGTGGAATTACCCCAATCGAACTCATATTAGCAGTGGAATACAAAACCATGCATCGGAGAGCGCAGCTAACGTCAGGTACCTTACCAATCACGCCTTTAAGTAACACAACGGGGATCCTATTTTTAATTATATGTATGTCAGCAAAACGCAGGTAGTTTTTTGTTATAATGCGTAATTTTTGCTATAAAACTATTGATATCATAGTATTTAACAGTTAATATACATTGTTATATTAAATTTCATATCTAAAGGTTTAGAATTTTTAAAAAATGCATATCAAATATGTGAACTATCCTTATCCAGCCCTCGATATTTTTGAATAACGATATCTTTCTTTTAACTGATATTTAAAAGAAAACAAATTATGAAAATGAATACCAGAAAATTTGTTGTCTTACGTTTCACTGCAAGTAAATATGTGGAAGAAAAGAGTTTTTAAATCGAAATTAACACTGAACCTACCGATACTTCATGTGTACCTATTCCTACCACAGCGGGTCAAATGACCCGTCTTTTAAATGTTATATACCGTAATTTCTGGTAGATAACCCGCAGGTAAGATGTGTCATTTCTCTACCAGAAATTTTATTTAATAGAGAAATCCATACTTTTTCGAAGGAAGAGCTCGTAGAAATATAAATTTATTTATCAATTGAAATTTCTGGTGCAAAATTGGATTATACAACCTGCGAGGTATCTACCAGAAATTACGGTATATTACTATGTATAGCAAAAATATATTATTTAGCATAATTTGGTATATGAAACATAGACAATGTGATAATGTTATTTGCAAGAAATTCTGATAAACAGTTTAAAATGGGTCATTTGACCCGTCGTGGTAATTTTAGTGTTAATAATAAATTAAAAACAGTTATGCACAAATTATTCAACATTCGCTTTCTTCGGTATAAGTTGCTTGCTACTTTAACCTTAATACTCTTTCTTTAAATATGAAAAAGCTTTATATACAAAGATTTTTTTTTTTTTTACCGAATAATTTTCGCGTTGTAATATGTTACTTTATGAGCTATATTAACATAATTCCATGCAGATATACACATATCTAGAGTATTATTCCTTGAAAATTTAATTTCATAAACTAATATTGTTTAAATAGCTTACGCTTAACAACTTATTATGTAAAATGGTATTATATTTATTGAATGGGGAAAGAAGTTTAAATAGGATAAGTATGTCGCTTGAAGTAGATTCCATATGAAAAATTTGCTAAGTAATGCAAGTATCTGAATTTCCAAAACATCTGAAAATTTAGTCGCGTTTGCTGCGTGAAATTTCTTATAGTCTTTCTAATTTCTTATATGTTTCAGACATTTTTGGTGTCTTAATTGGTATTTCAGACACATTTCTGTCTTAATTTAAGATATATATAATGTCTAAGCTGTATATTAAGATATGCACAGCAAATAAAGGCGTCTTAAAGTAAGACAAAAAAACATCTTAAAATGGATTTCAGACACGTAAATGTCTTAAAATGAATCTAAGACATAATAGATATCTTAATTTAATACACTTTTGTGTCTTAATAAACTGGTGATGCAAATGAACTAATGTAAAGTATCTTAAAAAAGGAAGGTGTCTCAAAGTAAGACATTTTCACATTTCATCGTTGACTATTAGTAGTGGCGCCATCTGTGAATGGAAATCAAAATCATCTTCATTGTCTCGTTTTTTTTTTTTTTTTTCATATCAAGATACAGTTTTAATAAAATGATAATTTCTTTTAAGAATAGTTTTACTTAGCAGCGAAAAAAAAAAATATTTTTTTAAAATTGAAATCATGATTAAATATCAAAAATTTAAATCTATTTTATCTGAAAAACAAAATAAATAAAATAAAAATTTCTGAAAATCATTTCAATTGAGTAAGGCTAGCCGCTCTTCTTTTACTCCTAGTTTGACACTTTTTCAATTCTATTACTAAAATAGATACTTTTTATTTAAAGCTCGCTCATTTAATTAAATGAAATAACATTAAGAGGAACTTGCAGCGAAGAATATTTTATCGCTAAGAAAGCGAATTTCTAAATAATCTTACACACAACTTGTAAATAGCTGCCTTCTTTCTTTCTTTCTTTCTTTTTTTTTTTTTTTTTTTTAATCTCTTTCGATACAAAACTCTTTTCTTTAACTTTTTTACCTGGACGTAAAACAAAACTTTTCTAATTTTCATATTCATATATATGTATATTTGTTGTTGTTGTTGTTCGTTTTAACTAACAGTTTATAGAAAGAAATCGTTTTCAAAACATTACAATCTTAGATTTTGATATATTTGTTTATAGTTTACAAAATTTATACTTCTAAAATTGAAATTTAATAAAATTAATACATATTGAGCTTTAGATTTAATCTCGAAAGTCTAAAAGGAAAAAATACAAGTTATATTATAACACTACAATCCATTTCGCAAATGTTACACTATATATTATCGTGGCGCAATTGGTAAGAACGTCCGTCTACGGTAGCGAAGATTGTGAGTTCGATTCCAGGGACTGGTGTGTGTATGTATATATGTGATTTTTCTTTCTTTCTTTCTTTTTATTTTTTAATTATTATATTTTATCAATGCTCTAGAATATTATAAAATATGTTTTGAACAGAAAATCAGAATCATCACACCACCACCACCATTATTTATTTATTTATTAAAAAGCCTTAAAAATGTCAGATCTTTTAAGCCTAACATGGCGGTGTTTCAAAACATAAAAAAGATGGCGGAGTTTTAAGACATCTGCAATGTCTCAATTTCAGATGCGGAAAGTTGTCTAAAAAAAGTAAGACACTTTTTTTTCGCTTAAAAAATGACCATCCGTTTAAGACACTTTTTTAACTGAATTTAAGACGTTTTCGTTTACAGTGTGAATGTATCTTAAGTGACTTTTCAGTTGTTTTTATGTCTTACATTAATATGCCTTTATTTGCAGTGTGAATAAGAAAAATAAATGCAGTTTTCTCACATGGATATGCAATATGATTAAAATTTTATAAGATCTTTGTTTAGTTCCTTTCCAGCGTCTTCTGCAAATCAGATTTTTAGTAAATTTGATATATGTAGATTATATAGACAATTCGGAAATATAGTTCAGAAAAGGTTTTTGTCTTAAAAATGAGGTTATGTTTTTCACCAGCTGAAAATTATGGCAGGTAAATGATACGGATCTTTCAGGGGCAAGTAATTGGGGCCTTATAAAGTTGAATGTATTTTTTTTCATTTCAGAAATATTTTTCCTTGGTCTATATTACAGAGTTGATACGGTCTGTATTTTTCGGAACTAGATTTTTTTTATAGTAACCTTTTGTAATATGTTTCCATGATCAATTAAGATAAAAATTTCTATATGAATATGTTGGTGGATGATTCAAGGGGGAAGATGCAAATCCATAGCAACCCTGTATTAATGTATACACTGCTCAAAAGAGTTAGGGGAGCACATGGTTTTAACGAAGTTACGCAAATACTTATACCGAAAACTAGCTCCAAATAAAACATCCATAATTTTGTTACCGCATGTCATTTTCTTTAAATTATAAATGTTTTATTTAGTATTAGCTATCGGTATAAGTATTTTCGTAATTTCGTTAAAACTATGTGCTTCCCTGTTTTTTTTTTTTTTTTTTTTTTTTTTTTTTGAGCAGTATATATGCCAATTTTCATCAAATTAAGATATGTAAAATAAGCTATAGAGAAATCTAGATAGAGTCACTTTAATTGTAATTATATATGTGTATTGTTATGCACAAATTTGAGTAGTAATTTTGAAACACCTTGACTGTTAATAAAACGGAGTATCATCATAAAGATTACTTGTTTGCTTTTTCATTATTAATTGCATTTATTAGTGTCAGGCAATTACAAATTTTGTGAGTCTTCATTTAGATTTCACAGTGGTCGTGGAGTATATGAAGGTTTTTGATATTTAAGTTCGATTTTATATTCGGATGACATCGTCTGCAAAGTTTTGGAGAATGGTTGAATGGAAGCTTATTTTGTTGCGTTTACAATTCAAAATGAGTGGATCAAACGTCTCATTATAGATAAATATTAATAAATAAATATTATTCATAAATATTGTTTTAAAATTTGTACAATATATTTACGATGAATGTAATCCCCATTTATGCGAAATTTATCCCTATTCCCCACGTTAAGAAAATTGCAAATTTCAAATAACTTATGAAATTTTCAAAATAGAATATTCATAGACTATTCAATTATGTTGATGCTAGAATCATAATTGATACTTTAAAACTGATCCAACATCTTTTCGATAAAATTATCATCCTACTGCACATTTAAGTGAAATTTTGCCTTAACCTCTCATGTTAAGTTAACCGTAAATTTCGAATAACACACAAAGTTTTAAAAATACTGGTACAATATCCAGGGGTGAAAGTTTTCCGTCTTTTGATGGAACTCTACCATCGGTATTTTTTAGCAAAAATCACAATCCTATGCAATCAAAGTATATTGGTTTAAAAATACACTCAGTTTTTCTAGATAAAAATAGTTCTGCCGATTATGATAACCACTTTCACCCCTGAAAATATCTTTGTGATGAAAAAATCTTCATAATACACATTAATGCGAAATTTGTAAAAAAAAAAAAAAAAAAAAAAAAATTGATTACGTCACACTGGTTGCGAGAAATTTCGGTTCGTCTGATGCTAGCTGTGAACAACCATAATAATTGGCAGGAATTATGCACTTTCGTTTTCAACCAGAAGCTGTATGCCGATTCAACCGGTGATGAATTCCGATGATCGATTGCTCTCACTAATGTTCGTCGTACTGCAGGAATCGACAGGTAAATTCGGACCGCATGTAAGGCAAACTATGTTCAATCCAAAAACTGTACACACCCACGCCCCAAAATCTGATGAATTGTACTTTCTAAATTTCAGTAGTTCAAATATTTGAGTAAATTGTGGCCTTATTTATATTTGCTTTTTAGGAAATGAGACGAAAGACTTAATAAAAACATAGCTCCAAGATGTCTGTTACCCTTCTGTTGGTAACCAGTCCCATCCTTAACGCAGTTCTGTGACTGCATCAACTTCAGTGAAACGATTTCAGCTATTGCAAAATTCAAGTTAAATCCGGTAATTGCTACTGGCAGAGGATAGATTACTGGAGATTTCAGGTATTGCAAATTCAAGTTAAAGACAATTCCGGCAAGTGCTACTGGCAGAGAATGGACACTGGAGACTGGCATCTATGGATGTTGGATTCTACCAATCCTGGAAGCAGTTTGTTCGACGTGTATCAACCGGTCAATAATGGAAGGAGGAGTCGATATGTTTCAACGTGACAACGTCTTCAAGCTCAGTTCACTTGTTCATTTCCATTTTTGTGCACCAATATACTCCGACATCATTCGCTATGCTTGGTACAAGTCCGGAGTAATGCAAACTCGACCATCTTACAAGGTCTGTTCATAAAGTATCCGACCTTGCATTTTTCCCCGCACAGTAGAGATTCTAAAGTGGCGCCACTGTGTACAGTGAGAAGAAACAGCTTAATGCACATGCTTGAATTTTTATTCCTTCGTTCAAGTGTACCAGTCGTTTCCTGCAAGCAGTTGTGTGAGGTGCTGTTATACGTGTTCGTCGTATTTCCATTTCTCTAAAGATAACTGGACGAATAGAGCAGAGGTACTGCATCAAATTTTGTCAAAAGCTTGGTGATTCTCAAAGTGAAATAATTCGTAACATTCAGCAAGTGTTGGAGACGATGCTATGGGGGTAACACAAATTACGAAGTGGTTTAACCGATTCAAAAGTGGCCACACGTCGATAGAGAGTGACCAGCGTTCTGGGAGGCCACAAATCGCTCGAAATGCAGCTGTTGTTGAAAAGGTGGAAAATATGTTAATGAAAGATCGTCGTTTGACCATACAAGTGATTGCTGAACAAGTTGGGATCAGTACAGGTTCTGCACATGTAATTTTGTGTGATGATTTGAACATGTACAGAGTGGCTGCGAAATTTATTCCCAAGCTTCTGTCGGTGGAACAGAAACAACTCCGTCGTGCAGTTGCACAGGAACCCCAGTAGCACAACAACACTGGACAATGGTGGGCCGTCATTGGCCAATGATGGGCCAACACCGGCCGGCATTGTTGTGCTACTGGGAACCTACTGGACACTATCAACGCTGAACCTGGCTGTTCCCGAAATTGAAAATGCCATTGAAAGGATCTCGTTTTAAGAATAGAGATGAGATAATGCAGAACGCGACGACGGAGTTGAACACCATTACAAAAGAAGCCTTCCAGAAGTGTTTTCGGTGGTGGAAGGAACGCTAGACTAAGTGTGTGGAGGCGCAAGGGGCCTACTTTGAAGGGGATTAGGATCCCAATCCCTCAAAGTAACTAAGATATTTTTTTTGGTCAAAGGTTGGATAATTTTTGGACAGAACTTGTACGTCTAAATCACCCTTGCAGTTGTGTTTTCCGCAGGTGGTTCACCAATGGAAACAATGCTCTAGATTTATGTTCATGAAATGTTCTTAGTACCGTGAATTTTTCTGCTTTAATCATTTTTTGTTCAATACCATATTTGTCAATAGGAATTTGCTATTTAAGGCTTCATTCATTTTTATATTGCTATATCTAAATATGTTTTATGATTTATATAAATATGGATCTTATATTTTCTCAGTCCGAACCATGACTTTTATCGATTGTTACATTAACGAAATTTCAAACATTATATCTTGATAATAAGCTGAAATGGGCAATTGATTGCATAAAACAACGCATTTGTCTACTCTCTTCCGATTACTGGTTGTTTGGATTTCATTCATATTTCAATAAGACTTGGTTTATTATCGATAGGCGCAAGAGTGAAAGTGTTCCGTATTTTGATGGAGCTCTTGCACCGGTATTTTTTAGTAATAATCTCTATCCTATTTAATCAAAAGGTATAAGTTTAAAAATAGCTGAATTTTTCTAAATAAAAATAGTAGTGTCGATGACGCTGAACACTTTCAACACCTGGATAGGCGTGATTTGTATCGATCATTAGCAAACTTTTAGATTTTACAACTCGAAAACAAGTTGACAAGGGCAATTGATTTATGCGCCAAAAAGCATGTTTATATATGCTCTTTCGATTCATGCTTGTTTGGATTTTATTTATTATTACAATAAGGGATGGTTTTCTGGTAAGTATAACTTACGAACTTTTCAAAGCAGAATGTTGCAAATCAATAAGATTCTTGCCCCAAGTGATATTTTAAAACTGGTTTGGTTACTTTACGATCATTTGTTCCTAACATAAATACACAGGCTAACAAACTAGCGAGCTGACTACCCTAAAGCAAAACACCAGATCCATTTTTTGATTTTCGAATATCACACACCTCAAAACGTGTATAATCGTCAAAAAACCCAAGGTTGAAACGTTTTAGACCACCAAGTTTCCTATACCTGTAATATGATTGGGATCTATTAACCATAGCCTCCGAAACCAGATGTCGTCCGCGTGGCTCGGAAACTTGGCGGTAGACAGCGCCACCTGGTACAGATTGTGCGACTCTTTTATTCAACAGCCACCAAAAATTTTTAAAAGCAGGATTTGATATATATATAAGGCGAATAGAATTGAAGAAACGTCGATTATATATACCATATATCACTTCTTAAAATTATTGTTGACAGTTGAATAAAAAAGACCACAGTCTGTACCTCGTGGCGCTGTCAACCGTTTGAGCTGTTGCAAAGTTTCCGAGCTACACGGAAGGCATCTAGTTTAGAAGGCTATGCATTAACTAAAAACAAATTCCGTATTTTTAAAATTTGTAGAAGTGCTGTAATTTCCTTCGTATAATTCGAAGGTTAATTAAATCAGTTTTACACCAAATATTTTATATATCAGAAAAAGCTATATTTTTACGAATAAATGCTTCATACAAATATAACTTCGTCTGATAATTTAAATTTCTGGTGTAAAACTGATTTATCGGAAATACGTATTATACACCGGAAATTACTGTAATGCATTTTTAAACGTCCAGTAAATTTTAAAATGATTCGGAATCTCCATTCAAGCCTACCATTTCATTTCAAACAGAAATACTGCGTCAGTATTTATATTTTCATTTTTAATGCTAGATAAAATATATATTTGCTATCATTAACAAAATGTATGCAGAAACTAAACTTCCTGAATAATTGTTATGCTCCATTTTGCATCTTAATTGTTTCCTCATCAAATATCAAGTAATGATGGTACTTCCTTTAGCTTAATGGGATTCGTAAATGATTGGATAGGAAGTTTCAAAGACATTTTGGATGATATAAAATAACTAGAATCGATCTAAAAGTATCCAAATGTGAATTCAGAACACGAAGTTTCATTTACTAGAGGTATTAATGTAAGGGTGAGAAATTTAAATCATACAGAAAGTATTAATTTTAAATTTGTACTTCAAATAATGTTTGTCTTTCAAACACCAAGATTGTATATCTTGAATAATATTCTCTGTATTAAATTTAAATGGTTTGGTTAATAAGTGGATAAATTAACGTTGATCAAAAATGAAGTAATTTATGTATAATTGTTATAATTTATATGTATATTAAAAAATGTTACATTTACTTATATAAAAAAATTACGAAAAAGATATTTTGAGCATTTTTAAGCAGATAACATCTATTAATTTATGCAAAATGTTATACAGTTTAAGTTCTAAGTATTTTAGAAATTATTTTTGGTTTACTTTGTTCACTAAAGTTATATTTTTCGAAAAATTTATTTCAAACTCATTAAGCTACTAATAACATTTATATGGAATACAAAATTTGTAAGAAAACACCGTTAATTGTAATAAAACATACTGCATTTGCTTTGTATAGATATATTCATACACGACCTTTCATCAAGTAAGAAATGTAAGCATGAGTGCTGCATAAAAGCAACACTGGAACTCAACAAACGTTAAAATCGTCTGTTGCTACATTCACACCGCACTCGTATTTGCATTTATTTGACTGACGAAAGGTTATGCATATATTTGAAAAAGTTTCCCTTTGTAAAGGTTTAAAGAGAAATATTTTAAGCATTACTTTTCTTTTTTGCTTTTAGCTAAGAACCATATTTGAAAAATCTGTCAGAAAATTTAAATCATCTATGAAAGAGGATTTTTCAAAGTATGTGAACTGAACGTTCTGAAAGAAAAAAAAAAAAAAAGCAGTCAGCACATTAAGTGTAGTATGTTCTTATTTTTTTCATTGTATTTCTTAAACATTAACATTTACCACACTTTAAAACTCTTTGAAATATACATGCCGTAATTTCTGGTAGATAACCCACAGGTAAGATCAGAGCCTGATTAAGGGGGAAGCACACATTATTTATACTTACACCGTTATTTTTTAACAAATACTTTCCTCCTATAATACACAGAAAATTCTCATTAAAAATTATTTTAAAAGAATTCTGGTGTCTAATAACGGTGAGTAAATTGGATTTTTTTACACCGTTCATTTTTTATAAAAAAATATTTCCTCGTCAAAGCGTGGAATTTCTATGACATGAAGTAGAAAATAATTGTAAAAATATTCCGGTGAGAGCGGAGATAATGTGTGCTTCCCCCTTAATCAGGCTCTGGGTAAGGTGTGTCATTTCTCCACCAGAAATTTTATTTAATAGAGAAATCTATACTTTTTCGAAGGAAGAGCTCGTACAAATATAAATTTATTTATCAATTGAAATTTCTGGTACAAAACTGGATTATATAACCTGCGGGGTATCTACCAGAAATTACAGTACTTGCCAACAATCTCCATAATAAGCATAAAATTGTTAATGCCACTTGAAAAAACGGCCATTTTCCCACACCACTATATTTTTAGAGTAATTCCTTCCAAATGATGTTCTGATTAAATAGGAATAAAATTACTCTAAAAAATGAATGGTGTGAAAAAAAAGGCGGGTACTAAAAATTTTACGCTTCATAATGAGATGGCTGGCAAGTGTGAAATATACAGAGCTGCCAACCTAATCCGGCAAATTGTTAGTACCGCCCCTTTTTCTACACCACTTAATTTTTAGAGTATTTTTCTTCTTAATTCATCATAGATACATTTGAAGAGAATTGCTCTAAAAATTAAGTGGTGTAGAAAAAGGGGCGTTTTTCAATACGCGTTAACAATTTGCCGGATTAGGTTGGCAGCTCTGAATATACTATATTATTACTTTATATCTCTTACAAGGAGAGGTCGCGACATGGAAAATTCAGATCGGGACGAAATTGCGCAAAATTGTAGTATACTTTGGAGGTAACAAAATTTTAAAGCAGTAACGCGCATTACCCAAACAATTTTTAGAAAAAAGCCTTTAAAGTTTCAGTAATTGCTAAGTACAAGTTATTTCGAAAGCGATTCGACGCTCCAGTGGGGCAGCTGGTAAGATGAGCGACTGCAAACTCGAGCGTTACGGGTTCGATGCTACCTACGAGACTTTTTTACTTTCTTCTATATGTAATATAGAGAAAGTATTGGATTCGCGAAAATTTTCGACCTCCGTTTTTTGACGGATCTACACGTTTTGGGATGTCCTGAACACGAATTGATAGTTTTTAAAAAATGTCTGTCTGTGTGTCTGTCTGTCTGTCTGTCTGTGTGTCTGTCTGTCTGTATCATTTTTTTGTGGACGCTGTATCTCACGAACCAATGAATGAAATTTAACCAAACTTGGTATTTAGTTGCACCCTGACATGAACTGGTGCCCATTAGATTTGGGGATCAATAGCTCAACAGGTGGCGCTGTGATCGCATTTTATAGGACAAAATTCCGTATAAATGGGCATAATGAGAGTTATTTTAAACTTGTGATTGTAAAATTAATATGAATTATTGATAATAGTAGTAGTTAACTAGGAAAAAAAAATTGTGCATGGGGGGGCATCGGTTCCCCCCCTGGGGGGGAAGTACCCCCCCAGGGGGGTTAAATTTTGAAGATGGGTATCATTCGAAAGATCTCGTCAATACCTTTAAAACGAATGGTTGAACCATAAATCTGTGATAATTTAAAACAAAGTTATCGATTTTTTTTACTTTTAACAAAAAAAAAACTTAGAAAAAAAAATCGTATTTTTTTTTTTTTTTTTTTTTTTTTTAATATTGTTACTGATTGAATATGTATAGGAAAATATAGAAGAAAGTCTTGTGGTGGCCACAACATACTAGTTTTTCTAATATATATTTATCTAAACATTTTATTTCATTTCATTTTTACTTTATTTTATAGTTGAGTTCAAATATACACACACACATATATATATATATATATATATATATATATATATATATTAATTAAAAAAAATAAAATAAATAATAATTAAAAAATAATAATAGAAAAAAAGAAATGTGTAGGATTTATAATTTTCTATTTGTAACTAATTTTCTTTAACTTAAAAAACACATTTTAGCTTAGTTTTAACTATAAAATAAAGTAAAAATATAAAAATTTTAACTATACATTTATTTATTTATCCAAACGTTTTGTTTTATTTTTCTTTATTTTAGGTATATTTAAAACAATTTCAAACGTTGTCTTTAAAATTATAGAAATTTTAAAGTATTACAGAGAAATAAAGATTTTAATTGTACATATAATTACTATCCAAACAAATTAAATAATTTCTTCTGCCATCAATACAGCTTCTTCAAGAATTATAGTATAGGATTCTAATGCTATTAAATTATTACTGGCAAACAAATGTTTGAAATATATGACAACGTCTTTAAATCTAGATTTTAGATATTAACCAACAAACATTTTCCTTCGACAATTACATGTTTTTTATCTTTTTGTGCGCGAAATAAAATTTCAGCTGCTCTCTAATACTAACAAGCTTAGATATTCACGGGCTATGACTCACATCCCGTGAATATCACGGAGCGAGAAGGAAGAGGTTAATATAATTCATGCAGTAAAACTATTCTCAGCATAAAAATTATCTGTAAAACAAACAGAATAATACACTTCTGCCTAAAAGTTTAGCAAGATTTGCAAATGATTGGGATTTTTTTTTTTTTTTTTTTCCAATTTAAAACTTGTCGGTGGATGGAATGTTTTTTAACACTGGGCATGTAAATAAATGGGTGTTCATCAAGCTTTTCAGTGAAGATTAGGTTACGACAACAATTAGAGGCTGGCAATAAATGAACAAAATTAATATTCGCTATCATCCTCAGAGCCTGATTAAGGGGGAAGCACACATTATCTCCGCTCTCACCGGAATATTTTTACAATTATTCTTTACTTCATGTCATAGAAATCCGACGCTTTGACGAGGAAATATTTTTTATAAAAAATGAACAATCCAATTTACTCACCGTTATTAGACACCAGAATTCTTTTAAAATAATTTTTAATGAGAATTTTCTGTTTATTATAGGAGGAAAGTATTTGTTAAAAAATAACAGTGTAAGTATAAAGAATGTGTGCTTCCCCCTTAATCAGGCTCTGATCATCCTGTATCATTAAATAAATAGAATGATCTGTAACTGTAGAATATGTTAATATAGAACCAGTACAAACTGTTGATACATTTGTGTAATAATAGCACACTAAATAAAGAAGATATAAGCATTTATTTAAAAAAAAATAATCAGCATGTTTTTATTTATAATATGCATAGTTTTAAACGAAAATTATTCCCACTTTTAGATAAATTGAAAAACAATTTTGAAATGATATACTGCAACCAGAATACATATATCTTAAATATCTCATGATGAACATTTTTATGAAAACGGTTTTCACTACGCATGTGCAAACGATAAAAACTTTTTTTGCATAATTTTATCATAGCCTCCTAAACTAGATGCCTTCCGCGTGGCGATAGATTTGGCGGTAGACAGCCCCACCTGGTACAAAATGCGCGATTTTTTTTTAATTCAACAGCCACCAAAAATTTTTATAAGTGGGAATTGATATACATAAAAGGCGAATAGAATAGAAGAAACATCGATTATATGCATACTTGCCAACATCCTAATTAATATTCCGTAGTGTTGTTAGTCCCGCTCTTTTTTTCACACCAGTAAATCTTTAGAGTAATATTCTCCAAATTCAATTACGATTAAATAAGAAGAAAAATACTCTAAAAAGATAGTGGTGTGAAAAAGAAGGCGGGGCTAACAATACTACGGAATATTAATTAGTATGTTAGCCAGTATGATTATATGTATCATATATTACTTCTTAAAATTATTGTTGAGAGTTGAATTAAAAACTCGCGCAATCCGTACCAGGTGGCGCTGTCTACCGCTTGAACTGTTGCCAAATTTCCGAGCCACGCGGAAGGCATCTAGTTTAGAGGCTATGATTTGATAGCCAAATGTCTTGCTCATCACATATCACAAGCATTTTCAAATATCATTAAAATTCAAAATATTGTACAGTCGGGGGAAAAAAACGCAACACCCGCTGTAATTTCGTTATTAATTGACGCAGGAACATCTAATAGACATAATTCAACAGGAAATTAAAAGCACTTTCAGAATATGTTGTCAAATTTTGAATTAGGGGTCATCTACATACTGAAATGAGCGCCAACTTTGATTTTTTCAATAGCAATACCCAATTTTGACTTCATTTTTGAATTTCTGAGAGTCTGGCAGTGCGGAAAAGTATACTATTTGTATACTTTATCTTTAGTATTTATAGAGTTATAAACAAAAATGTGTTAGGGGGTTATGTGTAAATGTAGAAAAATAAAATTAAGATCCTATAATAAGTAGACAAAATTTTAATGTTTCACACCGGAAATCTTTCAGGAACAAAATAATTATAAAAATTAATAAAACGTTGCTTTGTTCCTCAGTTTTTTAATTAACTTGAATTCAATTTTTAGATTTGTATATACTTCAGTACTCCTTTATAAAATTTTAGGTCTATTTAAATACATTATACTTGCGATTAGTCTACAGCACCCTTTGAAAAAAGTGCAATATTTTTCAAATAAAAGTGTCTATTATGGCTATACTGATCACCATTGAAGCTTAAACTTTCTTTCGTAGGTAGGTAGCATAATATACTAAAGGAAATAATATAGATATATATGCAACAACGCATAAACTAAATCTTTTCGGATAAATTTTTGTAAGAGTTCATGAAGTAAATATTAAACAATTTTAATCGCACTTACCAGTTTTGGGTCAGTTAAACTCTTTGGAACTGTACGATTTGTTTTATAATTTCTATGAAAATATAATTTCTTCAATAACCGTTTCGCGACTGCTGACGTAGATTCACGCAATTTGAAAACTGTGTGAGTGTGCTTTTTTTTTTTCGTAATTTGTGTGTTACATATTTTTTAAGTGTGTACCCAGTGTTCATATTTTTGCAATAAAATATACTATGGATAGAAATATATTGATTAGAAAGAATGTAATTATAAAGTATATCCATTTGTAATATAATTGTGAATACACAAAATTTGTTCTAAAATATTTCATTTTGAGATTAAACGCCCGTAGGCGGGTCTTACTGTCAAAAAGACAAAATTCAGCGGTCGCAAAAAAGTGTTAAAATATATTTATAAAAGTTAAAATATGTTTTTAAAAATGTATAAAGTTAAAATATATTAATAAAATTTTAAAGACTAAAGTGTCCTTAAAATAATAACCCTCCCCCCTACAAAATATATAAGTAAGTAAATAAATAAAATAAAATAAAGCAATATATGAAGCAAATGATTAAGCCTTTTTTAACTTTGACGGTATTTAAGAAACGATTTTACAAGTCTGTCTTGCATTCCAATTCCATTCGTTTTTTATATTTGACAATTTCACATTAAACCTATTTTCCTATTTAAAACAGTAAACCCCGCCGAATTAGTTAATTTTTTTCTCCTAGTGTTCGTTTAAAAGGTTCAAAATTTATCGCCAATTAATCGATGAAGTAAATACCACTTGTGCATATTTTTGTCAACATAAAATAAGGGGCTTAACAGGATACTCAATGTCACATTTACTTTTCATTTCTATATTGTTTTGTTTTGAAGAACGATGAAGGCGGGGACTTGTCTTCTTTAGAAAACAGGAATTCTTGATGCTATGTCAAAAAATCATCATTTTTGTTTCATTTCTATGCGTTTGACGTTGTTGGTATACAATTTGACCCCTAAATAAAAAATAAAAATATTTTGTTTAATTTTCTTTGTTATTTTTTAAGATTTGATTCGTTATCTCATGCAAAACTTTATAAGATATGGCCCCCTAAACCCCTCCAAAAGAAAGATTTATTTATATCTCGAAAACTAATAACTGGAATGAGCTGCAAATTTGCACACCCATATTTTTCAGCATTAGGATTAATTTTATGTAAAAATTTATATAGGTCATAATTCATAATTTTTATGAATATGAATTTATTAATATTTTTCAAAATTAAAAATATCTTTTAGAATCAAAAGTAATGATGGATTATGTTTGGGTTTCTTTACTGTATCTCGTAAAAAAAAAAATTATACCGATCAAGTTATTTTTTGTGAAGATATTAATAAAAGTTTGAAATATGAATTTAACATTAGCACCTTCAAACTTTAAACGCTTATAACTCTGTGAAAAAATAAGTAAAATATACAACCAATATACTTTTTTGCGTTGTCGCGATCCCAGGAATTCAAATATAAAATAAAAATGGGGCATTGCCATTGAAAAAAATCAAAGTTGGTGCGCGTTTTAATATGTAGACGACCCCCAATTCAAAATTTCAATTCATTTTCTAAAACTACTTACAATTCCCCGTCGAATTATACCTATTACATTTTTCTACATCGATTAGCAACGAAGTTACGTTGATTGTTGCGTTTTTCTTTTCCGCGACTGTACAAAAAAATAAAATTATACAGACACGACATTATTTCATTATTTAAAACATGAAAATCTGACATTGACAGATTTTAATTTAGTGCCAGAGGTCTACTGCTAAACTTGTTAATATCGACAAATTCTTCGTTAGTTAATTCGTGACGATCTAAATTCCATGATAAAGTTTTCATTAAATCAAACCAATGTGTTTCAGTTGCAGATATTGTAACAAATAACGTTGGAAGTCCAAACTGTCTTATAGCCGCAAAACAACGTTTTTTCTCTTTTTCCCAATGAGGGGGAGGTGTGCTTTGGGGGGACTCGTGTCAAAGGTGTGCCTTGGGGGGGACTCATGTCAAAGTTGGGCCTTGGGGGGACTCATGTCAAAGTTGTACCTTGGGGGGGACTCATGTCAAAGTTGGGCCTGGGGGGGAACTCATGTCAAAGTTGTGCCTTGGGGGGACTTCATTCAATAAATCCCCATTCAATAAACCGACTGAAATAGGCCCTTAGCACTATTAAGAGTGTATTATAAAAATTCGACAACGCTGTACCGACTGAAATAGGGGTACCTTGGGGGGGGGGGGACTCATGTCAAAGTTGGGCCTGGGGGGGACTCATGTCAAAGTTGTGCCTTGAGGGGACTTCATTCAATAAATCCCCATTCAATAAACCGACTGAAATAGGCCCTTAGCACTATTAAGAGTGTATTATAAAAATTCGACAACGCTGTACCGACTGAAATAGGGGTACCTTGGGGGGGGGACTCATGTCAAAGTTGTGCCTTGGGGGGACTTCATTCAATAAATCCCCATTCGATAAACCGACTGAAATAGGCCTCTAGCACTAATTAAGAGTGACCTATAAAAATTCGACAACTGTACCGACTGAAATAGGCCTCTAGCACTAAAAAAAAAAAAAGCAGCTTTTCAGTTATTGACTAAAGTTGATTTTCTTTTCAGGGGGCATTCACACATTGACGTTTTTCTAGTAAGTCAATAGAGAAATAGGCTAAATTACAGATAACAACTTAACGTTTAAAGCACGCATTGTAAATGAGTCGTGAATATTGTAATAAGATTTATTTCATTCATTAAATCACAAGAAAGCTTGATTTCTTAAATTATGAATTAATAAATAAAAAATTAAGAATTAATTAAGAAAATCTTGAAACTTAATAAAATAAAGATTAATTTTATCTTAATTATAAAATTAAGTTTTTACTAAAAATGAGTAAATACTTTTTTTTAGCTAAATATAAAATTTGGACTTTAATAAAGTACAAAATTTCTCAAAATTTTTAGTGTAGAATTTAAGGACATTTGTTAACGTTAGGGACCTAGATTTGTTTGGTGTGCCCTGCGTGGGCATCATTTTCAGGTGGTCATAGTACGTAATCACGCGAGTTCCTGAGATAACCACGATAAATACCGAACGCCCTAGGACATGTTAAATATCAATATTATCTACATAAAACGAATAAATTATTTTTTAAAAAAGTATTTTTTTCCTTTGATTCTCTATTTTTCATTCGATATTGCAAGATATTAATTTTAATATATTCTAAAAAAAGAACAAATTTTAGAAATATAAAAAGTCGAAGTGGTATATACCTACATTGGATATTTTCGAGCTTTTCATTAATTAAAGATCAAAATTGTATTAAAGAAGAACAAATTGTTTTATACATATTCTTTATATATATTTTTTTACCTTCTCTTATTCATAAAATAGACAAAGTATATTGTTGTTGGGTCGAAATTTCGAAATTGAGATATGTATATATGTGCACGTTTTGAGGTCCTCTGAATCCAAAAATCACATTTTTATCGATTGGTCTGTGTGTTTCTCATCAGCATATCTCAAGAACACGCAGCAGCACAGAAAGTTCAAACACGGTTTTCTGAATAAGCATCATAATCACACAAAAGAATTCTGATATATATTTCTCACGTAAAACTTTCTCAAGTAAAACATTTTTATTTTTTAATGTTTTTAAAGTATAATAGAAATATTCAGGCACAGAACTCCATATGTTAATAAATATAAAACTTTGAATAAGCACAAAAAATGCAAGAACTCACAACAGTTGTTTCGGGTCAAAAGATGATACGACCCTTCGTCAGATGAACAAAGAAAGCATGAGTGCTGCAAACAAAGCGACAACGCCCAAAAACTGATTTAAGTGAAGAGCAAAAACAAATAAAGTCGAATGTAAATATAATTACTGGTGTGACCAGGACTCTAAAAGTAAAAGAAGAAAATTAATTAATTAACCCGTTAGTAGTCGCTATCGACAGCGCCACCTATTACAGATTGCGAACTTTTTATTTAACCGTCACCAGTAATTTTAAGAAGTGATGTGATCGACGTTAAATCGATTTTATTCGCGTTTTATGCATATCAAATGCCACTTCTAAAAATTTTTGGTGGCTATTGAATAAAAAAATCTGGAATACCTGAAGTATGGGCGGCAAATCGACCAACTAGCGACTACTAACGGTTAAATAAATAAAAATTAAGATTAAATGTAAAGATTTAAAAAAAAAAAAAAAAAAAAAAAAAAAATCTAAAATAAACGAAAAAGTTTACGTGAGTATTTTTTAGTTACGTGAGTATTTTAAGTTACGTGAGTATTTTTCAAGCATCAAGCAAGAGCGGAGTCGATGAAATATCATTAACAAGATTTTTCAAATTTTTAAATATGTAAAAAGCCTCATGGGTATCCAAACGGGAAGAGGAGATAAAAGAAGAAATTATGTTAGTTTTAGAAAAATCAAAACAATTACCATAATCCTAGCCGTGGAAAACAGTAGGAGATTTGGAAATCTCTCCATTACAAACATTTTGACGTAACTCATTTATTCTATATTTCAAAAGCTTCCTAGTTAGACCAGTATAATCTAAATTACACGAGGAATAAGGGATAAAATAAACGCCATATCGGTTTTCGGTAGTTTAATTTTATTGACACGTTTTTGAATGACTCTAAACCCAAATGGTGAAAGAATTTTAGAAATTTTAAGAGAAAATTATGAATAGAACGGTAAAACTACTGCAGAGCTTCCAGCCTAATCCGGGTGATTATTAGTAGCGCTCAATTTTCCACACCACTTAAAGCAATTCTCTTCAAATGTATTTACAATGAGTTAAGAAAGAAATTGCTCTAAAAAAAAAAAAAAAAAAAAAAAAAAAGACTGGTGCGGAAAAAGGGGCGGTACTATGAATCATCCAGATTAGGCTGGCAGCTCTGCTACTGACATGGTACTGTAATCGTTCAATTTGGAAACAGAAGGTTTAGGATTTTTGAAGTTATATAGAGTTTTATCGATGATAGATGGATTATAGCCTCCCGAAATATTTTCAGAATTTCTTAAAAATTATATGTATTATTCAAATTCATTACGGAATGTTTTATATTTAAAATGACATTAATAGTTACAGCACAACTGGTTTGTGTACAGGAATGTCCCCAAAATTGCCAATGCATACCATTTTAGGACAGGCATTTTCATAACTCAAATTTAAATAATATTCTACTGCAAAAAATATAAAGAATGTAAAACTTATTGTTAATATGCTAAAATAATGTTTTGTATAGTATATGACATGGTTAATCTTTAGATTTACAGGACCACACTAAAATATGCAGATACATTAGGGGCTGTAATTAAAATTAAAGAGCTGCATTTTCTTTTGCGTTAGGCATTTTTAACACATTCCAACAATGTTTAATAGTGATTATGAATTAAATTAGTCTACCTGTATGCCTTTAAGTCCTTATGTCGCTTCGTTGTGTGTTAACGGGGGCAAAGAACATAAAAAGTTATACGATACAACAAGTACGTACAGTTGGAAAGTGTTAATAATCAATGCTTACTGCATGATTTTTTGTTCTTGATTTTAATTATCTTTTATTCTTATTTTATTTAGTTCAAATCAAGGGTAAAATTTATTTATTTTTAAAATTGTTACAATTGTGACGTTATTTTTCTCCTTCTACATCATCCTTCTTCCATTATTTTATTCATTTCTCCAAACCGCAAAAAAAAAATATTTTCTTTGTTTCAAAACATTTTTGTACCTATGACGAAGGTTTCTAGCGTTATACTCGGGGAACTTGGGCTTTTGTTATTAAGAAGATCACGATTGGTTTCTGATACTTACAATTAAGAATAGATCCCTTTCAAAGAAATTTTTATGTCTCTAGAAGAATAAATGTTTTCAAATGGGGATTATTAAAAATTCTAAGGGTATTCTAAGGGTATCACTTAACAAATTGTAACCGCAGATTGAAAAAAAATTTCTCAGTCGAAACATAACTTCATTCATATGATCGAAATAGTAGGGGAGCGTGGGACTGGTTGCAACTGTTTTTTGAAAATTAAATATATTTGAAATGTATTTACGTTTTCCTGTTTATAATTGTTGTTTTCCATAGCATACGTATTCATCTATCATATTCATAAAAAAAAAAAAAAAAAAAAAAAATTGTTAATTTTGCTAATTTTAGCACAAAAAATATTTTTTCAAAATTATTTGCCGGTTACAATTTGCCCCGGATTTGGGACAATTTGTAACACACGCGGGGCAGATTGTAACAGATACGAAGGGAACACTAACAGTAAAAACAACAATATTTCAAAATGTTTTTGTTATCAATCATTTATTCATTTAAAAAAAGAAAGCCAATTAATAACTAATATTAAATTATAACCTTCTTGGTATAGTAACAATGAATTATATCAAATGGATTATTGTAAAATAAAGAGAAAACTAAGTACAAAATCAACATAGAAGTCAATCTTAGTCAGAGATGAAATTAATTCAAACAAATGGTATTTTGTTCCCTTTCATACATTTAAAGTGTGCTCATATTTTGCAAATTAAGCATTATACCCATTCTTCTGCCTCAGAGAGGGTTTATCAGAGCTCGAATTCGCCGTCTTTTTTTTTCAAAACACTCTCATTGATGAGAAAATACTGTTTTTTTCTACCACTATTTTTATGCAATATTCTCTAATTTGTGATTAAATCCTGATTATAATTCGTAATTAAATAATCACGGCACTATAATATAAAGTCACAGAAAATATTTCTGTATAAATATAATAATGGCAAAGAAGCCAAACATTTTTCTTTTCTGAAAGTTTCCTGAAAAAGGGCGGAAACTTCGAGCTCTGGCTGCAGGTATCTCCACAAACTACTCATCTGATTCAGAATCTGTATCTGAAGCAGATTTCTCAACTTTTATAATTTATTCACGAGCATCTTTAACCCCGTCTTCTTTTCGCACCAGAAATTTTGTAGATTATTTCTCTTTAATATGTGACAATGATTAAATAAGAAGAAAATCGTTTTTCAAAATTCCCGGTATAAAAAAGGGGCGAGGCTAAAAATACTCGTGAGTAAATTATAAAAGTTGGGAACTCTGATCTGGAGTTAAAGACATTTTATTTCTTTATGTTTGTGTTACTTTTTAATTATCTCTTCAAATTATTTTTCAAATATTTTTCTTTTGGGTGGTGGGTGTCTAATATTTGTACCTTTCTCGAAGATTCCAGCTGTAGCCAAATCGTATATACCTTGACCCTTTTAAGCTCTTTCAGATTTCTTTTTATAGTTCCTCATGTTAAAAAAAAAAAATACGTACAATAAATAATTTGCTTGCTACTAACATTTAAAGTAGAATGTCTAATTGCATGAATCAAAACACAAAGAACAAAATGTAACATCTTACAACTGGCCCCAAAATTTTGTTTCAACTTGCTCCATCGTATGATTTTGTACATTTTGTTTATTTATAAAAAAAGTTACGATTTATACAAAAAAAACGTATTTTATAACTCAACACACAGACTAAATAAATAGCTATAAACACTTCTTTAAAATACAAATTAACATAACTTTAATCAAAATTTACGAAATACATTTTTTCTACTAACTAGCTAAAATGAAGCACATACACAGAACCTTTCACTAACAATTTTTGCAGAACACTGATTGTGCTTACCTAATTAAGCGCGTCATTAGAATTATGTTGATCGAAATGTATAGTCAAAAATGTTACAAACTATTTCGTAATTTGCGGGTTACTTCTTACAACTTCCCTGTTACAACTTACCCCACGCTCCCCTACTCATATATTAAAATTACGATATTCAAAAACAGTCAATTGATCTGAAAGAATAAGTTTAAGTAAACGTAACAGAAAAATTAGTACGTAAAAGGAAAAAAGAAAAGAGAAAAGAAAAAAGCAATTAATTTAAACATTCAAATTCGAAAATAGAAAACATTCTCAGTGAGGTTCAACCTTGCAGGTTCCAATCTACCTAGGGGTCTGCACGGGCTGGGCTTACGGCCTGAGCCCGAGCCCTGCCCGGCTCTCGGGCCGGGTTCGGGCCGAATTTTTGAATTTGTTCTCGGGCCGGGCCGGGCCGGGCCGGGCCTGAATGAAATTTTCTCCGGGCCGTGTAGGCCCGAATCTTTTTCTGGTTTCCTCGTTAATCAGCGAAAAAGGAAAATGATAAAATATTTCTTCATTCATTTATTTTACATAACTTTACAGGCTGGTATGTCACATAAAGATCTATTTTGTTAAAAAGTGTCTATAACTTCAATTTAATTGTCTATCAGTCTGTCTGTCCGAAATCTGATTTTTCGCAAATATTTTTAACATGCCTCGAAATTAATATATTTTATTTAAAGTAATAATTAGATGGTTTCCTATTCAAAATAGTATGCATGTCACTACCAATTTGCGTACATGTACATAACAAAAGAAATTTAGATACATTACTGTGTATAAGGCTTTGTTTCTTAAGATCTGTTGAGTTTAGATGGTATGAAAGCTATAAAATTCTTTCCGCTGTAACTTTTTCTCTAAGGCACCTTTTCCTTTTCTCAAGTGGACGAAATTAGCACCTTTTTTTTTTTTTTTATCATGGGCAAAAGCAGCTTTTCTCTTGAATATGTTTGGATTAACATAAAAGTTTTGTTTTCCGGATCACATGAAAGATTCGGATACATTACAGTATATAAGAGGAAATGGTTGAAAGTGCATTTTTGGTAGTATTAACCATTTTAAATACATCACTATACTTTTTGATGATTGCTAATATTTTCGATTTGTTTCTCTGTTTCTCTCTGTGCCTTGTCTATAATAATGAATTTCTGTTTATATATAATTATCTTGTAAAAGTTCAGCAGTTTTGTTAAAGAACGTACTATTGTTTGGTTATGTAAAACCTCTGCAAAACACATACTAAAAATCTTTTTCATAGAAAGGCATGCATTTTCTTTTTTTCTTTTTGTTATTTTACATATTTTTGAATCGGCCGGGCCGGGCCGTGTCGGGCCTGATTTTATCGTTTTTTGTCCGGGCCAGGCGGAATTTTTCGACTTCGTACTGGGCCGGGCCGTGTAAGCAAAGCTTTCGTACGGGCCGGGCTCGGGCCTCGAAATTCCGGCCCGTGCAGACCTCTAAATCTACCACTCTACTAAGTTTTATAGCTCAGAAACTTGTGGCTGAGCACACAGACACTTCTCTTTATTTATATAGATTACTTTAATAAAGAATTTTAAAAGAAAATCGACTATAATAGAATAAAACACAATCATTAAGTTCTTATTCATAGATACCAACATTTTAATTTATTCCGGAGTATTTTTAGCCCCGCCTTTATTTCGCACCACATTATTTATAGAACATTTTTCTCCAATATATAACTTTGATAAAATAAGAAAACAATATTTTTAAAAAATAAGTGATATAGAATAAAGGCGGGGCTAAAAATACTCCTGAATAAATTAAATTGTTGGCATCTATGTCTTATTCAGTATTCAAACAATAATTATTTTATTCATTTATTTATTTATTGAAACCCAAGGGAAGAAAACATCACGAATTTTCATATTATTATTTTTTTCTTATTTTAATTAGGTTAAAATATAAAGAATATGAGGAGATTTAAAATATAATGAATTTGAGATTTTTATTTCTTGTTACATTGTTTGATAAAATGCTACACTCAAAGTCTCTTTTGTTACTAAAGAAGTTTTAATACCCATAAAAACATCCTTGTACCTGAAGTATAGTTGTCTTTTAATTTTCTCATAAATCAAAGATTACTTACTACTGGATGAACTTTAACAGTGTTTTCTGTCTAAAGAGAGATTTACTTGTCGAAACAAAGAAAAGTTCTTTTATCTCTTGGCAATTTATTTATACTTCTATGACACAAAAAAAAAACAAGACAATCAAAATGATTCTTGGCTGAAATTTAATTTTTATGTGAAAAAATTATTTATTTATTATTGTCTCAGGCCTCGCAGCGTTTCTAAAATATTACAATCGTTTAATTATATTGCCACCACAATTTTAAGACAATGCTTTTTTACACAATCTTTACACATTTAAACATTTAAGAAAAATTACTTATTTATGTTCTAGCTAACAACATACTTGCCAACCATCTCATTAATAACCGTACAATTGCTGACGCCCCCTAAAAAAACGCCCCTTTTCACACACCACTATATTTTTAGAGTCATTCCCTCCAAATGTTGTTATGATTAAATAAGACTAAAATTAATCTAAAAAATTATTGGTGCGAAAAAAAAGGCGGGTACTAAAAATTGTACGGTTCATAATGAGATGGTTGGCAAGTATGTAACAAATTCATTAGCACTTTCATGACCGCTGACATAGATTTACGTCATTTGAAAATCTCTAGCTCCACCAGTGGGCGTTTCTTTCGCAATTTGTATGTTATTTATTTTTCAAAAATGTACCCAATATTCATATTTGTACTACCAATATACTATGGATATAAAAACTTTGATTAAAAAGAAATATAACTATAATATATATCCATTTGTAATATAAATGTGAATACAGAAATTTTTGTTCTGAAATATTGTAACTAGAGAGAATAACGCCCACAGTCGGACCTTACTGTGAAAGAGACAAAATATGCGGTTGCGAAAGTGTTAATAAGCGTAAAATTGTTAACGCCCATTTTTCCACACCACTTTATTTTTAGAGTAATTCCCTCCAAATGTTGTTACGATTAAAAAAAAAAAAAAAACTCTAAAAAATGACTGGTGTGAAAAAAAAAAAAAGGAGGGTACTAAAAATATTACGCTTTATAATGAGATGGTTGGCAAGTATATATTAATGATAGTGGTGAAAATATAACAAAATTTCAGTAATATTTTAAGAACACTGCGAGGCCAGTACTCTGCAGTATTTAGGAGGTTAGTATATATACAGGAGTTGCATTCTGCACCTTTTTTTTTTTTGGAACTTTCAGGGATGAAAAATTTCGGATTTTTTTCCTACCACTATCTTATAGAGAAATTTATATGATATTTTCTAAGTTATGTGTCGCGATTAAACAGGATAAAGATTTTTCTATAAAGATAGTTCTCTTAAAAAAGACGAAAATTTCTTATCCCTGAAAGTGCGCTAAAAAAGGCGATGAGTTTGACCCCAGTAGATACAACATAATTTATGTTTCTAATTGTGCAATTTGTTAGTAAAATAAAAAGTTACAATTATATGTTGCCTATAAATAAAAATTATCTTAAATTTGCTGGAAATTAAATTTTTCTATAATTTGAAATTTTAAGTTTTAACCTAGGGATGAGAGTTCCGCTTTATTATTTATTTATTTAATTTTTTTTTTTTTTTTCTTGCCACCAGTATTATTCTACAGAACTTTCTACCACATAAAGATCACAAAAACAACTGTAAAAATATGATAAACATTTCTACATATAAATACTGGTGGCAGAAAAAGCGCAATTCTTTCATCCTTGTCCCCATCAAAAAAATGTACAAGCTGGCACCTATGTCCATGCATATTTTTGATTAAAAACCATATTTTGAATTATAAAAATTATTAATAAATTCATATTTAAATATATATATATATATGAATTGTGACCTATATTGGTTTTTACACGAATAGAACAGGCATCATCAAAAACATGGGTTTCCAAGTTTTCAGCTCATTGCTAACATTATTTTTTTAGTTACAGTAATACTTCATTTTGCATTGCTGTTGGACCATCATGTATTATCATTTGTATTATCTATAAGTAAATATCTGCATATAATTTGACGGTGAACTATTTTAATTTACTTTTATGTTATTCTTATTGTTTTCTAAGCAACATTTCGATGTTTATTATACAAATTAACTTATTTTTATAAAATTACGGCAATGCAGACGAGAGAATAATAAAAAATAACAAGCCCCGCCTTCAGTATTGCTGAAAGAATGTTAAAATAAAACTATTTTAAGTTTTAGAAAAATGTGTAAAGGCATTGCTTACTTTAAAGGATAGGAACATTGATACATTAAGTCTTTTTTCTTAAACATTATATAACTTTTCCTAGTTTTTCGACGCTAATATTTTGTTTTAACAAACCTGATGTCTTTTTTTTTTTTTTTTTTTTTTTTTTTTTTAATTTGAACATTGTAGGTTTGTACACCTCAAGTTAAATGTGATGTTTTAGGAAACGTGGTAAGGCGAGGCTTATTGTTTGAAGTTTTGCTTATGTTTAATTGTTAAACTTTACTAGAAAACTATCAATAATATCACTGTTTTAACAGTGATATTATTGATAGTTTTCTAATAAAGTTTTGGAAGGGAATTCCAGTGACACTTAAACGCCCCTGGCAATATACATTCGATAAACTTTTTTTTTTTTTTTTAAATTAATATTTAATAAATTTTATAAGATTTTTTACCGCGAATTTTCTGTTTAATCTTGTTGTCATATATTTTATTTGCTTACTGTACGGTGTGTAAGCCTTATGTTATTTAATTTTTATCACATGATGTAAAATAATAAAATATTTAATTTTTATTACATGTTTTTAATAAAAATCTTTTTTTTTCTTTTTCAGCTTATAAAATGTTTTATTGAAACAAAAGCACAATATTATTAATTTCGATTAATTCTAATGACCGCATAAAATTCACATGTATTATGGTAAAAGAATTTAAAACAAAGTAACGTGTGTTGTTACATCTAAAGATATAGATACAGATTTTACACTTTTCATGATTAAGAATTCAAATCAATAGATTCCTGTATAACGTGGGCGATTCGTTCTGCGCAATAGGAAATCGCGTTATGTGGGACATACACTATCAAACTAATTTATGCAAGTTCAGTCCAGTATTGAAATGTTTTATTTTATTATTATTATTATTATTTTGTTCCTTATTGTTTTCTAAGTAAGGTTTCGGTGTTTACTACACAAATTAACTTCTTTTTGTAAAATTAACGCATTGCCGGTGGGATATTTTGATGGCATTATAAAGAATAAGATATAAAGAATAATAAACCCCACCTTATGGCTTCTTCTGAAACAATACTTAACTTTTTAAAATGTTTCTTTCCTTTATTTATTTTTTCCCCTAAATCAAAATCTTACTATACAATTACAGGGATGGAACACGGGCGCAGAATTCATACCGGAATGTGTTTAAGAAATTTCTGTACATATAATATCGTCGATTTAAGAGGTAGAAAATTTTCTTACATTGATAGTAGTATGAATTCTGCGCCCGTGTTCCATCCCTGCAATTATAAACTAGACGTTATTACTAATCGATTGGCACCAGCCGCATATTTATTTATAGTACGATTTCTGACAAATTATTTGGGGGGAAGGGGGTGGCCTTTTTTTTTCTGACTGTACAATTAGGGTCATTATTTAGTCCTTCGTTTAACAATACATTATTTTTAAAAAGCTGTCACTATTTCTTTATTAATAACTAAATAAGGTCCTTATATATCTCTATACTACATATAAAAAATATCTTCGGATGTACTATAAAGTACAAACTGAGGCTAACTGTGTAAAAAATATATTAAAAACATAATGTATGATTTACCGGAATATTTTCACATTTGAAGTTTAATTTTTTTTTTTTTTTTTTTTTTTTTTTTATAAAGTAAATAAATATAATTTATGTATAATCCATTTAAGTGTTTTGTTGCATAAATAAAAGTTGCGTGAATCATAAGATGTGTACGTAGTGCCTAAAATATTTTCACTTCAAAAAACATTCGCTTTTTATTCAACACATTTCTTTAATGTGTAGTATAAATGAATGTAAAAATTAAACTTAACTCATAATCTGTATTCTTGAAACACGTAAATTCGAACTCTACATGTGCATCTATATGAATAATTTAATAGGCGTACGATGAAATCGTGCAGTATTACATATCAGATTTTTTTTCTTGAAAAAATAATCACCCGTAATTTACAATAAATAATCAGATTCTCTTTATCTATTCTGAACAAACATATAAATCGAAATTTTGTCTAGAGAAAAACTATAACTTCTGCAACAAACCCTTGATATTACCTACCTTAACACTTTCGCGACCGCTGACGTAGTTTCACGTCGTTTGAAAATCTAACTCCTCCAATGGGCGTTTCTTTCGCAATTTGTATGTTATTTATTTCTTAAGTATGTACCCAATATTCATATTTTTACAATGAAATATTCTATGGATAACATACTTTGATTAGAAATAATATAATTATAATGTATATCTATTTGTAATATAAATGTAAATACAGATTTTTTTTTTTTCTTTTTTTTCTGAAATATTGTAAATTAGGAGAATAACGCCCACAGGCGGATTTTGTCTTTTATTGTTAAAAAGACAAAATCATGTGGTCGCGAAAGTGTTAATAGTCCATCTTTATACATTTTCTTACGTTCAGTTAAAAATAAATAAATAAATAAATAAAATAAAGTACTTAACGAAGTTTAACGAATTATTAATCTTAACGAAAATTAATCTTTAAAAAAAAAAAAAAAAATACCGAATATTATAGAAATTTCTATGAAATATTAAATATTCATAGCTATTGTCAAAAGAATAAAGTCAAGTTATTTTTAAGTTGCATTTTTATGGAAATAAGCTTTTAATAAGCTGTTAACATCTTTTCAATAGAATTTTAGCAGCTAATTTTTAACCTCTTTTATTTTGACATTTATGATTAATTCATGCACACGGGATATTTTCTGTGTGCAATTTTTAATTCATTTGAGAGATTTGCTTTCATCAAGTATACGACGTTAAAGGTTATTAAAACATTTTTTTATTCGTAGCAATTAATTTGTAATAGAAGCTCAGCGAGAGCAGTCAGTTAAAATTCCAAATGTTACAGAAAAAAGATCTGACAAAGTGAACATTTCTCAAAGCTTTGAAATATTTTCGTCCATTATAAACATCACTATTAAAACTACATTTATAATCATTTTATTCCGTTTTTTAATTTAGTTATTTTAATGCAAACATAGATAATTTCAAAAACAAATTAGTAAAGAAAGTGCATAATTTTCTTATACTTTTATACATATTTGTATTTTTCTTCCTATTTAAGGATAATTTCTTACTGAAGAAAATTACTCTACACATGGAACATACCTGGTAATCAGGGTTCGCACAAAAGGAGATTTGGATATTACTATTTTTGCATAATAATTTTTTATTATACTTTATACTAATCGCTGTTCCTCGTTGATATCTATTTTTAAAAGTGACTTTATAAAAATTGTGGTTTACGCAGGGGTAGTACTCTCCGCCTTCTTTTCAGGACACTCTTAGAGGTAACAAATTGCCATCTTTTTTGTCACCACAAATTTCATGCAGAATTACTTTTGGTATATCCATACTAACGTGTCATGATTATGCAGGGTAGAGATTATTTAATAAGAATAGCGGTAGCAATAAATTTGAAAGTTTCTCATTCATGAATGTGTCCTGAAAAAAGAGTGGAGAGTACGACCCCTGTACGGAATTTTCTTAGGGACCAACCCTGGTAATATTTATAATTTATTCCGGAGTCTTGTTAGTACCAGCCCTTTTTTCACGCCATTATTTTTAAACAGCACTTTTATTTTTATTTCTTTGTAATTATACATTTGAGAAACTTTCTGTAGAAACAAAGCGGGGTGAAAAAAAAGGCGGATACTAACATTACTGCGGAATAAATTGTAAATATTACCAGTTACGCATAAAGAGGTGTGGAAGAAGGGCGGGTACTAATTATTATCATGAATATATTATCATGTCTGGCATATTTTTCAATTAATAATGCAAAAATGCCAAGTTTATAATTTATTCAGGCGCATTTTAGTATCCGCCATTTTGTCATACCAAGAGTCTTTCTTTCTTTCTTTTCTTTTCTTTTCTTTTCTTTTCTTTTTTTTTTTTTTTTTTTTTTTTTGTAAAATAAAATATTTTCCTTTTTTTTTTCTTTGAAAAGAACCATATTGATTTACATTTTAGCTTTAAATGTACTTTACTTTCAGTATCAAGTGTTCGACAAATAATATAGCTTTTTTTACTCTTAAAAATATTTTTATTTTTACTCTTAAAAATATTTTTATCAACATTCCTTTTCTATTTTACATTACTTAAAACGAGTGTTTTTATATTTATTTTATGCAATCATTTTTTATAATTATTTTAAGGGGTCTCTGACCAACTATTTACTAAAAACATCTAGTATTTTTTTTTTTCTCATTAAGATGAACAAACACGCAGACACACCAACATTTTAATATGTTATAAAATATTGCTTCGGGGTCACTGAAGCGGGGAAACCATCATCTCCGTGCAGGATCAAATCTGTGATGGCAAATCGTCGTCAAGTGTCCATAGCGCAGTACTAGTTCGACGTAAATTACCAACCAACAAACCAACCAACCACAGCATTGATAGTATGCTTCTTTTTTTGACGTTTCTTTCTTAAAAGTATTTTTCCTTTTTAATCGTAACTAAATGTTGGAGAAAATTTTCCTTAAAAAAAGTAGTGTGATAAAAAGGTTTTGTACCAACAGTGCTCCGGAATAAATTAAAATTTTAGTATGTCTGAAAATATTAAAACTGCATATCCCATGTCATTTAGCGGTCTCTTAATTGAATAATTTTTTTTTTTAATAAATCGATTATCAAATTAATAAATCGAAGAAAAGCATTGCAAATTATTACTTAAGTTTATTTTTTTTTTTAAATAATATTTAATTAAGGTACCGCTTAAAGCCCTGATATACTTACACTACTACACTTTTTAAAAGCAAAGCCGGAACGTTATACTCTCTATAACAAAAAAAAAATTGCTGTACTAAGAAGGGTTGAATTGAGTTGGGTAGGTTTTAAGTCGCACTAGGGCCACACTATGGGCAATCAGACCAAGGAGAAATTGTCCGACTGTAATGAATTGTAATTCATTGGATCCGCGCATTCAGCAGGAGCATATAAAGAGAGATTTTCCATCTTATGGTCAAAATTTTTGTTGCACTTTAACTACGGTATGGGGACTGTAATGCCTCGTCGAAAGATTCGTGCTGATTACGAGCATGTGTTAGAGTTTAAAACAGAAAGTGCTATCGGACTGAAAGAGGCCAGTTAAAGAAATCAAACAATCGCTTAATATCTGGGCCGAAGCAATGCGGCGAATAGAAGATACTGGCAAGTGTGGATCAACAAAGGCAGACATCAGGGCGGCAGCGATCGAATTAGAACCACAAAAGAACGGAAAAATAAAGCAATTGTCAGATCACCCGTTACAGCACCGGATTTGTAGTGTGAAAAATCATCAACTATCCAGCCATCAACTGTCAGAGACTATCAACTGTCCGAGACCATCAATTATCCAACGCGTGACCCTGTACACATGTGCCCAACATGATCTTTGACAAGCGACAAAGAGAGCAGAAGTTATGGTCTCGCTGAGCATAATGCCGCTTACCTCTCACGCTGGCATCCCGTTAAGACACAGACACAGATACAGATAGGACACTCCTGTATACTCAGTGGTAACCAAAATGTGACAACAATGACCCTCTGGGCAACAATGACCCTCTGCATATTTGCCAACCATCTCATTATGAACCGTACAATTTTTAGTACCCGCCTTTTTTTCACACCAGTCATTTTTTGGAGCAATTTTATTCTTATTTAATCCTAATAATATTTGAAGAGAATTTCTCTTAAAATAAAGTGGTGCGTAAAAAGGGGCGTTTTTTCAAGGGGCGTTAACAATTGTACGGTTATTAATGAGATAGTTGGCAAGTATGCGGCTGTAAGTTTCTCGAGCTCTCCAGCTTACGCAATCGTTTGTCTTATTTTTATTGCATCTATGCTTTCTTTTGGCAATTTTGTTATTGTTTACGAGCATGATCTTCAAAAACAATTTGTTTTATTCTTTAACCACATTTCTTGCGACCATGGAAGCCTCTGCGCAAGTGCGGATTGAACGAGTCCAGTGTTAAAATAGGGGTGACTGAGAGAAAACAAGCGATAAGGGAACACCGAATAACTGGATGTTTGCCAAATAACTATTTCTCGGCCAATTTTGCATCCCTCCAAACTTTTGGACTCGGCCTCACTGATAGTCGTAGGAAACGTGGTCGCACTATAGATAGCAGGTAGGGGAGCGTGGGACTAGTTGTCACAGGGGATAAGAAGTAACACGTAATTTACGAAATAGTTTGCAGCATTTGTCATTAAATATTTTTATAAACATAATACTTATGACGCGATTTATAATGTAAACACAATCAATGCTCCACAAAAATGGTTAATCATAGGTTCTGTACACTTGTTCCATTTTCGCAAGTTAGTGGGAAAAAAATATTTCGTAAATTTTGATTAATGGTATGTTAATTTATACTTTAGAGAAATGTTTATAGCTATTTATTTACTCTGTGTGTTGAGTTATAAAATACATGTTTAATTTTTTGTATAAATCGATATATTTTTTTTATAGATAAACAAAATGTACAAAATCCTGCGATAGGGCAAATTGAAATAAAATTTTGGAGCAAGTTGTATCATGTTAGAGGAGTGCCTAGTGGAGATACCTACAGCTAGAACTCGAAGTGTCCGCTCATTTTCAGAAAACTTTCAGAAATGAAACATTTTTGGCTTCTTTGCCAAAATTGATATTTATTATATTGATATTTATACAGTAATATTTTCTGTGTTTTTATATTAAAGTGCCGTGATTATTTAATCACGAATTATAATCACGATTTAATCACGAATTAGAGAATATTGCATAAAAATAGTGGTAGAAAAAAAGCAGTAATTTCTCATCAGTGAAAGCAGAGTTCCCAAATTTTATAATTTATTCACGAGCATTTTTAGCCCCGCCCCTTTTTCATACCGGAAATTTTAAAAAATGATTTTCTTCTTATTTAATCGTTGTCACATATTAAAGAGAAATAATCTACAAAATTTCTGGTACGGAAAAGTAGGCGGGGCTAAAAATGCTCATGAATAAATTATAAAAGTTATTAACTCTGAGTGAAAGTGTCCTGAAAAAAGGGCGGAGAATTCAAGCTCTGCCAAACCTTCTCCGTGGCAGAAGAATGGTATAATGCTTAATTTGCAAAATGTGAGCACACATTAAATGCATGAGAGGAACAAAATATCATTTGCTTGAATAAATTTCAACTCTGACTATGATTGACTTCTATGTTAATTTTATCTTTAATTTTCTCTTTATTTTACTAAAATCCATTTGATATAATTCATTTTTACTGCACCAAGAAGGTTATAATTTAATATTAGTTATTAATTTTCTTTTTTATTAAATTGATAAATGATTGATAACAAAAAACATTTTGAAATATTGTCGTATTTATTGTTAGGGTTCCCTTTGTATCCGTTAAAATTTGCCCCACGTGTGTTACACAACTAGCTACAAATCCAGGGCAAATTGTAACAGACAAATAATTAAAAAAAAAATATTTTTGTGCTAAAAGTAGCAACATTAACGAAAGTTCTTTTTATGAATATGATAGATTATTATATGTGCTATTGAAAACAGTAATTATAAACAGAAAAACGTAAATACATTTCACAATATATTTAATTTTCTAAAAACTGTTACAACCTGCCCCACGCTTCCCTACTAAATATTAAGCAAATAAGTTTTAAAAATACACGTGAACCAAAATTATTTTTTTTTCTTTTAAAGCATTTTGCATTATTTAAACCAAGTAATGAATGTTTAACGATTCCATACCACTATTTCAGAATTACAGTTTGTATGTTTTATTTGTACTTGAGTACGAATGTGTTTGTCAAAATATATTTTTAAACATTATGAAAAATTAATTTATTTCTTCAAAGAATAACTCTGAATGTTTTGAGCATGATTTTGTGAATTCAAAAATAGTAGAAAGTAATGAAAATGAACAACATTACATTTTAACCTACTACTAACTACTCGCGAAACAGGAAAAGAGTTTTTAACAAAGATGCCATTCATGTAGATCCAACACAAGTGGAAGTTCTTAGTTCTCCTCCATTGACCCTAGTAGTGCTACTATCTTTACGGTGCTCGTTTTAGCTTCCCGGTCCTATATGTATGTTAATCTACGGTTAAGACCGATTAGAGTGGTGTTGGGTTTGATGAACTTCGAACTGCAGTGACTGGGGACGTATAGTCTGCAGTAACGAGTTCTATTTCCAATTGCATCCTGTCGATTAACGCAGACGTTTCTGGAGACTCCAAAGCAGAGTAGAATCCTACCCTTACTGTAGAATACCACATATGCCCACAACAGATCGTTATAGTTTGGGGAACAATTTCTTGGGATATGTGTGCCGCTTCGGTAGACATTTTTGATACACTAACATGACAGAAGTACGTAGACCACATTCTACAACCAGTTGTGTTACCGTTCTTTTGCGACACCGTGGACAAACATTCAACAAGATAGTGTCAGGCCACACACAGCATGTGTTGCTATGAATGTCTTTGAGCTTTCTCACTATCTCCTTCACCATCTAGTAATTTCGATCTATTCCCCACAGAGCACATTCGGGATGTTATGGAAAAGCAGTTACAGCTATACTGGAATGTTGATGATTTAGCCTAACAGTTGTGAACAATTTGTCAAGAAATTCCGTAGGACATCATCTTTGAAATTTACCTGTCTATGCCATCCCGAGTGACATCTTGCAGGCAGGCCAGAGGTGGACAAATGCCTCATTGACTCTCCCCCAACTTCGTAACGGTAAAATTCTGAAATAAATTATTCCATTTTCCTTAAATGTTAATTGTTTTTTTTCCCTATGTATGATCTTCATATCCACCAATTTTTATCTCAATCGGATAACTCTTTCTTGGTACGTCGATTACTTATTTTATTATTATTATTATTATTTTATTTATTTAATTATTTTTTTTTGGTTATCACATTCAGGTGAGCTATTCGACCACACATCTCCCTCTGGACTAAGGGTTTTCGGTACTTTTCATGATTTTTTTTAAAAACACCTGGCAGATATGTATTTTATTTTATTTTTTATTATAAACTTCTGACTGTTCTTATTCATAATGAAGGAACTATTTAAATATGCTAAGAATTAATATTTAATGAGAAACTATTGAAAAAAGTATGTTTTAAAGTAAAAAAAAAAAAAGTTCCACATAAGGAAGCATCATTTTTTAACAGATGGAGAGATATCCATCACTTCCGCCAAATCACCTGCATTTGACAAATCAAAATTTCGTTTACGAGAACGCAACATCAGAAAACGCAGCAAATATGGCTACCCAACGTTCAAAATAATCAAAAAAGTAATCTGATTCTAGATCATTATATAATACTTACTTCGGTTTAGTGCAACCATCTTTTTTTTTTTTTTTTTTTTTTTTTTTTCTTTTTTAACTAAAAGGTTTGTTGAAAACTTAGATGATATTTGAAAAGTTGGCGAACAAATTTAGTTGGCACTTTTATAGCTCAGAGAGTTAAAAGTTGACCCCGAGAGAATCTCGGGCTTAATTCGCTCCGCCGAAAACGGCAACGCGAGTGACGCTCGGACTTAGACCTCAAAGAGTTAAAGAACGTATTGTATTTTGGAGTTTTAAGAATCAGGGAGCTAAATGCCCATTGTTCCCCTGACTCTTCTATCAATTAATTCAAGGCCACAGTAACTGCAGGGCATTTAGCGGTCTCTTAATTGGATACAACTTTGTATTAATTTGAAAAATTTAGTAATCGTTTGCGATGATTTTCAGTGACTTTCAATTAAAATCACTGCAAACTACTACTAAATTTTTCTATTTAAAAGTGGTATTCAGTTAAGGGACCACTAAATGCCCTGTAACCGATTGGTAGAATTTCGAGTTCGTAATTAAAGGATTGCGGACTCTATTCTTGAGCCGGACAATGATCTTCGCGTAAATTTATTTGACTGGTGCATGCACAGTCTATCATACCTCCATTGTCCTTCAAGCTCCGTAATATTAATACATCTGGGGGTTACCGAAGCGGGGAAGTCATCCCCCTTCACGAAGGATAAAACTTACCATGACATATCTAAAGATCACCAGTACGGTGAATCGCAGATCGTCACCAATTGCCGCCATCGTGGCTCATATGCGATGTTAAACCCACTTAACCTCCACCACTGTATTCTTACAATAATTTTCTGTAGAACCTTTACATAATTCCTTAACGGCCCTCTTCACTTACCGTCGCCGGAAGCCCGAGCCAATGTTATTCTATGGGGAAATTTTCTTTACAAATTACTTCTTAACTAATACATATTTTTAAATTCTGTTTTCATATTCAGAAAATTCCCAACTGTTAAATTGACGGACCTTTTTTAAAAATGTATTATTATAATTTTTAATATTTTATTTTGAAATTACAAAATGAAAAAATTTCACATATTGAAAATTCGTATTTTCCAGCTTCAAAATAAAATATAAAAAAATAATAAAATAATTTTTTAAAAAAGGTCCGTCAATTTAACAGCTGGGGATTTTCAGAATGTGAAAACAGAATTTAAAAATATGTATTAGTTAATAAGTTATTTGTAAAGAAAAATTTTCCATAGAATAACATTAGATTCGGCTCCCGACGGCGGTGAGTGAAGAGGGCCGTTAAGGGGAGAATTACTGTAATATTAATACTCTTGGAAGTGTACGGCGGGAAAAAAAACTGTTGCTCATAACTTTGTGAAGTAAAACGTTTCTTTTATATTTAAAACTAACGCTTATGAGTGGAGTTACAGATGCTCAAACTACATAGTCTTCAGGAAGTGATCATAAAAATGTTAAGTGTGGAATAAGCTGTATATTTACAAAAATGATATTTTGATAGAGTGATACAATACAACGTTTATAAATTCTATTTAATTTATTAATATATTCAAATACTTTATACAAATCCCATTTTTAAAACGATGTGAATTTTTTATTAGAAATAAAAACTCTGGAAATATGAAATTCTGCAAAATATGTGGATTTGATATATTTACTCATACCGCGAAATTTATTCAATCAAAAAGATCAAAGAAATATACCAATTTCAAATTAGAAAATATGCAAAGTAAATTTGAAATTTATTCTTCAAACTTTCTACTCTCTCTCTCTTCTTTTTTTTTTTTTTTTTTTTGAATATAAATTACACAATTATTGAGATTCGTAGAAGTTATATAATTATATTTTTCTCTAAGGGATGAGTTAATTTTAATACAAAACAGGATGAAAAATGAATGCATTTGAATAGTATGATACCTTAAGATACTAGAAATTAAATATCTTCTCCTCTTGATATACGAATGTTTTTGAATATTTTTATTCAAAAAATAATATATCAAAGGTAAAAGAAAGAAAGAAAAAAAAGAAATAGGAAATTTAAAAATATGTATACGGTAGAATTTTGAAATTTCTTAGGTTCTACACTTGGAACATCGTTAAGCCCAGAGCCTATTAACACCAATATTTTTTAACAATAATTATTTACTTAACAATGAAAGAACTTCTGTGCTTTAATTTGCTTAATTTCTGTGATTAAATGTGTATAATTAGAAAATAGTGTTGAGTAAGAAATTAATTTACGCAGAGCCACATTGACGGGTTTAATTTTAAAATACAACTTTCGGTTTATTAAAACGAAGAATTTTTGTCAAACAAAAGACAAAAATAATTGCTAAAAAACAGGGGGTCAAATGCGAGTCCCAACTTAAACTGGCTCTTTCCCCGCTCAATATATCACTTTTTATTTTATTTTTTTACATTTCTTGCTATTATTATTTCATACGAAAAATCTGCAATGAAACTCTTCCTTTTGAAAAAATATACCATTACCAATGTATCTAATTTGTTTTGTAGTATTGTTAGAACCCACCTTTTTTTCGCACCACTTTTACTGAAGAGCGATTTTTTTCCATATTCAACCATAATTACATATAAATTCTCTACAAAGACTGCTGTAAAAAAAAAAAAAAAAAAAAAAAAAAAAAAAAGCAGGTACTAATAATGCTACAGAATAAATTTGAAATGTTGGCAGGTCTCCAATGGTCGAGATTTTCTGTTCTCAAAGCAGGTAGTTGGTAGATATCTGATTCGAGGCCAGGTCACGTTCGTTGGGCTAACCGTTTAGAGGCGTTTGCAATTTTCTGTGAAATTGTAGACCTGCTAACTATGCTAGTTTATCCGTAATGGTATTAAACCCCGACTTTTTTTCACACCAGAATATTTGTAGAGCAATAGTCTTCTTATTTAATCATGAGAACATATTGCTATATATTACTCTACAAATATTCTGGTGTGAAAAGTGGGCGGGGCCTAATAACATTACGGATAAACTAGCATAGTTAGCAGGTTCAAAATTGAAGCGATTATAGGCTAGGATCCCTTAGAAAAACTCCCAGTAAAAGGTGCACAACCCAGGCCTAGTGCCTATACGTAACCAAGTTTTATATATACGTTTATACATACGTTTTATATATACGTTTTTAATATACGTTTAGCCTTAACGCCAACATCAATACCTTTTCGATAGGTATTTTCAAGGCATTTTTTTTAACTCTGCTTCTAAAGTTTAACCATCTGAAGCTTAGCTTACGAATTCCATTTCTAAAATTTTATGTCATTTTAAATTAATGCAACGAGTACGGTAATTTCCACAAAATACCATAATTTCTGTTATGTACGCCGCAGGCCATACACATCTGTTTCAAACCAGATATGTTATTTAATGAAATTTATTATTTTTTTATTTGGAACAGAAATATCAATAAAATTTTATTAAAATTTCTAATGTAAAACCGATTTATCTGACCGGCAGCTTATAAGTCGCCAAGTACGTTACATGTATAGAGCCGCCAACCTAATCCGGCAAATTGTTAACGCCTATTGAAAAACGCCCCTTTTTCTACACCACTTAATTTTTAGAGTATTTGTTTTCTTCAATCATCGTAAATATATTTGAAGAGAATTACTCTAAAAATTAAGTGGTGTAGAAAAAGGGGCGGTACTAACAATTTGCCGGATTTGGTTGGCAGCTCTGCATGTACTTGTATGAAAAATGAATAAAATAATTATTGATATCAAATGTTGTTTCATTTATAAAGACGGAATACCTTAATAAAAAGGCTGTCTCTCGAGAATGCTGAGAACATTTTAAAACTGTAAATTTGTAGGCTGAGTGAGAGATTTGATATCGTGAGTGAAATCCTTTTCTATTGTTGGCAGAAATTTCTTCGTTTCACTTTCTTTGTGGTGTTTCGTTAGTTCTCCGCCAATACGTTTAGTTGGATTTACCCATAGTTGCCAGCTTTAACCCTTTCTGGCTACCGGAAATTTTTAATAGAAATTTTATATAAATTTCTGTAATAATTTTCACTAATTAAATAAAATAAAAATTTCTATTTAAATTTTTCGGTACCCGAAAAGTACTAAAGTTGACAACTATTACTCTACCTTCCATCATTTTTACACTAAAGCTAATTACACTGGAAGAGAAATTGAAAAGGGTATGAAATATTTATAACAGATTTGGTTTGATTAAATCATTGTTTTTTTAAATATACTTGCTCTAGTGACGATGTTTAAACGTGAAATAAAGCATAAATATTTAAAGTGCTGGTATAAATATAAAAATAAAAATCTTTGAAAGAAAACTAACCATATAATAATTAATGTAAAAAAAATCTCATTTTAAAAACTATTTGATTTCGATTAAAAATTTTCAACCATTATTTTCTATAAAAAATTCATTTGAATGAATATGGTGGAAGTTAACGTAATTCCTTTGAACTAACGGCTACTTAAGATTTTGCGATACAGTTTAATCGTTAATCGTATGCATTGAAGAAAATCATATTTTTTAAAATTTTCTAAGTGTTTTTTCCTATGCGGGATATATCTACTGATACTGATCAAACCATTTCAAACTTCTGTTTTTTTTTTTTTTTTTTTTAAGTATAAGAGAAGTTTAAAAATTTGAAGTATTATTTAGAATGTAACAAGTCAATAAATTTTAAACTATTGTTATAAAATTTCAATATAAAAAACATAACCCTAAGTTATACAAGTATTTATCTTTTTCATTTTTTTTTAATTAGTAACTGTTCGTGTTAAATATAAATAATAAAATAATATATAATTAAAAAAGAGTGCAATTTTAGATTAAAACCATTTCGTGCAAAAATTGGCAATTTACTCTTCCTAATTTAATTTTACTTTTACTCCTCTATCGATGGCGCATTTTCTATACCAGAATTTTAATATTTTACTATACCGCTAAATTTTAGAAGAAATATTTACTCGTTTCAAAAAACTGGATTTTTAATTTTCAAACCTAAAACATATTTGCAGACATCTTTTTAGCATATTTGCCATATTTTACGCTTTTGGGCTAGCGACAATTTTTAACAGAAATTTTCATTTTATTTAGTCTGTGAACACTGTTAGATAAATATATAAAAAAAAAATCTATTTAATTTTTCCGGTAACTAAAATGCGTAAAATATGGCAAATATACTAAAAAGATGTCCTGATCAACAAATTACCTATTTGAAAACAAATTAAATTACAAAGCAGTAATGCAAAATTTGTTGCTAATGAATTAAACTAAAGAAAAACATTTCTTTCTCTGTAAAGAAACATATCCTGGAACATGTTTTAGTGACACGCATTACGACATGAACAGGATGTAAGAAGAAAGAAAACATTCATTTGTATAACTTAAGGAAAGAGCATGTTAACTAGAATGCGTGTATGATAGCTTTATTTTTCATGCAAGTCCATTTACTAAAATATATTTAACTTTTAACAAAATTGTTTTAATGTTTACGTGCTCTGTAAATTAACGATGTTAGAAATTCTTTATATAATTCTTGCGTCATGAAATATTATTTTTTAATATTATTATTATTTTCATTTAGAAGTCGTTTAAAAATTCACTTTTTTTTTTTTTTTTTTTTTTTTTTTTTACAAATATGCTATTTAAACAAGAACGAAAAATCATGCGGTACGCTTGATTATTAACGCTTTCCAAATGTACGTAATATTTGTATAACTTTCAATACTCTTTGCCTACGTAATCACACGACGACAGACAGTAGTTCTGAAATGCATACCGATAGACTAATTGAATTCCTAATCATTCTTAAACGTTGTTAGAAAGTGTTAAAAATGCTCAACACTAAAATAAATGTACGCCTTATATTCTAATTTCAGTCCATAATGTATCTGAATATTTTAGTGTAGCCCTGTAAATCTGAAATATAACAAAATCATATTCGATACAAAGTATTATTTTAGCATATTAAAAACTAATGTCAATTTCTTTATGATTATTACAATAGAAAAATCTTTAAATGTAATTTATAAAAATGTCTGTCCTAAAATGCAATGTATTAGCATTTTTTTCGATGTCCCTGTACACAAACCAGTTGCACAGGACCTAATTATGTCCTTTAAAATAAGGAATAGTCCATAGTGAATTTAAATAACATATACAATTTTGTAAAAATTCTAAAAACATTTACGGACGCTGGGGCGGGATGGAAGATTATGGACAATTCGTTATAAATTGGCATTTACTAATTATCATAATCCGTGCATATAATCTTCAGGTAAGACAAACCAGTTTTACACACACACACACGGAAAAAAACTAGCAAATAAAGCTATATTTGCATAAAGCAAGAACCTCATGCAACTATAACTATACTCTGTTAACTAAAAATACTGGTGTAAAACTGATGTACCAGACACAGGGATTAAAAGCAGGAAAATATGGCAATTAAAATGTATTTGCCCATGCAATTTTGCATTGATATTTTCATATTTGCTAGTTGGAAATTTTCCAACTTCTAAATCATGTTAGATTAAAGTTTACACATTTATTTATTTATTTATTTTCATAAACGTTTTTTTTATTACGACTTTTAAACCGATTTTGATAAAAGTTAAAAATTAGCTAGAAATAGTGATTATGAGTTGACAATCCAAAAATACCTAAGTTTGGTTTATTTTCTCTACAAAATTGATAATTTTAGGGAGAATTCTTAAAATTAGATAAAAATGTTTTTTTTTTTTTTTTTTTGTGAGCTATTAGTCTTTCAACTTTCAACTCAAGTTAGATAATATGCCGTGGGTCTTTCTTTCTCTCTCACTTTTTTTTTTTTTTTTTTTTTTAATAAGGGTAAAAATTCTTGAAAAAATCGTGAGTTTTTATTCGATTTGGAAAAATTGTTTAAAAGGAAATTTAAACTAGTGACTATGAGTTCATAGTCTGAAAATCAATAAATTGGTTAAAAAATAGAGATTTTAAAGTAAATGAATATTTAATAATCAAAATTAAAGGTAGAAGTTTTTTTTAAGACTTACACGTGTATAGCTTATATATATATATATAATAAAATGATAACATAAAATAATATATATATTACTTTATGTTATTATTTTATTAGCTAAAAATTTAGAATTTAGAATGACTTATAAAATTTAAATAATAATGATTATTATCTCTGATCCCTACTAATTAATTTCCCTACAGCATTTGTTATTTCGATTTTTTTTTATTTTTATAAATGTTGTAAAATTTGAAATAAGTAACACTCTACAGAAGCTATTCGAAATTGAATGCAAATTGAATTATAAAACGGTAGACTGATTTAAAGGAGTAAACACTGAACATAGAGAAATTCTATAATAGAATTTATCAAGGAAACCTATGAAGAGTGGAAATGTTTGCGGTTTCATTAGAATGTATTCCTTTCAAATAGGATCAAAGTTTATTATCAGTTGAAATTGGACTAAAATTTCAAAACAAATAAATGAAAATATCATCGAACGAAATTAATTTCAGTACATTTTACGTCATGATGTCTATACGTATAAAATTAACTGCCGAATTTTTTTAGAAAAAAATAAAATAATTAACGAAATACGTAACTGAAATTACTCATCCTTTTTTCTAATTATACACTTTCTAATGAAATATTCATCAGTTACGCCTATATACTTTTGCTTAAAAAAAAAAAAAAAAAAAAAAAAAAAAAAAAGAAAATTCGTTATTAATTTGTCACACATAGCACACCCACATTACAAAAAATCTATTTGCTAGATTATTTAGAACAGAGTTACTGTGGTGGTCAGAATTATAAGGACAACGGAAAATTGCACAGAAAAAGTTTATTTCTGAAGTAAATAAAGTGAAGTGTATACATAAAATGATTTTTTATGCCAGAAATCATTGTAGAACGCAAAATATTGGAAAACGCAATTTATGAATGTTTTACCATAATTTACAAAAACAAAAAAAAAAAGGCATTGTAAAACTGGACAAAATTATAACAAAAAGTATTAATAATCAACGCGTACTGCATGATTTTTCTTTCTTGCTTTTATTATACGCAATATACCGTTATCTTACTATGTTCCATTGCAAATTAGATTATTTTATAAAGAAAATAACAGCATAAAGTTATTTCTTCATTATTTATTAAATAATATGTAACCTTATCATACATATATAAGACACTTTCTGAATTTATCAGGCATATTTTTAAAAGAATTTTGCGTAATTTTGCAGACGTATTCAAAAAATTCGTATTTTTGTTTTAATTTTTTTGAGTAATTTTTGTAAACAATAAAATCCCTGCTACTAAACACTTTCATATTTCATTTTAAAACGAAAAATGTTTACTGGAAGATACGTTGTTATTTTCCCTTTTTTGCTGTTTTCTTTTATGTGACAAGAAATTTAGTTCTGACAGTTTTATATGTTTTAAAATAACGTGAAAGAAAACAATAATGCAATTTCTTGGAAAGCATGTCAAAAAAAAAATCTTTATTTACAATTTAACGGTTAAACTTCTTGTGTTGGATATTATCAATTTATTTTCTCTCATATTAATATTGAAAAAATGTACTTTTTACATCCAGATATTTTTCTGTTGGTAGTACTGTAGTTACATTATAAATATATATTTTAAGTGAAATTAAATTCAATAAAATATCTACCATTATATTTTACACAATAAAAGTAAAGAAATTTTCCGTACGTTGCAGCAAAGGAGTGCATTGTGTTTAGTAAAAATTTGGTAAATATATGTCTCCCTTTTTCCTGAGATTACTTTTCTCAAAACAGTTTATAAAAAACCTTATAAAAAGAAAAAAAAGCATGTATTTGAAACTTCTATTATATTTTTCCATTCACATACTGATTGTTTAAAATTAAAGTTAATTTGCATAGACCTGTATGGATCCCGTTCAAAAAGACAACTTGGTATATGCATTATATGGAACTTAGGGAAAAGACATCTGAAATAATAATTAGTAGTTTTTAAAAAGTGACCAGTAGAGTACGTTTTCCATGCTGTGTAAAATATGCAAATTTGGATGTTATACAAATTTGGATGTTATACAAATTTGGAGCATTCTAAAACGGCAGTAGTCAATGTCAGGAAAACTTACTTGGCCATGCCTTTATAAGAAAAAGATTTAGACTGAATGATGAATTTAACAATGAACGTATTTATGACGTATAATGAACGTATTTATGTTTATAAAGTTAGAAATTAAAAAAAAATAAAATACAGTAAATTTTGACATATATAAGATTTATAGAAAGTTGAAATTAACACGTCAGATATTCAAATTGTGATAAATATACAGAGTCTAAACAAACAACTTTACCATAAAATGAGGGAGGGGGGGGCTTCAGAAAGCAAAGGGCTAACTGAAAATGCTACCTGCTTGATGAAAATGGAGAATACAATAAAGACGAAGAATAAGGGACGAAGAATCTTTATTATCGAAAATTTTAAGACTAATGATCAAAAAAGCGACCACCAGCTGCAATACAGGCTTCACATCTCGCATATTACTCAATCTGTTCTGTTCTCGGAGAAGGTAAAGTATCAAAAAACACATGCGAATTTCTGTTTTGAAGTTTTAACGGTAGTTATTTTGAAGTTACCGATAGACGACATAGTGGCATTAGACTGAACGATAAGCATGGAGATTTGCAAATACTTTTCGATTAATATTCATGTTAAACACAAAACGAACTTCCAGAACGATTAGAAGTATCTCAAACAATGATTTTTAATCGTTTGCATGCGATAGGAAAGATTCAGAATGCAGGAAGATGGGTGCAACATGAATTGAGCCAAAAGAATAGCTATGAGTATGTCTTGAGCCGCATGAATCTGTTAAACAGTCAACACAAAATGCATTTGTTGTAGAAAATAGTTATGGTAGATGAAAACGGGTTACATTTTAACAATACTTAAACGTAAATATCATTAGATAGTCCAGGTGAAGCAACAACATCACTACCGGCATGAGCCGTTCATGGCAAAATTGCTATCGTCCTATGCATCCAGTGTAATATGATGGGTGTGTTTAATAACGAATTGTCGACAACTAATATAAGTGTAACTATGAACATGCAACAATTCCTGCACTACATGTAACAATTCCTGCAAATGAACCAGTAAATCTGACGAAAACGTATATTTATTGGCAAATGTTTGTGCACAGTGAAATTGCTCCTTTATAACGCAAGGCCTCAAGTTGCAAAATTTGTCAAGGACACTTTATCAACGTTTAGCTGTTCAGTTTTAGAACACCCGACGTATATCCTCGACACAGACCCTTCGAACAGCCTTTTTTTTTTAGTTGGTAAGCAGTACCTCGTCTTCTATACACTTCCTGACAGTGGACGAAATACAAAAATGGTTGGACGAATTCTTCGCGTAATAACACGAATCGTGCTATACCAACACATTCTTATCAAGACCTTCCAAGAGGATTTTGACGTCAGAGATTTTAGACCGGTTTCTATGCATATTGTCGTACGGATTTAAAAATATATTTTCTCCTCGGTGCTCTCGCTTTTATTTTGCATATACAAATATGCAAAAATGAATTTCATTATAAATTTTAATGGATTTTATGAATTCGCGTGGCGCTCAACGTGTTAAAGCTTACATTTATACCAATTTCCATTTTTACTATTCTATTCTACCAAAGCTTACAATAAAATATTATTAAAATATTTAACACTTACTTTTGGCAATTATTATAAAACTCTCATTATCCTGCATACATAAACAACACAGTAACGCAACGAAGTAACACCAACGAAGCCATAATTTAAAATTTCTGATGATAAGAAAGTATTCGAATTTGGCGCTGCGTCTGCGTAGTGAGAGGACTGGCCCAAAAGTTTATCCGTCACTCCACTTCTGTTTTGATGGTTAGAGCTCCTTAAGTAAAATATAGAGACCGACTCATCGCCGCCATTTTTTTTTTTTTGCCTCAGAAGAGGGCAGCATTCCCGCTTGGCATCCTTATTGCTTTCTTGTGATTTTAAGAAATCTTGATCTGAAGCTAAGATCGGTCAACAAAAACAATAAGCATCAATAATATTCCTAATAATACATTTTTTCACATTACATTATCAGGATATCCTGTGGATATATTTGAAATAAGATGTGTTATTAGGGCTCTTTCTGTTTCTTATACAAAATGTCACCAAAACTCGAATACACAGTAAGAAAAGGTCGTCTTAAATCGATTTATCAATATTAATATAAATATTATGATTAAAATGACACATTTTTCTGTGCATGTACATTAACACATGTCAGAAATACTAAGGAAAATATAAGTAAATATAAGTAATGTTGTTTTATTCTTCTCAAATTATCTTATGGAAATCTGAGCATTTTATGTTTTTTTCTTGAGTGATTATAGCAGTTTCTCGTTAAAAAAAATCTCATATCATACTTTATTTAACTAAAACTATGAAATATAATAAAAGGAGTACTCTAAAGTTACACAAGACGATAAAAGTAATGACTGCCGATTGTTTATCAATGAAACGCGCTGGGTACATGTGGCAACAATAAGGCAACAAAATGCCTGATGCGCCAGCTTGTATATATAGGAGCCTTAATGATGGTTGGAAGGCCTTCAAAAGAAGGTGCTGACTATACTCATGGCATTTGTCAGTTGCACGACTGTTAGAGGAAAATGATAGATAATGATAGATAATATTTTGATAAATACAGATATTATTTTCAGCTCTCAATTACGTATTCATTTCTCTGAAACACGCTTTAAAACTTACTGCTACACCCAATATCATAACTTATTAATGTATTAGGTTGATTTCTTTAGAAATCGACCTACTGCGATCACTTCGTTTATCTATCTATCTATCTATATACATATAATGAAAATATTGTCATCACGATAACTCCCGAAATAATACTCCAAAACGAACCATATTTGGACAGCGAACTTATCTTATAAATATATTGGATGAGTTCGTTAATCAAGTTGCTCCGCCTTTTTGTTTTCAAGTGGCGGCCACTTAAAAATTCCAAATTCACATTGTAAAAAGCGTATTTAATGCCGGATTTGCTTGAATTTTGGTGTAAATATAGAGGGTCTCAATAAAGGGTCTCATAAGGGGGACCACATAAGGGTCTCAATAAAGTTTATTAATGAACTTTATCTTCTATTATTAACAAAATGGTGGATATCTTAAGTTAAGCGGGGCCACTTGAAATCAAGCTACCACTTGAAAATTTAAAATCACGATAACTTCCGAAATAATACTTTAATTCAAACTAAATTCGGACAGTGAACTTATCTTATAAATATCTTGGATGAGTTTGTTAACAAAGTTGCTACGCCCTTTTATTTTCGAGTGGAGACCACATAAAAATTTCAAATTCACATTGTAAAAAGCGTATTCCGAATTTGTTTGAATCTCGACGTATACATAGACCATATAAGGGTCTCAACCAAGTTTATTAATGAACTTTATCTTCCATTATTAACAAAGTGGCGGATATCTTAAACTAAGCGGGGCCACTTGAAATCCGGCTACCACATGAGAATTTAAAATCACGATAATTTCCGAAATAATGCTCCAAATCGAACCGAATTCGAACAGTGAACTTATCTTATAAATATCTTGGATAAATTTGTTAACCAAGTTGCTCTGCCATTTTGTTTTCATGTGGAGGTCACTTGAAAATTTCAAATTTGCACTGTAATTTAAGATCGGATTTGCTTGAATTTTGATGTATACATAGGCTATATAAGAGTCACAAACAAGTTTATTAATAAACTTTATACGTTATTTTTAACAAAGTGCGGGTGTTATAAACTGAGCGAGACAACTTAAAATTAAGCTATCATTTGAAAATTTTTAAACATGATAACTTTTTTAATTCTGATTCAGATCGAACCAAAGTTGGAGAGTGGCCTTATCTTGGATGAGTTCACTGGACAACTTGTTCCGACATTTTGTTTCCAAGTTGTGGCCACTTGAAATCACGCTGCAACTTGAAAATATGTCATCACGATAACTTAAAATACTAAGCTGATTCAAACCAAAGTTGGGTAGTGAAATGGTTTAAATATCTTGGATAAGTTCGCTTGGTAACTTGATCCGCAATTTTATTTCCAAATGGCTGTCACTTGAAAAATTTTCTCTATGATAACTTTTGTAATACTGGATCAAATCGTATCAAATTTGGATAAAGGATTTATCATTCAAATATCTCTGATAAGTTCGCTGGGCATCTCATTTCGCTTTTTTATTTCCAAGTGGGTGCCATTTGAAAAATTTTTATCAAGATAATTTTTGAAATACTGAATTAATTTGAACTAAAGTTGGACAGTGAACTTATCATACAAATATCTTGGATGATTTCGCTGTGCAAGTTGTGAGGAATATGAATCTGCCATGATCTCAATTCCTTAATCTTAAAGATTAACTTAACTACTTAATTACTTAATTAGATAGTAATAAGAGGTCGAGACAAAGTCAACAAATAAATAAGAGTTTATTTAACGTTCAATATCAAGGAGAGTGTTGGGCTAACTCTGTTATAACTTTTAATAAACCCCAAGAAATAACTTTAACAAAGCATAACATAAAAGGAAGTTTATCTCACTAATACTGATCTTGTCGGCTGGATTCCCGAGGCGCGACAGATTCTTCTCTTACCTTATGCTACAACACTACACCTCTCGATCATCACTTAACATACGCATAAAACTATCACCACCAGCATTACTCTTTACTCCATCTCCTCACACACTAATCAGCTACCATTCTCTATCACTACCAATTCACTATCCTCATCTACCAAAACAATCTCCATCTTATACTATATTCTACAACTTCCTTTCTCTTCATTTTAGTGAAAAACCTTTTAAAATCACTTCTCTCTCAGCACCTAATTCTTTCATTTCAGCACCATGTCGACATAAAACTCATCCGATCAAGACTTTCGCCGAGTCACTGGCGACGAAGTGAATTAACCTTCCCAACTTTGGTGACGGTCTATAGTCTCGACCTCACAGTCCCCCTCCAAGAAAAAAAAATTTAGTCGGGAAAATCCGCAACGGGTTTTTTCGAGTAATTTTAAACACTAACAGCATATCTCGTAGGTGCGAGTGCAGCCACAACTTAAATTTATAAAACTAAACTTTAGAATAAGTTAGAAAAAAGTGAAAGTTTAATTTGCTGAGCAATGAACTGCTTACAGCGTAAAACACAATGGCGAGTAAAAAAAATTCCTTGAGCGGAAAACCTAACCAACCCGGTAAAAAGAAATTTAACTTTTAAATTAAATTGGGGACCCTTTACGGCAGGAAACTCCGGAACAAAAAAAAAACGCCTCAACAAATACGTTAGCCCAACGAGTACAGCGGGGATTACAAACATCTTTTTGTTAATCCAGAAAGGTGAAAACTTAATTTCAAAATGATTTTTGTAGAGGTGGGTCCCTTTACATAAATGCGACAATCAATAACAACGTGAAGAAAAAAGTTTATTGAAAAAAAAAAATCTTGAAATTCCTTTTGAAGTAAGCCATCCTTCAAAACTTATAACACTAATTTTCTTCAGCCATCAGAAAGCCAGTCTAGGCCCAGAAACGTCAGCTAGTCGAAGTAACTTGAGAGCTCAAAATAAGCTGGCTAGGAACAAGAGCGGCAAGGAATGCAGATTGAAGACCAATTCATTCAGAATGCGGCAGGCATCAGAATAACACTTTGGACATCAGATTAGTTTGAAAGAACTGTCCAATCGGAGTTTTTCTAAAATGAAAAGACTTGAACAGTATAAAAGCATAGGGGAAGTTAAACTGCGTCTTGCAGACAGATAAACGCGACAAATTGTCTCGGAATACATAAAATAGTTTATATACAATAATTTTCCCTCCTGGGCTATAGCATGCGAAAAGACAAAAATTTAATTTCTTAGTGGCTTTAGTTAAAAGTTAAGCGTGATTTATGCATATAGCCAAAAAAAATATTTCCTCACTCAAAACATATATATACAGAGAACTTTTAGGCTTTATACAAAAATTTACACGTACAATTTTCATTTTATATATATATAAAGACATTATATATAGAAATACGAAAAAAAAAAGGGGGGAATATTTACAAAGGCTAAGAAAAATATTTTATATTAACCGCACTGCAGGTGATGGCTACAAAATAAAAGAATTTAGTGTACATACATAAATATATATTAAGAGAGAACAAAAATGTTGACATTGAAGCATAAACATGAATTTCAATATGAAAGTTCATGCACTAATTTAAATTTGACAGTTTTTAGTTTAAGAACGTCTTTTGCTTTCATACAAAAATGGAAAGTCCAAAAGGCTTCAAGGCATGCCACACACTTTGGTACAGCTCTGAAAAAAATATACTTTTGAAGAAATAAAATAAGGAACGATAGAACCTGACTGAAGATTTCCGCTGTAACAGCATTAGCATTTAACATGTTAGTCCTGCTGGTCATTGCACTCGTCGCAGAAATCACAGGGCTGGAGGCTTGCAGCACGAGCTCAGGCGTAGGAGAGCCACTTTCCTGGGATGGGTTCGAACCCGGCATCTTGTTACTGTCCACAGTTCCAGGAGAAGGTTCAGCTGGCTCTATAAAAAATCTCCTGAGATTAAACTGCAAAAGTCTATGAGGTGAGGTAGTCTCGCTTATGTTATCGAAACCGCAGTTACTAGAAATGATTCGGGAAAGAACATCCGAACCCGTATGCTCAAGTTTAGAGCTAACAGATGGAGAATTAACGTGAAAATGCTTTAATCTGTCACTTTCATTCACGACATTTTCATATAAATTAGCTACTAAATGTTGAGACACACAATTACTTAAAATTGAATTTTCAATTATAACATTATCAGAAAAAATATGTGAATCTGTCAACTTGACAGTTTTAGAAGATAAATGTAAATTATCAGGAGATGCATGTAAACTAATAGATAAATCTGTTGGCTGAACAGAATGAAAACAAGAGTTTGACTCATTTAACCCGTTAGTAGTCGCTAGTTGGTCGATTTGCCGCCCATCCTTCAGTGTTGCCAGATTTTTTTATTCAATAGCCACCAAAAAGTTTTAGAACAAGCATTTGATATATATAAAATGCGAATAAAATCGAAGGAACGTCGATCACATCACTTCTTAAAATTATTGGTGGGAGTTAAATAAAAAGTGCGCTATCTGTAATAGGTGGCGCTGTCTCTAGCGACTACTAACGGGTTAAGAAAGATTTAGTACCAACATTAATTTTAACATCATTTTCTGCGACAATTTTTCCTGTTACATGAGATATCTTTCCGGATTCGACCGGTTTAGCATTTGTGTATGATTTATCAATAAAAATAGCAGAATATGCCGACTTCACAGTTTTAGAACTGAAATGTAGTTTATTATGAGGTGCATTTGAACTACTAGAAAAGTCTGTTGACTTAACAGTTTCAAAACATAAATTTGATTTATTGACGAAAGGATTAGCCGCAACATTTAATGGGCTGTCATTCTTCTCTAAATTAGAAGGTAATGGAGAGTTTAAATTAGAGACGCACTGAGAAGAAGAATTTAAATGCGGCAAGTTTACTGGACAAATAGGAAGATAATTTAGAAATAGAGATTGCATTTCGGTATTATGAGACCTCGGTGGATTTCTTGCAACATTTTCAGGTTTATTTAAATGACTGGGTCTTGGCTGGGAAAAGTTGGCTTGTTGCGGTCGGTTGAAAATATCAATTTGAGGGGGGGGGGGCGAAATTTTCTCGCTGTTCCTTTTGAACATTTACGGGTTCCTGCGGGTGATTGGAGTTATTCGCAGGTTTAGCAGCGTGACGTGCTTGATATTTATCTAGCCGTTGAAATAGACTATTAATAGATGCGGCCGGTTTTAAATCTAGGTAATCTTGAATTGGGACTGTGAACAGCGGGTTTATAATATCAAATACTTCCAAGAATGATAAATGTAATTCCAGTTGTTTAATTAAATTCAGCTTACGCAGGAAAAAGGTTGTCGGTTTATCAAATACAGACATTTTAGTAGTATAAAGTTCCTGCATTAATTTTGCTCTATCAGCACTTGAGGAAAAGGTGCTTATAATTTTGATTTTTAAATCTTCATAAGTGGGATTTTGACTCAAGGAATGAGAGGCAATAAGGTCGTACCACATTTTAGGTTCTCCTTTTAAGGAGTATCTTAACCAGTTAAATCTATCAGCAAAATCAATTTTACATACATTAAAATATTCTTCAAGTTCCTCAAAAAAGTTAAGTACATTATTTGTGCCGGTAAAATATACTCGAGCGGAGGGCAGGGGGGGGGCGAATCGTTTGGGCGCCACTGTGAGGAATTCGTGTACGCCATGTTCACGCCATGTTACGCCACTTATATTAAGCTTAACTTATTTAATTACTTAATTAGATAGTAATAAGAGCTCGAGACAAAGTTAACAAATAAATAAGAGTTTATTTAACGTTCAGTATCAAGGAGGGTGTTGGGCTAACTCTATTATAACTTTTAATAAACCCAAGGAAATAACTTTAACAAAGCATAACATAAAAGGTAGCTTATCTCACCAATACTGATCTTGTCGGCTGGATACCCGAGGCGCGACAGATTCTTCTCTTACCTTATGCTACAACACTACACCTCTCGATCATCACTTAACATACGCATAAAACTATCACCACCAGCATTACTCTTTACTCCACCTCCTTACACACTAATCAGCTACCATTCTATATCACTACCAATTCACTATCCTCATCTACCAAAACAATCTCCATATACTATATTCTACAACTTCCTTTCTCTTCATTTCAGTCAAAAACCTTTTAAAATCACTTCTCATTCATCTAACTCTCAGCACCTAATTCTTTCATTGCAGCACCATGTCGACATAAAACTCATCCGATCAAGAATTTCGCCGAGTCACTGGCGACGAAGTGAATTAAACTTCCCAACTTTGGTGACGGTCTATAGTCTCGATCTCGCAAAGTTGCTTCGCCATTTTGTTTCCAAGTTGCAGCCACTTGGACTGCCACTTGAAAATTTATCAATAACTTTTGTAACACGACACTGATTCGAACCAAGGTTGGACAGTGAACATATGCGTCAGATATCTTGGATGGGTTTGCTGGGCAACTTGCTCCGTTATATTGTTACCAAGTGGCGGTCACTTGAAAATTTGTTATCAAGGTAACTTTTAAAATGCTTAATCAATTGAAACCAAAGTTGAAAAATGGATTTATCATTCAAATATTTATGATTTCGGCGGGCAGTTTTTCCGCAATTTTGTTTCTAATTTGCGTCCACTTGAACGCTGCCACTTGAGACTTTGTTATCGCGATAACTTTTAAAATACTGAATTTATTCGAACCAAAGTTGAACAGTAGACTTATCATACAAATATCTTGGATTAGTTCACTGGGCAACTTGCTCCGCCATTTTCATCCAAGTGGCGGCCACTTAATTTTTCAACACTATGACTTTTGAGATTCTGAATTAATTCGAACTAAATTTGTACAGTACAGTTATCTCACAAATGCATTTGATGCATTTGCTTGCCAACTTGGCCTGTCATTTTGTTTCCAAATGCCGGTCATTTGGAAATTTTAAATTTACATGAAAAGGTATTTATGAACCGATTTGCTTTAAACTTCATGTGTATATAGCCGACATCAATATTTCTACCAAGTCCATAAAAATTTGTCGCTGCCATTGTGGAACAAAATGGCAGCTACTTAAAAAGATAAAAGAAATCAACCTATACTCTACCAAATGAGCCGGAAGGACTTAAATTTGTTTTTTTTTCTTTTAATATTTTTGGAGGCATTGTGGAATTTGAATGGAAACCTCCGCACGTTATAAATAACAAATCAGTTTTTTTCCCACTTTAAAAACAGTTATTATTTTTTAAATATATGCACTTTTATCACGAATGTTTATACATGTGTTGCACGTAGGCATTATAATAATATGTAAAGTTTACCAAAATTTTGCAGTGGTTTACATAACTAGATGATTTTTATTATTATTAGAAGCTTTTTATTGAAATTAGATTATGTCATCGCATATTTGTGTCGCTCTAAAAAACAAGGCGCCTTCACTTTAAAGTAAATGTAAGCAAATTTTTTTGTATCTCGTAGGCATAGTTCGTTACAGTGTCATGTTGATAACGCGATGGCCGTGAGTTCGATCCTCGAAAGGCCGATGCGTTTATTTTTGAAGGTAATTAATAGAAAATCTGTTAACTGATAAAAGAAAATTTTTCGTTTTCTACACAGTACCATAAGACTTTTTAAAGAGTTGTTCTAAGAGGGTTTTTTTTTTTTTGTTGTTGTTTGTTTGTTTTTTGTTACCAAAAAGCACAAAATAAAAATTTAATAATTAGATGCTTTTCATTATAATTAGATTTTTGTCATCGTGTCTTGGTGTCACGCTGAAAAGCAAGGCACTTCCACTTTAATGTAAATGTAAGCAACTGCTTTTGTCACTTGCTTTAGTTTAGTTGGTTAGAGCGATGCCAACTGTCATCTATTGCTGATAATACGATGGTTGTGGGTTCGATCCTCGAAGATCGATGAGTTGTGTTTTGTAGATAATTAATGGAAAAGATGTCAATAGATTTAAAAAAAATATTTCATTATCTACACAATATCGTAAGATATTTTGATTAGTTTTTATTTTTATTTATTTATTTATTTTACTTTATTTTTTATTTTTATTTATTTGTTTATTTATTTATTTATTTATTTTTGCTAAAACGCAAAAAATAATAATTTAAGTTAAAAGAAATTAACACTAGAAACTTTTTATTGAGTATCTCTAAAAAGCATAAAATAAAAAAATTATTCTTGCAAAGACATGTTATAAAAAAGTAACAGTTTCAACAAAAAGAAAATTTTAAAGAAAATATATAGATATTTCACTTTTGCAACAGATGAAATTTTTAAATGTTCAAAACATTTGAAAAAGCATTCGAGAACAATATTCTTTTCGTTTAAGTATTTGTTAGATTTTTCTATCACGTTCTATGACTTTTCCTGACTGTTTTTTGACTTTTGGTTAGTGCGTCATGCTGATAACGATGCTCATGAGTTCGATCCTCCAAGGAACGATGTGTTAATTTTCGCAGTTAGTTGATAGAAAATGTGTCAATTGATAAAAGAAAATATTTCAGTGTTTACAGAGTATCTTATTAGTTTTTTAAGAAGCTTTTTTTATAACTGAAAAACTCAAAATAAAAATTAAATTAAAGAATCTTTTTTTTTTTTCTTTTAAGTAGAAGCTTTTTATTGTGGAGCCCTAAAAAGCATAAAATAAAAATTTATTTTTGCAAAGACAAGCTATAGAGAAATGAAAGTTTCAACACTAAGAAAATTTTAGAAAAAAATATAGATATTTTACTTTTGCTAAAGATGAAAATTTTTTTAATTCTTCAAACATTTTAAAAAGTTTTCGAAACCTTTGAAATTTATGGCTTGGCAAATCCTTATACAAAACATAATAACTAAGAATATTGGTCTCAAATGCTTTTTAAAATGTTTAAAATAGCAAAAAAAATTTCATATTTTGCAAAAGTGAAATATTTAAAAAAAAAAAATTCTAAAATTTTCATAGTGTTGAAACTTTTATTTCTTTATAGGATGTCTTTGCAAGAATAAATTTTTATTTTATGCTTTTAGGGCTCCACAATAAAAAGCTTCTACTTTTAAAAAAGTTTGTTTTTTACTTAATTTTTTATTATAATTGTCAGTTTTTATTTTTTTATTTATTTATTTTATTTTATTTATTTATTTATTTTATTTTATTTATTTATTTATTTTGCTAAACCGCAAAAAATAATAATTTAATTTTAAATTATTTGTTGGTCATCTAATTTATTAACCTTGCTAAAATATTCACTGGACAGTACAGTATCAATTTGTGTTTATGGTTAAAGAAAATGGTTAAAGAAAAATAGAATGGTTAAAGAAAAATAGATCGTGTATTTTCCTACATTATTCTAGATCTAACCTAAAAATATATATAAATATTAGGTTATTTATACATTTCTTTAGAGCCAGTTTGACTATCGTTTGTGTAATTCTTGAATAACTTTTGACACATATAAGTGATATATGAACTACTTTTCATCTAAATGTTTTAGACTGAATTTTTCTATTTATTAGAAGAGATGAGAATTGTGACTTTTTTTTTTCCGACATTATTTTTTTAACAATGTTTCTGTTATACTTAATTGCAAACATTACAGTTAAAATGCTATAAGGTTTTCTGCATGCAAATACATTATGAAAAAAACGTTGCGACTTTCATCTCTCTTTCATACAAGAATTCGTTATATTACCTAAAAATAATTACTTAAAATCCCTCTAATTTGTGGATATAAATGTAATTTTACAATCTAATTTATATTATTTAAGCTCTTATTATCATCACCATATTTTCTTCAGAGTAAAAATAATAAAATGCATTGAACTAAGATTTATCTATGTGAACTGTCGTAGCTATTCGATATATAAGCGAAAAACAGTCTTTTATTCCAGATCAAATTGCCCAGAAAGAAATACTTTTGAAGAAAAAGTAATCCAGTGAGATATTTTACTCACACTTTATCAAAGATACATTTATCTGCAATGGATAAAAGAGCTTTTATACATCAAAGAATATATATACTGATCTTTTTCAGACTTTTAAGTTCGAAGTCGTAAGGAAAATTTTAAACGGAAAGTCTCTATTCATAATAAGATAAATTTCTTTTTGTACGTCCTTCATATATCCTTATACACAGTAGATATTTCTTGGAGAGTGTTTTACTTAAAAGAATTCACTAAAAGTATTTATTATTTTCAAAAACTAATAATTTTTAAGTATATAAGGCTACTAACGTTGCATATATTAACTTAAAATGCATATTTTATATTTCTTTATATTTTTGTATATCAACACATTACCGGGCGATAAAACGTTATAATTAACAATGGCGCTATACTGACATCCGTTGAAATTTTTCTACTTATCCAATTTGGATAAAATATCAAAGTTCATAATAAACAACATGCATAAGAGGAAAATTAAACAGAAAAAAAAAGATAAGTGAAAATTTTCCAGGCCAGGATTTGAAGCACGGTCTTTGGCTGTAAGATACTGGCCTCCATTATTAGGTCACTTGAATTTTGGAAACATTCATCTGTTTGTTGTTATCGTATTCAATCACAAACTGTAGAAATATAATATATATTTCTACTGAACAAATAAATATTCAAAGAATACTGTATATATCGAAATAATATGTCAATAGTTAGAAAAATAATAATAATAAAATTATATCCACTTCTGTTGTCAAACAAATATATATATATATATATATATATATATATATATATATATTATACTCACTCCTATTGCCAAAATACAAATGATTAAAAAATAATAATAATAATAAATAAATAAATAATAAAAAAAAAATGGATGCCTGAAAATTTTCGACTTTCAATTTCTGATGAATTTACACTTTTTCAGGTCTTTTGAATACGTATCAACCATTTTTTAAAAACGTCTGTGTATGTGCGTGTTAGTAAAATATTGCGCACATTGTATCTACCGAACCAATGGACAGAATTTAGCAAAAACTTTATATATAGTAATACCTTTAACTAGCATTTGTGCTGATTAGATTTTTAAAAATATCGCCCAGCCGGCGACGCTGTTATGCTGCAATTTCCTCCATTTAATAGAAGGCTATATCTCAGCTTCTATAGAGGATAAATGCAACAAAACTTGGTTTGTAAGATATATATCATATAAAACTCTGCTGATTATATTTGAGTGCATATCGAAAGACGGGTGGCGCTATTATGTTGAAATTAATTCCCATTCAAGGGAACGCCATATCTCAAGTTCTAAGTTATAAGAATACACCAAACATGTTATGGGAGATATATATTATAAAAATTACACTGACTGATTGCGTATATATCGGTCAAAAATGGGTGCCTGTATTATTTTTCTTACTATAAACAATTTAAATAAAAATTTTCTTGCAATTTTTACAAATGGATGCTTAGATACAGCAACTTGAAAAATCGCAGAAAGTAATGTCAATACCACCTGTTGGGCTATATATATCAAAATTTAATCAGCATAAATTTTCATTCATATATATATATATATATATATATATATATATCTTACATAGTGAATTGGTTACATTTATATAACATAGGTGCTGAGATACAGCATTTAAGTAAATGGAATTAGATTACAGCATAGCAGCGCCGCATATATGCATCATATGAATTGGCATACTTACAAATTATTCATCTCACATACCAATTTTGGTGCATTTATATCTCATCGAAGCAGATATATTGCCTTCTCTTAAACGGAAATAAATTATAAAACAGCAGCGCCTCTGTCGAGTGATATGCACCCACATTTTACCATAATATCCATCTTATATAACAAGTTTGATGCATTTATACACTACAGAAGTTGAGATATATCTTTCACTTAAATAGGAGAAATTACAGCATAACAACGCCATTTATTGGATGATATATTCCAAAGTCTAATCAGCACCAATTTAAGTCAAGGTCTAACTAAGTATCAATCATGCTTAAATTCCGTCAATTAGTTCATGAGATACAAAATTTTTCTAACACATCATATATGCACAGAGATAGTCATTTTCTAAAATTGGGTGAATTATATTTTGGAGATCTCAAAACATGTAAATTCATCGAAAAGCAAAATTCGAAAACTTTGGCAAATTCAATGCTTTCTTTTTATGTATACTACAGAAGAAAGTAAACAGTATGATGTTTATATCATAAGTAGTTCTTCGTTTCCTTTACGGCAACGCACTCGCGTTGCTGCTTTGTTTGCATCGCTCGTGCCTATTTTGTTCGCCTGTCGAAGGGTCGTGTTTTCTTTCGACACGAAACAATTTTTGCGTGTTCTTAAATTTTGAGATGTTCATTCAAAATTTTGCACGTATTAATACCTTAATATTATTTATTTTTTATTTTTGTTTATTTATTTAATTTGTTCCGTTTTGTTTTCTAGACGCTAATTTCCAATTACGTGATTATCATGCAGTTTGGTGCATTTGGTGATTAACACACATGACATGCATATTACATTATTTTTTGTTTTTAATTAATAAATAAATATATATTCTTTGCATATCTACATATATAATATAAGAAGATGTGCGTGTGTGTGTGTCTCCGGTGCTTTTTAGGAAAACGGCTGATCGCAGAGCTACACAAATTTGCATGGAAATTTGTAAGGACCTATCCTAATTTGCCTGAAGCCCGATTTTCGAAATTTTGATATTTTAATTACTTAAAATATGAAACTTATAACCTTATAATAGCTTTAAAACTAGCCATATAAATATTAGCTTTAAATTTAACTGTTGCCAAAAAAAGTTTACGATTTTTTTCTTTTTCTGCCTGAAAAGAAATGTATTTTCACGCGAATAATAAAAAAATTATCAAAAATTAATTTGCTAAAGCGTATGACAAAATGACATCAATATAACTTTAAAATTAAACAGCTAGTGGGTCTGCAGATAAGGAGCTTCAACGTTCTATTTGCATCACACATTATTCAACAGATAATTTTTATTTATCCTATATTATATTATTATTGTCGGGAATCCCCCGTTCATTCTGTTTTCAGAACAAATGACTTTCCAGACAGACTGGCGCGTGCCTCTTCTTCTGATTGCACCACACTTTCGATTCGAAATGAGAAGTGTTCGAAAAAGATGCTTTTTAGAATCAGAACAGAAAAGGACCTTGAATAGAGATGAAGCTACGTAAAGATCATGTTGTTTACAGACGCCCCGGTCCTAAAACAGAACAATTAAAACTTTAAAGAACTAGAATTAACATTTTTGAACTAAATTAGACCATACAATTTTGATGTTAAGAAAACTTTAATATTTAACTGTAAATAGTTTTTGTTCTGTTTCGTTTTACGTGTATGCTAAAAAACCATTACATTTCGTTTTCCCATCAAAGCAGAGCTGTAGTTTCATCGATTTTGTGATAATGGATCATAGCTGCAACCATCCACATCCGGACCTATTACGATAGAAGCTTTCTGGTGAGACTCATCCATATTTTATTATTTGACCAGTTTAATTCGGATGAATATATTTTAGAAGAATTAGTTTATTATTTAAAAAATTTAAGACTATAAACTCTAAGAAAAATTAAGATTAAAAATATGCTGTATCGGTTCTGTAAGAAAGTTAATTAAGTTTTAGATCAGAAAATCTGGTGCAGCAATATTTTCTGGCATCCCAGCCACGTGATGTTGTCAGCTAATGAAGTATCCATTATTTACAATTGAAAAGATAGATAATATTATAACATTTTAAATTTTGTATTTATTATGGCTAATTTAGTAATCGCTAAAAAAGAGAGAGCTGTCATAAGAGAAAGTATTAATAAATTTATAGACAAATTAAAAACTTTATATGATGATATAGATCCAGATTCTGTAGATTTAGAAGAAACTTTTGAACTATTGAATGAAACTACTATAGATTTAAAGAGTAAAGATTCAGAAATTAAAAATTTAACTCAAGAACTCCAATTAGAAGCCGAATTAGAAACGGCAAATGAATACCGAGAAAAAATACTTACTTTGCGATTTCGAGCCAACAGAAAATTGAAAGAATTAAAGAAAAGTGAAACAAGTGTTTCATCAATAGAAACCGAAAGAAGACCTACTTCAAAAGAAGCAATGCACATCAAATTACCACAGCTAGAGCCTGTTAAATTTAACGGGAATGCAGCTGAATGGCTGACTTTTTGGTCGTCATTCGAAACGGCTATTTATAACAATGAAGGTTTAGATCCTGTAGATAGATTTAATTATTTGAAATCATTTTTAGCACCTGACCCCTTAAAATGTATTGAAGGATTCTCTGTTACCGCAAGTAATTCCATAAAAGTAGTAGATATTTTAAAAGAAAGATATGGCAAACAAGACCACTTAGTGAATGTACATTTGAATAAATTATTAAATATTGCCCCACTAAAACATTCAAGTGACATTAAATCGCTCAGGAAAATTTACGATGAAATCCAAACTAACATTAGAAGTTTAGAGTCATTAGATGTTTCTTTAGATAGCTACGGCAGTTTATTGTCACCGATATTACTAAAAATATTACCTAGAGATTTAGCATTACAATTTAATTTGGAATTTCATGGTGTTAATTACGGTTTTACAGATATATTATCTTTCTTAAATAAATAACTCGTATCGCGAGAATGCTTGATAACTACCAGACAAGAGGATAGCGGCGCTAGCACCAGTCATTTCTCCCCCCGAGCTCAAAGATTAGATAATCAAAATCATAGAGATGTTTCCTCCCCCCCCCGCGTTAATAAATTTATACTCAGAACCGGAAATTGTCTACTGCTTGTGATTTATTAAATGAGAATAAAAGTGATAGGTGTAATTTTTGCTCAGAATCGCATTAAAGTAACAAATGTGTCAAAACTCGTAATCTACCATTTGATGAAAGAGTTAATCTATTGCGTAAGAAAGGTCTGTGTTATTTATGTCTTCAACCTTCGCATCTAGCTAGACACTGTCTATCAAAAACTTTATGCAAGTTATGTAATCTTAGGCATTCACAAATAATGTGTAATGGAAATAAAGATTTGAAACAGGAAATAAGTAATTACGAAAGAAATGATCAATCTAAATTGGCGTTATCGAATCATAATTTACAAGCGAATGTTTATTTGCAGACTTTAATAGTAGCAATTTCTAACAGGGATGATAGTAAATCATCATATGTTCGGTTAATTATTGACTCTGGACCTCATAATAGTTACATCAGTAAGTTTGCAGCTGATAAGTTAAAATTAAAAAGAATGAATAAAGAAACAATCAGACATGGTCTTTTGGGGGGCATGGAAATGTCAGCTGAACATAATCGTTATGAATTTACGATCGGGAGTTTAGATAATAAGTTTAAATGTAAAATACAAGCACTAGATCAAGAAAAAAATATGCACAGTCGTGAATTTATGTCGCGATGTTAAATTAGTAAAACTCTTAGAAAAGGAAGGTGTATATTTATCAGATGTCCCTAGAAATAATAAATCTTGTTTATACCAGAAAAATCCAGACGAAGTACATATGCTTTTGGGAGCTGATATGTCCGCTAAACTGTTCACAGATGACATAAAATATTTTCCAAAATTGGGATTAATTACATTTAGAATTAAATTGGGTTGGACCATTTTGGGCAAGACAGAGGGTCACAAGAGTGAGCAGGACAATTTTTTCGCGGGTCTATCGTTGTCATTACACGTGTCAAACGCCAGTTTATCAGATTCATGGCGCCTTGACATTCTAGGAATTACTAATGAAGATAATAAATCGAAACAGGGTTTACAACAAGAAACCAAGAATTATTTTCTAGAAACTGTTGAACGAGATAAAAGCGGTCGATATGAAATCAATTTACCATGGACAGTTGACCATTCGATTTTATCAGATAATTACTCGTTGGCAGAAAAGTGCCTGTACAAGAGGGAAAATAAATAAATCAAATCTGATAGAAAAAAGGAATATGGGAAAATTTTTGATTTCTGGGAAAACAATCAGATTATAGAAGAGGTATTGGACCAGAAAAGGGACAAGGTACATTATTTAGCACACAGACCTGTGGTTAAAGAATCTAGTGAAACCACTAAAATTCGTCCAGTATTTAGACTTCAGAAGGAATCAAGATCCAGTTAATAAATGCTAAAAGTCGAGTTGCACCTATTAAGGAATTGACCATACCCCGCCTTGAACTGTTATCTTGTCTTATTGGCGCTAAGTTGGCAAAAAATGTACAAAACGATTTAAGTTCACATGTAAATAATTTTGGTCAGATTCAACCACTGCTTTAGGTTGGATAAGAAGAAAACAAGAATGGGGTACATTTGTACATAACCGAGTATTAGAAATACGAAATCTGACCGAAGTTTGCAATTGGAGACATGTACCCGGAAATTTGAATCCCGCGGACCTCCCGTCTAGAGGATGTTCTTTTGAACAACTACAGAAATCGAGATGGTGGGAGGGTCCGAGTTGGCTTTATTTACATGAAAATGAATGGCCTCAAATAGAAGAAGACCCAAACGAAGAACTCATAAACAGCGAAAAAAGGAAGAAAATCCTAAATCTTTTAGATAAAAAAGAAGATAATTTCAATCGATTTTATCAGTATTTTTCCTCTTACAAGAAAATAGTTAGAACCATTGCCTGGATATATAGATTTTATCATAATTCGAAGACTACTGAGAAAATGTCCGAATTGGATATTTCAGTTGGAGAATTTTCAAAAGCAGAAAATGTACTTCTGCGAGTAGTACAACAAGAATCTTTTTCAGGGAGAACAGATCCAAAATTAAGAAATTTAAGACCTGTCGAAGATACAGCTGGTCTCTTAAGAGTAAGAACCAATATAATTCAAAGAAACGACAGTGAAAACTTCATATATCCTGTAATCTTACCTTACAAGCATCCTGTCGTCCAAAGATTGATATTCGAGAAGCATTTAGAAAATCAGCACGCTGGAGTCAGCACTCTAATGACACTACTAAGAGAAAATTTTTGGATAATGAAGTATAGAAAATGCATTCGAAATTCAATAAGAAAATGCGTGATTTGCAGAAAACTTCAGACTTCCAAAATAGATGTTGAACCTGGAGTACCACCCGAAGACAGAGTACGAGAAGCAGCCATCTTTGAAGTGGTAGGCGTAGATCTAGCCGGTCCTCTTCATCTTTCTGATGGATCAAAAGCGTGGATAGCTTTATTTACTTGTGCTGTCTACCGAGCCATACATCTTGAAGCCAATACGTCTCTGTCTACAGAAAGTTTTATCCAGTCTCTGAGAAGATTCATAGCAAGGAGAGGCAGACCCTACATCATCTATTCAGACAACGGGAAGAACTTCCTTGGAACAAGAAATGCTCTCTCGAGTGTAGATTGGGAAACCATCTGCAAGGTAGCTTCCACCCAGAAGATCAGATGCAAATTCAACCCTCCTGCAGCACCGTGGTGGGGAGGTTGGTGGGAGAGGCTTGTTGGAATGGTTAAAGGAATTCTGAAAAGAAACTAGGTCGTGCATCTTTGAATTACGATGAACTTTACATAATGCTATGTGACTGTGAACAAGTAATTAATTCACGGCCTATAACCTATGTTTCCGAAGAAAACACAGATCCCTTACCTTTAACCCCAATGATGTTCCTAAGAGAACTACCAACATCAGGGGTACCTGACCTAGATGCTTTGGATTCTAAAGATCTTAACCGCAGAGCCAGATATAGGCAAATAATCAGAGAAAACCTAAGAAACAGATTCAGAGCTGAATATTTAGGACAATTACGCCAACATGCATCTAAGACCAAAAGATTCAAACAATTGAAAGTCGGCGATGTTGTCCTACTAGAAGATTTCAATAGAAAACGTGTTCACTGGCCTTTGGCAAAAGTGATCGAAATTTACCCTGGCAAAGATAATGTCATACGCCTAGCTAAGGTGAAGACCGAAAATGGACTTTTTCTGCGTCCATTACAAAGATTGTTTCCTTTAGAAATTGACAGTACGGAACTTAAGAATCACCCCACTTTGCATAAATCTCTCCAAGAAAATTTAAGTCCTTCGACTTCCGAAAACAAGAACCTTACACAGAAACCGATATTCAACCCCAGAGAAAAGAAAACTGTGAAATACCCTCCAGAACCTACCAGTTCCAGAACCAGTAACAAGAAGTCCACAACAGATGATCCCACTTCCAGTCCCCCGTTGGTCTCCCGAACTGGCCGTGTGGTGAAACCTCCTCAACGACTTCAACTTAGATTGTTGAGTTCCTCTGTTTAGTCGCAACTCAAGGTGGGAAGATGTTGGGAATCCCGGTTCATTCTTCTGTTTTCAGAACAAATGACTTTCCAGACAGACTGGCGCGTGCCTCTTTTTCTGATTGCACCACTTTTTCGATTCGAAATGACAAGTGTTCGAAAAAGATGCTTTTTAGAATCAGAAAAGAAAAGGACCTTGATTAGAGATGGGGCTACGTAAAGATCGTGTTGTTTACAGACGCCCCAGTCCTAAAACAGAACAATTAAAACTTTAAAGAACTAGAATTAACATTTTTGAACTAAATTAGACCATACAATTTTGATGTTAAGAAAAACTTTAATATTTAACTGTAAATAGTTTTTGTTCTGTTTCGTTTTACGATATGCTAAAAAACCATTAAATTTCGTTTTCCCATCTAAGCAGTGCTGTAGTTTCATCGATTTTGTGATAATGGATCATAGCTGCAACCTTCCACATCCGGACCTATTACGATAGAAGCTTTCAGGTGAGACCCATCCATATTTTATTATTTGACCAGTTTAATTTGGATGAATATATTTTAGAAGACTTAGTTTATTATTTAGATAATTTAAGACTATAACTGTAAGAAAAATTAAGATTAAAAATATGCTGTATCGGGTCTGTAAGAAAGTTAATTAAGTTTTAGATCAGAAGATCTGGAACAGCAATAATTATATAGATAGATAGATAGATAGATAGATGTAGATATAAATATAGATTCGATTGATTCGCTACATAAACAGATACGTTTGAGAGAAAGGGCTGTGACCCTTCTCAACCCCCCCCCCCCGCTGTAACACTCTTTTTATACCAATCTCTCTGTCTCTCTATCTATATATATTGTAATGTGTTAAAATCAGTATTATTTTTGTTGTGTTGGTATTGGCATGTATCTATTAATTGCTAGAATTTTAATCTTAAAATTTATTATGATATCTATCATATATATATATTCCTAGTGATGGATAGCCTTGTTTTTAATTTATTGTAACTCATAAGCACTTGTACTAAATTTCATGCAAAATGTTTGTGTAACACTATAAAAAAAATTACCAATTTCGTGCCCACTACTCAAAATGCTATCAAAATTCTAAAAAAATTTCATTATATTTAATAGTGTGTAACCATGTTAAAATAAACTTTTATGATATACCGTCTGCGTATCATAATGGTACGAAATTGTTTTGTTTGTCTCTGAAAAGGAGCCATACTTATTATGTACACGATTAAAAGAAATACACCTAATTAATTATAACACATTATTATTTCAACCATGTGATGTTGAAATCACATATATTTCTAAAGATTAATATTGAATACACGAGTAAATTATTACATAAAGCGTTAAAATATACTACTGGCCATTAAAATTGCTACACCGAGAAGGAATAATAATAACGGAATGAAATTTGTTGGACACATACATTATAGTAAGAAGAACAATTGATTAAAATTTCAGGAAATTTGGAGTAATATGTACTGAGAAAACAGTACATAAAGCAGCGACCTCTGTGAGCAATAACAGCACTTATCTGCCTCGGCATTGAATCGAACAGCGATTGGATGACATGTACGGGTAGAGCACTTCATGAAGTTATAACACGATGCCACTATTCATCGATTGAAGTTACTGGTGAGTGGTGGGGGGCCAGTCGCTTTTCAACGATTAAACAGTCATTTTCATTGGGGCGAGATCAGGAGAACGCGCTGGCCAGAGCAACAGTCGAACACATCAATGAAGGTCGAGACAATATGGACAACTTGCGGTCGTGCATTGTGCTGCTTAAATGTTGCGCTTCGGAGGCCTTGAACATAGGGTAGAGCGATAGGCCTTAACTCGTCAGAAATGTAATGGCTGGTATTCAGAGTGGCGGGAATGAAAACAAGAGGTGATCGGGACGTGTATCCAATAGTATCACATACCATCAATCCAGGTGGTGACTCAGTATGCGGCTACCAAAATTCTGATTACCCTTAAAACTGCACCACTGATATGGGCGCCATTAATGTGTGATCAACATAATAGATAATGAACGACCGCAAGTTTTTTGTATTGTCCGGACCTTCTTTGATACAGAATGTGTTCGACTGCTGTTTTGGCCAGCGCGTTCGCCTGATCTCGCACCAATGAAAATGACTGTTTAATCGCTGAAAAACGACTGCCCCCCCCCCACCACTCACCAGTAACTTAGTCGATGAATTGTGGCATCGTGTTAAAACTTCATGAAGTGCTCTACCCGTACATTTTATCCAATCGCTGTTCGATTGTCCGCCACAGGTCCCGACATCCTCAGGTTCTTAAAAGCAAATACCTTTTGAAGGATCTAAATCTTCGAACGTCCCTGGCACACGTTTCTGCCCACAGGGGCGTGGTCGGAAACGAATTGGCAGATTCTCTAGCCAAAAGTGCAACTGAGAATGTTAGTGTTAACATTTCCCTGCCAGCACCTCTCTCTTTTATCAAATGATCACTCAAACAGATTTTGTTTCGGGAATGGCAGACCTTGTGGGAAGATTCCGAGAATGGTAGATACACCTTTTCAATGATTCCAAATGTGGCCGTTAATGATTGGTCGCTGACACCAGAGACTGCAGCCTTTCTATCGGGTCATGGGCCTTTCCCACAATATTTGTATAGATTCAATCGCCGACGCACCCCCCTATGTCCTTGTAGAGAGGAGGGTACACCAGAACATTATTATTTCAATTGCCCTATAACAAGTTTATACCACTTAAGAAATCTTGTACCAAAACTAGAGGGCTGGCTCGAAAATATTATTTCTCGTCCATCCCTCTTAATTAAACTAAAAAGAATCTACAATCTTCTGATGGATATTTCCAACAGAACAGATTAAATTCACGTCGTATCTAACTAGCAGTTTTTAAAAATCACTTCCAGTCCTAAACATCACTTGAAATGTAATTTAAAGTCTTTCTAAATCATTTCACTTTAATTGTAAAGTTTAATCGTAACGTTTTATTTATATATTCTTTCTTTCTCTCTTCACTCTCTCCTTCCTTCCTTTTGTATAAATGTGTTTGAGCTCCTTGCCCACTATGCTGCACTTCATTGATTCGGATGAAAAACCTGTCTTGTGGACTTTTCTCCAATGTGTATACTATCAACGCCCTTTGTCGGTTTGGGACTAAGTCCTGGCGTTTTTGTAAACATTTTTTTTTTCTTTTTTTTTTTTTTTCAATAAATGGAGAGATCGCCATAGAAGCGCTCAAAATCGCTCCAAGAGTGATGAGCGGCGTCCCTCTCCTTGTTCAATCGCTGTTCGATTCAATGCCTAGGCAGACATGTGCTGTTATTGCTCAAAGAAGTCGCTGCTTTATGTACTGTTTTCTCAGTACATATTACTCCAAATTTCGTGAAATTTTAATCAATTGTTCTTTCTACTATAATGTAGGTGTCCAACAAATTTTATTCCGTTATTATTATTCCTTCTTGGTGTACCAATTTTAATGGCCAGTAGTGTAGATTTGAATTAAAAGGAATAGAAAATTATAAAAATATATGTGATTTCTGCATCACATATTGGAAGAAATATGTTATATAGAAATAACATACATTAAAAAAAAATTATTCCTTTTATTCAAATCTATTTTAACGCTTCATTTGATAATTTATTCATATATTCAATATTAATCTTTAGTAACCGCCGAATTCTTTCTCCATCAATAAAAGAAAGAAAAAGAAAAGAAATGTAAAAGAAAATCACTCAGCAAGCAAAATTTTATGTTATATTTTCGTTTTATAAAGAATAACACAAGGCTCATTTCATTTATGTTCCATTAAATCATAATCCTAGTTTCTAACATAATTGTACTCAGTTAGTCAAAATTATCCTTGAACAGAATTAAATTATAGCGATATTTTATGTATGTGTCCGTTGTGGTTTCTCATTTCTCATAAGAAAGTTTGGCGAAATTTAAAGGTTATCATTATGTGACAATCCTGCTCTGTGCATTCAAAATTATTATCTTGATTAGAGTATAACGTAAAGTTATTCCGTTTTATATGTTCTTGTGGGGTAAAAATTAGATGCCAAAAGGGTACTTTTCGTTAAAAATTGGCAAAATCTATTAGATTCGCTGCTAGTATCTCGAACTGAAAGCATGTGAAGAAACTTTATTTTTATTTACTTTTTTATTTTTATTTATTTATTTTATTTTTATTTATTTATTTTATTTTTATTTATTTATTTTGTTTATATATATATATATATATATTGGCACGGTAAGGCACCGTCTCATTTTCCATAACTCTCTTCTCGTATCTAAAGATACATAAAGGATTAAAATGCAGCCATGTTATTTACTTTCCATTCATTACTTTACTGATTATATTTTCCTTCTCAGTCCCCTGGATTTTTCGAAGCATCTGGATTTACGGCATCTTTTCCTGAATCTATTCAACGCAACTATTACGGCCCTTCAAAGTTAAAAATGTTGACTGATTTATATCCCCGAACACCTTCAGAAACCAAATTTTCCTCATTTAGATGATTACAGAATGGCATCTGAACTCTTTTGTAGGGTTATGAAAATAAATTATTTAGTCCATGCATACTATTTTTTTGGAATAAATATGCTTTTAAATATTTCAATAATGTTTTGCCTGTCGCCCATAATGATAAGAAAAACTTTGTTGTGTCTCTGTACGCGCACCACAAACAATATGGACAGCAAAATATATACAGCTATTTTTGTATAGCGCCTGAACACGTGTACCAATTTGCAAATCAAATGGAGGTTTTTTGTGGCCGCTATTGCAATACATACAAATTCTGCCCCCTGGCCGTAATGATAAAAAAAGCTTTAGGGCATCCCTGTACACAGTCCACAAATAATATAGACATAAAAAAGATATATAGCTATTTATATACAGGGCCTGAACATGTGCACCAATTTTCAAGTTAATCGAAAGATTTTTGCTACCACTATTGAGGTACATACAAATTCTGTCCATAGACCGTAATGATAAGAAAAACTTCGGTGTGTCCCTGTACCCGAATTACAAATTGAATACACACCCAAAACTACACAACTAATTCCGTGTGGCTCATGAACATGTGTACCGAATTGCAAGTCAATAGTGCGATTTTTTTGGCTGTTATCGCAAAACAGAAAAACACACAGACGAAACCCAACATCTTCTTGAGTCTCCACAGGGAAGCCCTTCACTGACGTTTCGGCAACTAGTGGATCTGCAGATCACGAGCCTCAACGTCCTATTTGCATCACACATTATTTAACAAATCATTTGCATTTATTCCGTATTATATAATATATATATATAATATATAACAATTATATAGCTATTGATTGGAGTCGCTGTACAAACAGATACGTTTCTGAGGGGGGCTGCCGTTCCCTCAATCCCCCCGCAATATCTCTCTTTCTATATTTATCTTTCTATATGCGTATATTTACATTTTTTCCTAGTAACAACCTTCTATTGCTTTCTTTTAACTTATAGATACTTGCACCAGATTTCATTCAAAAAGTTATATTACATATCAGAATTAATTTGTGTAAACCTGTAAACTAATTAACAATTCTATGCCCACAATTTTCCACATAAAACACATTTGTTTCAACATTCTAATAACATTTCATTATATTTAATGTGCTGCAACCATGTTAAAATACACTTTTAAGGAATACCGTCTATAGCACGTTATGGTACGAAATTCTTTTGTGTGTCACTGAAAAGAAGCCATTGTTTTTATATACAAAAACGAAAAGAATACACTTAATTGATTATAACTCATTAATATTTCAATCTAATTTGACATGATTTGGATGATTAAAGAATGTCATTGGAATATCTTTGGTGTGGTTCACTAAATAAATTATTTAATCTATACATTGAATTTTATTTATTTTGTTCATTTTTATACATGCTTTAAAGCATTTGTTTAGTGTGTGTTAATTCCATTATATTTAAAGCAGCATAAACGCATTAAAATGCACTAAAATAAAAATTTCTCCATAGGCTGTAATGTCCCAAAATTCTTTTGCGTGTCTCTGTAAACGAACCATAATCATTCTATACACAAGTAAAAACTATTCAACTTATTCTATATTTTTCATGAATAATTGTTCGAAATTTGACATAAATTTTATGATTATGTGACACTGTTGGAACACTTTTGTAAAATCCTGTATATTAATTATGAAGCCTAAGCACGTTATGGTACGAAATTCTTTTGTATGTCACTGAAAAGAAGCCATTGTTTTTATATACAAAAACGAAAAGAATACACTTAATTGATTATAACTCATTAATATTTCAATCTAATTTGACATGATTTGGATGATTAAAGAATGTCATTGGAATATCTTTGGTGTGGTTCACTAAATAAATTATTTAATGTATACATTGAATTTTATTTATTTTGTTCATTTTTATACATGCTTTAAAGCATTTGTTTAGTGTATGTTAATTCCATTATATTTAAAGCAGCATAAACGCATTAAAATGCGCTAAAATAAAAATTTCTCCATAGGCTGTAATGTCCCAAAATTCTTTTGCGTGTCTCTGTTAACGAACCATAATCATTCTATACACAAGTAAAAACTATTCAACTTATTCTATATTTTTCATGAATAATTGTTCGAAATTTGACATAAATTTTATGATTATGTGACACTGTTGGAACACTTTTGTAAAATCCTGTATATTAATTATGAAGCCTAAGCACACATATTTTCTACACAAAACAAGAGTTTGAGTATCTCAATAATGTACGCTAATTTCGTTTTGTTGAATGCAGAGTAACGATGTTAAAATTCGTTTAAACGAAATTCACCCTATAGGCCGTAATGGTAAGAAAAACTTTAGCGTGTCTCTGTACACAGTCCGTAAACAATGTAGACATAAAAATTTATACAGCTATTTCTATACAGAGCTGGAAGTGTGTACATATTTGTAAGTTAGTCGGAGGATGTTTTAGTCCGTTATTGTGGTACATACAAATTATATCCATAGGCCGTAATGATAAGAAAACTTTTGGTGTATCCCTGTACATGAACTACAAATGGAATACACACTCAAAACTATGCAGCTGATTCCATGCGACTCATAAACATGTGTACCAAATTGCAAGACAATAGCGTGATTTTTGAGGCCGCTATCGCGAGACATATAAATTCTGTCTATAGGCTGTAATGATAAGAAAAACTTTGTTGTGTCCCTGTACACGAACTACAAATGGAATACACACCAAAACCTATATAGCTAATTCCATGTGGCTTGTGAACACGTGCACCAAGTTGCAAGTCAATAACGTGATTTTTGCGGCTACTATCGCGCTACAGACAAACAGACAGAACCCAAAATCTTTTAGAGTCTCCACAAAGAGGCCTCCATTGACGTTTCGGCAATAATAATATACTTGGAGATAATCCTGGGCAATATATTTTTTTAATTCTGACACTGAAGTACACCGGATATTTTTCGCCAAGGAATGTACTTTGTCGACAGCTATTTTAAGACAAGTAGAGCACCAAAAATATAAGTAAATTATAAAATATTGAGAAGAATAAAAAACAAGAAAGAAAAATCATGCAAAACGCATTGATTAGTAACATTTTCCAACTGTACGTAATTTTTGTATCGAATAACTTTAAATATTCTTTGCCTACGTTATCACACAACAGACAAAAGGACTGAAAAATATACAGATAGACTAATTGATTTTTAAATTACTCTTACAAGGAAACATTCAAAAGGTGTCATCTTTAAAAAGTATTGAAAAAAATATGTGTGATTCTACTCTTCATAAAACACCAGAAAATGAAAACATTATCGGCTGAAATTAATTACAGCGACCACAAAAACATTTCAAAATTAAGCATATTTGGCAATTTCACACTGCTAGGCGATTGATTTTGAGTACTTGGCGGAAACAAAACACGGTTCTGTTCGTACACGGCAATCTCGGTGCTAGCAAACGTATCGTCTAATAGCGCTAAATCGCCAAATATGCTTAATTTTGATAATTTTTTGTGGTCGCTGTAATTAATTTCAGCCGATAATTTTTTCATTTTCTGGTGTTTTAGGAAGAGTAGAATCCAATTTTTTTTTTTTTTTTTTTTTTTTTTTTTTACAATACTTTTTAAGAATGACACCTTTTGAATGTTTCCTTATTAGGCATTTTGGAAAGTGTTAAAAACGCTTAACGAAAAAGAAAATGCAGCTATTAGATTATAATTACAGCTTTTGATCTCTCTGAAAATTTTAGTGTAGTCCTGTAAATCAGAAAGTTAATCGTATCATATTCTATACAAAACATTATTTTAGAATATTAACAATACATTTCAATATTTTAATGACTTTTACAGCAGAAAGATTTTTAAATATAACTTTCTAAAAATTCTGTCCTAAAACGTAATGCATTGCCTTTGTTGTTGTTGTTCCTGTAAGCAAACTAGTTATACAGGACCAATTAATGTCATTTTAAATGGGGAACATTCTATAGGGAAAATATTGTTGCGTACTTGGGGATTCGTGAGTTGTCCGAGAATGAAAGGCCAAATTACAAAAATTCAGTAATTTATTCACAGAAAGTTCCAGAAAAATACAGGTCTATAAACCAAGTATCAGCTTCAATTCAACCAGTAAACACAGCTTAAACAACAGCTGCAATAGCAAATCCACAGTACAAACTGTATAGCAATAACCCTTGAAGCAAGTCTCTTTCAAAGAGGCTCAAAGCAATGCAGGTACTAGCGAAGCTGGCTAAAAACTGAACTGAACTGACCGCCTTGGCGAGAAAACACTCCTTATATACACCTGTAGAAAAGTGTGGAAAGTTCCAGAAATTTCCGTATCTCATCAGCCAATGATATTAGAGCTTCCATATTTGGTATATCCCTAATAAGGATTTACTCGCCAAAGGCGCCAAAAATATCCACAAGGTGGAAAAATGTTGCCAAATTTGGCGCCAAATTCATTACCTGCCTTATTGGAGCTTTTTAATGCGTTTTTAAGGGAAAATAAGGCTATTTTAACGCTAAAACGACTAGAAATGCACAAAATTAGCACTTTATCAAGTTACTAAGCCTCTTTGAAAGAATTTATACAAAAATAAACACAATTATCTACAATTTTGTAACAATATTTATAAAAAAAACACTCATAGAACACAACGCTTTCGAATGCTTTTGGGTGTCCCTGTACACAAACCAGAAGAGATATTCACTTCATTTTCAACATGGAAAATCCGACAGTGAACTTCAATAAAATATATCAGTTTCGAGAAATTCCATAAATACTTACAAGAGTTACAGCCCGGGCAGACAGACAGACAGACAGATTGACAGATACACAAACTGAAATCATATTCACATTAAAAAATGTTAGAAAGTGTTGAAAACGCTTAATATAAACGAAAGTACAATTCTAGCAATTTTTTATTAATAGCTCTTAATATAAATGGATATTTTTGTGTCATCCTGTAAATCTAATGCTAATCATGCTATATTCTATGCAAACCACTTTTTTGCGGATATAAATAACATATTTCAATTTCCTAAAACTTTGTGGAAAGTAAAGTTATTAAAATTTGATTTATAGAAATATCTCTCATAGAACGCAATGCTTTGGAATACTTTTAAGTGTCCCTGTACATAAATCAGCGGTGGTATTTCTTCCATTTTATACAGGAAACATCCAATAGTGAACTTGAATAACATATTTCAATTTCATTCAGATATGTCTACAGTAAAGGTATGAAAATATGGTTTATAGAAATACCTCTCATAGAGCACAATGCTTTGAAATACTTTCGGGTGTTCCTGTACACAAACCAGTAGAGGTATAAACTCTACTTTCAATAGGGAACATTCGATAGTGAAATTGAACAACATATAGCAGTTTCAAGAAATTCCATAAATATTTCCGGGAGTTAGAGCTCGGACAGACAGACAGGCAGGCAGACAGACGGACAGACAGATACACAAAAATGAAATCATGTTCACACTTAAAAAATGTTAGAAAGTGTTAAAAACGCTTAACGTAAACGAAAGTACTATTCTAGCAATTTTTTATTAATAGCTCTTAATATAACTGGATATTTTTGTGCTACCCTGTAAATTTAATGCTAATCATGCTATATTCTATGCAAAACATTCTTTTGTGCATATAAATAACATATTTTAATTTCCTAAAACTTCGTAGAAAGTAAAGTTATTAAAATTTGATTTATAGAAATATCTCTCATAGAACGCAATGCTTTGGAATACTTTTGAGTGTTCCAGTATATAAACCAATAGTGGTATTTCCTCCATTTTATACAGGAAACATCCAATAGTGAACTTGAATAACATATTTCAATTTCATTCAGATATGTCTGCAGTAAAGGTATGAAAATATGGTTTATAGAAATACCTCTCATAGAACACAATGCTTTGAAATAATTTCGAGTGTCCCTGTACACAAACCAGTAGAAGTATAAACTCTATTTTCAATAGGGAACGTCCGACAGTGATCTTGAATAACACATTTCAATTTTATTAAGATATACCTGCAGTAAAGGTATGAAAGTATGGTTTATATAAATACCTCTCATAGAACACAATGCTTTGAAATACTTTCGGGTGTCCCTGTACACAAACCAGTAGAGGTATAAACTCCATTTTTAATAGGGAACGTCCGATAGTGAACGTGAATAACATACATATGTTTTAAGAAATTCCATAAATATTTACGGGAGTTAGATCGCGGACAGACAGACGGACAGACAGACAGACAGACAGACAAACCGAAGTCATAAACACTTTTCAACCTTGTTGAAAAGTGTTAAAAAAAGGAGAAACAATAATCGCATAAATTATCTACTTTTATCTCACTATATCATTTTACAGAAAAAGCCAAAATGACGGCAAAAATTCAAATGTCGGGAAGGGGCCCTATAATAAAGCTGTACCATGCTCAGGTTTACATTTTTTTTCTGTATAAAATCCACTATTAACCATAAAATATTTAAAATTGAAAATATTCATAACCACAGAAAAATTAGTTGCCTCATACTGTAGAGGCAGCGCGCATAGCGTATTGTAATATTACATTAGGCTTAAATTTGCTGTCACTTTATGGTAGACCTGATAAATCAAATAAAATATAGAAAATAACGTGTAAGTAAATATTATTATGTACAATACGTTCCCTGTTGAAAATGGAGTAAATACCACCACAGGATTTGTCTAGAGCATTGCGATCTATGAGAGTTGTTTCTATAAACAACATTTTAATAACTTTATTTTGCATACAGTAAAACAAGGAAGCAAATCTACATTAGAAGACAGATAATTTACTCATATACAGTTTTATACGTTAAGTATTAATATTTCCTCAACTGTAATTAAACTTGTATCATGAGTGATGTTACTTTAAATTGCTATAGAGGAAGACAATGTTATTCAGTCTGTGAAATTAAAAAGTTAAACTCATATTTCAAAATATTATAGAATGTACTTCGAAGAAAGTACATTGCGGGACAAAAATTAAGGAAATTTCGACCTGCATTCGACCCGATGCAGGACTCTACTTGGGATTGAACCTGGCACGTCCCATCTAACAGCCTATAAAGTTGCATGTCGTGGCAGAAAGAATATACATATAGTGGAGCAAAAAGAGGGTAAGTTAAAATATATGCCATCAATGAACTTTATTCATTCATTTTCTTTTTATTTCATTTATTTATTTATTTTTATTTAGTTTGACAGGTGGTGCTCTTTTTTTCCAGAGCGATTTTGCGTTGTCACCATTTATTGTATTACACCTTGAATGAATGTGCAAACATTTTTGTTTTTATTTAAAATATGTAAAGCTGAAAGTTTGTCTTTGTATCTGTATGGATTATTAGATTTTATCAAAAATCGGTCCACTTACTAATAAAGAGAAATCTACCTAAAGCTGCATTTTTTAGTTCAATCAATTAATTGATTAACAAAATATTTAGTAAAAACCCCATCTTAATTTAAAAATTATTTAAAAGAAAAAACAAATATGCCAAAAATAAATAAATAAATCAGTGAATACATTACTTTTTCTGACAAAAAAAAAAAAAAAAAAGAAAAAGAAAAAAAAAGAAAAAAAAAGAAAGAAAGAAAACGGGAAAAGAAAGAAAGACTGTGCATTTTTTTTAAATTAAAATTGGGAAAATCGGGTTAAAAATAATTAGAAGATAAAAAGAACTTTTATACACCATGTTTTTAAATTTTCTGTTGAATCATATAAACGCTACTGAAGGCAGCGAGAACCCGGAGAAATCGGATAAAAGTATTAAAAAAATTCCTTGCTATCGTGTTTTAAGCTATTATAAAAGTTTCAAATGGCTATCCTTGCCGGGAAGTTAGTTAAAAGTTGATTGCAAGCTTTGTAACGCTGCCGAAGGCAGCAGCGTCCTGAAGCAATTGGTTAAAAATATTTTTGAAATGCATTTTCACCGTATTCTGAACTATTCTGAAAATGTCAAATGTCTAGCTACTCGGGAAGTTAGTTAAATAAATTTTCTGTTGAATCATATAAACGATTCGAATACAATAAGGACCTGAAACAGTTGACTAAAAGTATTAAAAACAATGTATTGTCACCGTGTTCTGAGCTATCCTGAAAGTTTCAAATATCTAGCAAGTCGGGAATTTCGTGAAAAATCGATTGCAAGCTTCGTACTGGTAACGCTGCCGAAGGCAGCAGGAACACGAAACGTTTGGTTAAAAATATTTTAAGAATGCATTTTCCCAGTGTTCTGAACTATTCTGAAAGTTTCAAATGTCTAGCTAATCGGGAAGTTAGTTAAATAAATTTTCTGTCGAATCATATAAACGCTGACGAAGGCAGTAGGGACCCGAAGCAGTTGACTAAAAGTATTAAAAAAAGTATTGTCACCGTGTTCTGAGCTATCCTGAATGTTTCAAATGTCTAGCTAGTCGGGAAGTTAGTGAAAAATCGATTGCAAGCTTTGTACTGGTAACGCTGTCGAAGGCAGCAGGAACATGAAACAGTTGGTTAAAAATATTTAAAAATTGCATTTTCGCCGTGTTCTAAACTATTCTGAAAGTTTCAAATGTCTAGCTAGTCGGGAAGTTAGTTAAATAAATTTTCTGTCGAATCATACAAGTGCTGCCGAAAGCAGTGGAACCTGCAATAGTTGACTAAAATTATTAGAAAAATGTATTGTCACCGTGTTGTGAGCTGTCCTGAAAATTTCAAATATCTAGCTAGTCGGGAAGTTAGTTAAAAATCAATTGCAAGATTTGTACTGATAACGCTGCCGAAGGCAGCAGGAACCCGAAACAGTTGACTAAAGGTATTAAAAAAATGTATTTTCACCGTGTTCTGAACTATTCTGAAAGTTTCAAATGTCTAGCTAGTCGGGAAGTTAGTTAAATAAATTTTCTGTCGAATCATATAAGCGCTGCCGAAGGCAGCGGGACCTGCAATAGTTGACTAAAATTATTAGAAAAATGGGTTGTCACCGTGTTGTGAGCTGTCCTGAAAATTTCAAATATCTAGCTAGTCGGGAAGTTAGTTAAAAATCGATTACAAGATTTGTCCCTGACAAACACACAAACAAACAAACAAACAAACAAACAAACAAACAAACATACAAACAAGTATTGAAGTTAATAAAAACATGGTAAAAAATAAAACAGCTTCAGTAGAGAACCCTTTTGCGAAAACTGAAATTTGGCACCAGATTAGCTCGAATGTTTCTCGGCAAGGTCTTTACTTACGCAATTACGATAGCCTTTAAAATTCACTGCCAAAATGACAATGAAAATTTAAAAGCCGCCAAGAAGCTCCTAAGCTAAAGCTACACCAAATGAATTTTAAGAAATGAATGTAATAACCGATGCTAGGTAATGAAATGCAGTTACTGCATGCCTTTATATGGTAAAATATATTAAAATAAGTCCTGTCGTATTAAATTAAATTCTGCTTACAAAAAAATGTAAGCAGAATTTTATCAATTTATTATTATAATTATATTAATTTATTTATTTTCACAGCAGCAAAAATACCAACAACAAAAAATTATAAGGCTTCCATAATATATCCATAAAACTTCCCATTCTTAAAAGACACACGCTCACCATCATATGTATTCCTCCCACCCAGAACATGAAAATGACATACTAGTTTCAACTTCGTAGAATAATGATCAACGTTATTTTAAATGATCTCTTACTCAGTAAAAATATGTATAAAATAGCTCGAAAAAACATACTATTAAGAAGATTCTATTTAATAATATGTGGTTTCAACCAAATTTTTTAAAGTTTTATATTATTCTTAAAAAAAAATAATTTAAACCAGACACTTCCTCATTAAATATCATTATGAAAGCAAGTAAATAGGGAGTATTGTACACTAGCGCCACCTCCTAACATTAGAAAGTAATATTACAAAATGTCAGCGTAACACTCGTCTCCTATTATAATCTTACTCTCTGGCGCCATCTTCTTGTTTGTTAGTCTGTAGTAGCGATATTGTAAAGTTTTAGTTGGCATCACTGTCCCAAGCGTTTTGCTTGAAAATAAAACGTTTTCTTTGGTTGATTTTGTAATAGCGCAAGATGCAGGGTAAGTCTTGTAATTATACTAATGACATTAATAATAGTAGTTAAATACTGTTTTTTTAAGTTTTACAATGATTGTTTAAAATATTTGAAGCATTTATTTTGATTATGGCTTTTTAGTTTCGTTTTTGATTTACTGTTTTGATTTCCCGGCGTATATCCGTAGGTCAGATAAATCAATTTTACGTCATAATTTTTAAATAATACACAAAGTTATATGAGTAAGAGGTACTGAAACATTACATTTCATGAAATTAATTTTCTACTGTAAAACAAGTGTATCTCACCTAACGATCATACACAAGAAAGTACGGTACTATGATTTTTATTAATGCGATATATATGTGTGTATGTGTGGAACCCTTAAAAGTATATAAATGCATGTGTGTGTGTGCTTGTGTACGAGCGTCGTTATTATACACTGAAATTTTCGATCTCCGTTTTTTTGACGGATCTACACGTTTTGGGAGGTCCTGAACATGAATTGATAGCACGGAACAGCTTTACTAAACGGCACCCATTGCTTATTGCCGTTGCCGATGTTTTGATCACGTAGTATGATGTTGTTTTGATTCGGTTTGTGAGTCGGTACTGCGAATCGTTTCACAACGTCGTGAATCGAATCAAAATGTCATGAAACAATGCTTTTCATTATTATGAAACTTTTAAACTAAATTTTAGAAAATAAATGATTCAGCCTTTTTTTTTTTTTTTTTTTTTTTATGTTTCACTATGTTTTCTGTTGTTTCCTCGCTTCGCGAGCATTAAAACAAAAAAAAACATCACTGGATACCCCTAATTAGCGATGCATGAATCAGTAAATGCATGAAAATTTGTATAAGCCGCGATTAGTACACTAGCTGCTGTATGCTTGCTTCGCAAGCATTAAAACCAAAAACAAACATCACTGGACACCCCTATTTCGAAGAGCATGAATCAGAAAATGCATGAAATATATACTGTAACGGTGAGTATTCGATGGTAGATCGCTACGCAAGCATTATAAATAAATAAATAATCACTGAATGCACTTAATTAAATCACGATGCATGAAAAAAATTTTTACTGAAGCAATGACTATTATGCCCTAGCCTTTTTTTTTTTCTTCGTAAATTTATTAAAAAAATATATAAAAATACACTGAAAAAATTTTGTTTTATACTTTGTAAAATCATTTAAAAACAGTAAAATCTAGAATTAATCTTACTTACGGCCGCTTTAAAAAAAGTAGAAGAGAAGATATAAACGATCTTTAACAATTGAAGAACCTTTTGTTCCGTTTCGATACAACAGAAAAAAGTATCGATACTCTGATTCGGGTATCGAATCACCATCATATCACGTGATCAAAACGTCGGCAACGGCAATAAGCAATGGGTGCCGTATAGTAAAGCTTAGCCGATAGCTTTTTAGAAAATGTCTGTGTGTATCACGATTTTTGTGGACACTGTAGCTCACGAACCAATGAATGATTATTAACCAAGCTTGATATATAGTAGGACCCTGACATAGAATGGTTCTGATTAGATTTGGGGATCAATCGCTCTGCAGGTGGCGTGGTGATCGCATTTTTTGGAAAATTTTAACATGGCAGTATAGGACAACATTTCGTATAAATGTACATAATGAGCGTTATTTTAAACTTGTGATTGTAAAATTAATATGAATTATTGATAATAGTAGTAGTTAACTAGAAAAAAATTCTGTGCATGTAGGGGCATCGCTTCCCCCCCGGGGGGGGGGGTAAATTTTCAAGATGGATATCTTTCTAAAGGTCTCGTCAATACCTTTAAAACGAATGGTTGAACTATAAATATGTGATAATTTAAAACAAAGTTATCGATTTTTTTTTACTTTTAACAAAAAAAAACTTAGAAAAAAATTCGGTTTTTTTTTTTTTTTTTTTTTTTAATTTTGTTACTGGGTGACTTTGTGTAGGAAAATATAGAAGAAAGTCTTGTGGTGGCCACAAAATACTAGTTTTTTTTATTTATGTTTTTACGTGTTTTGAGGCCTGAAGAATCCGAAGATTACATATTTGATGTCGTATCCCACCATAGGTTAGTCAATGAGTTAGTTTGTTAGTCAGGTGTTTGTGCATACGTTATCTGAATAACAAATGATCATGAAGACGTCAGACCTTTTAAAATATTAATCATGGGCTGGCTTAAAAACGTTAACTATGATTATTGTAATTCGAAAACCTCGTACGTTATTTGAAATTTAAAACAAATCTAACATGGGAGAATAATTCAGAATTTTACATAAATATTGATTTTGAGAATTATTGCATCGAAAATAGTAAGGAATTGCATGAAAACTAAAATAGGACACTTATCTAATAAGCTTAATCAACAAATTGGGATAAGGTACAGGTATCGAATCGGAGAGCGGATAGCCTGCCTAATTTGTGAGGCCTTTCAGTTTGTAAACGTGCTGGTTAGTCTGCAGAGTTTATTTCTGTAAATTTGAATATAAAAATTTAAAATAATAAATAGTAATCGAAACTTATTAGAACATATGTATTGATGGGGAAATAAGTAGAGTCCACCTATGCTAATTAGTTACTTTCGGAACGTACACTATGTTATGTAGAGAAAGTATTGAAACCAAGAAAAATTTTCATTATGAGATTTTGAAGTTTCTATACGTTCTGAGGCATCCTGAGTTCATTTTTGCTAGTTTAACAGTGTTATATGTATGTATGTGTATATGTATGTGTATATATATGTGGGTGAGTGAGTGAACACGATAACGTTTAATCGCTTTGTTCGATTCTACTGAAAGTTTGTAGCTATGTTATATGTCACCATCGCGCGAACTGTATACATTTTCTTGAGTATATGGCTTACAGTTCTTTTATAGGAGCATAAAGAAAAACTCCTTTGCATTATATGCCCTATGGGCTCAAAGTACGATAGCATCTAGACACCTTATTCGATTGAGCTGAAACTTGGTAGGTATGTTATACGTCGCCGTCGCATGAAATGAATAGATTTTAATAAGTGTATAGCTTATAATTTTTTAGAGGAACGCAAAGGTTGGTTGGTCGGTTGGTTGGATTTTACGTCGCACTAGTGCTGCACAGAGGGGCAATTGGCGACTGCCCAGGGACGCAAAGGAAAATTGTTTATGGTCCTGGCCTATGGACTCAAATTACTTATAATGCGATAACGTCCAAACACCTTAACCGATTTAGACAAAATTTGATATGTATGTTATAGGCCACCGTGACACGATTTGTATGAATTTCGTTGAGTGTATGTCTTACACAGGAACACAAAAATTCTTTGTCATTACGGACTGTACATTCGAATTATTTGAAGTGTGCTAGAGTATAAAATTTACATTCAATTAACATATAAGTAGTGGGAATCACAAGAGCCGTAAAGATTTGCAAGAAACCAAAAAATATAGCTTTTTTTTTTTTTTTTTTTTTAACCGGGATACAAAGTAAAATTTTTATACATAATATTTAAATATTTAATGTTTTCTATAATGATGTTAAATTATTTAAAAATTGTAAAAAATTATAATAATATATATAAAATTACAATAACTTCTACAGAGTAAAATTTTTATACATAATAATTAAATATTTAATGTTTGCTTCAGTACTGTTATTTAAAACATAAATATGTGATATTACGAGATTGTCATTTACAGCTTACAGAGGGGCACACAAAAGAATTGGGATGCATTACGATTCACATTAAATGACACACAATTTGCGAAGATAGAAACCTACTATGGTTTTATTTATTTATTTATTTATTTTTTTTAACGACTTCTCTCATTTAAATTATTTAAATAACCATTAATCACAAAATGCTCGGAAATTCGAATGGAATTACTCCAAATTACTTATTACTCATTTATTTATTTATTTTATGTACAAATATTTTTCATTTTTCTTTTACTATATTCATAGATCAAAACGTTTCTAAGTGATTTATTATTGCTATTTCCAACTGACGATTGTTATTCTTTTATTGTTGAACATTTTTACAAAAATGTCGCTATTCTGAAAAATTAATAATAAATCTTTCACAGTAAGAATTTGGGTTTTGGGTATAGCTCTGTGGCCATTTTTTTTTTTTTTTTTAGCTTTTCACATTGAGCTTTATTAAAATGAGATCTGAGGCATAAAGTGAATTCCGAACAACTACAAACATCCATGCATATACCGGGATTTGAACCCTGCACCTCGCAACTCAAGGCCAGATCATTCAAAATGAGGGGAAATCAATAACTCGGGTGATTTTCACGGATCGCATTTATCCAGAAACAGAACTATTTTATGAAAATTTCTAAATAAATGGCTCAATTAAAACCCAATATGCGAGCCATTTTGACGCAAGGATTTGTCGCGGCAAAATAGGCGGTCCCGTTTAAAGATTTTTTTTTTTTTTTTTTTTTTTTTTGTGGTCGGCAGAAGTTTATGCAATCATACTTTTTCTTTTTCTCTCATCTGGCTTCACCTAAAGCTTACTCTCAGGGCCTTTTAAGATAATTTATTTATGAAACTTTCATTAAACTTCAAAATTACCTTCTTCAGATATACATAAAATCATGGAGGGAGAAAGGAAATCTTGAAGTTCTCATAAACAAATTTCTGAATGACTTATCCTGTAAACAAACAATAAAAAATCCAAACTTTTGAAATTTGACCCTTATTTTTAAAGACATTGGGTCTTTTTGGCTCACTTTGTCTCAACCCCAGCGGTTGTCAATGGTTTTTATGATCATTCGCACCTGAGAAAGTATAGAAAAATAGATACTTTATGTATATACATAAAGTATCACACATATGTCTTTGTGTACACTGATGAAAATTCCTTATGGTGAACGCTATTCTATTTATTACAAATTATAACTAATGTGTACTAATAATATAAATCCTACTACTAATTTTAAACAGAATATTTTACAAACCGTTTTTCTTGATTATGTAGGAAAATAGAGAACTGCCAGCATTTCAAGTTATTCCGAAGCATTGTACGTACCCACACTTTTTTTCCTATTACTTTTTTTTTTTTTGAAGAATAATTTTTGAGGCATTTAATCATAGTTGAATTTTAGAGAAAATTATTCTGCAAAAAATTTTGTATAAAAAAAAAAAAAAAAAAAAAAAAAAAAAAAAAAAAATCTGGTGTGACACTTATACGACTTTCTCTTACCCTGCATTTCAATAATATAAAGACAGTTTGTAGATTATAGGCTAAAATAAAAAGTATATAAACATGCATATAATAACAGGAGACTTGGCGTTGGAATTAAAACTCGAATAAACTACTACGTCAGAAACGCCAAAGAAAAATAGTTGAGATGCATACAGCTGTTACGGTAGCCTTAAGCGTACCGTCTTCAGTGCAAAAAGAATTCTGAATCTGGAGAAGTGCTCGTATATATAGGAGAGGGGCCGGATTTAGTTCAACCAATAGGATTACGGAAAAGGTGGAGAATGTGGCCAATAGAAATTTAGGAATGTGTAGCTGTGTAAACAGTAGAAAAATTAAGAAAATGTGAACTGAATGTAAAATTTCCAACAATCAGACAAATAGGGAACAGCGAAATCACAATTTACAAGGTTTTTAAAATTTTTATAAATATGAAAAGCTTCAAAGAAGTCGAGTTCATGAATAGATTTAGGTCTGCAAATTATTTTAGCTCAATCAACGTTAAAATTATGAGTTTCCTCCCAGCAATGGTCCCTCTCCTATATATACGAGAACTTCTTCAGATTCAGAATTCTTTTTGCACTGAAGACGGTACGCTTAAGGCTACCGAAACAGCTGTATGCATCTCAAATATTTTTCTTTGGCGTTTCTGACGTAGTAGTTTATTCGAGTTTTAATATAAACCTGCGTTAGAAAGAATTCAAACTAGGTTTAGGAATAATTTCATTTGATAAATAATTCTGTGTAAGGGGGCTAGCACCCTCCTCAACCCACCGTTTCAATATAGTACCTACATTTACATAGAATTCAAGGCTGTTATTAAATTTAAAATTTAATTTTAATTATTCAGACATCTTTTAACCGTACCACTCCTTGAAACGTATCGAACATTTCAAGTAGCAAACTCATATGCACTTTAAAATCAACATTTGAATTGCCTGCTGTTATATGTTTTTATTTTACGCTGATAACGGACATACACAAAGACCAACAGTTAAAAACTTGACTTTTGTATTCAGGTAATCTCAAAACGTGTAATTACACAAAAGAAGCCCTGAAAATTTAACTTAAAATAAAATTATACTTTTAAAATATTAAAAAACACGCTTTCATTGTAATGTGAATTAAAAAGCACAAAATGTCTATTTTTATAGTATTAAAATGCAGGGTAATAAAAATTCGTGTGAGTGACACACCATAATATTTACATCTTTAATAAAATAATTTTAAAGTTTAAAAGAAAATGGGGTTTTTACTTAATACTTTGCCCCTGGAACCTGCCCCTGAAGGGATAGGCGCCTGGAAACACTGGTATATAGTATTGTCATCGATAATGAAGTCGTGTGCAAACTTTCAGGTCAATCGGACGACCAGAAGTAACCGAAAATTGATTTCCAAGATTCCGTTACATACATTAATAGTTACATCATGTCAAATGAATAAAAACGTGTTAAAAGTCTAGAAATTACGTAATATTAACTGAATAAATTACATAATGAAGGAATGAGAAATAAATAATTTAAAATTAAACAAAAACTATTTATAAAAACCTCCCTTGACTGGGCTCGAACGCTAGACCTTTAGGTTCGTAGCCCGGAGCTTTACCTAACAGCCACAGCGTTCACGAAGGGAAAGTCTTCTTTTACAATATAGATTTTTTGTTTGCTCCCAGAGCGATTACAAACACACATACAAACATACATACAGGGTGAAGCTAATAAAAGCGTGTTAACTAGGGTGTTTCTAGAAAACGGTGGGTGACTGGATAAAATGGGTGTCATATTCGGATTCAGGAGTTCATTTTACATAACAATCACCAAAAATGGTATCAGAACTCGATTTTTTTTTTTTTTTTTTTTTTCAGAGAAGTGTTTATTCGTAGTACTGTACGTCTTCTATAAATTATATATACACCACAATTTGTACTTATATGCAGCCCTATATTAATAACACAAAGCATAAACTGAATTATACTTCCAGCAATTGCCAAGTATAGTCCTACATATATTCCCAAGTATAGTACTTTTAAGTATCCCTGTAAACGAATGGTGAATGGTTTTCATACCGTATTCTACACGAAACATGCTTTTATGCATATAAGAAATATATTTTCATTTAATTCTGTTTAATATATTCTAAACTATACCTACCAAAAATTTCGCTCATAGACGTAATGTATTTGGATTCTCTTGAATGTCCCTATACACAAACCATTTGCTTGATCTCAAAGAAAAGATTAGTGTTGCATCCCTATATGATACAGATTTAGATTACCGAATTTGAGATTTCAATTACTATTTGTTCTTTATATATGCTGATAACAGACACACACACAGAACAGCCGATAAAAACCTGATTTTCGGATTCAGAGCACCTCAAAATGTATAACTATAACAAAAATTTAATTTCGAAAATTTGACTCAAAAACAATACTTTCTTTACCATATACGTAGGTATGAGAAAGTAAAAAGACGTGTATACTAACAAAGTTTCGGAATAAATTAAAAATGTTGCCAACTTTAAAATTAGTAGTGATAAAAAATACTGATGCAAAGGTCGGCGATGCCACTTTTTTGAATACCACTTTTATTATTCTTTTTATAATCTAAAAATTTAGTATTCATTTGCAGTTATCAATTTCTATAGAATAATACGAAGATTTTCTTATAAAAAGTGTAGTATTTTAAAAAACGATCTTAAAAAAAAAAAAAAATCGAAATTATATAATTAGGGCTTGCAGCGTTCCTAAAACTTTACGTGCATTTTATTATATTGATACCGCTATTTCAGTATAAGCAATTTTTAAATAATATTTTAGCATTAAAAACTTTAGGAAAAATTTCCTTGTCAAACTATAATAAAACGCATGTTACATTTTAGGAATGCTGCGAGCCCTAATTTAGTAATCGTTTGCTGTAGTTATTTTACATTAAATCATACAAAGATTAGTTTCTAAAAAATGTGGTATTGAAAAAAGCATAGATATAGTAATATATATAGATTTATCATCCCCATGTTATCGAGCAAAAATTTTTGATGCCGAAAAAAATTTCTAAAATCAGCCATTAAGTGGTACTGAAAAAAAAAAAAGAAAAATGAATTTGAAACTGTATCTGGAGTTTTTCATTCACCTTTAGTAAATAAATTATTCATAAATTTTATTTACTAAACTATCCGTGTGTATTCCTGTGTGTAATTGATTTGGGAAAAGACAGCCATTAATGGGCTTTTCCCGAGAAAAAAGACATCACTTTTTCCCCCTCCATGATCAATCTATGTTTTATTACTATATCTATGCAAAAAAAGTTATTGCGCAGACCCCTGTGGTTCTAAATATTTTTCGAAATGCAAGAAATTTGGCAACTATGTGAAATTCATTGAGGACAACTTTATATATTTATTATTCACAAACAACATTTCACTTATATATTTGGAAGTTTTACCCCAGAGTATTACAAATTTTAATAAAATCATGAATTTATTTGTAAAAATATTTTTAACGCTGTTTCAAGAACGATGTATGTTACAACTTCAAACGATATTGCAAATATTTTTTCACTATTATAGTTCAATTTAATGATAATGTTATTTCCACTGAGGGAAAAAAAAAAAAAAAAAAAAAATGCCTTGAACTGTATTGTAACCTCTTTTATTTTTTCCCTCTCACGTTGCCATGGTAATCCGCATTGGCAAGGTGGAAAAGAAGTGGAGGTTTGCTTTGCTATTAATTTGCAATTGAGGGGTTGATTTCTGTTGAATTTTTTGTTCTGATCCCATGAAACATAAAAAATGTTTCTTTTTCTGTTGCGAAATAATGACGTTTTGAGTTAGGAATATATTTGAAGTTGCGTATAATATGTAAAGTAAAAGCCAATTTTCTCTCAATTGTTTGGGCTACTAGGTTAACTGAGAGGGAAATAAAAAAGTATGTTTAAAGAAAAAATATATCTTAGTTATGGGAACATTTAGTTTTAGATCAGTTATATTGTTCATGATTTTTTCTTTCATTTTACTTTTTTTGTAAATGTTGTAAAATAATGTATAATTAATGTATAAATACTTTGTGTTTATTATTATTATTATTATTTTAAGCATCATTAAAACAGGGATAAAACTTTTTAGGGACTACCCATGAATTTAGGGTTTTGGGGAATATTGCTGTCTCTGAATTACATGCTAATTATTTTGTTTTCATAAAAATTTCTCATTTTAAATGTTTAGTATGTGTTGAGGAACTCGGAGCGGTGAGGGCGCCATTCGATCGGAGGTAGACAGTCACGTGACAAGAGAGAGAAAAAGAAACTTTCGTTCTTTTTCTTTTTATTATTATTATGGTTTCTCTCTGAACATATTCGTAAAAAATGAAGTAAAACTCTATTTTTGAGTCGTAGACATTTTTAAAATTCGTGCTGAAATAATGCAGCAAACTTATTGTTTAATTGTTATTATTATTCAAGTGATAAGTTGTCATCTGTCTTATAATTCGTTAAATCAAGAAAAAAAAAATGTGTTTAAGATCGTTGTCGCTCTCATATTCTGTGCCATGAGGATAAAATATTTTTCTTTGATATTCTGCAAAATCTGTCATTAAATTCAAGTATATCAGTAATTTGAATTTGAATCTTTATTCACGTGTGGCCTAAAATGTACCTCAAGCATCCAGGAAATGCAAGAGAGAGGTGAGTTGGATTTCACTTAATATTATGCATGCTAAAATTAGTTTCGTTTTAGAAAAAATGTTTTTTATGCATGTTAGAATTCTTGATTCGTTATTTCAATTCTAATTTATCATACAGTATGCTTTATAATGTATTGAGAACTTTCTAGGTAAATATCACTTATTATAGGTAAAGAAATACTTTTTATTAAGAGCTTCATGATATATCATCATAGCTGCCAACATTACTAATTTTTAAATCAAATTTATCCACCAGCATTTTAAGAAAGAATCTGTCACATGTATTTTCGACAAATACATAAAATTAAATAAACTGAAAACATTTATAAAAACTTGAAGGTATGAAGTCTCCGTTGAAATTAACTTACATGTACCATTAATAAGTCTTCCCTATCATACATTCTGCAGCCAGGTAACAGTTTTCAAGGTTTTTACATGTTAGTTTCAGCCCTGTTAAAGGTAAAATAATTAATTTTGTTTTCTTAATTCATATGTTCTATGTTGCCTTTTTTAGTCAATTTAAGTATGTAGGACTGCGAGCTTGTCATCGCAGGGTACCTGAAACTCTTTTATGTTTTTTTTTAAACTAGTGTAGGAAAATGTATAGTGTTTGAGTATAGATATTTATTTTTGGTTCTGACTGTTTGTGTTTATACCTTTAAATTATACACACTTTTTAAAATTTTAAACCAAATTAAAAAACTTTAAAATTAGACAAATAAAAATTTGATTTATGGTAAAAGTTCCAGAACTTTATATATATATATATGTGTGTGTGTGTATAAAAATTAAGTTATGGAGATTTTTTTTTTATCTATAAATTCTGTCGTTAGATAAAATAAGTATAATTTAAATTTTAAAAGTATTAAATTCATATACCCGCGGAGCAGCTCTAAAGTTAAAAAATATAATTACTACAGTTGAAATTAATTTCACTTAAACGCATATAACACAAAAACTAATACAAATTTCAGATAACGGATTTTACTTCCATTAGCCGACAGCCGTAGATAATGGAAGTATTGTATTCGGTCAAAAATTTCGATACTGAGATTTTTACCTGAAATACATGTAACCCTCTATCTACCGCAATCAATCTCAGCCTAACGCGTTGCTAAAATAATTTTGCATTTACGTCACGTTAATTTGTGTCTCAATACCAGTGATCAGGCATTTTTATTCCACATAAAAAAATATAGTTATTTACATACTTTTAAAAAAAAACTGCCGTTATATAACAGTAAGTATCTAGCAGCAAATTTGCCCGAAAATATCCGTATGCTATGAAAAACCACACTTTTTGCAATTTTTTGTAACAAACCAATGCAGAAAATATTTATACAGAAGCCATTTTCCATAGGATAGGGTACGGAGACATACCATCACAATTTTAATCATCCGCAGAGAAAATGGCTCCCCGGATGTATCAACGTCCAAAGATAATTGTTATCACCTCTCTTTGATAAATAATGGCATTTAATTACGGTTTTACATTATTATAGTTTACCAACATGTTCTTAACATATGTAAATATTACTTTGTGGATTCGTTCATAATGAGGACAGAAATTTAGTGGACGAAAAGGAGCACCTGGGTTGGTTTGGTGGCCCAAAAATATAAATGTTAGAGACATAGGTGGAAACTTTTAATTTTAAACTCTAAAAAAAAAGCTTTCTTAGTCGTATATATACTACTGGCCATTAAAATTGCTACACCAAGAAGGAATAATAATAACGGAATGAAATTTGTTGGACACATACATTATAGTAGGAAGAACAATGGATTAAAATTTCAGGAAATTTGGAGTAATATGTACTGAGAAAACAGTACATAAAGCAGCGACCTCTATGAGCAATAACAGCACTTATCTGCCTAGGCTTTGAATCGAACAGCGATTGGATGACATGTACAGGTAAAGCACTTCATGAAGTTTTAACACGATGCCACAATTCATAGGCCGAAGTTACTGGTGAGTGGTGGGGGGCCAGTCGCTTTTCAACGATTAAACATTCATTTTCATTGGCGCGAGATCAGGAGAACGCGCTGGCCAGAGCAACAGTCGAACACATTCGGCATCAATGAATGTCCAGACAATATGGACAACTTGAGGTCGTGCATTGTCCTGCTTAAATGTTGCGCTTTGGAGGCCTTGAACATAGGGCAGAACGATGGGCCTTAACTCGTCAGAAATGTAATGGCTGGTATTCAGAGTGGCGGGAATAAAAACAAGAGGTGACCGGGACGTGTATCCAATGGTACAACATACCATCAATCCAGGTGGTGACTCAGTATGCGGCTACCAAAATTCTGATTTCCCTCAAAACTGCATCACTGATATGGGCGCCATTAATGTGTGATCAACGATGAACCTGGAGGCAGGAAGGGCGTTAAGTCACTTTTCAAACAAATCACAATCCTGTTTGCAGCATCAAGATTGCCTTATCCCTATTTAACGTCATTATGAATAATGCACATTGCCAGCTGGGATTCGACATCATCATACTGTCCATCATTCGCCATGATGTTATGGGTTCCCATTGGATACACGTCTCGATTACTTCATGTTCGTATTCCTGGCAATCTAAGTAGCGGCCATTAAATTTCTGATGAGTTAAGGTCCGCCCCTCTGCCCTGTATTCGAGGCCGCCGTAGCGCAAAATTTAAGCAAGATAAGGCACGACCGCAAGTTGTTTGTATTGTCCGGATCTTTTTTGATACAAAATGTGTTCAACTGTTGCTCTGGCCAGCGCGTTCTCCTGATCTCGCACCAATGAAAATGACTGTTTAATCGTTGAAAAGCGACTAGCCCCCTACCACTCACCAGTAACTTCGATCGATGAATTGTTGCATCGTGTTAAAACTTCCTGAAGTGTTCTACCTCTACATGTCATCCAATCGCTGTTCGATTCAATGCCTAGTCAGATATGTGCTGTTATTGCTCACAGAGGTCGCTGCTTTATGTACTGTTTTCTCAGTACATATTACTCCAAGTTTACTGAAATTTTTATCAATTATTCTTCCTACTATAATGTATGTGTCCAGCAAATTTCATTCCGTTAATATTGTTCCTTCTTGGAGTAGCAATTTTAATGGCCAGTAGTGTAGTTTAATCTCGCATTCAGCTTGTGTTGCAACCCATCTATATATTAATACGCAAACATGAAATTTGTCATATGCCTATTTTTAGCAAAAGGGGGAACTTAAAATTGGCATCTTACGATAAGCATGGTTAATGTGAGTATCAGTAGGAAAAGGAATTATCATATGAGACCAAGAAATCAAACAAAAATACTTTTTTAAGACAACAGGAATATTGCTTTCAGATAAAATAAACATTTCGATATTTTGTGTGTGTGTGTATGTGGAATGGAGGGGGGGAGGGGGGGGGCAAGAAGTGAAAATAATAAATATAAATTAAATTGTAATAATAAAATAGGTAAAAGAACTTTTAAGAAATGGATATAGTAACCGTTGTTGAGGAACGCAACTCCATATTTTAAGGTTAAAAAAAAGGTTATTTACTTTATGTTATTTATTTAGTTAGTTTGCGCTTTTTGTATATTTAAACCAACTAACTTTTTTTTTCTCCCTTGTCGCATCGCATCATGTAAAAAAAAATATATATATATTTTGAATAACTTGAAAGAAATCTCGTGAAAGAAATTTTAAGAAATGTGTGCCTTAGAAACGGAACACGATTACCGCATACCTTTTATATGGAAAAATAGAGCAAAAAAAAAAGCCTGTCGTTCTAAATTAAATTATGTTTTGTACAGAATTTTATAACTATTACTCAGAAGAAAAAAAAATTGTCGATTTCTAAAGAAATCAACCTAATAGGCTACGATTTCTTTTTTTAGATAGTTTTTCATAATTTGCATGTAAACTTTTGTATATAAAATTTCTGTAGAAGAAAATTGTTAAATCTGGGTGTGCAATATTTTAAAAAAGCGCACTACAACCAGTCTTCATTTAGCTTATTTTCTAGATTTATCTTTTCCAATTTATATATATTTTTTTCTTTGCAAACTGTTGGCATATTGTTTCGATATAGACAGTGATCTTTGCTGTAGAAATGTGTAGAAGATTGATTGGTCGAATTGAGAGGCAAACTGGTAGAGAAGTCCATAGAGATGTGCATCATCATGCAAATAAAATTGCAAATAAAATAATTGCTCATAATGATATTTTCTTTCATTTTTTAAAGAATATATTGACTGTAGAGTAACCACGTTTACAAAGATTAGCAGAGAGGATGAGTCCAAAGGCTTGGAGGGGTGCCAAATTCCCCAACAGGTTGGGATTTAGAATATATCCAGTCATTCGACGCTCTCTTATCGTTTATTTTCTCTCACTTAGATGATTACTTTCACGGTCTCAAGAAATGCGGTTGAAGAATAAGAACTTTGTTTATACGGAAATTTTGAATTCCTACATTTATTATTTAAATGCTTACTTTTAAAAAAATTGTTTAGTTTCAAGTACTGGATGATACTAGTTATTACGGAATTTTTGGTAAGACGTCATGAAACTTTTACATGTGAGCTCTGTACAGAAAATTGCAACATTCTTTTTTTTTTTTTTTTTTTTTTTTGTATAGGGAATCAACATGTTTACAAACAAACGCTCCGTCAATCAATCTTTGCCACTCGAGAGTGTCAAAAAATCAACCTGAATTGGTGGAAACACAGGAAATCCCATAAGTCTGTAGACATTGTAAAAATTCATAACCATTGAATGAATTGATAGAATTGAACGCAGTTTGCAAAAAAATCACTCTCGTGAAAGGGGATTTTTTTTTTATTTTATTATTATTTTATTATTATTATTTGGTAAAGAAAAAATAATAATTAAGCTATCTGTCGATAGAGTGCGCTGTAAGTGACCAGATCACACATTTTCATGAAAAACTGTACTTTTTCGCTTGTACAGTGAGTAACAAAAGTGTCCGAACACTAGCAAAAATTCCTATGTAAAAAAAGGACTCTTCATACGGTTTCGTTAAATAAATCCTTATTGAATCATGTTCTTACACTGACTAAGAACAGGATTCGACAAGGATTTATTTAACAAAACCGTATGATGTGTACTTTTTTTACATAGGAATTTTTGCTATTGTTCGGACACGTTTGTGACCGACTGCAAATATTTACAGGCATATAAATCCTATTCTGTGTGTCCATCATCACCACAAATTACAGTTTGCAAACGAGTTGTAACACTGCTAACTTCAGCTTCAGTCGACGGTTCTTTCCTGAGGGAAAACATCTTCAACAATAACGCTTTATCCACCAAGTCACCATCTCAATTAAAACTTCATGTATGCACAAGTAGGAGGCAAAATAAGAAATAAATTGTTTTAACAGCAAAATTGTGCAATATATAGGACTTTCATTTCAAATTTTTCATTCACATTTGTGCAAAAAATTTAACTATTCGTCTAACTATCATCATCAAAAAATTTAACTATATTTTTTTTCTTTACCAAAAAAAAAAAAAAAAAAATCCCTCTTCACGAGAAGGATTTTTTCGCAAACCACGTTCAATTCTATCAATTCATTCAATAAGTTATGAATTTTTAAAATGTCTACAGACTTATGGGACACCCTATAGAAACTCCAATGTTTTGCCACTCTACCCATAACTTTATTGTGAGTGACGTCACGTGTCCTTTCCTTATTCTATGGGGGGGGGGGGTTAATGGGGAAATTTAAGAAAAAAAGGAGAATGAGAAATTAGTTGTGATGGAAAACAAATGATTATTTAGCCTCCAACCCGAAAAACCTGCAGAGTCTATGAATGTCTCGAACCACGTAGATTTTAAGTCGTCAGTTCTAGAATGGTACCGATTTAACTGAAACAACTCGAAATGATTGTTCCCTTATTGTTATTTCTTGCTGTTTTAAATACGATGAACCAAACATTTCCCACGCCTGTGCTTATTTATTTATTTTATTTTATTTACTTCTGCTTTTGCATGACTAAAATAAGTATTCGAAATTCATTTATTGAGTTAAATTTTTTAATTTGTAATAGCGTGCAAGATTTTAATGCGTGTCCACTGCTGGTACAGCAGTAAGTCATCTTTGTCATTAGTGGACATCCGTATTCATTATTGGTTCATTTCATTTTGAGAGTGAGAACCAGTACGCCGTATAATTTCAAATTTAGATTGCAGAGCAGAATATAAATTCATTTCCCTCAAAATCAGATCGGAATATCTTTATACACTATATAACAACAAAAAAAAAAAAAGACTCACCAAGAAGAAGTGGGGACAAAAATTGGTAGATGGGCTGGAATGGGTGATCCGAATGGGACAAAAATTGGTAGATGTGATGTACATGTGGAGAAAAACAACTGATTACAGTTTCAGAAAATTTTAATGATTTCATCAAGAGAAAGGGCCTCACAAAGTAAACAAGTCAATAACGCGTTGGTCCACTTCTGGCCCTTATGTACGCAGTTATTCGGCTTGGTATTAATTGATAGAGTTGGCAGATGTGCTACTGTGAATTATCGTGCCAAATTCTGTCCAATTGTGCATTAGATTGGTAAAATCCCGAACTGGTTGTAGGACCTTTTTTTGATGTTCCAAACGCCCTCAGTGGAAGAGAGATCCGAGGACTGAGCTCAACCCCACTGAGCTGCCTATTAAGGGTATTTGAAGTCACTGAAGTACCAGTTGCACGTAGGATCTACGATAATCATGAATTGGGGCTTGATTCCATCAAAACCTGTATATATGTCAATTTGTGTCCAGTTTGCATTACTCCTTCTTGGTGCGTCACTTTTTTTTTGTTATAGAGCATACATTCATAAAAAGTTTATTTTTCCTTCGATTTTGTTAAGAGATTCGCACTTTTTTCTAAATGATAAAATAAATCCTGCAAACATCTGTACGCGAGATTGGCTATTTTGGGAACAAAGGAGTTTTTGAAATAATATTTACGAATTAGGACACAATTTTAATTTTTAAAAAATATATTAAAGCAGCACAGTTGTGTAACGTGTTATTAGAACCCTTAAAATTTTCAGAGTTTGTTTTCGGTTTATAATAGAAATTTATATATTTGTTCATTACATTAACAAATTAAAATAGCAGGAAATACCTTTTGTTAATTAAATTTATATTCCCAATCGGTTACCATTTTATTTCACCTTTTCTATAAAATTTTAAAGGTGCCCACTACCGGAGCACAAAAGTGCTCATTACTGGATATTTGAATGTCTACGACTCGTGCAATTTAGTTTCGCAAGAAAAAAAAAATAATTATTATAAAAATATTTTCGTTAGCGTCTTTTGCAGCACAGTCGTATTCGGAAAGTTTTATTGAGATACGAACCCCGGTTATAGTTTCAGTCTCTAAAGTTAAGGACAGTGCATCAAAGGTTTCTTAAAATGTCCTGAAAGAATATTTCTTTGGTAGATTTACTTTAGAAGATTTGTTTATTATTATTTATTTAGTTTTAGTTTTCTGGAATCGTTTATATGTTCCATGCTTTACTTTGCATATACTTACACCAATAGATACATTGTGCAGTGTATGTTCTATTACATTGCGTAGCGTATATTCGGTTGCATTGTACAGGTATATCTATTTGTAATTAATTTCGCATAATTTATACTTTTTTGATACAGGAAGATTGCAAATACTGTTTTATTATTATTTATTTTATTTGTTGTCGGTACTTTTATTTTCATCGTACCAAAATCCTTCTTGAAAAATTTGAAACCAAACCTTTTCTTTAAATGCCCGAAATTTTAAAACGTTTTATTAAGTGAACTTTCATTAATTAAAAAAAAAAAAAAAAAAAAAAAAAAATCGTAAATTAATAAATCTTGCGAAACTTTTGAGCAGAAGTTTATAATAGATATAAATATTGTATAAAAAAAAAAAAAGAAAAAAAGAAAAAACATGCCATTATAATATACATATCGTTGTATTAGTAAATGCCAAATAATTTATTTTAAGCTTCTGTGATTTTTTTTTTTTTTAAATCGGAAATTTAAAACAGGATTTTTAAGCACCTGATGACCTAAAAGTCCGTTCATTTCAGAATTCAATAATATACAAAATAATGTAGGTGGAGAGGCAAAAATTGGCACACATACTTCAAATGGCAGTGAGTTTATTTTATTTCATTAAAAAAAAAAAAAAAAAAAAAAGTTCGCAAAAAATGGCTTACAGATCGCGCTGGACAGAAAATCCTTAGTGGTGCCGCATGAAAACCAATGAGCTGTAGTGAGAGAAGGAATTAGATCAACCAGAAACAGCACTGTTAGTGAAGTTGTTCTATCAGAATGGAGAATCCGCTATCCCAGCTTTAGGATTCTATCGCTATAAGAAGGATATTGGAATAGGTAAAAGTTTTGTCATAATAGTAGTTGTGAAGAAAATAATCACGAGGTTAGAAGCCTTGGTTTGGCGACCAGACACAAGTGCTGCTGATGATCAAGCTGTTCGAGAAGAAATGCAGACTATCACAACATTGTCCGTCAACTACAGGTATTGTTAAGGAATGACGACTGAGACATGTTGAGAATTTGTTATAAACACCGTCTTTGCTAAAAATCAATTGTTATGCTAATTATTGCTTTTGTTATCATATGACGCACCATCTGTTGACCATTTTTTGTACTTTTCTTGGAGGGGTCAATAAAACCTCACGTCATTTCAAGCATGTGTGTCAACTTATTTATTTCTACCTGCATGATTCCGTAAATTATAGAATTTTCAAATGTTAACGTAATTTTTAGTCACACGATATATTTTTCAGGTTGCAGAATTTTTATGATACGTGTGATTTAAAACCAAACAAATAATATATTTTTTTTTTTACTTTTCTTTAAAGGTGATCCTTCTTCTTCAGACAAGAAGAATAGTGTGTCCACTATTCCATGTGCCGTGATTTCCCATCAGTATTATATTCGTAAGATGTTGTTAATGTTATTTAGTTGAATAGTTTTTATTATTATTATTATTAGTAGTAGTAGTAGTAAGATATTGTTGTTATTAATGATTTTTAGATGCATTGCTATTTTATTCTTGTAATTAATCCTGTTAATTATCTAAAATCATGCTGATATTAAATTTCAGAATTTATTAAAACAAATCTTGTGCAAATGTTTCAATGCTATTAATGCTTCTTGAAATATTATAATGGTGTTTTTCGCAAGAAATAAAATTTATTTTTTCATTTATACAATAGTTTTAACTTGGCAAATATTCAATTAAGGAGATTTGGCACCAATAAAGATTTCATATAAAAGCTTATACTTCCATTTGATATTTATGAAATGAACTATTTTAGGTTTGTTCAATAAAGTTTATATTCAGGCAGCAGTTCTTATGGATTTTGATATATTTTTTTTACAGATTTGAAATCTTTAAATAACGTTTTCTCAATTTTCATTTTTTCATGAACTCATGATCTTCAAACTGCTAAAACTCTTACAGAGGTTTTTAAGAAAGGACTTAATAACTTTTCTGGATGTTTAATAGAACCTACATAAAAGAATTGCATATAGATTCTGATTCACTAGTTTTTGAGGGGGGAAAAAAGATAAAAGTGTATGTATATGAAAAAATTAAAAAAAAAAAAAAAAAAAAAAAAGGTTTTTGTTAGATTTTTATTTTTAATATTTTTTCTTTTAAACATATTGCAAAATCCATTCGTAATTCTTTTAAAGGAGTTCTAATAAACATTACAAAAAATATATTATGTCTTTTCATAAATACCTCTCGAAGTTTTAGCATTTTGAGTATCACGAATTCATAAAAAAACGCAAACAGAGAAAATGTAATTTAAAGATTTCAAATCTGTAAAAAATATATTAAAATCCCCAAGAATTATTGCCTGAATGTATATTTTATGGAACAAACCTAATATGGCTCAATTTTAAATTATTAAATGAAAATATAAGCTTTTATATAAAACCTTCAGTGGTACACAGTCAAAGGTATCAATTCCCCTTAAAGCTCTTTAAAGGGGTTTAAATAAACTCATTAAAAATATATATATATATCCAGTTGCTTTATTTAAACTTAGGCCCATGATGCTGGAGTCTAAAGTTTAAGTTTTAGAGACACCAAAATTTTAAAGTTGATTGAAAGTTGAATCGCGACTAAATCTTGAAAAACGGCAAAAATTTGAAATTTAAGCTCTAATTTAAAAAATGAATAAAATTGAAAATCGATTGTATTTTTTGTTAACTATAAAAAAATAAAAAATAAACCTTTCTGGCCTCTGTAACATGTTACGGGTTTCTCAGTCAAATAGTCTAGTGTACTATTTACTTTTTCGATTACGTAGGTCTGAAAAAAGAAAAAAAGAAAGAAATCAGCTCCATGAAAGATTTTTCGTAGACTTTATGTTTTTTAAGATGCTGAATCCTAAAACAACCTCCATTTTTGCTCATCACGTACGATGTTTTTGCAAAATAATAAGGGTTTCCAATAAAAAATCACTAATTTTGTTACATTAAATTAAACATATTTTTTCTCATATTTGAACAAACAGTTCCTTCCTGATATATTTAACATTCTGTGTTCACATTTTTGCTTTTGAAAGATTTTCTTCATTTTTTATGACCCCCCACCCCACCCCTCCAAACACATTTCCACATTCACCCTTCTACTACCCCTATATTTAGCCGCTTTTCTGTATTTTAACACGTTGCGTCATTTGCGCAGATTTTTGTGTCATCTCATTTGCTAAAGGTGCCCGACATGTTTATTGCCAGATTGGATTTTGTCGTAGACACTGCTGTTATGTAATTATTGTAATGGGTAAAAAACCTTCAAAAAGGCGAAAATACAGTTCAAATAAGGAAAAAATATACGATGTGTATACAGAAAATTTATTTAAAGAACACCAGTGTCAAAACTGGTTTACCAAATTTTGTTTCGGCAATTTTGACGTTGAAGATGCATTATGTTCTGGAAAACCAGTTTATGCTAATGAAGACAAAATAAAGTATTGGATTAGGAAAACTGCCAAATAACAACTCGTGAAAGCGCTAAGAAACCGACCAAAGTGGAGAATATATAATTCAATGAAATATTTATTCAATATAAGAAAATCGTCTTTCATTTTCAAAGGAAAAAACGAAATTACATTCCGAACAATCCAATATATATGTATATATAAATTTAAAATCTATCAGGTATGCATATATTTCATTTGAATATCAAATAAATTCAACATTTATTAATATCAAGTATATTTAAAAATCGTGAGAAAAATTTATTTATTAATTTGAATTTATTAATTTGAATATTGTATATTTAACGAAAGATTTATATTTACATTTATGCTTTTTTATCATTTAATAATCAAAACTTTTTTTCCCCTGTAGTTATAATCCTGCCGCCTACAAGTAGCAATAGTATAGCAGATGTAGACAATAATAATTATGAGGTTAACAATAAGTTTGATGTTATCAACAATAACAACATCAACAATAACAGCGAGTCCTATAATAATCCAGGTATTACCTAATTTAAAAAAAAAAAAAAAAAAAAGCATTATTTTTAAAAGATTTTTTCTTTATGTTAATGTAAATTTAGGGAAATTTTATATCAATTTTTCTGCCCAATTTATTTGATAAATCAATTTATTATTATTATTAGTTTTATTTTAAAATCTTGGGTGTTTTTTTTTTTTTTTCCTAGAATATCTACCCTGTAAAATTTATCACCATTAAATTTATCAATTATTGAGTCATGCAAGATATTACATTGCAGAGAGCTGTTCAGAAAACATATTTAGGATCTGGTTGATCTAATACTGGCGTTTTTGATGATATGAACATTGAGCAAAGTTCAGTCGTGGAAATAGATTTAGAATCCAATACACAATAATTTATTCTAACACGTTTGTCTTTGAGCTAGCTAGACGTGTGGTGCATCTTTTTTTTTTTTTTTTTTTTTTTTTTTTTTCAGTTTTGTACCTTTTTAAATGTGTTCAAAAGTATAACTTAAAGGTTTATTGTTTATGACAGCATTTGTTATATTTTAATGACTATATTCATTTAAAAATATTTTTCATGTATTTTAAATTTTTTCGATTATATATAAAAAAAAAAACTACTTTTAGTCAACATGTCGAATAATTCCTTTCGTGTACGACATAAAACATCCGTCTGTGCTTCCAATTAGTTTGATTAAAAATTGTTATTGCTTGTTTTTTTTTTTTTTTTTTTTTTTTTTTTCTTTTAATATATAGATAATTTCTTGTGCATTATTCTTTTTTCAAAGTAAAATATTTAAAAGTTTATGCAAAAATATATTTAATGATGTTAATTTCATAACATTTTAAAATTTATTTATTTTTAAAAGTATAATTACTCAATCCACTTAAAACTATTTACAGAACTTCAAAGCATGCATTATTTCATTCTATTCCTTGTGTTTACTTTTTAAATGAACAAATAACACTATACATTTTTAATTTTTTCTTAGATGTTTTTAAATGCACAAGTAACTTCAAAATAAAAAATATATTTAAGAATTTGAATCTAATTGACACTGTAATATCCGTGGAATCTAAAATTTCTATTTATCTTTATAACTACAAATGTTATATTATATTCATTATTTTTTTCTAGAGGGAAGATTCTTTGTTTTAGGACCCTTCTGCATTAACTGTGTTCGAGCCGTGATACAGTAAGGTAATAAAAAAAAAAAAAACTTAATACAATTTTCATTAAATTATCTTTGTAGTGTGCTCTATTATCTCATGTATTAGGGGGACCGGAAAATAATGTCGTTTTGAATTTTTGTTTAACAGTGTTTACATGGTACTTTACAAATAACCGTCTTATAAGTTACCTAAGAATTTCTTAAATTTTATCCAGGATAAATTTCCGATGTCAGTATTTTAATTCAAAACGACATTATTTTCCGGTACCCCTAATATTTAAAACAATTTAGATTTTTGTGCATTTTATGATACGTTATTAATTTTATTATTTTCATGCTGGTATTAATTTTAGTCATTCGGATAAGCTTCGTCGAATATATATATATATATATATATATATATATATATATTTAGGATATTTATTTGTCTCAATATGCCACTTACATTTTAAAACGATAAAACAACAAAATAATAATGATTTACGATTTTTAAAGCATTCTTTTAACATTATAATATAAAACGCAGTCACTGAAGCAATGGTCGGTGCAGTCACTTTTTGAAAATCACTATCTTTATAAAAAAAAATATCGGTATTCGTGGATGCCAAATTTACACTTTTTAACTGCCGAAAATTTTTAATATATATATTTATTTATTTATTTAATCAGTGAAAACCTACAGAAATAATATTTTATTAAAATTGTCCAGTAGTTAAAAAGCATAAAACTGGCAACTATGCATATTATTTAGTCGAAGATGACTACTGTGAACATTTACTAAATTCTTCTATTAAAAATTATCTGGCGTGGCACTCACGCAACTTTCTTTTACCTTGCAACTCAATACCATAAATACAGATTCCAGAATAAAGGGTAAAAAAAAAGTTTTATTTGACAAATAATTCTGTGTGAGGAGGGCTAACTGCCCTCCCCCTCTCCTTTCCCCAACTTCTCGTTTCACTAAAGTATCTACTTTTAAGACAATTCATGGCTGTTATTAAATTAGAAATTTATTCCAAATTATACAGACAATTTTCACTAGTACCACTCTATGAAACTTATCAATCTTGATCAAACTTTTCAATTAGAAAGCCGGTATAAACTTCAAAATATAACCTTTGAATTTCCTGCAATTATTAGTATTTAAATGACGCTGACAACAGAGAATTTACACAAACACCATTTGTTAAAAACTTAGCTTTATTATTCAAAGGACAATAATAGAACAATAGAATTATACAGAAAACCAGTGCTGAGAATGTAATTAAAAAAAATTCTTTATTTACCGTATGGGCATAAGGACTTATTTTTCATTCCTGAGAAGTTTTCCGGGACATGGTAAAATACAGTAAAGCACTTCTACCAATTACATTAAATAACAAAGAATGTTTCGGTTTAATTATTGATAGCCCTGTTTGTCTTCTGTAAATTATGTACGCATCACATTGTGTACTTAAATATAGTCCTATATTAATAATACACAGCACAACGTGAAATGCATTTCCAGCAATTTCCAAGTATAGTCCCATATATCCTAGTTCTTTTCTACTTTTCTTGGGTAGCCTTGTAAACGAATGGCGAATGTCTTTAATACCATTTTCTTCACGAAACATTCTTTTATGCATATAAGAAATGTATGTCCATTTCGTTTTGTTCAGTTTAGCTTACAGATGCTAAATTGTACTTACCAAAAATTTCCCCTATAGACGTAATTCAGGGGTGGAAAACTGGCGCAGAATTCGTACCACAATAAGTGAAACAAAATTTTCTTGTTATTAAACCAACGATTTCATTGGTAGAGAAATATTTTAAACGAATACTGCTATGAGTTCTGCGCCAATTTTCCAGCCCTGCGTAATTTATTTGAATTCACTTAGATGTCCCTGTGCACGAACCATTTGCTTGATCTCAACAGAATGCATAGTGTAGCATGCCTATATGCAGAGTTGCCAACATTTTAATTTATTCCGGAGCATTTTTAGCTCCGCCTTTATTCCATACTTTTTTTTTTTTTTTTTTTTTTTTTTTTTTTTAAGAATATTTTTTTCTTATTTTATCGTCGTTATATATTGGAGAAAAATATTCGAAAAATAAAAAAGGCGAAATAAAGGCGGGGCTAAAAATGCTCCGGAATAAATTAAAATGTTGGCAACTGTGCTATATGATACAGATTTAGAATACTATATAATATAATAATTAAAATATTAAATTTAGCATCAACTTACAGAATTTTACAAAAAATGCGGATATGCATTTCAAGAAGTATCAAACTTAATTAAAGCATCTCACATAACATTGCACAACTTCAATAAAGAATGAGTTGCTGATAATGAATTATTAAAATTTTAATAATTGAATTCAGACAATAATATTTCCGTTTCCTTATTCTAGGTTCTTTCCTTGTGGATTTTAAATGGCTTGATATTTCCTAGCATCTTCTAAATTTCCGGCAAGGAAACCTTTTGATTATAAAATTTCTGTGGCATTGTTCAAAATTGAATTCAAAATTGTGATTTTGTTTTCGGTGATATTCCAATGTTTGTTGGTTAATTTACTAAAAACAAAATTAAAGATAATGCTGTAATTTCAACCAAAAAGTTTCATTTATTTTGTGTCTATTAAATTATTGTTGTTTCTAAATAATAAGTTTGTTCATTTCCTTATCTAGGTTTGTTTTAAAAAGAAAATTGTTAAAAAATAGTAAGTTAATTCCAAAGTAAATGTAGTGTCAGTCACACACAAATTTCTTTCTGCTTTTATTACTACTTTTAACAATAATTACTGTCCTATTTAATCAAAGAAAACTGCTTTAAAACTACTATATATATTTCTGTATGGCAATAGTGGTAGGGAAAAAAAGCGGAAATCTCATCCTGTTGTGTGACTGGCATTTATCATACTTCAGGGAATTATCCAATGGCAAATCACTCTGTATACGCTGATTTTAATAACTTCTTCTTTTTTTCTTTTTTTTTTTTTTCCCAGACAATTTTGACGAAAGTATTCTCTTCTCCGTTTACTTTAATATTATTTTTTCTGTGTGGTCTCCATTCTCTAATTCCAGAACCACAATTTTTAAATAGTGTTCATTCCGGAATATTGTTAGTACCCGCTTCTTTTTCACACCACTTTTTTTTTTTCTGAGGAGTAATTTTTTTCTGTTTTAATCCTAAGTACATTTTTCAGAAAATTACTCTACAAAAATGTAGTGGGAATAAAAAGGAGGGTAATAATAACGCTTCATAATAAATTAGAAATGTTGGTATATTTTCAAACATATACTAATAATATAGATGCCAACATTTTAATTTATTCCCATACTTGCCAACCTTCTCATTATGAACCGTACAATTTTTAGTACCGGCCTTTTTTTTTTTTTTTTTTTTTTTTTTGCACATCAGTCATTTTTTAGAGTAATTTTATTCTCATTTAATCGCAACAACATTTGGAGAGAATTTCTCTAAAAATAAAGTGGTATGGAAAAAGGGGCGTTTTTTCAACGGGCGTTAACAATCGTAAGGTTATTAATGAGGTGGTTGGCAAGTATGTATTCCGGAATATTTTTAGCCCCGTCTCTATTTCGCACCACTTTATTTATAGAAAAATTTTCTCCAATATATAACTTCGATAAAATAAGAAAAGTTAATTATTAACACTTAACGGACGGGCCACGTAAATCTACGTTTTTACGTTATAGCTGCCTAAGTAACATAAGATTTACGTTTGCTGATTTAAAGGGCGCGGTTACGTGGAAAAGTTATTGACTCTGAAATGTCAATTATGCAAGCTCCACTTCGTAAGAGTGGATGTTGGATGAACAGAGCTGCCAACCTAATCCGGCAAATTGTTAGCACCGCCCCTTTTTCTACACCAATAAAATTTTAGAGTAATTCTCTTCAAATTTATTCACGATGAATTAAAAAAAAATACTCTAAAAATTAAGTGGTGTAGAAAAAGGGGTGGTACTAACAATTTGCCGGATTAGGTTGGCAGCTCTGGATGAACTATCACATTCATAAGCATACTTGCCAACCATCACATTAATAACAGTACAATTTTTAACGTCCCCTGAAAAAACGCCCGTTTTCTCACACCACAATACATTTAGAGTAATTTTCTCCAAATCTTGTTACGATTACATAAGACTAAAATTACTCTAAAAAATTATTGGTGTGAAAAAAAAAGCGGATACTAAAAATTGTACGGTTCATAATGAGATGGTTGGCAAGCATGCATAAGGATTACTAAACATGTAAATAAAAACATTATACAATTTCATTCAAAAATAGCACTTATTCGATAAAACTACAGCGCCCATATATACATGTTTATTTAATTCTTTTAAAAATTTCCGGAAACCGGGACAGACAGAGAAAATATAACCCGTCTGTTAACTCCTCAACGATCTCGTAATTTTCAGGAAAACGGTAAATAGAGCGCCTGTTTTTTTTATTCAAAAAAATTCTATAAAATAAAGTGTATAAACAATATATGTATTCATTTTTAATTTTAGGATTTTTTTTTTTTTTTTTTTTTAATTTTGAAATCAAGAAAATTTAATTTTGAAGAAAAAGCATACATATTCATCCCATAGCATACATATTCATCTATCATATTTATAAAAAAAAAATTAAAAAACCTTTCGTTAATTTTGCTAATTTTAGCACAAAAAATATTTTTTTAAAATTAGTTGTCTGTTACAATTTGCCCCTGATTTGGGGTAATTTGTAACACAAGTGGGGCAAATAGTAACAGTTAAAAGGGAAATACTAATAACAAAAAACGACAATATTTCAAAATGTTTTTGCTATCAATCATTTATTAATTTAATTTAAAAAACGTCAATAAATAAGTACTGTAATTTCTGGTAGATACTCCGCATGTTATATAATCCAGTTTTGCACTATAAATTTATATTTGTACGAGCTCTTCCTTCGAAAAAGTATAAATTTCTCTATTAAATAAAATTTCTGGTGGAGAAATGACACATCTTACTTGCGCGTTATCTACCAGAAATTACGGTAATATAAAATTATACCTTCTTGGTATAGTAACAATGAATTATATCAAATGGATTATAATAAAATAAAGAGAAAATTAAATATGTAATCAATGTAGAAGTCACTCTTTGTCAGAACTGAAGTTAATACAAAACGAAGTTAATACAAAATATTGTTCATGTTCCCTCTCACACAGTTAATGTGTGCTGGGGTGGAACACCGGCGCAGAATTCGTACAACTATCAATGGAATAAAATTCTCTACTTCTTAAATCAATGATACTACAAGTAGAGAATTTTCTTAAACAAATAGCGGTATGAGTTCTGCGCCTGAGTTCCATCCCTGAGTGTGCCCACATTTTGCAAATTAAGCATTATACCCATTCTTCTGCCTCAGAGAGACTGTAGCAGGGGACGTAGTCTGCGCCTTTTTTTTTTTTTTTTTTTTTTTTTTTTTTTTCCCGGGAACTTTCAGAGATGAAAAAATTCCGCCTGTTTTGCCCACCACTTTCTTCTTTAGAGAAATTTTAATTGTATTTTTAAAGTAATATGTCGTGATTAAACAGGATAGAAATTATTGTATAAAATTAGTGGTAGCAAAAAAAGACATAAATATCACATTTACATACTTGCCAACCATCTCATTATGAACCGTATAATTTTTAGTACCCGCCTTTTTTTTCACACCAGTCAGTTTTTAGAGTAAATTTATTCTTATTTAATCGTAACAACATTTGGAGAGAATTACTCTAAAAATAAAGTGGTGTGAAAAAAGGGGAGTTGACGGTTATTAATGAGATGGTTGGCAAGTATGAATTTATGAAAGTGTCTTAAAAAAAAAAGGCGGAGAGTACGATCCGTAGCTGTAGGCATCTCCAGAAGCTAAGCAAAACCACTCCTTTGATTCAGAATTTATATCTGGAGTTAAAATCCTTTTATATATATTTTTATCTTTTCGTTTTATTTTTTATTTGTTTATTCCTTTAATCTTTTTTTTATGTTACTTTTTCATACCCACCAACATACTAATTAATATTCCGTAGTATTGTTAGCTCCTCCTTCTTTTTCACACCAGTATATTTTTAGAGTATTTTTCTTTTTATTTAATTGCAATTGCATTTGGAGAATATTACTCTAAAAATTTATTGGTGGGGAAAAAAGGGTAGGGCTACTACGGAAGTATACAACGGAATATTTATTAGGGTGTTGGAGGGTATGCTTTTTAATCGTCTCTTCAAAATATTTTTCAAATGCTTTTTTTTTTTTTTTTTTTTTTTTTGTTTTTTGTTTTTTGTTTTTCTTGTGGTGGTGTCTAATAGTTATTTGTACCTTTCTGGAAGATTTCAACTGTAGCCTAATCATATGTGACCCTTTGAAGCTCTTTAAGACTTCTTTTTGTAGTTCCTCATAACAAAACAAGAAAAACAAATTCATAGAATAAAACAAAGAATAACTAATTTGCTTGTTAACATTTAAAATAGAATGTCTAATTACATGAATATTACAACTTGCCCCAACTTTTTGTTTCAACTTGCTCCATTGAATGATTTTGAACATTTTGTTTATTTATAATATATATATATATATCGATTTATACAAAAAATTAAACATGCATTTTATAATTCAACACATAGATAAAATAAATAGCTATAAACATTTCTTTAAAATATAAATTATCATATATATAATCAAAATTTACGAAATATGTTTTTTTCCACTAACTAGTTAAAATGAAACACATGTACAGAACCTCTCATTAACCATTTTTTCGGAACACTGATTGTGCTTACATAATAAAGATTGTCATAAGAATTATATTTATCGGAATATTTAATCAAAAATGTTACTAACTGTTTCGTAAATTGAGTGTTACTTCTTACCCCCTGTGACAACTAGTCCCACGCTCCCCTACCTGCTATCTATAGTGCGACCACGTTTCCTACGACTATCAGTGAGGTCGCGCTCATCGACCTAGCCGTTCGGAGTTTTCCGTGGTTTCCTCCGAAACTCGCGTAAATACGGGCTAGGACCCCTTAGAAAGACCCCCACGGAGGGCATTCCCCCCTAGGCCTAGGACACATCAGGAGTCAATCGGCCTTAAATCCTACAACAACAACCAATCTTACCCCCTTTACAACTAGCCCCACGCTCCCCTATATGTATAATACCATGGTTCGTACGACCACACCTTTTTTTCAGGGACTCTTCCACCAATATTTTTATACCATTTATTTTCTTTTAAATTTTAAGACTTTCGTCATATCAAAAGTTGCTATATAATATTATTGGTGCGGAAAATCATAAAAAATCAAAGACTGTACGAACTATGAATACACTGTTCTCAGATTCGTTATCCGAACTTTCATAAAGATCACTTGTTTCCTAATCACTCTCAGATGCATTTATGTTAAAATTAAAATACTAGTCACTTTGTGATTCTTACTCCATAATGTACACAATATTAAAAAATATATTTTACCTCAGAGCACAAAACCACGTGCATTCAAAAGCTTAAATGAACTGAAATTATTATAAAATAAGTGTTACAAATATTTTAAATTGAATAGTCCTGACATCAAGATTAAAATAAACCATCTATCTCTAATTACATTTTAAATAGTCTGCTACTGTTATCTAGAGTGTAAAATAAGAAATAGAAAATTTAGGGTATCAAAAATGGTTTGTTTTTAAACCTTTTTAATGCGTTACTTTTGAACACTCCAGCCCGGAAATATCACGAGCACGAGAAACAGAGAGCGAAACTTCCCCCCGTCATTTTCACAGGTGCGAGAAGGAAGGGGTTAAGTGTTAAAATATAAGTGGTATGAAATAAAGGCGGGGCTTAAAATACTCCGGAATAAATTACATAGCTGCCAATATTTTAATTTATTCCGGAGTACTTTTAGCCCCGCCTTTAATTCGCACCACTTTATTTATAGAAAAAAATTTTTCAACACATAGCTTTGATAAAATAAGAAAAAATTGTTTTTAAAAAATAAGTGGTGCGAATTAGAGGCGGAGCTAAAATTACTCCGGAATAAAGTAAAATATTGGCAACTATGAAATTAACACTTTCGCGACCGCACGTTTTTGTCATTTTGATATTAAGGTCCGCCTGTGGGCGTTATTCTTCCTATTTACAATATTTCAGAACAAAATTTTCTATATTCAAAAGTATATACATTATAATTATACTCTTTCTAATCAAAGTATTTGTATCCATAGTATATTAATTGTACAAATAGGTATATTGTTTATATTCTTAAAGAAATAAGTGACATACAAATTGCAAAAGAAACGCTTACTGGCGGAGTTACAGAATTTCAAATGACGTGAATCTACGTCAGCGGTCACGAAAGTGTTAAAATGTTGTCATCTATGCAATGATGACATCTATGTAATAAAGCATAGATGTTGGCATCTATGTTATAAATATATACTATGTTGGCATCTATATAATAAAGTACTTATGTTGTTTCGAAATTTTTTTTTTCTTTGTAAAACTTGCAATGCACATGCAAACATTTTGTCAGATGTTTTAATTAAATTTCACTTCGATAGAAAATCGTTATTATTGAAATATTATATTGAGAATCTGACAGAATTTTATACCAGGATATATTTACCAGAAAATTTCCTTATTTCAAAAAGTAAACCCCACCTTTTGGCGTTACTCTAAAATTTTACACTATTTAACAAAAAGATTTTACGTATTCGTGTTCAAATCATTTAAATTTTGTCCTGTGAAATTCAAGCGTTAAATTTCAATGTCGTGTATATACACTGAAGGTACTTAAAGAGTTAAACACAAAATCTTTTTTTAATAAAATTTAACGTTCTTGAATTGTGGTTTTTGATTGCCAGTGTGTTTAATATTTTTTTAAACACAACTAATTAAAGTTCATAGTACCGTGAGGTCAAACGATAAATCTGTTAATCAGTAAACATCAGAAATTTTAATAAACAAATTTATATTTGTACCAGGTACTGAAACATTACATTTAACTACATAAAATTTTTAGTGTAAAATAAACGCATTTACTTTCTATCATGCGCTGGAAATTACAATATTTGCTTAGCAAAATTATAGATCTTTAATAATCTTCCAAAGTTTAGCAAAGTAAATTATAAAATTGCACGGTATAAAATTACGGAGGATGACTTTTTATGAGATATATAAAGATTATCTCAAAAATCTATAAGCACTGATAACGACTTTAGTTAACAGTATTATTTAAGTGTAAATATCGATTTATGTTTAGATTGGTTAATAACACAAAGTTATTTCAGAGAAAAAAGTTTATTCTTAATAAAATCATTTTGAAAAATTTCGTCCAGCATGTATTCAGATAAATTCTTTTTATTCAGATAAAATGTATAATTTAAACATTAATACATTTAAAAGAAAAAATTAATTCCATTTAATTTATTTATGAATCTATAAATATACGTTTAATAAGCCCAAAGAAGAACATTTTTATAACACATTTTACTTCCAAAAAATTAAATAGATGACACAGCTATTTGAAAAATAGCTTATTAAAACTCAAAAGCTTTTTTAAACGAGCAACCAGAACTTATTAAACAAAACCATTATGTTTTGCAAAATTTATAACATGAGCAGTACAGCAAAAAAAATATGAAATGCTTATAATCCAAATTTCATAGAATGCCCATACCTTTAGTTCATTTGTTTAAAAGAAAAAAAAAATCATTCTAAATATTTTAATTAAATAGTCTCTTTATAATAAGTACTAATTTTTATGAAGATCAGCTTTTGAGTGTTCAGAAAAAAAAAATAATAACTTGTCACAAATTGCTTCATTACAATTTCTTTCCATACAATAAAAAATATTTTATCTAAGTATTAAAATGAAAACTAGTAGAATGTTTTTAAAAAATGCACTTTTTTGTTAATATAAAATGTAGCAATTAGGAAACAATTTCATACTTAATTTTACCTCATGATTATTACTTTAGCTTTTCTGCTCGTTAATTTGAAACTTAAAAACAATTCTTTCATTTCGATGAAAAAAAAAATCTTTTTAAATAAAAATTAAATAATAGCATAATTAAAAGACCTTTCTCTTTAAAGTAGCTTTTCAATGCAACATTCAGAAGCAAACCATTTATCAAAAGAAATGTAAATAGAAGTTCAACAAAAAGCAGTTTACGCGAAAATTTCATTCATCAATTATATTGTCACCATAATTTAATTTTCGGCTATCGAAAAAAGTACAAATGGTTTATTTATGATTTACATTTTTACATTTATTCGCATATTTGGAAAAAGATTTTAAGATCTGTATAACATTCAAACAAAAAATAAAAATGTAACATACTGTTTGCAAACAAAAATCAGCAGTAAATACTGTAGAAGAATTGGTGTAGAAAAAAACAGATTATTATTTAATATTTCACAGGAATGAAAATATCAAAAAATAATTAAACTGAGAATGTATTTTAATTGTTAATATCATTTTTACGTTCAATATTGCAGATGAAGTTCCAGATATTTTACTTAATTTTCATTTATAATACAGTAAATTGCAACATTAATTAAAGTATTATTTTAAATAAATTATAATAAATATTGCAAATTGTGAATAAACAATCATAAAAGCATATCTGCTAATTCTTCCTATTTTTTCACACCACTACTTCTTAATAAACATTTTTGCTGTATTCTGCAAAGATTCTGCTGATAAATAAGATGAAGATAATTATTTTATAATAGTGGTGTAGAAAAATTGGCAGTTGTGTAAAAGTAAATTTAATTGTGAGTTAAAAAATATAGAATTACGTTCGAAGATGTCAGGAGACTATGTCATTTAATCGGCTTGTTTCCTGCTCTCTCGTATTCCGGTATTTAAGAGAATGTACAATTAGGACATTTTCTATACTATATTATGTTTTTATGTTATATTTGAAGAGCAAACATTCAAACCATGTTTTCTTTTTCGGATATAAATTTTCAGAAAACTCAAAAAATAACTAATAAATTAAAAAATAACGAAACTTAAAACCTAATTATCGTTTGTTTACATGCATTACTATTTACTAGGAAGATATGTAGACATACTATTTTATGCTGAGTTTAAAGAAAAGTCATTAAATCAAATTTCTTTTATTTTTGGAGAAAATACGGTTTGAATATTTGCTCCTCATTTCTAGTTTATATTTAAAACAAATTTCTAAATTTTCTTCCTGCGACATCATTATTACTAAAACACTTATAAACTAAATTCAGGTATCTGTAAAATATTGTCTTAATATATTTCATTAATCGCTTTTCTTTATCGCTGAAAGCACAGTCTGATTAAACCCGTGGCACACTAACACTAGTATTTTTTTTTTTTTAATAATTATGATTTATTTATGTAGTTTCGTTAAGATGACGAATCGCTATCTTGAAAAGTAATATGTAAGAGGTTTCTGCTCAAACAATAAATTTCGCGTATATAATGAAACAGTTTGTGCTCACTTATACAAACTAAGAAAGGTATGGAAGCTAAGTAAATTGGCCCCTCACAAATTTACAAATTACATTAAAGGTCAAAAGTTATTCATCTGTTCATCACGTCTTTCCCTCCTCAAAAAAAAAACGTTTCTGGATTATCTGCTGGTGTGCTATAAAAAATGGATCAAGTACATCAACCATCAGCTTTCACATCATTAATTATCATGAACAGATTTAATCCAGGGACTACAAAAACCCCACTCCATTCTAAGAAATTTCTGTATGGTAGACATAAGATGGCATAATCCACCATGAATTTCTTCCTCAAGGCCTAACAATTAATACCACTCTGTATGCTTTGCAACTAGAACGTGTACAAAGTTTCCTTTGTCTTAAACAATCAGAATTCGTTAACAGGAAAAGGTTTGGGCTCCTTGAAGATAATGCCGAACCACACGCTGCAAACGTTACTCTAAACGCAATTAATTCTCTTCAATGGGAACGCCCTCGTCCTCCAAGACCACCACGGAGGGCATTCCTCCTGTCGGCCTAGGATCCTAGCGTAGTCAATCAACCTAAAAAATCCTACAACAACCATCTCATTCTTCCTGTTTCCCAGGCTTATCTCCGAGTGTTTATCACTTGCTCAGTTCTCTGAACTGTGATGCGGAAGAGATGGTTTTGAGATGCTGAAGATATCAAAACAGAAGTGGCACAGTTTCTTGCTTGTGTCCAAGAGTTTTTCAACAACGATATACCTGAGCTTGTATGAAAAAGGTTGTCGCATGCATGTAATAGTGCTTAATAAAGTAATGAATAAAGTATATCTTGTCATACAGTCGGTAACAGAAGTGTCCGAACACTAGCAAAAATTCCTATGTAAAAAAATCTGGAGTGACTCCACTCGACTTTCCGAACATTGAGTAACTAACAGTTTTGTAGATAAAATAAAGAAAGAGGAGTTGCTAAACAAACAAAAGACAAAACCATAACAGAGTGTTTGAGTATTTTTCTCCATATATCACACGAGGTTTTATTTAATGCTACTAAACTTTGAGCCCTTAGATCATAATGATAACGAATTTTTCGTTGTGTCCCTGTAAAAATCTATAAATTCTGACAAACTTAAACAAATTTTCACATTTTACCCACAATTGTGTCAAAGTCACACTTTTTTTTTTTTTTTAAATTATTGTTACTGAGTGAATTTGTATAGGAAAATATAGAAGAAAGTCTCGTGTGGCCACAATTCACCAAAATGCTTATAGTTAGTGCAACAGTGATTTGTAATATTCATGCAAATTTTAAGCTCAATTGAATAAGGCGTTTAGATGCTATTGCACTTTTAAAAATTTGGTCTCATAGGCCATAATGATAAAGAATTTTTCTTTGTGTCCCTGTAAAAAAACTGCAAGTGCTAGATTCACCAAAATCTATACAGTTGGTTCAAATGTGACCTATAACATGTGTACAAATTCTTTTCTCAGATTAATAAGGCGTTTAGACGCTATCACTCTTTTAAAAATTTGGCAAAGAATTTTTCTTTGTGTCCCTGTAAAAAAACTATAAGTGCTAGATTCTCCAAAATCTATACAGATTGAGTATCTGTGACCTATAATATGTGTATAAAATTTTTGCTCAATTGAATAAGGCGTTTAGATGCTATCGCACTTTTAAGATTTTGGTCCCTTGGCCATAATGATAAAGAATTTTTCTTTGTGTCCCTGTAAAAAAACTAGAAGTGCTACATTCACCAAAATCTATAGGGTTCGTACTATGGTGACTTACAATATACGTACCAACTTTCAGCTTATTCGAACAAAGCGTTTAGACGCTAGCGTGTTCACTCACAGACATACACACATACATACACACATACATACACACATACATACACACACACATACACACATACATACACACACACATACATACATCATCGTAAAAATAGTGAAAACGGACTCGTTGGACCTCGAAACGTATAGAAACATCAAAATCTCGAATTCGGATTTTTGACATGATTACAATACTTTCCTCACTATAGTGTTCGGAAAGTAAAAAGTACACTTCGTACGGTTCTGTTAAATAAATCCTTATCGAATCATGTTCTTGGACTGACTAAGAACAGGATTCGACAAGGATTTATTTAACAAAACTGTAAAAAGTGTACTTTTTTTACATAGGAATTTTTGCTAGTGTTCGGACATTTTTGTTACCGACTGTACTAAAACTGTGTTTTGAAATTCAGATTAAAAAAGCGACAAAACTTTTCTAGTTACCCAATACATGTCACATAAAATCAGTTTTGACAAAATTGATTGGTTGGTTGGGTTTAACATCGCACTAGTACTGAACAAAGGGTAATTGGCGACGGTCTGAGGTGCACCCTTAAGGATAGTACGGAGACATGCTATCACAATTTGATCCTCCAAGGAGGAGACTTTTACAAAATAGAATAAGGAAAATACAAAATATATACAATGACGAATCATAGGGTCTTAAAAAAACAAAGCATTTCGTAAATTTTCTTTTGTTAAATCACAATTTTTTTTCATTGTTTTTATAATGGAATAGTAATGAATATGTACATTGTAAAGTACAATGCAAAATAATAAATAAAACCATCAACTACTTATTTGATTATAAAAATCTAGTTTATCCGTTTATAGATGAAATATATCCTTTTATCAGTTTCTATATGTAAAGTAAAACTACTTGCTACATTTATATATTTCGATCCCCACCCAATATATTTTCCAGAGCAAAGAGATCCAATATTTTTAATGGAATATCATAAAAAATGCCTTTACATTGTCAAAAATTTGCCTAAAACAACTGTGTAAATGCAAGCAATATTTTGCGCTGAGTATGAATAAATGGATTTATTTAAAATATCAGCTGTGTAAAAGCTGAATCGAAGGATAATGTTATACTTTTGCGACTATTCCATGCGGAAGTATAAACGATAAATATAGATTAGATGCGCAGAATACAAAATACATTCATGAAAAATGCATAGAAGTTCATTTATGTGTTAACAAAAATACGTTTTCCTTCGATGCATTTTTAGATTTAAATATTCGTTACAAGAAAGCTTCCATCACAGAAATATCATCTTTAATGCATCTTTTTTATATTTTAAGTTGAAAATGTTATTCGCATTAATAATAAAATATTGCATTATATATATGTATCTCATTCATTTTTTTTTTAAGAGTATGCACAAGAAATTTTAAATAGTGGCTTTTTAAAAAATAACAAGTGATAAATTTACAGGAAAATGTTTGATTTCACTGTTATCTTGTAGTATACTTTTTTGTACGACAGGGCGTACTATTTCTTTCAGACAGCGATTTTCCGTTGTCGCCTTTTTTTTTTTTTTTTTTTTTTTTTTTTTTTTTACTTTCCACTTTGAATGAATGTGCAGACATTTATTTATTTATTTATTTACCGTAATTTCTGGTAGATACCCCGCAGGTTATATAATCTAGTTTTGCACCAGAAATTTCAATTGATAAATAAATTTATATTTGTACGAGCTCTTCCTTCGAAAGAGTATAGATTTCTCTATGAAATAAAATTTCTGGTGAAAAAATGACACATCTTACCTGCGGGTTATCTACCAGAAATTACGGTATTTGAAATATATAAGGCTGAAAATTTGTTATTGTATCTGCCGAATTACTAGATTTTATCAAAAATTAGTACACTTATTAATAAGGACAAAATCTATGTAATGCTGTATTTTTTTAGTTCAATAGAGAATTTGCACGTTTTCTGATTCTATTCTTATATAATGGAATATGAAAAGGTAAGAAAATAAATACAAACATTTTCTTCGTTTGAAATATAATTACTGATTTATAACAATTTTAACATCGCACTATTTACTCTATCGAGAAAACGCAGTATAAAATATCGTGACGTAACTTTTTATGACAACAAACGGGAGTAATCGTTGTTTACATTCGATTTTGTGCTTTGCTTTGCTTCTTGAATCAGCGAAATAGGTTTTGTATTTTATAATAATGACGGATATTAAAAAAACATAGTATAAATATTGTAGTGTACCACTCTGCAGTAATACAACGGCTAAATGCTTCTCAAAATCTATTCTTTAGCATTCCACAGGATCCTATTAAACGAAAACATTGGACAACCGCCATGAAAAGAAAACAGTTCAAAATAATGATAAGGAAAAATGATGATAATGGTATTAAATGATTATAAAATGAAAACGAAATGCTCAGAAATCACATAAATGATTAACAATTACGAAAGTTAAAAAGAATTGCTACTTGCTAACTAGGTTAACAAAATGTAAACATTGAAGCATCATAAAGTGTGACATCAGACAGCGTTTTCAAGTCACATGATTTTTGGTTAATTTTAAAGTTATTTTTGAAATTAATGAGAACTTTTTTTGTATTTTTAATTAACTTTTTTGAAATTTATGAGCCTAAAACTACCAGAAAAATAAGATTTTGTCCAAATCCCTCATGTGTGCAAATTGTCCATTGGGTAATTGATTAAACAAGTAGTAAATTAAAAAACTCATTTTACTTTTAAAATTATTTAAAAGTGAAAAACGAGTTGGTGCCAAAAATAAATGATGACTATATTTCTTTTTTTTTTTTTTTTTTTTTGAAAAAAAAAAAGAAAGAAAGAAAGAAAAGAAAGAATAAAGAAAGAAAGAATAGAAAAAAAAAGTGAAAACTTTTTTTTTTTTTTTAATAATTAAAGTCAATTCAAAAAAATTGTACTAAAGAAATAGAAAAACTTCAGTATAGAAACCCTTTGCGAAATTTGAAATTTGGCACCGAATTAACTCGGACGTTTCTCGCTAAGGTTTTTAAATGCGCAATTGCGATAACCATTTTAATTCATCGCCAAAATGACTACAAAAATTTAAAAGCCAACAAGGAGCTCCTAAGCTAAAGCTACACTAAAGAAATAATAAATAGATAAATTTTAATAATAATAAATAGATTTTTTAATAGTATGTTCAATTTGTAAATGTTTTACACATTGCATTCGTTACTGTTTTGTGGTATGACTACCTGTCAAGTCCATGAGGTAAATTTTTAGCCAAGATAATATTGTAAGATACTTTTATTAGCCAAACTAGTTGAACATATAAATTAGAGTAATCGTAAAAAATGTAAATAAAAACATGAAAACCATATAATAAAAATTAAAGTTGTACTATGTTTTATTAGTACGACAGGATTATTTCTTTCAGACAGCGATTTTGCGATGTCGCTATTTATTGTATTACATCTTGAAATTGCCAAAATGCGCGCCAATATCCAATTATACCATTTAATTTCTTAGACTATCTTAAAATATTATGTCAAATCTGTAAAAATTTTAGATCTTTCAAAACCTATTTATAAGTGAGAAATTCATCCCTGATTGTAAGTAAAAACCGATTGCCGATTTCAGTATCCGAGACCATCACTATTCATAAATTGGATAGTTTCTGAATAACTGTTGGTGATATTTTCTGGATACGTATATAATGACTTCTTAATATTTGTAGGCGATATCTTGTGAATACGTATCGATGATGGCTTCTGAATATTTGTTGACTATTTCTTCTGGATATGTATGAATGATTGCTTCTGAATATTTGTCGGCTATATATTTTGTATATAACCAACAACTATTCGAAATTTGAAATTTGCCACCGAAATAGTTCGGTCGTTTCTGGCTAAGATGTTTACTTACGCATTGGCGATATCTATTATAATTCATCGCCAAAATGACATAAAAAATAAAAAATAAAGAAAATTCCAGGGGGCTTCTATGTTAATTCTGTACTGAAATATTTTTAACAAATGAATATAGTAACCAACGCTAGGGAATAGAAATACAATTAATGCATGGCTTTACATGGAAGAATATACTAAAATAAGGCCTGTCCTACTAAATTAAATTCTGTTTACAAAGAATGTAAGCAGAATTTTGTTTTATTTAGTATCTTTCTTTCAGGAGTACTTTTTTCTCCCTTTATTTTACTTTTTAGTTGCTCAATGCATAGCGTAGCTAAACACACTCCACTCCTTTATTTTACTGCAAAATATACAGTGTAAGATTTTTTTTCTACCACTATTTTCACACAATAAGCTCCTGCTCAATTGCAAAAAAGTTGCTGCAAAAATATGATTGAAAAAGTTGTACCAGAAAAAAAGCGGAGCTCTTTCCTCTATAAATTAAAATTGTCGTATCACATACAATACTGCAAAACAGTAAAATAAATCTTCGTACAATTTTATCCATTTCAATTTTTACTTTCTTCTATATTCAATAGAAGAAAGTATTGGATTCTTAAAAATTTTCGACCTCGGGTTTTTGATGGATTTACACGTTTTGAGAGCTGTAGAACACGATGTGACCATTTTTAGAAAATGTCTGTCTGTGTGTGTGTGACAAAATTTTGTGGCAACTGTATCTCAGGAACTACTGCACAGAATTTCATACAAATTGGTATGTAGTTGCATCCTGACATAAATTAGTGCCTATCAACTTTTGCTAAAAATTGTCTTACAGGTTGTGTTGCCATCCCGCTTTTTCTAAATTTTTAACATGGTGATATAGGACGAAATTTTGTATAACTGTGCATAAAGAGAATTATTTTTTATTAATCATTATGAAATTTACAAGAATTATTTATAATAGAGATAGTCAACTGGGAAAAATTGTTTGTATGTGTAGGAGCCTCCAAGTCCCCCTTCGAGGGAAGTAAATTTTCATAATGGGTATCTTTCAAAAGAGCTAGCCAATACCTTTAAATCGAATGGTTGAACCATCTATCTGCAAAAATTTAAAATAAAGTTATCGATTTTTTTCATTTTTAACCAAAAAAAAAAAAATAATAATAATAATAATAATAATAATAATGTAATATTGACAATAAAATTGACTTTTATATATATATATATATTTAGTGTTATACTACTTCTCTAATAGGGAAACCGTCTGCATTATCATGGAAGATATTTTTTTTTAAATAATAATTTTAATGAATTAGTTTTACTGAGTGAATTTCTATAGGAAAATATAGAAGAAATTCATGTGGTGGCCACAATATACTAGTTTTAACATGTGCATTTTGTAGGTCGTTTTAAAAAATAACCAACTGATTACACCATTATAAATAATATATATAGAAAAAATTATAGAAAATTTTTAAAATGTGAATAATGGAAAAGGATCAAAATAATACCAAATCAAATATAACAATAGAAGCTTAAAGAATTCATAGCTTCATCTAGTACATTATATGAAAAGTGCAAGCAACTTTTTGTGTTTTTCTGTAATCTTAACTTTTAATGCACGAAATACAAAAATCAAAAGAAAAAGATGTAAAACTATGGAAATAGTTGTAAAAATAATACAAGACTCACCAGTTACATATGTAGAATATGTGAATACAAATAGAAACTAACACCGGTTTACAGTTAACATTTAAGCCAAAAAATACAAGATAATATTATCATGGGCTAAAATTTAAAAAAAAAAAAAAAAAAAAAAAAAAAAAAAACAAGATAGTATTAACATTGAGTGAAGTGAAAGCAAGCATGAATTTATTTTTACTGTTTTACATCTAGATGTGTAATTTATTGTAATAACTATTATAATATATTTTTTTAAATAATAGATTACACATTTAATATTAAATATATATATTCGAATTACCTTTCACTATGACCCATTCTATGACATTTTTAGTTTTCTTATTTTTATATTTTGCAATTTCTGTTTTAGTTACCATATCAAGAAATTAATTACCAATTTACGATTGGCGTAAAGTAGATAACTAAGTCATGGCTATAATTAACCTGGTTATTGATGATCATCAGTTCATTCATGTAAAGCCCTGGAAACCTAGAATAAATTTAAATTACATACGTGAAGGGGCAAGTTTGTGCAGTAAACTGTAGCTTTTACGTAGGTTGTACAATACTAAGTTAGAAAGGGGTGATGCAAACGCATTAAACAAAAGTACTAGAAATCACCGATAGACAAAAAGCCTTCAAGAAAGGAACTAAATTCATACATATTTTAGCTTTAAAGCTATTCTTTTTTCCTTCCCCGTCTTCCTGCCTCCCCCTCCCTCTCCAACTTACGAAATACTCTTTATTGTTTTGGATGCAAAGCCGAAACAGGAACTGAAACCAATATTTAATAGCAGCTAATTAGTGAACGAATATAATAGATTTAGAAAAAAATTGTAAACTATGCAAAGTTCCTCCAAAGGGTTTCAGGTACATAAAAAGCCAATAAAAAACCGCAGCTTCAAAAGAGAGCAAAAATACTGATCATATTTCAAAATGAAAAATTATAACAGGGTCGAATGGGGTGGCACTTGAAAAATAAAAGGAATGAATCAAATAAGTTTAAGGGATAAAAACATAAACAAAAGAAAGATGAACAAACACATCGCAACTAATCTTCTACGGCAAACATAAATCAACAAACAGTGACGCAGGACAGGAAACACATTCATAATTTAACGTCAAAAATAAAGATGTAGCGTTCACGACGTAAAATACTGCAGTAAATACTCGAATCAATAATAGTCTTTCGTCTTCAAGTGTAAGTAACAATATGAAATTGTTTGAAAATCTAGATCATACATAAAAGCATACTTGCCAACCATCTCATTAATAATCATAACATTGTTACACCCCTTTTTTCGCACCACTTTATTTTTAGAGTAAATTTTTCCATATGTAGTTACGATTAAATAAGAGTGAACTTACTCTAAAAAATGTCTGATGTGAAAATAAAGGTGAGTACTAAAAATGTTACGATTCGTAATGAGATGGTTGGCAGGCATGCATAAAAGTCACAAGTTTATGTAGACAATGGCAACACTCTCACACCACATAGGTCAGGAAAGATAAAAATAAGTTACGTATACCCGAAAACTGGAAAGGAATGTAACTCTGAAAAATGTGCTGTGCTTACCAGAATTAAAGGCAAATTTACTGTCTGTACAAAAGCCACTCAGTGTAGATGCAAATTCACTTTCAATAAACAAAAATGTTACATGTTTTTTTACTGGTAAAATAATTCTACAAGCACATAAAATAATAATTTCTAGAAATCTGTACCTGAAAATGCAAACCACACCTATGTTACTGACGAATATAATAATTCAAATTGTATCCCATTATGACACGAACAAGTAGGTCACAAAAGTTTAAATTCAAAAGAAGAATTAAATTCTAAACAACTCACACACGGAATTAAACAATCGTAAAAATGAAATATATCAAACTTCCATAAAATCCAAACTGATTGACACCCTATACTATATTAGAAAGATATAATAAAGTTTCGTGATAGCCACAGTATGCAAATCATTTAGCTCATTATTTTTGAATGGTAATGTTAGATTTATTTAATAACCCACGATGTAAATTTGGCGCATATTTCACACCACAATTTTTGAATAATAGCTTTCTTTTTATAGAAGAATCCTTAATCGTAGAAAACTATTGCAAAATATTACTATGCACAAAAATTAGTGTCAAAGCTGCTCAAAATGCTTCCCCCTTAATAACATAAAGTTACTGAATAAATAATAACATTATTTAACAACGAAAAAAAGTAATATGAGCCTATGCTTATAATTTTATAGGAAAGGTGGCATTTACGTTCTTTTTGCATTATTTTGCAGAAAGATATACAGCATTAATTCAATATCACTCATGTCAATATTGTTGAAGTACACGATTCATCTCAAACATTCATCTTGGAATTCAAACTGTTCACATTAACTAGAACGTTTTGACTATTAAATTTTTTTTTATTTATTTATAAACTGGCAGACTTTACCCGCCTCGCTGGTCACTATATTTAAATGAATTTTTTATATCTCTTTATAAATAAATAAATAAAATAAAATAATTCCATCTAAATTTTTCTGAATTTTTTATATCTCTTTAAAAATAAATAAAATAAAATAATTACATCGAAATTTCTCAAAACCTTCGCTTCGGGTACCCGATGCCTTCAAGAGTACCCTTCCGTTTCCCTCCCACACTAAGTCGGGTATGGTAGCTTTTTCTCTAGTTAAAAAATTTATAAGCACAATAAATGTACATTACTATTAAGTATACTGTACAAAATCTTTATTGCTATAAAGTTTAATTAAATTAAAATTCAATAAGTTCAAGCATTTCTACTATATTGATCACCATTTGATTCCGATAAATACAGTATTATTATTATTATTTTTTTTTTTAATTATATACTTCTATTATCAAAGAAGTTTTTGTCGCCATATATACAGTTTCTATGTTTCAGTTAAACGTTTTCGTGGAAACTGTTAAACTGAAATAATAAGTTTTATTTAATTTAAAAAAAGAAAAAAATCGAACGATTTCATCGCTTAGCAAATTATATCCGCAGAATCGAAACTTACAGGCATCGAAAAAAACCGAAACAATGATTTCATATTAAAATCGTGATTTTATACAAATGATATTTAGTCACGTGCCTTATTACGAAAAATAAATGAAAAGTAATTAATAAAAAAATAAATAGAATAATAACCATTGCTGATGAACGCAGACAACTAAAATGAAAGATGGAATTAAAAAAAAAAATTTAACAGAAAAATGAATGGATAAAATCGAAACAAATTTATTTAAAAAATCCAAATTGAAAAGTTGAAAAAAAAATCGTAAAATTGCACCCCTGCAAGGTCTAAGCTATCCCTCTGCCAATTTTTGCAATTTTGCGATCATTGCCTAAACTCCAGAGTGAACACACAGGCAGACACTTCTCTTTATTTAAGGTAAAGCCAGAAGAGATTGCGCGGTAGGAGAGATTGTGCGCATAGGGGATCGGAAGGAAAGAGGAGAGTTGGCGAGTTGAAACTTTAAGTGGTTGTACAACATCAATAGTGAAGTGCCGACTTGAATTTGCATATTGATTGCTTTAAGAGTTTAAGATAAAACGTGGTTATTTTGTTCGTTCTCAAAAATAAATGCTCGAATTTTCATAACCCTTTCTAAGAATTTCAATACAATGTTAGTAGTACAAAATATTTTTTAATTTAACAATTGCTCATAACCTACTGACCTAGACTAACGGTACAGGAACCATGATTTCCTCTAAAAGTGAGTAATTATTTAATAAAACACTGTGCAATCTCTTCTACCAAAATGGGAGAGCTTGCGCTTTTGCTGCTTAGGAGAGATTGCGCATTCAAAATTCTATACTAACAGACATTTTGCAGCTTATTGTTGATAACAAGACAATGATGATGAGTTTGTTCAATGCCTGGGACTGTACCAAACATAAATTAGACAAGTGATTAGACTAATCCAAACCATTCGAGACGGTGCACCACCTTTATGGAGATTATCCACAGAATGCTGAAATTGAACATTATTGAGCAGTGGCACAATCGACAAAAACCACACCTCTGTAGGGATTTACCTCTAGAATTCTGTTAGCCTATGATAAATTTATCGCAAAGGATTTAAATGTTATTATGTATCTATTTAGTTTTGCAATACTTTCAAGTATGATGCTCAAGTTTTCAGTTTTCAGAGCAGCTGTCGGCTGCTTAAATAGATGAAATAAAACTAAATGCAAGCAAAAAAGACCAGTCTACTCATAATCTTCTTCTTAAGGAAGGTGTCGTACTCTACTCAATTTTTCAGGACACTCTCAGAAATCAGAAATTTTCAAATATATTGCTACAATTGTATTTATACTATAATCTTTACCCTGTATAATCGTGGTACATTACTATAAATATAACCAGAATAATTCTACATGAATTTAATGGTGGCTGAAAAGGTGAAAATTTCTTATCTGTGAGAGTGTCCTGAAAAAAGTGTGGAGAGTACGACCCCGGTTTTAAGGAATGTAATCGTCTAAATTTCAATAAAATAAAATAAATAAAATAAAATAAACGTAAAGGATTTTAAAGCGTAAAGAATTTTTTCACGGAAGATTTTGAGAAAAAAAACTTAAGAAAAAATTAATGTTGGGTGGATTCTGTGCTTAAAAATGGACGGGACTAGCTACATATCATTGCACGCACGGTGTGCCTTTTTTTTTTTTTCGAAAATGCCTGTTTAAGTCGGATACACCGTTACAAATAGGTTAACTTGTGGCAGGCGGTTCTTCAATAACTTCACATGTACAATAATAAGTGCAGTGATTGTGGACAACGAGAGATTCGGTCAGCAAACAAGAAACCATCCTAACTGAAAAGGTAATGTACTAATTTTAAGTAAAACGTGTTAACTAATAACTTAATATTATTTTCTGGTCTTCTTCTTTATCTAGCTTTGTTCTTTTTTCTATTTCTTACTTTTTTTTTTTTTTTTCGATATTTTTAATTATTGAATTGAAATATCCACTCCCAATTCTAAAATATTTGTTTACAAATACCTTGCAACAATGTCATTTAAGTGAATTATTATTATTGATAATGTAATTGTAGTTATAATTAAGCGCAATCTCTCCTACCCATGTGCGCAATCACTCCTACCCTATAAGGAGAAATTGCGCAAAATAGCTCGCCTGATTTTATTATTACAGTTGTTTTAAATTACAACAGAGCAACATAATAGCAATGGAAATGCATAGAAGAAGGACCAATTCAAAGTTATGCACCAATAGTTTAGCAAAAAATAAATATTTGGATTTTTTATATCATTTTGTTGAATTGTGCGCAAACTCTCTTAGCTGTACCTTATATAGGTGTGTGCACACACGATACTATACAAAAACCAGATATTACACTATGTGACCAAAAAAAAAAAAAAGAAAATGCCGTGCTTTCACATATTTTTTTCTTTTTCAAAAACGTCCAATTTATTCATTTAAAAATAAGGATAAAACGGATAGTGGTTTTACCAGATATCGGATATCTTTATCCATTTCCTCCTTACATTTAAATAATATAATTGGTGATTTTTTAAAAAAGAAAAAATATATCCAAGCACGGCCTTTTTTTTTTTTTTTTTTTTTTTTCGTGTGTGTGTGTGTGTGTCGTCTATCCGTGCCATTTAGTATATACTTTTAATGTACCAGAATTTATTCCCACAATATGTATAAAAGCAAAAAAAGAATGTTAATAAATAAATGCTTTCTACCAATAGTATAATAAATTGCATTTAAAAAATAAATATATAACTTAATGGTTTTATATCTTTTATTTAAGACATCCCATATTTTACCGTTTTATATTTAAATTATTGAAAATTATCGATAATACATTTTGCTGACTAACCTGAGACAAAAATTTAAAACGCAATATTTAGCGTTATATATTTCATGAAGCATAAACACTTAAACTGTTAATATTTAAGCCAGATACTCATTAATTTAAAATTCATTTCATAAAGAAAAATGTATCAGTGAAAATGAAAGTTTATGATAAATTAATTCGTATAAATGATAATTAATGGCTTAACATAGGAAGTCTCTCAGGATAAGTGAGTTTCCAAGAGAGTTGTTTGAGAAGGAAATAGTGATTTTAAATAACAAATCACGAATGAATAATGAGGGCAATATCCGGAACTGGAAATTTGCCAAATTAAAATTAAACTGGAAATAACTTACACCATCGTAATTAACGGAAGGTATGAAAAGAATATTAATAGCGTTTTTAATGGATATTAAAGCTTGCTATGCACAGATAACTACAACTGTACCTTTATATATGACATGTAAAGATTTCAAATATGTCGTAGAAAATTATTTTTGACGTGAAAAATGTGGTTGGATTAATTTTCTTTATACTTTATTACATTTATGGCATTACTGTCTCACTAATAAAACAAAAATTGTATTAATTTTGGGGCAAAGATGTTAGTATCAAGCTTCAATATTTTTAATATGTAATTTTTATATTTTTATTTATTTATTTTTTAATATTGTATTTCAGTGGTATTTGAATAATACTACAAAAATGTCGAAAAGGAATTCTTTTAATTAATAAAAATACTAACCAAAAAAAAAATAATAATAATAATGATAACTCAAACAAAATATAGTTCGTTTAAACCATAATTACTAAAAAGAATTATCTTGTTGATATTCTAAAATTTTCTAGATAAGAACTATATAAAAATAAGGAATATTTAGTATACTTTTCTGATTAAAATAGATTACTCTTTTGAAATACATTTTACAATAGATTAAAAAAATATATTTTTTACATAAATAAAAATTCAATATATTCAGATGGAAAATATTTATATATGTTAAATAATAAACTAGATTAAGAGTACAAACAGTGTTTAATTTGACAATGTGATTTAAATGCATTCCACAGTCATAAATTTTACGTTTTGGGGCTACCAGATTTATACTTATATATGTATATATATGACTTGCTTGTGAATTTCTATAACAGTTTCACTGATTAAATAAAATGGAAATTTGTGTTCGGTAAAAGTGGTATTAAAAAAGCCTAGACGATAGCACCTACTTTTTATGGTGGAATGGGTGAAGTGTGATGGAGTAGGGGTTAAAGCGCGGTCACTGCTAAGCGAGAGCAAGTTCTGGGAAACGGTTAGTAAATGACCTGTATACACTTATGCGCTCATTAACCCCTGAACTGTTTTAAACATAGACCTTATATACTAGACCATGCCATCAATAGGACTGACCATTATAGCGAATGTCTTCAACATGAGGGTGTAATCTGATACCTCCATCCTTTGCTCTGAGTCTCGGAAGTCACGTGAACTTGACCTAGGGGTGATTCCTCTCTCTCTCTCTCTCTTTTTTTCCCGTATGCAAGCATAATCTCATACTTCTCTGACTGAAGTAAGAATTCAAACGCAATTTTTTCGCTTGCAAAATGATTTATCATAATTTTTTTTCTATGTAATTAATCTATGAAAGTTTAGCTTTCCATCCATGTATAAATCTAAATGCTAAAATAAAAAGTGCGTGCATAATAAAAATATTAAAAAACACAAAATTCGTTCCTACAGAAAAATAACATAGTGATCATTCTTCACTCTTCCTCTAGGCCAACATCACGTGACAATTTTGCTGGGGAAGCTCGTTCATGATGCAGTCAAATAACGAGGGGGAATGCGTGGTCTAGTATATAAGGTCTATGGTTTTAAAAGTGTTTATGAATTCGGTTTGTCTGTTCGTCTGTCTGTCCGTACGCGCTCTAACTTCCGTAAAACCGCGCTCTAACTTTCCGGAAATTAGTGGAATTTCTTCAAAGTGATATATGCTATTCAAGTTCACTATCGGATGTTTCCTATTGAAAATGGAGTAAATACCTCTACTGGGTTGTGTACAGGGACACCCAAAAGTATTACAAAGCATTGTGTTCTATGAGAGATATTTCTATAAGCCATATTTTAATATCATCACTTTACACAAATTTTAATGAAATCTAAATATGTTATTCAAGTTCAATATCGGATGTTTTCTACAGAAAATGGAGTAAATAACACCAGTGGTTTGTGTACAGACACACCCGAAAATATTCCAAATCACTGCGCTCTATGAGAGGTATTTCTAAACCATATTTTAATAACTTTATATTGCACAGAAATTGATGAAATTGAAATATATTATTCATATACACAAAAGCCTGCTTTCTATAAAATACAGTATGATTAATTTACAGGGCCGCCCAATAATATTTATGAGGGCTATTAATGGAAATTTGCTGAATTACATTTTCGGTTACATTAAGCGTTTTTAACACTTTCTAACAAATTTTTAGTATGAATATGATTTGAATTAGTGTGTCTGTCTTTCCGCCTGCTCGGCTGTCTATCTGCCCCGCCTACAGCATCTGTAAATATTTTCAAAATTTCTTAAAAATGATGCATGTTATTCAACTGGTTTCTGTACAGGGACACCCCCCAAAAAACTTGCAAATGCATTGCGTTTTAGAACAGGCATTTTTATAAAACACATTTAAATAACTTTCTACTGCAAAATCATAAAGAAATTGACATTTATTTTTAATAAGCTAAAATAATGTTTTGTATAGAATATGATATGCTTAAGCTTCATATACAGGGCTGCACTAAAAAATTCAAATGCATTATGGGTTGTAATTGGAAATGAAGGACTGCATTTCTGTTTGTGTTAAGAATTTAACACTTTCCAACAATGTTTAAGGCTGATTATGAATTCAATTAGCCCATATGTATGTCTTTCTCTGTCCTTTTGTCTGTCGTTGTGTGATAATATAGGCAAAGAACATCGAAGATTATACGATACAACGTGTACGTACAGTTGGAAAGTGTTAATAATCAATGCGCACTCCATGATTTTTCGTTCTTCTTTTTTATATTAGCGTCATTTTCTTTTATTTGGTAGTTTGTTACTGTGGTCTCCAGGCTATATTGTCATTAGTAAAGTTCAGGACTGTGTTAGTCAAAATTTCATTGAGAGAGTTGCCGACATTTTTAATTTATTCCGAAACGTTGTCAGCGCCTTTTTTTTTTTTTTTTTTTTTTAACACATTTTTCAAATGATCATGCTGATTTATCATACTTACATATTGGAGAAAATTACTTTACAAAAAAAAAAAATCAGTATTGTTACAACTTTTCAAACATAACAAAACGCATAATTAGTTTGGCCACGTTTCTTGAGAACAAGGGCTTCTGCGCATCTGCTCACTCAACGAGTCCAGTGTTAAAATATGATAGCCTTTGTGGTCGAGAGAAAAAACTATAAGGGAACACGGAAAAATCATATGTTTACCAAATCAAAAAAAAAAAGTCAGTCAATTTGACAGTCCTCCAGGCCTTTGGAGTCATCTCTATGCTAAGCGTGTCAAAAGTGGTCGCCCTATACTCTTAAAACATACTAGATGTACGAAATAAAGATCGATTCTTCCGATTATAACCAACGAAATGTTTCTCTTATAACCTAATCAGAAGCAAATAAATTTCCGGTTGCAGACCCATGATTTCAATATCGGAAATGTCAATTTTAAATTTCATTTAAAAGTAAAATTTAATCCATATCAACATGTACACTGCAAAGCAAAAAATATGTCCTATTTGCTGCCAGAAATTCTCTATAATTTAGAAAAATACGTTCTGACAACGTAATTTTTTCGTAAATTATGCGTATTTTCTCAAATTACAGATAATTTTTGGCAGCAAATAGGACATATTTTTTACAGTGTAGAACAACTATAATAAAACAACGGATTAACTGTTTCAGACGATAATCCCTTATTATATATATATATATATATATATATATATATTATTATTATTATTATTATTATTATTATTATTATTATTATTTTCTAGCATTATATATATAGAATAATTAATTAATTCAAATTTCTAATATATTACAGGTTAATAATAAAAATAATTATAATATGTAGAGTTAAATTTAATTTTCTTTTTCACCCACTATTTCAAGAGAAAGAAAAATAAGTAAATCACTATACAAACTTTGGTAAATATGAAATAAATCTTTTTAAAGGTTATTGTATGGAAAAGACACTTAATTTTTAACATGTACTTCTCATAATTTTAAGAGAGTATTTCCACTAAAGTTTACATATAGTTCTTTACGTGTAATTGTTTAGTCATAAATGCATTTTCTAAATAAATTTTCCTTAACTCATTAAGCAATGTTCATTGTTGAAAATTTATTCCTCTCCTCATTAGTGTGAAGTGTAAAATATTCGAGTAAGTTCAAGTGACAGTATAAGCATTGTTCTTGAAATATAAAGCCAAATTCTCCTCGGTTTAACCTCGAGTGGGAAGTTTTGCAAAATCGTGGCTCTTTTATAATTTTAAGAAAGCAATGTGAAAATAAAATATATATTTAGCGTTAAATATATTTAATTATTGAATAAATGTGTATTAATATTATGAATTATCTTAATGTGGATTAATAAAAGTAATAAGAAATAAAATTCGTAAAGAATAAACTAATAAATTATAAACTAGATTTTCAGATTCTTTTTTAAAAGTGATGTAGTAATGTATCTTTTAAAAAAGCACGTAATCGCTAAATTTAAGACTTATATAATTGTATTTAATGCATGAATAGCCTTAAAAGTTTATACATAAGGTTTTCAAAATTTTTGTGTTTATAAACAGTAAAAAATATTTTATAAATCGCCGTGTGCTATTTTGTTTTAAAACAATAACATACTATAAAAAGTTTCTGTTTAAGTCATGATTTATTGTTAGATTGTTTTGAATGACGGTGTCAATTTTTACACTAAAGTTCATCACATAAAAGTTAACAGGCGTACTTACGTGAAATATAAAAGTTCTTTTTAACTTCTCTAACGGCGTAAATACTTTTTTTTTTTTTTTTTTTTTTTTTTTTTTTTACAAATATCATTTTGTTTTTCTTACTAACAAGATTCACTCATTACTAGTAATTCAGTACCAGCATTTCCAAATAATAAAATTTTGAAAGACTTTCAACGATTAAAAAATACATATGCAAATTTTCGATAATAGTGGTACAATTATATTTTCGTATGTTAAAAAACTCATTCAATTTTCATTATTGTATGTTTAAATCTCTTCTATAATATATTTGAAAACCATGTGAATGTGATGAAGAGACTTGTTCAATTATTTCTACACAAAACAAATCTTGTGCGTTTTGGGAAGTCATGGTATTTGCCTGCAGAGTTTTCATGTATCTAAGTAATCATTAATCGTAGTTTTAATTGTTAAGAAGTGTTCAACACACATTATCCTTTGAAGGTGAGCTACTACTAAAATTCTATATTCTTGCAATTATTCTTGTTACTAGCAAAATCTGAATAATTACAACTAACAACAATAATGATGTGTTTATGTTTTCGTATTAAGGCTAATTGTCTACACTAGGGGCCTGGGCCAAAGGGGGATTTTCTAAGAACAACAATAATGACTTAAATATGCATAAAATTAATGTCAGAAATAATCTTGCACCAACTGGAGCGAAAACATTCATGAATAATAAAAAGATTTCGCGTGCAATTAATATATATATATACACTGGTGGACAAAATTAAAGCAACAACCTGTTTTCTCGTTCTCTTCTTTTGTACATAATTTTTAAACAAATAAACATATGAACATAAAATTTGGATGGCCTGTTCGTTATCATTTTATTAATCCAATTTTTCTGACTTTAGCATAAGAATAATTTTTAAGCTAATAAATATTAATTTTTCTCTTAAATGTAAGCTTTGGAAAAAATTAAAAATTTCAATAATTTTAGGAAAGAACACTTAATGAAAAGTGGTGTTAAGGATGCATTAGAGATAGGTAAAGACGCACATGCCTTGAAATGTTAAACTAAATCTCGATTTTTATACCTGTATTAAGTTTTCTTTTACTTTTATAATGTACTTTTAAAAAATATATAATTAATAATTTGTAAACTATGAATATCACCAGAATAATAAAAATGTAAATAAATAGTTTTATAATGAACATCTTATTCAACTTTCATGTTTGTATGCATATTTTTTAAAAAGCTATTCACATGCGAATAAAATAAGAAAAAATATGAAACAGAAGAGTGAATACAGGTAGAAAGATGTGGTTGTAATCTAACATATGGATGCGTGTGCATCTTCACCTATCTGTAAGGCATCCTTACGACCATTTTTCATTAAGTGTTCTTTCCAAAAATTATTGAAATTTTTCATTTTTTCCAAAGCTTACTTTTGAGAAAAAAATGAATATTTATTAGCTTAAAAATTATTCTTATGCTAAAGTTACATAACATTCGGTTACTGATATGATAGCGAACAAATTTTATGTTCATATGTTCATTTGTTTAAAAATTATGTGCAAAAGAAGAAAACGAGAAAACAGGTTGTTGCTTTAATTTTGTCCACCAGTGTATATATATCACATAAGAAATGAATATATATATTTAATATAATAACTGAAAAATATGTGAACAAAAGCAATATCCAAACAAATGAAACCGAAGTAGCAATATGAAGGGTCAGAAGCCACCACGGCTTAAGACGGGTGGAGTGGGTTAAACATGATTTACTGGCACCAAACTTTTCCCAAAACCTCTGCAAAACCATGTGATAAAGAGAAGGTTAAGATGAAATTTTTTTATAGTACTAGATGAAAGGAAAATTACTATTAATATTATACACACACACACACACACATATATACATATATGTAAACTTACTTTTTTTAGCGAAAAAGAAACAATACCTATTTTTAATCTATCAGTTGATAAATAAAAGTGTTACGCTAAGTTTGTGTTGAAGTTATTTAATATCCACAGTTTATAACCCTAGTATCTTATTGAATAATACATACTTTTTTTTTTTTTTTTTAAGCGAAACTAGAATCATTCAATTACTAAAAAATGTATATTTTCAGAGTGATTATACTTAAAGTTCCGATTTCAAAAAGGTCTAACTTTAAAACTACCGGTGAGAATGACTTCATATTTTACCAGAACAATCGTGAGGCAATGGAATTTTATTTGGCGAAGGAAAAAAAAAAGTTCCAAAATATGCAGATAGATCGAGCGGTCAGGGTAATGTCAAAGGAAAGGCCTAAATAGATACGTTAAACACTGGATTGTTCTTAGCCAAAAAGAAACAATAGACACCAAGGGTTTACGAGAAATTTATTAGTGAAAAGGCAAGAATACATGTTTGCAGCGAAAACACTGATAGTGACAAGAAAAAAAGAGGAGCTTCATGAAACAAACATCTTACGGATGATTATCGGCACATTTTGGATTTATTTATTTATTTTTCCTTCGCCAACCAAGTTCCGGTAGATTATCAAGTCATTCTGACCGATAGTTTTAAAGGTAGAGCGTTTTGAAATCGCAACTTTAATTATAATCACTATATCGATATTTTACTAATGTAATCATTTACGTTTCATTTTCGAAATTTTGAATGTACATAATAACTTTTTCGGCGAATATAATTTCTGGCATATATCGTTTCACAGCGAAATAGCAAGTGAATACAAAAAATTTCAGGGATCCATTGATTAATTTTGTTACATTAAAAAATTCATTAATATGAAACTCCAATATGGCGGCTTCAGAAATTAAATTTACTCACATTAAATAAAATTACATTATTATTAGTTATATATTAAATTTCTCTTGATTTCCAAATATGCCAATGAAGAATAGATTTATTGATATCATTCAAATAAATATATGCTTGTTGTATTGCTAAAATTTCCCCCTTTATTTTTTTCCCTGAATGTTCGTAAAAGTGAAATGACTCTTCTTTTGAAGCCTTCACTAAATTCGTAATTTTGAAAAATTTGGTAATCTAACATCCGTAAATATCTTTTTAAATGACTGTACATAGTTTCGTTTATACAAGTAATATTCGTTAAATTAAAAAAAAAAAAAAAAAAAAAAAAAAAAAAAAATCATTAAAGTGGCATTCCTGTTTCGAGATTCTGCTGTATAAATCTCTATGTATTAAAAAAAAAAAAAAAAGTTACTGTCACTAGCGTCAAATTTTTTTGTCTGCGACAGCATCTTCTACCGGAGGGCAGTGTCCTTCGCGTCATAAGAGGTATCAGTGTGTTCCGAATACTCCAAGGAAGACATTTCAGCTGCTTAGAAATTTCTGTCATTTTAATTAAAGAAGTTATTAACTAAAAACGACAAGTTTATGAAGGTACTCTATTTGCCATTTTAAAGAAAGTTTCTCCCAGTGACGTTGTTTTTCTCTCATGAAGTCATTTTACGCGGGGAAATTAAAATATGATCCATGGTTGTACGTAAGTAGGTAGGTAGGTTCGATTTAACGTCGCACCAGTACTGTGCTATGGGTAATTGGCGACGGTCTGGGGCGCACCCCTAGAGATGTTCCGGTCACATGCCATCACAGTTTTGATCCTTCCCGGAACGGATCCCCCCCCCCTCTTTGGTGATCCCCAGAGGTATAGTGTGGGTGGGAACATGGAGGACTTTGCGGTCACGACAGATTTTATGTGCACCAGCCACGATTAGTGTACACAACGGTCTTTGGTCGGCTCAAGTATCGAATCTGCAATCTTCCAATTACGTGCTCCGCGCTTTACAGGCTAGGGTACCGCGGCCCGAAACCATCTTTGTAAAAAAGAAAGAAAATAAATATCAACTTTTTTTCTCTACTTTTAGAAAATTAATTTTCTTACACGGGAAAATTAAAATATGGTCCATGGTTGTAGGTAGGTTGGGTTTGACGTCGCACCATTATTGCGCTATGGAAAATTGGCAACGGTCTGGGACGCACCCCTACTGATGTTCCGGAGACATGCCACCACAATTTTGGTCCTACACGAAGAGGATGGTCCCCCGCTTCAGTGGCCCCCAGAGGTATAATTTTGATGGGAACATGGAGGATATTGCGGTCACGACATTTTTTTACGTGCACCAGCCACCATTAGTTTACACGACGGTCTTTGGCCGGCTCGAGAACCGAACCCGCAATCTTCCAATTACGAAGGGGTACCGCGGTCCGGATCTAAGGTTGTAAAAAATAAATAAAAAGGGTCATATACTAAAGCTGTAATGCAAAATGGTCTAGATATTATGAATTTCTTTCTATTAAAGATGTATATAAATATTATATATTTCAATTTGATATTGAATATGAGGATTACCAAAATAATTTTCTGCTTTTGTCTTCTAATATGCACTATTAATATTCATTTTCAGTGAAAGAAAACAGCTAATAGGCAGAGCTCTGCATGGTTTATTAAGTAAAATGAATCGGGGGGAGGCGAAGCCACCCTCTGGGGTTGATGAGCGGAGCGAGCAGGGGGCAGAGCCCCCTAGTATTTAAAAAAATAATTAATAAAGTTATACTTGGTCCTGCTTGGTTGTCCGGTTTGTAGGGCGCTGTGCTTTGGATTTCCGAGTTCGAATACTTATGCGGGCATGGATGTTTGTGGTGTCATATATAATACAAGGTGTGGTACATTTTTACTGTGAACTGATGTAATACAGATCGTTCGAAACAAAAGTCGTTGTAACTACATGTTTCAATGCTGTCAAATTAACACCAATTACTAATGCTGTATACAGTCCGTAACAAAAGTGTCCGAACACTAGCAAAAATTCCTATGTAAAAAAAAGTACACTTAATACTGTTTTGTTAAGTAAATCCTTCTCGAATCCTGTTCTTAGACTGACTAAGAACAGGATTCGACAAGGATTTATTTAACAAAACCGTATGAAGTGTATTTTTATTACATAGGAATTTTTGCTAGTGTTCGGACACATTTGTTACCGACTGTACGTACGTGGTAGGGAAATATTATATTTAAATAAATAAAATATCTCATGAAATATGTTTTTCTTTGGCATTCAGATTATAATCCAGGAATCACGGTAGTAATTAAACTACGGATTTATTTTTTTCTTAAAAAGTAAAATTAAAAAGTTACACGACGGTCTGCGTTCCTCAAAACTCATATATGCAATTTTAAATTTAACCAAATATTAAAGAAAAAGCATACCCGGTGTGATAATTTTCATTTTTATACATAAAAAATTATTCGTCACTTCCCCATTGAAGCATTATTTTCTTGATTTCATTTGAAATATACATATGGTACTTTACAATTTTGCATACAAAAGCACTATTTTTCAAACTGATCACTGTGACCTATTAATTTACAGTCAAATGTTATATGCTACATCCTACATCCTAAAGAAATGGTAGATAATTAAGGTGAAATAAATATCATTTTATTATTTTTAATTTTAAAATTAATTGGTTATGAACAAAACAATTCGTTTCCTTCATTGTTTTTGTGTCTTTTATTAAGATCACTAAAAAAGCGATAAAGGAAATGCAATACTTCCTTTTTCATTATATTTTTATATAGTAGAATAATAATTAAACATTCAGTTATCGCAAAAAAATATTAAGGATTTACTTTCAATTATAAATTACATAGTCTGCTGTGAAAGAATGCTCAACATGAACATGCTTCAAACAAGTATTTTAAGTTAATAAACGAAGGTTTGAAAAAAGTTACGTTCCTTAAAAATTAGCTTGACTTTGTAAAATAACATATTGGGTTCTAATTAATTTCTAGGTAAGAATCTTAAAAAGTATGATATTTATTAGTGTGTTAAACGGAAATGCTTTAATACGAAGCTGCTAATTAACGAAAAATTTAAAATGTTGAATGGAATTTTACTAAGTTAAGCTGTACGAAAGAAAATGTAATTATAAGATATAGCTGTAAATATCACATAGTATGATAAATATATAACTACTATAAGATTATGAATCAAAGAAAAATGAGTCCTTTATTATAACTTTTCTCGATACAATAAAATGTTTATAGGGTTCGGTAAAACCCGCTTTTTTTTTTTTTTTTAAGGATTCATTCAACTATACTTTCAAACAACTGACTTCTTTTTTATATTGTTGGCTTATTTTATAACGAAACTTGCTATTCAAAATTAATGGTGTTGGAGTTAAAGTCGATTAACTACACTTTGGTTCTAGGCGTAGGTGGAATATCCTCCGGGAAAGGGGGAGGGTGAGTTTAAAAGATCTTAGACCGTATTACTCCAACACTTCCCGTCTACCAGCTTCGAGGGCAGAACTGGTTGGTCATTGGTGGACCCAAAGTTAATGGTAGAGAATAATGAGGACATCTCGATTACTTCTTGTTCGCATACCCGGCACTCTGAATAGAGGCCATTAAATTTCTGGTGAGTTAAGGTCCGCCCCTCGGCCCTATATCCTAGGCTTCCGTAGCACAACATTTAAGCAGGATAATGCCCAACCTCAAGTTGTCTGTATTGTCCGGACCTTCTTTGATAGAGAATGTGTTCAACCGTTGCTCCGGCCAGTGCGTTCTCCTGATCTCGCACCAATGAAAATGTCTGTTTAATCGTTAAAAAGCGAGTGGCCCGCCATCACTCACCAGTAACTACGGTCTATGAACTGTGGCATCCTTTTGAAGCTTCATGAAGTGCTGTACCCTAATATGTCATCCAATCGCTGTTCGATTCAATGCCTAGGCAGATAAGTGCAGTTATTACTTCCAGAGTTCGCTATTTATGTACTGTTTTCACAGGATATATTACTCAAAACTTCCTGAAAATTTAATCAATTGGTCTTCCTACGAGGGTTGTAAATTAAATAGTGGCAACTTAACCTTGAAACTCGCAGAAGGGCGGGCAAATAGGATATGGGAGCGGTGAGGTGGCGCTGTTGTCGATGTGTAGATTGCAAAAAACAGTCGATCTGCTAAGAAGGGTAGTTGTTGTGTGGCGTTAAAGTGAGGAGTTTCGTTTCCATCGCTCTAAAGCATGTTTTCAAAAGGTGATCAGCGGTAGTGGCTTATAATCGAAGTTGCCCGTGGCAAAAATGCAACAGATTGCTATCGAGGATTAGTGGAAACCTGTGGCACAAATGCTTTACCGTATAGGACAGTAGCACGATGGGGTAGCACGAATACTTCGATTTTAAGCCACGACCGCTGATCACCTTATTAAAACATGCTTTAGAGCGATAGAAACGAAACTCCTCACTTTAACGCCACACAACTACCCTTCTTAGCAGATCGACTGTTTCTTGCACTCTACACATCGACAACAGCGCCACCTCACAGCTCCCATATCCTATTTGCGCATGCCCGCCCTTCTGCGAGTTTCAAGGTTAAGTTGCCACTATTTAATTTACAAACCTCGTACTATAATGTATGTGCCCAATAAATATGATTCTTATATTCGCATTCCTTCTTGGTGTTGCTGGTTTCACAAACATGAGTGTAAAAAGAGAGAAATCTATAAAAACTTATAGTTGCAATATATATAATATATATTATATATATTATATAATTGATATAAGAACTGAAAATCATGTGATACAAGGGCAAAAGCCAAAGAATCGAAACAGAAATAACAATAAGAAAGAGCAGAGACCACAACGGTCTAAGACGAGTACATTCCCCAAATCCTCTGCAAGGCCGTATGCTTACAAAGAAAAAAGTCAAAATATAATATTTTTTATTATTAGATGAAAAATAAATTATTATTTTAAATTATTGTTATATATAAACCAAATTTATATAAACTAAATAAATCGTTATATTTTAAAATATAATTATTAATATATATACCTAATTAATTTTATATAAACTAAATCACTAAAATAAATTACATTTTAAAATATTATACATTCTGTGCAGCTATATTTAATAATGACCAAATAATAATGGCAAAATATATTTATATTGCAAAGATATTTGAAAAATGTATGTAATCATCCGCAACCAAGCAACATGATAAAAGGGCGAATTAAAAAAAAAAAATACTAAATTAATTTTACACACAACAAATGCAATTTCCTTCTGCATTTTTTTTATATGTAATGCTAGGAACCCACCCACCAACTCCACTTATCCTCCATAATCAACCAATTGCCCACCAATTATATATTCATATACACCAAAAACTTTATCCGTGTTACGTCATAAAACCCTTCACACGTGACAACTGCTGGAAAAATTGTAATATTATAATGTTTATATTTGTATTGTATAAGGAAAATTTCTTATCATACCGAAAAATGTTTCCATCCCATGGATAATTTCACTGGGAAATGAAGAAACAGAAATCACTTGTTGTGGGAAACAATATAGATGATTTAATCTTGAAAGACTTCTTCACGCACCATAAAATTAATGGAAGCACTACCGGTTTCGAAAGGACGTGGCAAAATACGGGCTACCGCCTTGGAGGCAAAAGCAATACTGTCAAGGCAGACGCGTCTTGATTTTGCCTCCATTCTGGTGGAAGAGTCAGAGAAAAAAATATAGACCATAGCAACTCAAGGTATGATTAAGGGAAATTACGTATAGCGGTTTGAATTCTTTTGCCAAGTCGCATGAAATAATTTACACATATTACTGCCCATAATATCTAAAATTCTGATGTGCATTAAATTATGTAAAAGAGAATGAAAATATATTAACGAATATGTTTTAAATTTTTTCTACAAAATTTCAACTATTGGAAATTATGTGCTCACAGTTTAGAGTTCTTTTAAATTAATACATAAAAGAATTAGGATACATAATAATTCTTTATCACGGATTTAAGTTTATTTAAACAACTGGTAAATATTATATTTTCAAAAAGTAGACTGGAGTCATTATAACTTGTGATTAACTATTAAAAGTATTATAGAATATTTGCACTAGTCAATCCCAATCCAAAATAAATATCTATATAAAAAACTCTCATAAGAAAAACAAACTACTTGCAAAATAAAGAAATATGTTAAACATAATTCTATTATTAAAAACATATCATCAGTCATAATAAATCTGTTAAACGTATCAACTACAAAATTAAAATCAATTCCAAATCCCATTCAATAAGAACAAAGAGTTTCAAAACACAAGAAAAGCAAGTAATGATTACAGGAAAAGGGAATGAAAACAAAGGTTTTATAGGCGTACTAGAATCAAACAATGCTACTTGAATAAAACAAAAAGAAAATCCTTTCCTTTGAATCTTTAAGTGGCAGATTTGTTTCAGTTTCTCTTTTGTTACATCACAAGTGAATTTATCTAAATTTAGTTATAATATATTAAATCTTTCAAAAAATAGTGTATGAAGCAGATTTTTAATGTTTTTCTATGCATCTTGATTAAATTAACATATAGCGAAACAAAATAAAAATATGTTTTCTACTCATGATCATCAAATTAATCTGAAATAGAAGAAACAAAATAGAAATCTTTTTTTTTTTTTTTTTTTTTAATGTTTTATATTTGAACGCCAAGCAAATTTTTAGCAATTAAAGGTAAAAATTAAAAAAAAAAAAAAAAAACTTTCAATGAATCCACAAAGTAGTACCCAAATATGTTTAGAATATATTGTTATATTATAATGATGTAAAATCAATAAAAAATTAAAAAATTAATAACCAGGGAGCATTTTTAAATATATATTTTGTTGATGTTGCTGTTGATTTATGCGAACAGTTTTAGTAAAGTTTTAATATGCTGACGATTATTATGTTATAATACATATTTATGCAAAATTTTATGATTCAAAAATGCTAATTTTCACAAAAGCATTATATCGACTAGCCCCTAAACATCTAGATATGACATTGAACGTTAAACAGGCATTTTTATATTTATATAGAAAAATGTTTGAATTTTTTATGGTAAAAATATTGTTTCTCAAGGCAAAAAATTAATAGCTTATGATAAGATAAATATTTTTTCGTTAAAACACTGATACAGACAAAATGTCTGAACATAATATTGGCTTTATGCAGCACGGTAAAGCGTAGAAATAAAAGCAGGTGCCTAAAAAAGAGCTGTAGAATGTTTAATTTAATAATTAAATGCAAAAGAACTTTTAATGGTTTTTCGACAAACGAAAATTGCGGATTAAGAGTTACTTTTTTATGAAAAGAGTTTATTCTGTAATAATTTAGAATAAGTCATCACCATGATCATCATCATGTCCAACATGGTTGAAGGCTATAAGCCTGTTCCGGCTTCAATCCATCTTTTACGTGGCCTTCTTCTATCCCTTCTCCCCCTAAGCCTATATTTTAAATCTGCCCTTGGTATACGGTCATTTGGCCATTCGTTCCAAATGTTCTCTCCACTTATTTCTATAGTTTATTATAATATGTATTATTGTCTTATTTTTTAGTTCCTTCCTGATGTCATCATTTCTTATTTTATCCATTATAGAACAACCTTTCACACTCCTTAAAAATTTCATCTCTGAAGATCGTATTTCTCTTTCATCACTCTTTTTGAGCGGTCATGTCCCGCTTCCGTATAGAAGAGTTGGTATCGCCATTGTCTTGGAAAATTATATTCTGGTATCTTTTCTTGTATTTCTTAATGTTCTTCTTATAGTCCCGCAGATGTGTTGGAACTTATTTAGCTTGTTTTGTATATCATTGTTGTAATTATAAGATATGTCACATCGTAGATAATTAAAATGTGAAATTTGTTCAATTTGTTTATTTTCTAAGATAATTTTTGTTCTTATAGGTTCTTTACCTTCAAAAGCCATCACTTTCGTTTTACTTTTTGAAATCTTTAAGTAATAATCACTTCCAATTTTGTCTAGAGTAAAACTTGCACGTTGCAAATTATCTTCATTGTCTTGAAACAGACATAAGTCTTCTGCAAATAGTATATTGTTAAACAAAATTTTTCCGAGACCTATTCCTATTTTGATCCTGTTTTTCCAGATTCTGATGATATAGTCAATATAGATGTTAAATAGGTGTTGCGATAAACTGCATCCCTGTCGCACACCTTGATTTATTATTATTTTATCCGAAATTTTAAAACCTAGGTCTAAAACAATAGTAGTGTCTTTATATGGGCTCTTAATACTTTTAATGAGATGAGGAGGGTATACCATATACTCCATAATCTTCCACAATTTTCCTCGATCTACTCGGTCAGTCTTTTTCAAAATCTATGAAAGCAACATGAGTTTCTAAATTAAATTCGCAGCATTCTGTATCCAGTGTTCAATAGGCTAATACGTCTGTATTTATCACATATATTACGGTTTCCTTTTTTAAATAAGGAAATAATTTTAGAGATCCTCCGGTCATCAGGAATTTCGCATTGTTTCCAGCATAAATTGATTATTGATCGTATCTTAAAAGTATAGTCTGCATATTTCAATAATTAAAAATTTATTCCATCTATTCCTGTGGCTTTTCGATTTTTTCCAGCTCTCAATGCTTTCTCTAGTTCCTTCTCTTCAATGGGTCTCTTCTAAGTCCTAGGAAAAAAAAATTATAAACGCAAATTTTCGATGCTAAAATTAAATTTTTATTTTTATTTAAATTATATTTTAGTGTTCCATCTCTAAATTATTTTATTTACTTTCTCTCCGAAAATGAATTAAAACCTGAAATAGGTTCCATATTAGCTAGCATATTTTATAATATATATGTATCAGATTATGACTAAGATAAAACTGTAACATTTTAATAAAAACAACAAAACAATCTGTTAAATGATCCAATCATTTTGTTGATATAACCTTAACAAAATTTGGTTGTTTCAACAGAACATTATTCCTATACATTTGCTTGAATCTTTGGCTGTCAATTAAGGCATGCGTCTCCGTCACGTTGTAAATAACTAAGACACTTACGTGGAACACCCATCCTTATCTACTCCATATGATTTTACATACAATGCTTTTTAGCCGTTATATTATCTATAATAACTTGGGGATCATAAAAGTTTCTTTTTGGATATTCATTTATTTTTTAATACCGTATACATACAACAATTTTCTGTATAAGCACAAAAAACGGGTTAAAATACCAACCACTTACAATGCATATCTTCATACAAGTAATCCTAGCTGTAATTAAAAATTTTCCCCTTAACTATTGAAAGGAAATGATTATAAAAAAAAATTATAAAAATAATACCGTTATTCAAAATACGGAACATATGCCAGCTATGACAATGATGAATAAGTGAAAATACATAAAACTTTTCTATAAGATATGCATATGATTTCAATAAAATGGTTATAATGATTTTCTGTTGGCTGAAAGAGTAGTCATAAGAGTCTCATAATTATTGCTAACAATTCTTTATTATAATATAATAAACAAAATAAATTTTCACTTTCTTGATAAAATCTACAATAAAATGCTTCGATATAAAAAAATTCTCATGTTTATGCTCGCTCTTTAATTTTTTGCTTATTTTTATGTATGTTTCTTATGATTTTTTCTTTAAGGAAAAAATCTATACCATCATTTTGCACAGATATTGAAATGCAGTGTCCATTACTTTATTTCCAACATTTATTTGAATTTTTATGTTTTAGATTTTTCAAGTGTCGAAATTGGATTTAATCGGGTATGAATATACCGTTTTAGAGACAAAAACATTATTGAATCCTGGATATTGATTTCTAAATAACCATCTAAAACCAGAGAGAAGAAAATAGCAGTAAAATGCACCGAAAAAATGGTCTTAAAAAGTAATAAATAAACAGCTTTGTAAGCAAACACTATAGATTGTCATTTATGGTGCTACTTTTTGGAATTTTAGAGTTTTCTTACAAAGTTTTTTTATTTATTACAGAGAGAAGGAAAACTTTTAACGAAAAGTTGATAAAACAGATTTTTCAAATTGATTAAAAAAAAAAGAAGAGAAAGAAATATAGCATAAATTTCGTAACATCTTATCTAACAAATTTTAATCCTCTAAAGAAATAAACAGATTAATAAGTGAATAAAACAGTTAATTACAAAATAATAAACTATTTAAATTTATATTTAAAAAAATATTAGGGAAAGTATGCCCCGGCCTAAACCAGATTCTACAATTTCGGTCATATTTAACATACAAGTAAGAAATCTCGAATATTTAGGTATAAACAGTCTAAGATCTACGTGTATATAAATCTAAATATGTTAGAATCTAAACTCGAATATTAAGTTAGATCTAATGTAGATCTAACAATCTTTTCCATTTGAGTGTCACGTATATCAATATACTAATTTTATAATTGAAAAAGTTTTACTTGAGCGAATAGTATACAGGATGTTTCTGAATTCTACGTACGATCTTTGAGGGGAGGTAAAAAGCATCAATAAGAATCAGAATCATATAGGAAAGCAGGATCCCACATGGATAGTTGGTGCTGTAAGGGAGTTCTCGAAGTCTGTGCACGCTGTTTCTCATTGTATCCGATAACCTAACGAGGTGAACATGAATCGTTTCACTAACGCCGAGTTATCCGATTTTCACTTTTTTTATAGCCTAGCTAATGGAAATGGACACGCTTCAATTGTCTAAGGTTATTATCTAAAAAACGCCAGTAGATTCTGGTTTGTACCTCGTTACAAGAATCGAAATCGCTGCTGATACGATCCTCGAAATTTCTGGTATTTTTGAAAATATTTGCTAAATCTATGCAGCGTAGGTGTCAATCGTGCATGAATGCACGGTGGGCAGAATTTCGAACACCTCCTGTGATGCTTCTAAGTATCGTACTATTTTGTGTGTGTGTAATAAAGTGCTTAGAGCTGGGATTGCAATGTCTATCGTAAGCGTAAGTTATCTCTTAAGATGTAAGTAAAGCACAACTTTTATTGCAGTATCTTACTACCATATGATCACCTCAGAGATATCTTATGACGAATCGTAACTGGATGCTCGAGAATCACGACATAGCTCATTCTGCGTCTCCAGTTGGCTGGTTCGTTTCTCCCGCGGGGGACTTACGCTTGAGACACCGCAATACCAAGTTAAGATCTTTCATAAACAAGCCCATATTACGATCGAACGTAAGATTATTAGTCTATCTGCAGATCAGGAGCTTCAACGTCTTATTTGCATCACGCATTACTCAACAGATTAGTCTTATTTATTCCTTTTCATATAATATATATATTGACACGACTGACTCGCTACACAAACAGATGCGTTTGTGTGAGTTCCCCCGCTATATTTCTCTTTCTATATTTATCTGCATATACATATATTACTAGTAACTGATAGCCTTGTATTAATTCCTTCTAACTCATAAATACTTGTACCAAATTTCATACAAAATTATTGCATAACATATCGGAATTATTTTGTGTAACCCTGTAAATTAATTACCAATTCTATGCCCACAATTTTTCACAGAAAAACATGCTTTTAAACATTCTAATAACATTTCATTATATTTAATTGGGTGTAACCATATTAAAATAAACTTTTGAGAAATGGCATCTATAGACCTTAATGGTACAAAATTCTTTTGGATTGTAATAAATTAGTCTGTATATAACTATTTTTTTAGATAAAACATTCTTTTAAGCACCTTTTTGATGTATATTAATTCCATTTTGCCGAACGCAGCATAAACGCGTTAAAATGCCCTTCAATAAAAATTTTCCCACATTCTCTAATGCCACGAATTCTTTTATGTGTTTCTGCAAACGAACCATAAACATTGAATACACGATTAAAAACTATTCAACCTATTCTATATTTCCCGTTAATAAGTGCTCAAAATTTGATATAATTTGGATATAACCTGATATTGTCGGAACACTTTTGCAAGGTCCTGTACATTAATTATTACACATATTTTCTGGAGAAAACACGAGTTTAATCATCTCAGTAACTTACGCTAATTTCATTTCGTTGGATGCAGAGTAACGTTGTTAAAATGCGCTTAAGTGAAATTCATCCCATAGGCCGTAATGATAAGAAAAGCTTTGGCGTGTCCCTGTACACAATCCATAATCAATAATCAATATAGACATACAAAATTATACAGCTATTTCTATACAGAGTCTGAACATGTGCACCAATTTGCAAGTCAACCGGTGGATTTTTGCGACAGCTATTGCAGTACATACAAATTCTGTCCATAGGCCGTAATGGTAAGAAAAACTTTGGAGTGTCCCTGTACACGAACTACAGAGGGAAGTCACACCCAAAACTATACAGGAAATTTTATGTGTCTCATGAACATATGTACCAAAATGCAAGTTAATAGCGTGATTTTTGCGACCACTATCGTGCGACAGACAAACAGACAGAATCCAAAATCTTTTTGAGTCTCCACAGGGAGGCCTCCACTGACGTTTCAGCAAAGATCAAACTTAAAACCGAAGCACAGCAATCTCTGTGATGTGAATTTTAACAGCGAAACTATTTTATCTACTCTACGGCCAAACAAAATCTTCACAATATCAGCCTAATATTGTTTCCTTGCTTTGTCGTTGTGCCTCTAGGGCGATATTTGGGGCCCTACATTTCTATGTGATTCTGATTCCTACTGATGTTTTGTACCTGCCCTCCAAATTTCTACGTGGAGTTTAGGAACACCCTGTATAAAAATGTATCATTTTTATTGTATGTCTACAAAATTTAGTAGTTCTGCGTTAGTGCAAGTATAGTATATCACTTCTTTAAAAAACGATTCAAATCCAAATATACTTTTTAATATTTCAAAAATATTAATCTTAGAACGTATGCATTCACTTAACTATATATACTTCATTTTGTCAATCCTTAAATGCATATTGTTTCAAAAACGAAACACTATCTTTCATTCCTAATTAAAGTATTTACCGTAATGAAAGTTTTACTCTGGAATGAAAAGATTCCGCTTTTTCTGCCATTAGTAATTCTATACAGAAATTTTTATCATATTTTTACAATTATTTTTGTAATTTTATAGGATAGAAATTTTTTGTAGGAAAATACTGGTGGCGAAAACAGCGGAACTCTTTCATCGTTATTTACTTTTGGCTGTATGCCATATTACTTTGTTCCATTCAAACGCGAAGTATGGAAAAAAAGATTGAATGAAAGAAAGAAATCTGCACGCTTTTCAGTGTGGCATTTAGATTGACGAATTGTTTTGGCGCGTCCGAAAAAGTTCCTAAACATTAAGAGTGGCAATAAAACTTACTTTTTTTAGATATATTTTAAAAATTCAAGCTGTTTTACTTTATTTCATGATAATTAGTAAGTAAATACATAAAAACATTTTTCATAGCAAACAAACGATATCATTTATGTTTGCACTACATGGTGTATTATTTTTGAAACACTTCATTTTTTAAGCCACCTGCATATTATTATTATTATTATTATTATTATTATTATTTTGTATTTTTGCATAAACGTGTGAAATAAACTACAATTTTTTTTTTTTTTCGGTCAGAATTAAAAAATCATACATTTAAAGGTTGAGCTTGGTTTGCTAGTATACAATAATTTTTTGCACACTATCACTAATTAGATCAACACTTACTGCTTAAAGTGAATTTTGAACCATTATGAATATCAATGCCTGAAACTGGGCTCGAAATTGGTAGCTGGAATCTTCGATTGTTAGCTGGCATCTTCGGAGTCCAGAGACTTCGATCGCCCGATGGATCATTGTTACTAAGAGATTCAATTACTGCAAAAGATTATTACTACTATAAGAGATTATTACCACTATAGAAAAATTGATACTAAAATATATGTAATATTAAAGTAAGGTAGACAGCATCAATTTTGTATATTGCGTTCATAGGTTGAATATTGTCATAAGGTTTCAGGAAGTATAAAGCTTATTTTCAATTATAAGCTATATTCTTTTTATTACACAAATTCTCACAGAGCAATTTTAGTTTGCAGCAAAACTGCAGTAAGTTCAGTATGACAAGCTTGTAAGTTCAGAGCAAGACTGAAGCAAGATAACGCAAACTCCGTAGTCCCCGTACGCCAAGTTTGCAGCAAACTTGTCGTGCAAGTTGCACTCCAACTGAATCAAATTTGCTGCTACTTCGTTGCAAACTAGTAGAAAAGCTTTAGCTTTGTCGTATCATGAGTACTGCAAATTCATTGCAACAAGTAAGCTTGTCATGCCACACCAACTGCTAATGCACTGCAAACTCATATTCTTGTCACATCACACTATTTGCAAATACACGTAGAAATATGCGAACATAGCACATATTTCATAGAAGCCTCGTCAGTACAAGACTTTGAATATATTGGAAGCACCGTAAACAATGTAGCACTTCTTCCTCCAAAAAACAAAACGATGCTATTGTTTTCAGATGCTATTGTTGAAGTTCACATACTTACACAGCAATTTTAGTTTGCAGTAAAAACAAAAAAGCTAATCATAATTAAAACGAAAGAGGAATTTATGTTCTGTCTACTTTGCGGCAATTTCACAGCAAATTTGTCATGGCAAGATAATATCCAGAAAAATCAAATTTGCTTGCTTTCTGGGACTTTTCTAAATGTTTTTTTCCAAATGTCTTCATGATATACTATTTAACATATAAAATGCACAAGTCGAGTTGCGGAGAAACAATTTGGCACTTATAAATGAAACATTGTAAAGCTTGTTTTAAACATTGTAAAGCATGTTTGTAAGCATCTTGTTTTTGTGCTGTTTTATTAAAATAAATACCAATACCGGTAACATATTATTATTATTATTAATTTCATTAAATATACAATTATATTTAATGAAACAGGTACCTTTGAACGGTAAAAAATATCAACAAAAACTAAGCAAAATTTTATTTGCAGTAACTGGAAAAATAATTATTTTTAAAACCTGTAAATTTTAACATTTCAATTTATTTTTCTTATAAATTGTCAGAGCTTTATATATATATATATATATATATATATATATATATATATATATATATAAGGTTTATGCACACCATTACATGCAAATTATGCAATTATGCATCACATGAACCTAAAGATATTATATACGTGAAAAAATACCCTCTACTTAAAATTTAAAAAAATTAATTTTGCTGTAAAGCTCTATTCTTTTTAGAAAAATTATTATTATTTCTATTATTATTTTTATAAAATGTATCACTATTTTTGGTTAATTATGATTATAATTACAAATGTTTTAGCCCATTGACGCCGATTTTGAAAATTTTAAAAAGTATTTTATTTCATAACTTGTCTAAGTAAGCCTGAATATATTATGAGGATATATTGTAGGATTTTCTGAAACGTTATTTTTATGATTTTTTTATTGGCAAGTTTTCTTGCCAATCCCAGTAGAGTAGTTTGATGATAGAGGAAATAAATAAAATGTTTTCTTGCCAAGCAACGTTAAAGGGTTAATATGAAAAGGCCCCTTTCAGATATTTGCATTTTATGCTAAAGCTGATCAAGTTTTGTCAAATTCTGGCTAACCATCACGTAGATATTGTGCGCGCACGATTATTCACCGACAAAAAATTTCCTCCGGTATTTTTACGAAAAAAAAAATAACAATTACTGTAGAACTATTTTAAAGTCTGTAATACCTAGATAAAACCGTTCTTAATGTCTATTAAAATATGCAATTTTTAAAAATAATTACTTTTTTACTTATTATAAATAAAATTATGTTAATTTTTTGGTGTTATTTTCATTGTTCAAAGATTGTCCCTTTATTTACGCCATTACAATATTTTTTTAATATGCATAACTTGTTTTAAAATTCAATTTAAATTATTACTTATTAAACAGTTTAGCACATTCGTTTCATAAATTAATTTTTTCCTTCTTTTTTTTTTTTTTTTTTTAATAAGTTTTCTTTTTCTGTAATAAGAAATAAATTGAACCAATAAAAACTTCTGTACTGAGATCGTTTATCTTTATGAACTGGTTTTTAGGTGGTAATAACAGCCAAGTAACGCTCAATTAATTTCGAGTATTGGGTGAGATATTTTTCCATTACAGAGAACATTAAAGAAAATCAATAGCACAAAGAAGTTGCAACTAATGTATCATGCTGTAATCAATTTTCAATTGAGGAATCTGTCACATACTTCAGCTATTGTTTCCTTACTCTATCGATGTGAGAAGCTTCACGAATATTTCCTTTTCTAAAACTATAAGTCACGTATAATTTTTTTAAGAAAATAATAGGAATTATGTGATCATTTTTCGTGAGCGTTTTAGTTCTATGATAGTGACAAAAATAAACAAAAATTTCTTTTAAAACAATAACTGACACCAAGTAGTTTGAAATTGAGTAAAATTTTGTTTCAAACTTCCGATTTTTTAAATATTTCAGTTTTAAATCCCAGATAAAATAATTTCGCCTTTTTTACTTACACTCTTTTTAAACAATAACTTTTATATCCTCTATTCATACTTAACAACTTTTAGATTTTGCTTAAATAATAACCACCATTATTTTATAATAGTATTTTTCAATACAATTAACTGTAGATAATTAGAATAAAATTATCATTAAAAATTTTTATTAAACATTAGTTGTAATATAGCTTCTGGGAAAACCGGAAAAGTTGGCAACTACCTTCCAGTTCTCCCGATATTTTAGCACCATATTTTAAAAATAAATATTTTTCCTTTATTTAGTAATAAAATTTCTGTAATTAAAAATTATACGAAGATAAATTGAAAAAATTATATAAGACCATTAAGATAAGTGTTTGCAGTTATTCTATTTATTCACAAAAAGATTAATTTCAAAACACGATAAATATTTCTTTATAGAAATATGAAAGGCAGGGCTATTTCATATTTTCAACACAGTGGTCGCAGAAAAATCTTGACATTATTTCCATTTTTTAATGTTTATTAAAAATTACACTGACGTTAATTTTAACTTTCTGATTCACTCATACTCGCATAATAGACTTCGAAATTTTCTGGGATGAGAGAAAGGATAAATGAAATAATTGTTCAAAATTTATTAGAATATTCGAATTCTTCAAACGTTTAAAATGCAGAAACATAATTATTCATTAGATTTTAGTATTCTAACGATATTAATATACATATTACTAGATTTACACTGTTAAAAAAATGCAGAAAAAATACAGAAATTCTCTGTAATTTCAGAAAAAAAGTCGTAAAATACGTTTTGTCTACGTAATTTTTCCGTAATTTACGCCTTTTTTTCTGAAAATACAGAGAATTTCTGTATTTTTTCTGCATTTTTTTAACAGTGTAGTAAATACAGTTTTATATATGGAAATAGCAATTTATCACTGTAGTTAAACCTTTCCTCTAAATTTCGTATTCGGTAAAAGAAATAAAGAAGTGTTCACTGACTTTCCTTAGATTGAGAAAAAAAATATACTGCATTCATCTAGACCAATAAAAAGTCGATTTCTCAATTCCCAAACTAGAAATATAGATTTTCGAGTTATGCGTATAAGGTAAACAAGCAACCTGAATAGACGAAATGATGGAGAATTTCTAGTCTATACTTTTCTAGATGTTGAAACATTATTATAAATACTACACTGTTAAAAATTTTCTCCTAGATTGAACCAAAACATGGTACATTTTTGCTGCCACCATGCGATTGTGAAACCTTTTACCATTATTTGGTGCTTTACTAAACCAAGGCCTGGTACTTCAATAGCTACATCCGTAAGACGGAGAAATTTTTAACCATAATTTGGTGCTTTTTTTAAACAAGACACGCCAAATCATAGTAGAAGGTTTCACCATCTCATGGTGGCAGCAAAAATGTACCATGTTTTGGTCCAACCTAGCAAACTGAAGCTACTGTAGTACCAACATTTGGTTCAACCTTGAACTGAAAATTTTAACAGTGTAGGTATTTTAGGAATCCTTTGTATTGCGAGAAATTCTCGCTTTATTTCTTTGAATTGAGTTATAAAACAAAATTATAGTTACTAAAACTCGCCTTTTGTGTTCGCATTTATACGCAGAGGTTTTTAAATAAGTTTGACATCGATAATATAGGCAAACACTCTAGAATTCTAATAGAGGTTTCTAGAACTTGCTTTCAAAGGAGACTAGAATTTATAAGGATAACATGGAACTATTTTTACTAGAGCCACAATTTAGATTCTAGATGTCAGTTACAGAAGTTTTTCTCTGTGTTGAATCAATAACTATATAGATTTTTAGGATTTTAAAACTTGTAAATCTTTTACTGAACTGTAATAAATAATTCTGTTACATTACGATCAATGAACTAAAATTATATGAAGTTTCGGCTCTCAAATATATATATATATTCGGATTTCTATGTAAACATTCCGTTTTACCATCATTCATCTCAGTACAAATTTGTGCAAATAATGATAATGTTTTGCTGCCATAAAATAACATTTCTCAAACATTTTCTCCAAAACATATTTTTACGCGTGTCAAAGAGAGAAATGAAAATAAAAAAAAGACAAGCGTCTGAAATTTAGCTGTCACAAATAGTAATGCTTTAACATTTTCAGCCGTAAAATAAACTGTCAAAATCAGTTTAAGTAAAGATGATGGAATTTATCTATTTTTAATACGATAGTTTAAAACAAATGTATGTACTGTGTATTGACGAATTTGTTAAGACAATGTCCTTACTGAAAATGAAACGTCGAAAATTATCGCATGTTTTGAAGTGTGTTGTCTTAAAAATTGTTTTGTGAAATTGTTCAAAAAACCTATCTAAATTTAAACTTCCTTTACTGTTTTGAGTTTTTAATAAATTAAATATATTAGTATTTTATAAATTTTAAATCAAAAGTAAATTCAAAACATCATGAACTACACACAAGATAAATTCATATAAGTCATTCATGTAGATTAATATATTTTTAACTAATATACTTACAACAGGAAGTTCTTTTTTTTTTCTACCACTAAACTTTGAATAAATATTGTCATAAAATAAACCTTTCAATTTAAAAAGAATTTATCGTTCGAGAATAGTCATAGATATGTTCTTATAAAAAGGCACGTCAGCGCGAACCATCTACAAAGTTTTACTAAAAGGATTTGCTATATATATATATATATATATATATATGTATATAAAACTAGCTTTTTTTTTCGGTCATTTGATGAATTTAAAACTACTTTTATCAATTTATATAGCTGCCAACCATTACACTTTTCGGCTACTGGTAATTTTTAATAGAAATATTTCCTAAATATTTGTAACACTTTTCTTTGATTAAAACACTTCTACTTAATTAAAGTGGTTTTTAAAGAAAACGTGAAAATTTGCTGCCATGTATTTATTATCATTTGAAATCTTTTGAAACGTAAGCAGAAATGTAATTAAATACGTATAGATGCTACCGTAAATAACCAAAATCCGTTTTTGAGTAATTACATGTAAGAATGCGAAGTCACTTCGAGCAGCCCTATTTTTGTGTTCTTACAAGTGACAACGGGTTGTTACTAAGAGGGTTAGGAAAGACCCGATTTAAAATTTAAGTTCTTGGAATCTTGAAAACCTCTGGACGGCCCCTACCTACCTGGATTAGGCCAAGTTTAACGGCTTTCATGCCGTCTAATGGGGCGAATAATGCCAGATCATTGCATGGTGAGCAACTGCTCTATGAGCTACTTGAGCATCCAATAGAAATGAGCTGTGTCAGGAGGAACTAGGATAAGGCTTCTAACTGTAGACCATCTTAGAGATAGGACTTCGTCATTGCGAATTCACTTTTCAGAGGTTTTTTTTTTTTTTTTTTTTTTTTGGGGGGGGGGGGGGGGGCACGGTGCTCAACCATCATAACAGCATTTCCAAGAATGCGCTAACAGGAGCGCACAAAGCCCGCACTACTGTGTTGGAATTTTGATTTAGGTGCAGACCTAGCTGAGAATTTAGAGAAGAATTTTTGAGAAGATAGAAGTGGGCAGGTCTACCAAAGGTGGTTTTGCATGGGAAATTATTAGCTGAAACGAAGGACGTACAAACATAATTATTTAAAAAAAAAAAATTGGGGAAAGGAATTGCGATGGCACTCCTGCTTGAAGATTGCTAAATGACGAAAGAAGATGAGAAATAATAGCGTGGGGAAATTAAAAACTTGAAAGGAGAATTCTGTAAATAACACTAGGGGAGGAAGAAAAAAAATTACCCTTAAAATAACTAGGTAATGTGGAAATCCAAATTTTATTTGCATAAAACAAATGCATTGCTTATCTACTATTTAAGCAGAAATTTATAACTCATCAGTACCAGGTTTTGTAAACTTTCCAAAGTAACTTGCTCTTGTTTTATAATGAAATCTAACTCCTTTGTTAATGCTTAGAGTGCGTTTCGTAAAAATTAGCCTTTCAAACGCTTTTCTTTTCTTTTCTTTATATATATATATATATAATGCTACAGTCGGTAACAAAAGTGTCCGAACACTAGCAAAATTTCCTGTGTAAAAAAAGTACACTTCATGCGGTTTTGTTAAATAAATCCTTGTCGAATCCTGTTCTTAGTCAGTGTAAGAACATGATTCGTTAAGGATTTATTTAACGAAACCGTATGAAGTGTACTTTTTCTACATAGGAATTTTTGCTAGTGTTCGGACACTTTTGTTACCGACTGTACACTTGGTGAAATAGATATTTTTAACAAGGAAATGAAATTTAACACTTTTTTCTACTACTATTTCCACAGGGAAATACTTATTATATTTTTGCAGTAATTTTTGTGATTGATTATGAAAGAAATAATTGAGGAAAATTAGTGGTATAAAAGTTTCGACTTGAGACGGAAACAAGGAAATGGTACAAACGAGGATAATATTGCGATATATAATACGAGGATAAGTAGCACAGTCTGACGCAAGCCAATTTCTAAATCAACAGCCAAAAACATGAAATCATACCGTGATAAAATGCACACATCTGATAATGTCAGCTATAATGTTACAATAACTATTACCGATATGGACAAAATTAAAGATAAGTTGCATTCAGAAATATAATAGTTATTGTTTTATTAAAGAACAGTAAAGCACACCAGATGGTGTTATAAATACATCATCTAAATATCAGATTAGAATTTGATATAAACTGTTATGCACTTCAAAATGTCACAGTAGTGGCCCATGCAATAATAAAGAAGTCAAATGTATTTCGCAACGCAATGAATAATCTTCAAACCAATCGTGTTTTATTCTATACTTAGAAATCTATTCCTTTCGGTTACTTACTATTATATATGTAGTAAGAATAGGTTCTAACTGAAAGTTTCAGTAAATAGCCGAATTTAAATTTTCATTCGCGTCTTCCCTAACTTGCGTAGTGATAATCCGTTGACACTTGTAAGAACGCAAAATTACGGATGCTCATAAGTTATTTCGCATTCTCACTAGTAATTATGCGTAAAAACGGATTTCGGGTATTTTTGATAACATAGATATATTGAACTATCAAAATCTCAGATGTGATTTTATAGATATAGTTTTATTTTACAATATAATAAAAATTCTTTAAAAATGTGCCTAGTATTTTACCAAAATTATGCGTGAAAGGTAACAAACTACCAATTGGGATAAATTTCAGCTAAAAAATTGGGGAAAAATATCTATAATTTTAATCAAAAGGTAAATTTTGTATTTCATATTGGTTTGAATACAAAGTTTGATGCAAACAAATAAAAATTAAATTTCTTTTATCAACTCACAGATGTCTAACCCCTTAAAATAGCTAGGTAATGTGCAGATACAAATTTTACTTGCACACAACAAATGCATTGCTTATCTTGCTTATCTACAATTTAAAGCAGAAATTTATAACTCATCAGTACCAAGTTTTGTAAATTTTCCAAAGTAACGTGCTCTCGTTCTATAATGAAACATAACTCCTTTGTTAATGCTTAGAATGTGTTTTATAAAAACTAGCCTTTCAAGTGTTTTTCTTTTCTTTTCCTTATATATATATATATATATATAAGAAATTATAATATATGTTTTCAGTCATATAAAAGTTGAAAATATGTAACAAAAAATAACTGAAGAAAAACTTACGAGAAAATTAATAAATGTGAAACAATTCATAAGTAAAACTTACTGCAAAAACATAAAATAAATGATTTAAACTGTCAAAAAATGCCCCGTATGACTTGAGACATACGTGTTGGGTTAAAGCATGCTTTTAATTGATCCAAACTCTCCCCCTAGGCAGACAGTTTAATAAAAAAGCACATATATGGCTAAATTCAATATGAATAAAATAAAATGAATAAAATAATATGGAACAAACAAAAACTTATATGGATTAGGCAGAAAATTGATCAAACATTTACACAAACAGCAGCATGTGTTTCATATCTTCAGCGAGACAACTATCAAAAATACGAAACAATCGAAAATATATTACAACGCCATCTATATTAAATTAAAGAAATTAAAACAATAAATAAAGTTATTATAGCTAAATTTAATCGAAACATAAGGAATATTTAAAAAGGAAAATTAAAATTCATTTTAATTTCAAATGTTTTAAATATTTTTCTATAATATAACCATGTAACAAATCTATAGAATAATCATTTTCAATAGCTCTATTAAAGAAATCCTGAATATCCTTAATTTTGTCATGATAATTAGAAATTAATCTTTTATTACGATTAAGATAGTTTAAAATGATATTTCTATAGATAAGTTTACTAATGCTAGATCTCCAATGAATCAATTTGATCACATTAAAATCAAAATTATTTCTATTATCAAAAATAGTTGTAACCATTTCATTATCTACAATATTTATATCCAAGTCCAAGAAATTTGCTTTTAAAGGATTAAAATTAGTACTAATGAGTTTTAAATAAGAAGGATAAAAATTTGTTTTTATTTTAGTGTCATTATTAGTACTAGTAAAAGCGATCAGATCATCAATATATCTGTAAATTATAATACCCTCATTAGATTTAAAATTATTTTCATAAGTATGCAAATACATATTTGCTAAACTGTTGCTAGATACTGAGCCCAGAGGAATGCCATATTTTTGAACTTAAAATTTCCCATGATAATTAATATAATTTTCTTTTAGCACCAAACTGTATATATTTTTTTATATTTATTATAATCTATAATATATTTTATATTACTTTCATAATAGAAAATATCCAAAGAATTGATCAAATCATCTATTTTAATATTATTAAATAAATCTTCAAAATCCCAATTGAAAACATTATTAACCTTCTTACTTTTCATAAAAACAATCTAGTCATAACTATTTTTAAGAATTATAGAATTTTTAGTTTGATCTAGAGCATTTTGAATAAGAAGTTGTAGTTTTTTATTTGCTTTAACATTATATGTTTTATAAGCAAAAGTTACTGTTCTAAATTTTACTGGATGTTTATGAAATTTAGGGATAAGAAAAATAAAAGGAAAATTAACATTAGTAAATTTAATTCCAATTTGTAGATTTTTAGCTTTAATTCTATTTGCAAGTTCCCTTTCTTCAATTTTAGACTCTTTAAACAATATATTGTTTGTCATAATTTTATCCACCATTTCCAAACAATACTTTTTACATAAAACAGCAAAATTATTCACAGCTTTATCTACATATGTTATGATAAAGTTTTCTTGAAGTTTTTTAATATCATCTTTAATATCTCTGTTAATATAGCCCTTCAGAACATCAAATTTTAATTTATCAATATCATTTTTTACATAAAAAAACCCATTCATTAAAAACCTCAATAGGCATATTATATTTTACTGCAGTACTTTTTATAAAATTATCAATATCTTTATTTAACTGATTTATTATATTTTTGATATAATTAGTAACATTTAATCTATATTTAGTACCCATTTTCATGAAATTCTTAAGTTTATTATTATGTAAAACTAAATCTATAAAATCCATATCACCAGTTATAATATGTTTATGATGTGTGTCAATAAATTGTTTAAAATTTTCACATGTATATGTGAATATATATATATACATACATATAATTTATATATATATATATATATACATATAATTTATATATATGTATATATATATATATAATGCTACACTTGGTGAAATAGATTTTTTGAACTAGGAAGTTTAGCATTTTTTTCTACCACTATTTCCACAGGGAAATATTTATCATATTTCTGCAGTAATTTTTGTGATTGATAAGAAGTAATTGATAAAAATTAGTGGTATAAAACTTTCGACTTGAGGCGGAGACTCTTTCACCCTTCAGCATTGCTACTGCAGAGTTGCCAACATTTATAATTTATTCCGGAGCATTGTTATAACCACATTCTTTTCATACCATTTTTTTTTCTTTTTATTTAATCTTATACTACGAGCGCTGTAACGTTGCAAACAGGTTAATTATTTCATACCGGCTGATAAATTATATCAATATTTGTTCTTGTCCCTCTCGTCAGACATTCGATCGTCAGCTGCGCCTTTAGCGGTGGGGTTAGGAATATAAGGATCTCGAACATGGCAAATAATAATAATAATAAGTTTGATAGTTATTTCATGCCATTCCAGACTTGTCGTAGGGGATTATTTATATAATAAACAATAAGAAAATAACCGTCAACCACCTTGGAAATGATGGATCACACGTCAGTCTTAAAAAGTCAAATCTAAAAGTCGTCAGTTTTCCCATGTAAGTTACCTGAACGTGCTCGGATTTCCTACGACGCGTTCTATTCATGTCCTCGGCTGACGATCTTTCCACCACTATTAAAACAGCTAATTGTTTTCTTTTTTCTCCTTACTTGATGTATCAAAAATCGTATATATAGGTTTCGCGTGGTATGAAATAAGCTTATATTTTAAGATGTTTGCAGGTTCCGGTTTCCGACTGACGTATAATCCACCATTTCTACGATGGCTGATGGTTATTTTCTTAATTTTTATTATATAAATAATCTCCTACATCAAGTTAGGAGCGATATGAAACTTTTTTTTTTCCGAGGCCCTCCTAAACCTACCACGAATGCGACGATTAATGCTTAATTCGGTTGCTTGTGATATCTAGCTAATTATAAGTAAGAACTGGTCGGTATGAAATCACTAACAATAATGTAACGCTGCCTCCCGTACTATTAGTTACATATACTCTAGAAAAACGTGGTGTGAAAAGAAGGCGGTACTAACAATGCTCCCGAATATATTATAAAAGTTGGCAACTTTGCTACTACGTATTTTTGCAGTGCATTATACATCATAATTTAAATTTGTTTTCAGCCTGATCAAAGATTTGAATAAATTCAACAAATGTTAAAAGAATGCATAAAATTCCATGTCGATAGAAAAACATATAAGAAAGAAAATGTAAGTGTCTTCAAAAATCTATAAAAAAAGAACCTGCATTTTGTTCCAATACTAGTCACGTTTTATGACAAAGTTCAATAAAATTCTCTCGAATGCATTTTCGTTGAGATCATAAAAGGTTATGGCAGCTGAAAAGAAAAGAGGGTAACAAATGTTCAAAACTACCTCGTTTGCATATCTGAAACGTATTCTTAAAACAAGAATCGAAATATATATATAGAAAAACTTCTAAAAAGATAGCGGGCTATCAGTAGATCAAAAGACTACACCGCACCTTTTGATCATTTTTTACTTTTTATCTTTAAAATAAAGTTCTCTAATAAAAATAAAATAAAATAAATAAAAATAAAACTTTTATTACAATATTTTTACCTTCAGATATTAATATTTTGGAAATTTTCAAATGATGTTTGTCTATTTAGTTGCACAGTTTTTTATTCTTATTATTCTTATTCGTCTTATTATTATTATTATTTCTTCTACATACATAAAAGAAAAAAATTGGATTCGTTAAAATTTTCGGTCGGCAGTTTTTCTTGGTATTTATTCGTTTTGTGATGCTACGAACAGGATTTGATCATTTTTAGAAAATGCTGTGTGTATCCAAAAGATTTTAGCCACTCTATCTCAGGAAGCAGTGGACGGCATTCAATATGAGTTCATATTTCATTGGTTGAAATATGAACTCATATGAAAATTGTCCAACAGGTGGCGTTGCGATCTCAATTTTTCATAATTTTTAATATGCCTGTATAGGAGAAAATTTCGTATAAATGTGCACAATGAAAATTATTTTTAAAGAAATATTATTAACAGAAATTAAAAAGAGTTATTTATAATAGTAGTAGTCACGTAGGGAAAATGTTTGTATTTGTTGAAACATTACTTCCCCGTAGAGAACAAGTACCAATCGTGGGTATACATTTTCAAAGAAACTCAATGCTTTCAAAACAAAGGGTTGAACCATAAATCTTTCATTTTTACTTAAAAAAAAAAAAAAAAAAAAAAAAAAAAAAAAATCTTAGAAAATAAAAGTATTTCCTCGCATTCCTATAGGGCACAGAACTGACTTTTCTTGAGCATTCATTGTTATACTTCTCCAACATGAAAATCGTATGCACTCATCTTGGAAAATTTTTTAATAAATAATAATTTTAATAACAAATTAAATAATAAAAAAATCACTATTATAATAACTTGTACTGCAAGAATTTGAATAGTGGAATATACAGGGGAGTTTTGTGATGGCCACAACATACTAGATTTCTTTTCTGTCTTTGAAGCTTAAAACAGTATTACTTAGAAGTCGTACAGTCGGTAACAAAAGTCTCCGAACACTAGCAAAAATTCCTATGTAAAAAGAGTACACTTAATAGAGTTTTGTTAAATAAATCCTTGTCGAATCCTGTTCTTAGTCAGTCTAAAAACAGGATTCGACAAAGATTTATTTAACAAAACTGTATTAAGTGTACTTTTTTTATATAGGAATTTTTGCTAGTATTCGGGGACTTTTGTTACCGACTGTAAGTAAAGTTATATTTCAACCCATTGTTTGTCTTTGTGTTTTTATTTTTTACATTTATTTTTTCTTTTTTTTTTAAACTTACAGAATTTCCACGCACCCGTTCTTATTCTGAGGACTCTTACATCACTATTCTTGAGGAATAAACTTATTCCTTATATTAATTTTTTAAACTTACAAGGCTTTTTTATGACAAAAATTTCTATTTAAAATTAGCGGTGAAAAAATAAGGTCTTCTGGAAAGCACTTATTACAAACTAATTATTTTTTATGAAGAAAAATGGAATATCACGATAATTATATCTTTATTATTTTCGTACATGGGCCTGGCAGTCCTTATTTTTTTGTGCCGCTAATTTTCAGATGCAACATTTGATATAAAATACATCTATAAATTAAGAGAAAATTATTATTCAAGAATTGTGGTGACCAACTCCTTAGAAAAAATTACGTACATGTAAACTTCTCTTTTCTCAAAACATATGAAGCTATTTTGCAATATGAAGAATATATCTATATATATACAGAGAGAGAGAGAGAGAGAGAGAGAGAGAGATGCAGAAGTTAAATTATATGCGTTTAAACTTTGTTAAACAAGTGAACATTTTATTTAAATCTCTGAACATAAAAACGAATTCTTCTCATTCGTAGATTCATTGATTCAAAAATACAACAGACGAATTCAAACTAAGTAAAATTTATTATTAACATCATAAATAGCGCTTATTAAAAAGTTATCAGTATTTCCAGAGCGAGCTCCTTTTAATCACGATTATATCTGTGACGAAGATTATATGTGTTACTGGAAGCTAAATCACTCTCTGTAGACAAATCATAACATTCAATATCAAACTTTTGCATAGAATTTGTAATAAAATTCTTACCAATACAATTAAAGTAAATGTAACATTGGTGTCCTCATTTAAATTAAAAAATTAAAATAAAGATTTTTAAATCATGCATAGTTTCGCCTTGTATTTAACATTTGAGTTATAATCCTCTACGATTAATGTCTTGAACTATGTAGTTTTTAGCCACCAGTTCTAAATAAGATATACGCTAACCAATTTATTCGGAGAAATCGTTTGTCTAAAATAAAATCATCCCGATGTAGTCTGCCGGTATCGTCCATGAGACTGTATTAATAACTGATTACTGCAATGTCAGGAAGTTGCAGCAATAGGTCTGAGGATGTGATGCTATGACCAATGAACTGTCAGTGCTCCATCCTGATAAGATACACTTCGTTGTGACTATTAATTTAAACTTTGTTAAACACGTGAACATTTTATTTAAATCTCTGAACATAAAAAAGAATTCTTCTCATTCGGAGATTCATTGATTGAAAAATACAACAGACGAATTCACTCTAAGTAAAATTTATTATTAAAATCATAAATAGCGCTTATTAAAAATTTATCAGTATTTTCAGAGTGAGCTCCTTTCAGTCACGATTATATCTGTGACGAAGATTATATGTATTACTGGAAGCTAAATCACTCTCTGTAGGCAAATTTTAATATTCACATCAAACTTTTTCATAGAATTTGTACTGGCCTAAACTATCACTCATCCTCCTCCAAATCGAACACTTTCAGGCACAAATGCAGGATTACTCTGAGTGCCAATTTCTTCTCAGATGATAATCTACCTATTATTAGGTAGTACACTGCAGAACTCGCCCATTGTGTGCCCGTTGCTGCACCCTTCTCGTCCCCATTTAAGGTGCTCTTGTGCTCACCCTCTGCGGGAAACACGGTGTCCCACTGTTAAGGAAATGCAAACCATAGGTCTGTGAGCATACAAATCAACATATTTAAATCAATTTTGTACAGTATGAGTCGAAATTCTGGTACCAGTATCCCTCTGAATGTGCTGTTGCACCAGAATGACGGTCATACTGCGGCTTCTGGCTGCCTTTTGTATTATATACCCGATACTCAATTTGTTTTGTTGCATGTGTATGACCATAACTAGATATTCGGCGAATAACCGACGCCATAATCTTGAAAGGACACTTTGAGAAACACTTGTGTCGTCTAGTTGCAAAGTCGAAAAATTAAAATTTTTGGAAAAATCTGATTTTTTGCCATGCTTAGCCGAAATAAGTTTGGAATCAAAATCCTTTAGTTTTATAGTCATTAGGATAGCGTGTTTTAAAATTCGAAATAAGATGGCAGGGGCACGTGAAGGGAGGAGGTTATTTAAGTTTTTATTTCGGATTTGGCTGCCTTTACAACATACTTTGGAGTTGGCCGGTTTTACAATAAAATCAGAACTTAGTTTTTCCTAAATTTAATGGGAATATTGGATCTTTAGGGTTGCAAATACACAAAATGTTTTGTTAAATTAAATTTCATTTAAAAATAACTAATTTCTGTTATCTAAAAAAAATAAAAAATAAAAAACCGAAAAAAAAATATGATAAAAAAAATAACTGATATCTATAAAAAATAACAATAATAATAATAATAACGCCAGAAAGTTATGAAAATGTCTCAAATTCGTTAATCATGAGCTATTCTTTTGTACAGAGGGAAATCATTCGAGTTGTAAACAAATTGCTATAACCTGCTGAATCATCAAAGGTATGTTATTAAATTAATAACATGATTAATTAATCATAATATACTAACTACGATGCTATTATGTTATGAATTAATATTATGTTATTACAAAGTGATATATGCATTATCTTTGAACTTTGGCTTTGTTCTTTTCCCATGTCGCACAGCGGATCGAGCAATGTTAAAAAACGGACATAGAACCAAAAAATAAACTACCAAGTAAACATTTTTTGCAATAGAATAATTTAAAATAATATCTATAAAATACGAATATATGTGTATTTATAATAAAACAAAAGTTTATTATATGTATAAAGCTTAAACAATCGATTTTTTAGTAGTATAATTTTTCTGCGAATATTAGTGTGTGTGTGTGTGTGTTTTAAGTGCGTGCACATGACACATGAATTAATTATTATAATAACCAATTAAAAATAGCATCAATACTAGCCTAGAACATAATTTAAATCCTTAATCATTCTACTTTGTTTGAATTTTACATAGGATTTAACGTATATCAAATATATGCTTAGAATTTATGAAAAAAATAAAATTAAAGTGGAATATATTAAATTTTTTAAAGTTTTAAATGCATGTTTGTATACATGAATGTCTGTACTTTAATGTCATATAAAATATTTTTATATGACATTAAAGTAACCAACACCTTCTCAAAACAAATGGACTTAAACATTATATGACCAACCGTCGGAATTCGAAAATTGCTCTACCAAAAGAATTAATTTCTTAAATCTCTAAAGGTAAGTTATAAAAATTTTTATAATAGTATTTGTACAACATTTATATTAATATTTTCATTAAAAATAATTTTAAAATTTTGAGATTTTTTTCTAATTTTGGAAAATTAAACAAGAATAATTAATATAATCAACAAAAAATATACTTATACAAATTTCACAATTTTTTGCAAATATAAATAAATATAATATTTCTGCATATCTAAATAGTTTAGAATTTTCTAGTTTAAAATTTTGCACATAGATAAGAGCTTCAATGAACAATTGTATTAATTTTTGTAAATGCAATTAATTTAAAAATATTCAGCGAAAAATGTTTCACTCTGCTTTTTAAATGCGTATGAGAAAAATCTAATTTAATAATAAAAAAAATTAAATACCTTTTTTAAATTAACCAGTGGGGATTAAATTATTGTAAACATATATCCTCCAAATTCGAGAACAGCCCATTTTCTTTCAATTGTTTATTTTAAGTTTTAAAAAATTGTTGCAAGGAAATTGTTTATCAAAATTCTTATCGTTTTAGTTCTCATTAACTTAGAATTAAAAAAAAAAAAAAAAAAAAAAAAAAAATCTGATTTTTTGTAAATATAAACGTTTTTACGCTGTTTCATCATAATAGTACTCTAATATGGTCACTATAGTACATAAACAGTTAACTGAATTTGAATGTCTGCTCTGATTTTTTTCAATTCTTCAAAAATGTTTAAATTAAAAATTGAAATACTGAATGCTAAACTATTAACGGACAGACTAAAGGACTGAAAGACAAACAGAGAGACTAATTGAACTAATTTTTACTCCTAAACATTGTTGGAAAGTTTTAAAAACGCTTAGTAAAAACGAAATTCAATTCCAGAAATTTCCAATTGTAGCCCGTAATCGTAATGTATCTGAATATTTTAGAGAAGCCTTGTAAATTTTAATGCTAAACATACTATATTCAATAGAAAATAATTTTTGTCCATGAATAAGAAAATTTATTTTCATTATCATTTTTGTAAAATAAAAGCATTATAATATGGTTTATAGAACGCAATACTATGAAATTCTTTCAGGTGTCCCTATATAGAAATCAGTGGTGGCATTTACCTATATCAGTTTCAAAAAATTACATGAATATTTACAGAAGCTGAAGTGTGGACAGACAGACACACAAACCGAAGACATACACATTTTCCAACTTTGTTGGAAAATGTTAACAATGATGTAAATCTTCATTACACGCTGTTTGGCTTAACTTTCTTGCATGAGTCTCTCTTACTTTCCAAATTCTAAAATTTTATCTCTAAATCCCTATTTGTGAACTGAATGTGTAAAAATGTTTGTAAAGAAATATAGTATTCTTTTCAGGGCCATGTATTATACTAATTTAACATAAATGTACCAAGCATTTTCCTCCATATAACCTTAAAATACCGCAATAATCCTTTGTCCCTTTTTCTCTATACTTCGGTCCACTGTGCGTCGTAGGGTCATTTTTACTCTTCCTTGATTGGTTATAAGATACTTCTACACTTCTCGATAGTTGAAAGAAACGGGAAATTTAATTATTAGAAACTTTTCGTACACTAAGAAAGAGCAGTCACAGGCGAGAGAAAACGTAGTATGAAGATGACCGGTTTTGAAACTCATCGGGATTTTCAGATGGAAATAACACAGGATGGATCAGTTTTGGCATGGTTTCTTGTTTGAGATTGTGGAAACGTTTACATATAACTTAAAAAGCTGAAAAGGAGCATTTTTCGGTTTTAAGGAGTTGGCCAATTTTGCAACTAGATGACACACTTAACACTTTAACTCTTTATTCTTTAAACGCAATCTGCTATGACAAATTGAGTTTGACAACCTCTCTCTCTCTCTCTCTCTCTCTCTCTCTCTCTCTCTCTCTCTCTCTCTCTGAATGAGCGATGGCCCTCCAGGCTACCGATTCTGCTAACTCATGTTATAGAAACATCGTATTCACCAATACAAGACAGTCAATGTGTGTCAATTGTTTGTAATCCTATCTTAAGGAATGCTGCAAGTCGCTTTTCATTCCTTATCTAAAGCGTAGGTTTCTTCATCACAGACAAAATTTGCATATCTCAACATTGTTAACGTTATAATTTTCATTTCATAAACTCTTTTATTTCATACTTGTTGATAAAATTGTCTATTATATGTTTGTTTCATGGCGAACTCATAATTTTTCCTAAGTGTAATAACGTGTTTATATTATTGTTCAAAAAATAAATTTTATTTTATTCGTGACGTGGTGTGGTGTGGAACTTTAAGGTCTATAGTTAACTCGAGGATCCTTGGTCAGGAATGGGATGCCTTTAGTGAAGCTCTTTCTAAGGAGTCCCATTCCGTTTATCAGAGATGTCAACATTTTAATTTATTCCGGAGCATTTTTAGCCCCGCCTTTATTTCATACTACTTTTTTTTAATAGTAATTTTTTCTTACTTTATCGTAGTTATATATTGAAGAAAAATATTTTATAAATAATATAGCGCAAGTTAAAGGCGGGGCTAAAATTGCTCCTGAATAAATTAAAATGCTGGAAACTATGCGTTTATACGTGAGTTTTGTAGAAAAGCATGAAATATCTCCAAATAGCAAGGCCGATGGGAACGTTTATGTTCGAATCCACAACTTACCGTCTACTAGTTTCAAAATAAAACCTCGTTTAAAAAATCTTAAACAAATTAATTAAAATAAACTTATATATACACATATACCTTTGATTAAAACAAAAGATATTTTCTTAAACATTTTTACATTTAAAGTTTTAAAAAATGAAGTCATGCGGGTTTAAATCTTCTATTTTCATGCAGTTACTTCTATACTTAAAGCATTAGAGCGAAGGAAAAAAGTATTCTTTCATGCATTTGGTAGAGGATGACATAAAAGAAAATGCAACAGTCAAAAACATATGAAAAACTTCTTTTTATAACAGAATATAAAAAATATTTCCATTTGTAATTCAGTTGAATTTTTCACAAATTTTGTTTCTTTATCAAACTTTTTCTGGCTTATCCAGGAAAGATAGATTATATGCTCTGCATACAAATGAAATAGAATATGAAATTTTTATTTCTCTAAAAAATGGCTTACCACATTAAATTTAAAAAAGAAAATTTATTAATATATATTGAAAGAATTTTATTAATATGTATTTTATTAGTATTTTTTTTTTTATATATAACTTTTTTTTTCAATCTAAATGGAACCAATGAAATTCATTGGTTATCCTTGAAAGAGCATGTGATATTTTGCAAGATTAAACGATACAAATCTTATTTTATTTATTTTTAAAACATGTTTGTTCAAAATTTCTAATTCCAGAGTTTTTGGATAAAAATGTTTTATAATTAAGGAGACTTGTCACCTTTAGCGGCACCCCTGAAGTTGGTTTTATATAAAAGCAAATATTTCCATTTAATATTTATAAATTGAAATAGATTTCTTTATTAAAATGTATATTCAGGCACCAATTCCTATAGTTTTTGATTTTTTTTTTTTTTTTTTTTTTTTTTTTTTTTTACAGATTTGACACCTTTAAAATGTGTTTTCTCAGTTTGCATTTTTTCATGAATTCATGATCTTCAAAATGCTAAAACCTCTACAGATATTTTAAAAAAGACATAATACAGTCGACTCGCGCTACAACGACCCCATCGGGACAACTGAATTTGGGTCGTTATATCAAATGGTCGCTATATCAAATAAATCGAAAATAATTTTTCAAATGGTGCCTTTTATTTAAATTTGGTTTGATAATGGTTGCAAATGACATATTGCACGCAAAATATGAATTGTGTTAAAATTTATAAGTGAAATAAAATTTTAAAATTAAAATCAATTAAAAATATTAACGAATGAGAAATATTATAATTCTCTCAAATTTGACGAAAATGGAAATAGTGATTCCAATGACAATTTGAATTAATTATACAGTATATGTATACCATAAAGTATAAGTGGTACCATGAAATTTTTAAAGGAAAGAATAATTTTATTTTGATAAAATTTACATAATAAAAAAGAAAAGAAGGGGTATGAATTCTGTCCTGTCTATTTATGAACCGCTAATTACATGTTTAATATTTTATGAAGAAAGCAATAATCGAGTTTTGATGTAATTTTGAAATTGGAAAGACGCATTTTTCAATCGAATGGTGTTTTCAAATTATTCATTTCCATAATTTTGATTTTCAAAAGTATCCGAAAGTTTGTTACGTATTTTCGCAACTCATTTTCGATTGTAGGATTACTTTTTGGAATATAATTCCTGTTTTCATTATTTTCTACATTTAATACCCCTTTTTCTTTCCGCTGTCAATAATCTTTACGAGGAACATTCGATTAATTTTCATCACACTCCCTGAATTTGAGATAATATGTTTGTTCAAAGTGATTTCTGATGTTTTTTTTTTTTTTTTTAATTTCTTACCAAACAGCTTATATGGTTCAGATTGCAATTAAAAGGCTAACATCAAACTGCATCTCATTTTCTTGATGAAGTAAAATTCGTCGAATTCTATCCCTCTGTGTCTTTTTCTCTTTTCCTTTTTCTTTTTATTTAAGTAAAGATCACATCTTAAACTATAAATTGAAGGCCGTACGTCGTTTACTGGGTCGTTATATAAAGAGTGTTGTCTTTTCCTGGTCGTTATAACAAATATAAAATAGCATTATCTTAATTGTTAAAGTCAATCGGGACTTTTCAAAAGGTTGCTATATCGTGTTGGGTCGTTATAACACAAGGTCGTTATAACGCAATTCGACTGTATACATATATATATATATATATATATACTTTAGGGGGGGGGGATGTTTAATGGAACCTACAAAAAAAGAATTAGGGATGGGTTTTGAAATTTATTAATTAGTTTTCGAAAAAAAAATAAAAAGTACAGGTCTAAATAAAAATTTGAGAAAAAAACATGCTTTTTGTTATATTTTTATATTTAATATTTTTCTTTTAAAAATATTGAAAATTCCATCCCTAATTTTTTTAAGCAGGATCTATTATACATCCATAAAAAAAAGTGTTTTTTTTTTTTTTTTTTTTTTTTAAATATATCTGTAGAAGTTTAAGCATTTTGAAGATTAGAATTCATAAAAATATGCAAACTGAGAAAACGCAGTTTAAAGATTTTAAATCTTTAAAAATATACCAAAAACTATAAGAATTGTTTTGCCTGAATATATTTTTTATTGAACAAATCTAATATAGTCCAATTTATAAATAACAAATGGAAATATAGGCTTTTACAGCAAACCTACTGCAGTGGTGCTGTCAAAGGTGCAAAGTCCCCTTAAGTGTGTTACCATAATTTCTGGTAGATACCCCGCAGGTTATATAATTCAGTTTTGCACCAGAAATTTCAATTGATAAATAAATTTATATTTGTACGAGCTCTTCCTTCGAAAAAGTATAGATTTCTCTATTAAATAAAATTTCTGGTGGAGAAATGACACATCTTACCTGCGAGTTATCTACCAGAAATTACGATATATATATTTGCGATCCTCTCCACTTTTTGGCTATGAGTAATTTTTAATAAAAATCGTGTAGAAATTTCTGTAAGAGTTTTATTGATCAAATAAAACAAAATTTTCGACTCAGACGAAAGTATATTGAACCTTTAACATTCAATCCATGTTTTCTTCCGAAAATTGCTAAACTAATTCCAATAATGGCTATAAACACGTAGTTGACCATAAATATATAAAAAGAAAATATCGGCATTTTTAATTTTTGAGAAATTTTTGGTTGAAACATCTATATGTTAACCTGATTAAATTCAAATAATAATTAAATTAATAAATAAATAATTTTGTAAGTAAACATTATAAACTGCCAAATCTCGCAACAGTTGTTTCAGGTTGAAAGATAAGCGCGGCTCTTTATCAGGGGAAAAAAACTGCATACGAGCGCATCATTAAACCAGCAACGCGCACTCGTACCTATTAAGAAACTTAAAGTGACTTCTGCATTTGCACATAGAAAAAACAAAAGTTTAAAAATCGATTAAAACAAGGAAAAGTTTTTGAAAAGTTTTTTACATAAAAAATGTTAAATGTTTGGTTTCAGTGCAAATATCAATGAACTTTAAGGGGTTAAAAAAGCATATTTCACATGTTTACTTAGCCACAATTCCAGTTAATGACAGTATAAAATGTACTTTATTATTGTTTTTATAATGCAAGCATATCATAAAAACAGCTTAATCTCAGTTATATATTAAAGAACTGTTCTTTTACAAAGCAATAATTTTTAAGGGATAAACCGTATAATTATTAATTTTGTAATTCAATTTTTCAAAGGAAATAATATTTCATGAAGCTTTATATTTCATCTTTATTTCTAGAAAAAAAAAAATCAGTGATCAAGTTAAAAACGTTTTCTTTCAATCCCAATTTATTCTCTTTTCAACAAAATACATCCCGAAAAAGTTTCAATTAAGAAATTCTAAGCCCCTTATAATGATTTTCAGTATTTTAGTCTTTTTTTTTCTTACAGATACTTAAAATTGTCTCTTTGATAGATGATTATCTAAAAAGCATCATAAGTTCATTATCTTCAAACAAATGTAAGTGTGATTCGAAAAGAATATAAACACCAATTAGAAAAAAAAAATACGTGTGGCACTCGAGGACTGCCGCGGTAAAGCTATTGCATATCATTTTTTATCAACTTATGCAATTATAATTATTTATTTAATTTATTTATGCAGTATTTTTTTTTCTTTGATATTAATTCAAGTTTTTTCTTTGATATTAATTCAAGTTACACTTTTTGAGCGTGGTGACCGATATGAAAACAAATTTTTTTCTTATTGGATAAATGAGAATGTATCCGCAATGAGAATATATCAAAAATATCCGCAATCGATTTGTAGGTATCGAAAACCTCGATGTACCAAATTTGAATGATCTAACTCTATTTTTTGAGAAAAGGTATTTTAATAGGTTTTTAAAGGCCTGCAAGTCGAATGGGGATATTCAAGTTTTTTCTTTGATATAATTTCAAGTTACACTTTTTGAGCGTGGTGACCGATAAGAAAACAAATTTTAATAGAGAAAAGGTATTTAATAGGTTTTAAAGGCCTGCAAGTCGAATGGGGATATTCAAGTTTTTTCTTTGATATTAATTCAAGTTACACTTTTTGAGCGTGGTGACAGATAAGAAAACAAATTTTAATAGAGAAAAGGTATTTAATAGGTTTTAAAGGTCTGCAAGTCGAATGGGGATATTCAAGTTTTTTCTTTGATATTAATGAATAAGATAACAATAATGATAAGAAAACAAATTTTAATAGAGAAAAAGTATTTTAATAGGTTTTAAAGGCCTGCAAGTCGAATAGGGATATTCAAGTTTTTTCTTTGATATTAATTCAAGTTACACTTTTTGAGGGTGGTGACCGATAAGAAAACAAATTTTAATAGAGAAAAAATATTTTAATAGGTTTTAAAGGACTGCAAGTCGAATGGGGATATTCAAGTTTTTTCTTTGATATTAATGAATAAGATAACAATAATGATAAGATAACAATAATGATAAGAAAACAAATTTTAATAGAGAAAAAATATTTTAATAGGTTTTAAAGGACTGCAAGTCGAATGGGGATATTCAAATTTTTTCTTTGATATTAATTCAAGTTACACATTTGAGCGTGGTGACCGATAAGAAAACAAATTTTAATAGAGAAAAGGTATTTAATAGGTTTTAAAGGCCTGCATGTCGAATGGGGATATTCAAGTTTTTTCTTTGATATTAATTCAAGTTACACTTTTTGAGCGTGGTGACCTATAAGAAAACGAATTTTAATCGAGAAAAGGTATTTAATAGGTTTTAAAGGCCTGCGAGTCGAATGGGGATATTCAAGATTTTCTTTGATATTAATTCAAGTTACACTTTTTGAGCGTGGTGACCGATAAGAAAACAAATTTTAATAGAGAAAAGGTATTTAATAGGTTTTAAAGGCCTGCAAGTCGAATGGGGATATTCAAGTTTTTTCTTTGATATTAATGAATAAGATAACAATAATGTTAAGATAGCAATAATGATAAGAAAACAAATTTTAATAGAGAAAAGGTATTTTAATAGGTTTTAAAGGCCTGCAAGTCGAATGAGGATATTCAAGTTTTTTCTTTGATATTAATTCAAGTTACACTTTTTGAGCGTGGTGACCGATAAGAAAAAAAATTTTAATAGCGAAAAGGTATTTAATAGGTTTGAAAGGCCTGCAAGTCGAATGGGGATATTCAAGTTTTTTCTTTGATATTAATTTAAGTTACACTTTTTGAGCGTGGTGACCGATATAAAACAAATTTTAATAGAGAAAAGGTATTTAATAGGTTTTAAAGGCCTGCAAGTCGAATGGGGATATTCAAGGTTTTTCTTTGATATTAATGAATAAGATAACAATAAAGATAAGATAACAATAATGATAAGAAAACAAATTTTAATACAGAAAAGGTATTTAATAGGTTTTAAAGGCCTGCAAGTCGAATGGGGATATTCAAGTTTTTTCTTTGATATTAATTGAAGTTACACTTTTTGAGCGTGGTGACCGATAAGAAAACAAATTTTAATAGAGAAAAGGTATTTAATAGGTTTTAAAGGACTGCACGTCGAATGGGGATATTCAAGTTTTTTATTTGATATTAACTCAAGTTACACTTTTTGAGCGTGGTGACCGATAAGAAAACAAATTTTAATAGAGAAAAGGTATTTAATAGGTTTTAAAGGCCTGCAAGTCGAATGGGGATATTCAAGTTTTTTCTTTGATATTAATGAATAAGATAACAATAATGTTAAGATAGCAATAATGATAAGAAAACAAATTTTAATAGAGAAAAGGTATTTTAATAGGTTTTAAAGGCCTGCAAGTCGAATGAGGATATTCAAGTTTTTTCTTTGATATTAATTCAAGTTACACTTTTTGAGCGTGGTGACCGATAAGAAAAAAAATTTTAATAGCGAAAAGGTATTTAATAGGTTTGAAAGGCCTGCAAGTCGAATGGGGATATTCAAGTTTTTTCTTTGATATTAATTTAAGTTACACTTTTTGAGCGTGGTGACCGATATAAAACAAATTTTAATAGAGAAAAGGTATTTAATAGGTTTTAAAGGCCTGCAAGTCGAATGGGGATATTCAAGGTTTTTCTTTGATATTAATGAATAAGATAACAATAAAGATAAGATAACAATAATGATAAGAAAACAAATTTTAATACAGAAAAGGTATTTAATAGGTTTTAAAGGCCTGCAAGTCGAATGGGGATATTCAAGTTTTTTCTTTGATATTAATTGAAGTTACACTTTTTGAGCGTGGTGACCGATAAGAAAACAAATTTTAATAGAGAAAAGGTATTTAATAGGTTTTAAAGGACTGCACGTCGAATGGGGATATTCAAGTTTTTTATTTGATATTAACTCAAGTTACACTTTTTGAGCGTGGTGACCGATAAGAAAACAAATTTTAATAGAGAAAAGGTATTTAATAGGTTTTAAAGGCCTGCAAGTCGAATGGGGATATTCAAGTTTTATCTGATCTACTTTATACACAAATTTTACGCGTACAGCTATTCACTGTTGTACATAGATGATAGATACCTATACACCTATATACTTTCTCACAAACAGCTGCTTACGTATTCTTCCGATTTCGGAGCAGCTCGTCTCGATTCGTGCGAGCTTCGTACAGCCGAAGTCTACCGAAGTCTGCCGAACTGTGTTAGGTTTTTTTTTCGTTACGGAATTTTTTGATTCGGTCACCGCGCTCAAAGCCCGTGATAAAAGCTATACAATAGCTTAAAAATGTTTCATTAGGATAGTAAAATGTTTTCGAATAACTTTCATTATTTTGACAAGACTGATTTGTATCTTTTTTTACTTTCTTCTATATATAATATAGAGAAAGTATTGGATTCGTAAAAATTTTCGACCTCGGGTTTTTGATGAATTTACACGTTTTGAGAGCTGTAGAACACGATTTGACCATTTTTAGAAAATGTCTGTCTGTCTGTCTGTGTGTGTGTGACAAAATTTTGTGGCAACTGTATCTCAAGAACTACTGCACAGAATTTCATACAAATTGGTATGTAGTTGCACCTTGAAATAAATTAGTGCCTATCAACTTTTGGTAAAAATTGTCTTACAGGTTGCGTTGCCATCCCGCTTTTTCTAAATTTTTAACATGGTGATATAGGACAAAATTTTGTATAAATGTTCATAAAGAGAATTATTTTTTAGTAATCATTATGAAATTTACAAGAATTATTTATAATAGAGATAGTCAACTGGGAAAAAAATTTTGTATGCGTAGGAACCTCGCCACCCCCCCTGGGGGGGAAGTCCCCCCTCGAGGGGAGTAAATTTTCAAGATGGGTATCTTTCGAAAGGTCTCATCAATACCTTTAAAACGAATGGTTGAACTATAAATCTGTAATAATTTAAAACAAAGTTATCGATTTTTTTTACTTTTAACAAAAAGAAAACTTAGAAAAAAAATCGTATTTTTTTTTTTTTTTTTTTTTTTTTTTTTTTTTTTTTTTTAACGAAATTTAACCAGACTTGGTATTTAGTTGGCCCCTGACATAAACTGAGGCTGATTAGATTTGGGGATCAATCGGTGGCGCTGTGATCTCAACAGGTGGCGCTGTGATCGTATTTTTTCTAAACTTTTAACATGGCAGTGGGGGGGGGGGGGGTAAATTTTCATGATCGGTATCTTTCGAAAGGTCTCGTCAATACCTTTAAAACGAATGGTTAAACTATAAATATGTGGTAATTTAAAACAAAGTTATCGATTTTTTTTACTTTTAACGAAAAAAAAACTTTGAAAAAAATCGTTTTTTTTTTTTTTTTTTTTTTTTTTTTAATATTCTTACTGCGTGAATTTGTATAGGAAAATATAGAAGAAAGTCTTGTGGTGGCCACAACATACTAGTTTTTCTTTCTTTAAGAACTAAATAGATTGAAACCTCTAGTATTGAATTCCTTCTAATCAACTTTGAGCATTCAGCTGTAATCTAGAATATCTTACGTTTTAACTAATTTTCAGTGTCATAATCACTACATGAAATGCTGGGTAACTCTCAACTTACATTATTACACTTGTACAGTCCGAACACTTGCAAAAATTCTTATGTATAAAAAGTACATTTCATACGGTTTTGTTAAATAAATCCTTATCGAATCATGTTCTTACACTGGCTAAGAACAGGATTCGGCAAGAATTTATTTAACAAAACCGTATGAAGTGTACTTTTTTTACATAGGAATTTTTGCTAGTGTTCGGACACTTTTGTTACCGACTGTATGCCCAAATTTCTAACTTGTAATTACTTATGAGTAATAAAACAGAGAGAATATTTTTAGATTATCCCATTAACTTCCAAATTTTTATTTTATTTCTATTAGTTTACATCTAAATAATAAGAAAATAAATTTTTTTTCAAAAACGCTTCAAAACTTTTACAGAAATTTTAAACTTAAGCCCGATCTCCAAATAATAATTGGTAGATATAACTAGGATGATTGTACTCATTCAAAGCAAAGTATGAAGAAAAACTATACATGCAAATACATTAATTAATTACCAATGATCAAGAGAAATTCAGTGCAACAAAAACAATTGTTACAAAGTAACATTTTTCTGCTTTGAAAATAACAGTATTACTTTGGTGAAAAGTAATGAGAGAGCAAGGAAAATAAAGTTAAGTGCTCAACATACTGAATCCACGAGATTGTTTAAGAATTTTATCCTTAGTTGCAATCTTTAAGAATGCATGACACACGTAAAGGGCCGCCCAGGTTCTCCATGACATCATAATGTTCAAAAATGGTGATCCCCAAATGGGGATCATGGCAAGGAATGGCTTATTAACTTGTAACTTATTACTTACAAACTTTGAATAAACACCATAAAATGCAATAAACTCGCAACAATTGTTTCGGGTCGAAAAACACACGACCCTTCATCAGGCGAACAAAGTAAGCACGAGTGCTGCAGTCAGAGCGGCAACGCACTGACTGCCGCTCTGACTGCAGCACTCGTGCTTACTTTGTTCGCCTGATGAAGGGTCGTGTGTTTTTCGACCCGAAACAATTGTTGCGAGTTTATTGCATTTTATGGTGTATATTCAAAGTTTGTAAGTAATAATTTTACAACGCCAGTTTTGTGATGCTTCTTTATTAAACTTGTAACTTAGTTGAAAATGTGTAAAAACCCTTTGTTAAAATGTGTAAAATATTACTTTTTGAAAAAAAATGGTGTCTGTTTATCTCTGCTTAAATTAAGCTCAACAACATCACTATTTTATAAAAACAACATTACCTTAGTTAAAGCACACAATTTCTGTCATAAATAAATCTAAAATAATTGTTTTTAAATAGTAATGATAGTGTATCCATTAGGCCCTATAAATATCTTTAGTAACGTTCACTGGTAATCTTTAAAAAAATTTTGAATTGTTAAGTGCAAAGTAAGCATAATAGGACCCTGCAAAATAAAGCCAAATTATTATGATTTTATTTTTTATTTGTTATTTTTTTATGTCTTTTTATAAACAAATAACTCATAATATATTTCTTATTGAACATAGACAACGGAATAGAAAAACAAAAGCTGATTATGATTTCTTTTCTTTTACTTTGCACATAATATGGTCAGAATATATCTAAGAATATGCACTCAAAATATGGAAATTTTTGCGAGAAATGTATAAATATACAATCCATTTCACATAAGAAAAACTAAATTAATGTACCCGAGAATGACTATTTGCAGAAAATTTGATATACATAACATGCAATATGCGAAGAATTAACAAAGTCTTGATGGAAAGAAATGGAGTATACAAGAGTAATAAATTCACAAAAAAATATATCAATAAATAGTAATAATTTAAATTTTTAATATTCAAATTATAAATTGGGTCAGTTGGAAAAAAATAATAAGTCAGGTTTTAGAAAGTAAAATCATAGTAACATTTCGTATTTTGCAATTAAATTCTATTACATATCAAAATTTTTGTTTAAAACGGGTTACTTTTTAACAGTCAGAGGCATTGCGGTTCCAGTCCACATCGGGATTCCAGTCACCGCAGGTCTACATCGCAGTTGTAGTAATAAAGTACGTTTTGAAATATAATATTTTTAATTATATTTTACTTATAATCCTTTCTTAAAGCCTATGTCTATTTAAGTATAACCCAAGTTTATTCCTTTCGTTACAGTGACATAAAATAAAGTTATCAATGTCGTAAGCAACTAATGATATTGCTGTTATCATAACAAATATATTTCCTGATCAAAATATAAAAATAATAATTCCGAATTTTTAACGTTTTGGTTTATACATTTATTTATTTTATGCATTTATTAAATCAAATAAATTGTTTCACTTGGTCATATAATTTATTTTCACTCTTTAAGAGAAGTTTTAAAGATACTTTTAATACTTTCCAGGAAATATCTAAAACGGCATGACTTTATTTCGTCTATCTGTTTGTCACAGTTTCCATTTCCTTAAATTTAGAGCTCGATAAAACCGATTCATGTTAGTCAGTTTTTTAGGTGTACCATATAATGTTTCCCATTAAAATCCGTATATGTAACGTATTTGGTTCGTATACAAGGACTTGCAAAATAATTCAGATTCATTAGGTATCAGAGACTATTTCTTATAAACACATTTCAATAGTTTTGTATTGCACTAAATATACGAAATCAATCTACATTTTTCAGATAAAGAATTTAATTTGCTCTATAGAACTCATTCTGTAGAAAATAGTATATTTAGTATTAAATATTCATTAACAAGACCACACTCGGTTGTTAATTTTTCCATGGTGTTCCCATTCATCGTAAGGACTTCTCCCAGATAAGTATAATTGCATACTGTTTCTAATTCATCCATATCAACTGTGATCTTCAGCAAAGAAACAACGAAATTTGGCATATTTTTTTGTCTTACCGAGGTTCATTTACAATCCAAAAACCTCGCTTTCTTTGTTTAATTCCTGAAGCATTTCTAACAAATCCTCAAATGACGAAGCAAGCAGTACAATATTATGAGCAAATCTCAAATGATTTATAATCTCTCCATCGATTTTTATTCCTTTCTGTTCTTAATTTAGTTTTCTAAAAACTTCTTGAAGTACTGCATTGAAGAGTTTAGGTGAAATTGTGTCCCCTTGTTTTACACCCTTTCTGGTTTTGAATGCATTACTTGTTTTGTGGAGTCTTAATTTGGATGTTGCTTCTTTATAAATGTTTCCAATAAGGTTAATGTGTCCTGAAATAATATTAGTACTCTTTAATGCATCCATAACTGCTAGAGATGATACAGTCAAAAGTTTTTTTATAGTCCACAGAAGCCACTCTGGGAGGGAGTTCGTATTCATTACTTCTTTCAATAATTTCTCAAATTGTGTAAATATGGTCAGTGGTACTAAAACCACTTCGAAATCCTGCTTGTTCTTTAGGTTGCGCTGCATCTAATTGTTTCTGTAAGCGATTTGTCAGAACTTTCTTCAGACTTTTATACAAAATTGAGAGCAGTGGTTGGTCGATAATTTCTAATATCTTTTTTTTCTCTATTCTTAAACAGCAAGATTATGATGTCATTTTTCTTGTCCTTTGAAACATCACATAATATTAAACATTTATCGAATAGTTCAGTACAAACTTCAAAGGCTTTATTCCCTGCTTCTTTTATAATATCCACAGTCATTTTGTCTTCTCCTGAAGAGTTTCCATTTTTCATTACTTTTATTGACATAGCTAATATTATACTTCGTCTTTCAGTATTGCTGAAATAGCGTCGTTTGTATTTGATCAGGCAGATGAACCACTGAGTTTTTCTGGTGTTTCAGTATAAAAATTTCTGAATAAAAATTTGCTGCCTCTTTTAGAATTTGCTCCTGATTCCGAGTGATATTTCTAATTTTTGTCTTCAAAGCTAGGATTCTTTTCCTACCAAGTATCAGATTTCTCTTTGCAGTCTTCAAACCTTTATTTTCTTCAATAGCTTGCTAGATCATATTACAATTAAATTTCCTGGTGTCTTCTACAACCTCTTTCCTCAGAGTTTTATATAGTTCTGAAAATTCAACCTTTTCATTAATGTTTTCCTTGTTAAATTTTTTTGTTCTTTTCCATAACCTGTCGTGTCTGTTCCGAAATTTTCTTAATACGTTTAGCTTCTTCTAAACCAGCAACATTTTATACTGATTCCAGAAAACATTGACAAAATTTACCGTAAACTCAGACGTCTTTAGCAAGCAGCTGAAATCGGTTTTTTAGTTCAAGCTAGAACTCTTGTTTTTTAGCTTTTAAAGCTGTGGCTGAAATCTCTTGTTTCGAATTTGCAACAGTTTCTGTCTTTCCAACGCAATCTGGCACTTTACCTTGCAGCGTACCAGTCTGTGATCACTACCAGAGTTAAATCTATTTATCATGGCACAATTAGTAAAAGTATATTTCTTGTCAGTTAGAATGTAGTCTCCGTGTCTATTTCTTCTTTAGGTTCTTTTTAAAAAATGAATTAATGACATAAAATTTTTAACATTCTGAAAATTCAATCAATGTGCTATTTCATCTCTAGTTCCCTTTCCAAATGCACCAACTACACGTTCATTTGAATGTTTGGTACCAATCCGGGCATTGATATCTCCCATAATGATTCTACAATTGTGCTTTCTGGTTTTTCCGAGGACCTTCACAATGAGGGCCAGGAAAATTTATATATAGATATAGATATAGATATATAAACACTAAGCCTATCATTGTTTACTAAATAATAGATAGTATAATATTCTGCACAAAACAGAATTTAATTTAGTAGGACAGGACTTATTTTAATCTATTCTTTCATATAAAGATATACAGTAACTGTGTTTCATTCCCTAGCATCGGTTATTATATTTAATTCTTAAAATTTCTTTGGTATAGCTTTATCATAGGAATCCCTTGGCGGCTTTTAAATTTTTGTTAACATTTTGGAAATGAATTAAAATGGCTATTGCAATTGCATAAGTAAAGATCTTGGCGGGAAACATCCGAGCTACTTTGGTGCTAAATTTCAAACTTCGTCAAGAGGTTCTATATTGAAACTCTTCCATTTCTTTAGCACGATTTTTCTCAATTTTATTTAAATTATTTTAAAAAATATATGTTTGCTACTATTTTTTTTAATTTTTATTGAGTATTTTTCAAGTTATGCGGATGAATTATAAAATCTTTCCATATATAGCTTTTATAGTTTTATAAATTTTGAATAGTCAAATTTATGTCACAAATTTTGTTTACTTTCAGAAATTTCTATTTCTTTTATTAAATTGAAAGCCTTTTCCATCTATTTTATTTTATTAGAAATTCCCATCATTATTTTCAGCAATTTAAAAAATATTAATTATAAATGTTTTCAAACCAATTTACTTGTTAAATAGAAGCAAAGAATTTACTTTAAAATAAAAAACTCAAAAACAGCCTACTTTTGCTTCCTTGGTTGGGCTGCCGGTCGAATGGACCAAGGAATCAAAAGTAGGCTGTTTATGAGTTTTTAATTTTAAAGTTTTCAAATCAATTTAACTAGCGACTTCATATCCGTCGGAAATCATCATAATTACATGCAAGTTAACTTTTTTTTTTCGATATATATAAATAACCATAATAATAATACATAATATATGTCGTCCTATACTGAAGCTGTTCCATTTCTTTAGCACTATTTTTCTCAAACTTATTTCAACTATTTTAAAAATATGTTTTCACGTTCGTTTTTTTTTTTTTTTTTTTTTTTTTTTTGGGGGGGGGGCATAAAAATGAATATATTTACTTATTTATTTATTTATTTATGGCACCAATTCGTTTTTTTCTTCTTTTTAATAATTCTAAAGTTAAAATGAAGTTTTAATTTCATATCTTTTGAACCAATTATCCGATTGAACTGAAAAGATACAGCTTTAGCTAGATTTTGTTCTGATTAATAAGTGCAACAATTTTTGATAAAATCTAATAATCCTAACTTAAAATACAGACAGATACAAAGACAAACTTTCAGCTTTATATATTTAGAACAAATGCGTTTGCACGTTCATTCAAGGTGATAAATAAAATTGATAAAAATGGCAAAATTGCTACCTGAAAGAAACAGTACGACCTGCCGTATTAAAAATCTCTTATTTTCAACTGAATTTAAAGTTTTTTGGATTGTGAACTTATAATCACGATTTATACAGCCTTTTCGGTTTTTTAGCTGTGTAATCTAATATGATGTTAGAATATTGCCAGCCTGTAAATTTAAAAAATGTTTATAATCACTTTTGAAAAGTGTTACATATAATTTTTAAAGTGACGCCCACCATTTTCTGGCAGTGATGTATAAAACATATTCCTATAATTCAAATTTGCATTTGTCCCGACGTAATCCATTTATAGGCCATTGCAGTTTTGCCTAATCCCGACAACAATTTCCTTTTAGAAACCATAAAAACAGTTTATACCGATGTCTACATGTTTAATTTTAATTCACAACATTGCACTTACCGCACTATTCCCAGCTGGTACAGTAAGTTTATAAACGTTTCTTTTTCCAAAAATGGAAGTCGCACCAGTGGTTGAAAGTTTCTACTCTCAAAGCTGGTAACCGGGTAATGTCGAGTTCAAACCTTCACTTTCGTCGACCTCATTGTTCGGATTTTTTATTGTTTTTTAAACCAAAATCGTGATTTTGCCCGAAATTGTATGAATAGTTGGCTAGGACTCCTTAGAATGACTCTCCACAGAGTGCATTTCACCCTGGCCCCGGTCCTTCAACCAGAGAATTATCCTTAATCACTATATGATTAAAAGTAAAATTTTATGATTTATAAATTATCACAGGTTGTCCTATAGATTATTGCAAGTATGATAAAATTTATTTCAGTAGTTTTCTTTTTTAACCTCTCAAACTAGAACTTTGAATTAAAAATCCCTAGTATATTTTTTGTAAACATAATTCTATCAAAGTTTGTATTCATTTGTTATAAAGTTTGGTATACCCAATTGCATTTACTGATGAATGAATATAACTATTACAAAATTCCATAGTACATTTATGAAAGCCTTTACATTTTCATATAATTTAATAAACTATTTAAAATATTCTTTTATTTCTAACATCTATTTAAAAAACATTTTTTTTATTTGCAGGTTTGTATAACTAAAGATTTTATACTTCTTTTAAAGACTAAAATATAAAATCCTCTTTATTTTCTCTTGAGAATTTCCACATTACTTTAGAAGAATGACATAAAAATTTAATTTCAAATATAACGTTTAATAAATCAGAAATGTTGATAGTTAAAAGAAGACATGAATAAAGAAACATAAAATATGAATAATGTTGAATGCAGAGCACAAGCACTATAAATATCTGTTTTAATACATAAAAGCTGAAAGCTTTTAAATCTCATACAATATGACAAATTATTCTTTAGTTTATCAGTTGAATATTTTATCTTTGAAAAGGGTAGGGAGGTTATATTTTCACAGATCCCTTTCACATAAAGTTTTAAAAATATTATTTCTTTTGATAAAGATTTTTTTTTTTTTTTCATAAAATCAATATGTTGCAATAATTTAAAATTCGTATTTTTTTTTTTTAATTATTATTATTATTCGTGAGAAAACAAAAAACAAAAAAATAATTAAATAATTTTCTTCTTTTGTAGTACAATACATAATTTATGCGATTTAAATCGCCATTCATCTATTAAAATAGTTCTGTTAATAGAGAAAACATGAACGAAAAAAAAAACTATACGCATTATGATTATTCTCAATGATTTTTATTTATTTTCTTTTAAATAACGATTAATAAATCTGAAAAGAAGTTACTCACCAGTGACCGGGTATTCCTTTTAAGTTAGTTTAGCCGGTTTGAGTTTTCATCAACATTGTGTCTGGGATTTAGTCCTTCGGTGGTTTTAACTCAGTCACACCTCCAGGATGCGTTTTCAAAGCGTTTGAGCGTAGGTACTAAGTGCTACGAATTTTTCAAAACAAACGCCATACTGATGCAGGGGTTTAAAAACAGAAAATTTTCATAAAATATTAAGAAAAGTTTCTATTAGAAATTAGTGGTAGCCAAGAAATTACCATAGCCGCTTGTAGCTGTAGCTATTTTATCTCTTAAGTTTAAACTAGCTATTTTAGCTATATAAAATTATTATTGTTCTCCAAAAAATTTATTTAATGAAAACTAAACCCTAAGAAGATTTATTGAAATACAATATTTCCTCTAAATATTTTTCCTTTCGTAAGCTGAATGAATCGGGAAACGTTTCCTCACTTTATCATGATTTCAGTTAGGCATGCAAACATCTTTAAATAATTTATACATAAAAAAAATTACATTAATAACAAAATTGAATATTAAGTTTTTCGATAATTTTTATTGCATTTCTTGTTATTACATTAAGTACTGTTTGAACTTAGATAAACTGGAAAATTACATTATAAGTTTTTTAAATAACAAATTTGATAAAAGGATCTGCATAGTCTCTCTCTAATCAGCAAATAACAATAAAATGCTCTTCAGGGATAGAAAATTAGATAAATTTATCACTGAACAAATCAGTTTTTAAGGACATGCATAATGCTCTGTCTTTAAATAGATTGTATCATATTGGAATGAATTTTGATTTAATTACACAAAATGGTTTCAAAGAGATTTTTAGAAGATATATAATTTGTTAATTACAATAAATTGATAAGAATCTAAGCTTTATTAGAGATATAATATCTTATTAATTATATAAAAAAGAAAAATATCATCATCTGTATCAAAATAAACACTAAATTAATCATATTTTCTGATAAAATATATTTTAAAAATTTTTGTTTCTCCAATATTTGTTGTTTGCATTAAAAAGATCTGCTTATCATAAGAATTTACTTTTTAAATTTAATATATTTAATTAAACAAGTATTTAATCATGTGAAAGTATTGTCTTACTTGAGATGTGGTACAAACGATAAAACTTCTTAGAATCATATTTCAATAAATAAGTCTCTATCGAAACTGAATTAGTCGTTTTTAATTATATATATATAATTAAAAATGAATATGTAAAACCAATAACATATATATATATATATATATATATATATATATATATATATATATTATTGCTTTTACATATATACCAGGTGTCCGATAAATCTGTAGACATTTTTAAAGTTCATAAAATTTGAAGGAATTGGTAGAATTAATTGAATGCGGTTTGCGAAAAAGTTATTCCTATGAAGGTGGATATATATATATATATATATATATATATTTTTTTTTTTTTTTTTTTTTTTTTGTAAAGGAAAACATAATAATTAAAATTTTCGTCAATAGAGGGCACTGTGCGTTAATAAATCACACATCTCCCTGAAAAACTATATTTATTTGTATTAAAAGGCTTACAGGTGTATAAATCTTATTTTATAAATCCGCCATCTCTACAAATTACAGGAAATTTGAAGGAATTGGTAGAATTAATTGAATGCGGTTTGCGAAAAAGTTATTCCTATGAAGGTGGATATATATATATATATATATATATATATATATATATATATATTATAAAGGAAAACATAATAATTAAAATTTTCGTCAATAGAGGGCACTGTGCGTTAATAAATCACACATCTCCCTGAAAAACTATATTTATTTGTATTAAAAGGCTTACAGGTGTATAAATCTTATTTTAAAAATCCGCCATCTCTACAAATTACAGTTTGCAAACGAATTACAACACCATTAACTGTAGCTTTAGTCGGCTGTTCTTATTAGCCTTAAATAAGAACATCCTTAAATAAAAACGTCCTTAGCATGTAAATATCTTACATGAGGGAAAATATCTTCACCAATAATGCTTTATCCAACAATTCAGCATCGCAATTAAAACTTCATATAAGTGCATGTAGAAGGCAAAATAAGAAATAAACTGTGCTAATCATATAATGGTACAATTTATCGGACTCTGATTTACATATTTCTTGTTACGCATCCTCTATCGACGAAAAATGTAGCTTTTTTTTTTTTTTTTTGCTTTTTTTTTTAATCGAAAAAATCCCCCTTCACGAGAATAACTTTTTCGCAAACAGCGTTCAATTCTACCAATTTCTACGATTTTTATGAATTTTTAACTGCAGACTTATGGGGCACCTGGTATATAATATTGCTTTTCAATATTAATTAAATATCTTTTGGTATTAAAATAAGAGCTAAAACTAATATTTAAGAGTATTATTTAAGAAAAATAAATTATAATAATAAGACTAGAATCGCGGCAGCCACAGTCAGTTTCACTGAAATAAAATTTAAAAGTCCTTCCTACCCAGTCCGAAGGGTACATTGGTTTCATTTTTGTATTATGTCGTTGCCATTTCGAAACGTGATGGAGGATCAAGTTTATTAATAAACTTATTTGAGACCTAGGTATGGGCTAGGTACATACAGAGTTTTAAGCAAATCGATTCATAAATACATTTTTATTAGAATTATAAAATTTTCAAGTGGATGACAACTGGAAACGAAGTGGCGGTTGAAGTTGGACAACGAACTTATGAGAGGCATTCTAAACTAACCTAATGTCCAAATTTGATCTGACAAAATTTACTGTTTCTAAATTTACAGTAATGACAAGATTTCAAGTTGTTGCTTTATCTCAAAGGATCGCCAATTTAAAATAAAATTGTGGATCAAGTTAATTAATAAATTTGTTGAGACCCTGATATGGGATATGCATACACCGAATTTTAAGCAAATCTGTTCTTAAATACGTTTTTAAGATGCGAGTCTGAAATTTTCAAGTAGCCGCCACTCGGAAACAAAATGATGGATCAAGTTGCCCAATAAATTCACTTAAAATATGTCTAAGATAAATCCGCTATTCACCTTTTGTTAAGATAGATTCCGTATTTCAGAAGTTATTATAATGACAAATTTTCAAATGGACGCGTTATTTTAAGTGGCACCATTATGAAACAAGATGGCGAATTAAATTAAACTTTTAACATGTTTGAGACCCTGATATGGGCTATGTATACATCAAATTTAAGCAAATACCTTCTTAAATAAGTTTTTCGAGACGTGAATTTGAAATTTTTAAGTAGACACAATATGGAAACAAAATGGCGCAGAAGTCGCCTTGAAACCTTATCTCAGATATTTCAGAGATAAATCCACAGTCAACTATGACTTGAATTAACTCAGTATTCCAAAAATTATCGTGATAACAAATTTTCAAGTGGTAACCTGATTTCAAGCGATTGCCATTTTGAAACAAGATGGCGGATCAAGTTGCCCAGTGAACTCATCCCAGATATTTATAAGATAAGTCGACTGTCCAACTTTGGTTCGTATTTGGTTCAGTATTTCAAAAGTTATAGTGATGAAAAATTTTCAAATGATAGTGAGATTTTTAAGTGGCCGCCTGATTTGAAGTGCCCGCTATTTTGAAACAAGTTGGTGGTTCAAGTTCGTTGATAATCTTGATGGAGACCCTTATATGGGCCATGTATACATCGAAATTTAAGCAAATACGGTCTTAAATATGTTTTTTTACAATGTGAATTTCAGATTTTTAAGCGGCTGCAACTTGGAAACTAAATAGCAGAGAGAATTGACTAGCGAAGTCATCCAAGATATTTGCAAGATAAGTCCACTGTCCAACTTTGGTTCAATTTAATTCATTATTTCGGAATCTATGACAATTTTTCCAATATATGTGCGATGGACAGACAGACAGATAAACGAAATGGTTGCAATAAACTGATTTCTAAAGAAATCAACCTAAAACAAAGAGCTTAGACAAGAAGTTTTACATAAAGGAATTCACCATAATTTTACGTGCAATACATGTCGAATATACCGAGTAACTCATAACTTCATAAATGTCCTTCAAAATATATATATATATGTATATATATATATATTTATGTATAAACTGGTGTATTTTAATGTAATTTTTGAAAAAAATCGTTCTTTCGAAAGGAACTTGTTTATTAACAAAATTCTTTGAATTCTGTTAATTAAGGGCATTGAATGCGAGCAGGAGCAATAAATATACAAAGAACAGTTCTATAAAATGAAAGATATATGATTAAAAACTCATTTTGTTATTTTTCTTTTTACCTGTGCTTTCCTAAAGAAAACCATTAGTGCGATGTTTACATAGGCATTCGGAAGCAATAATTCTCGTTTAATAATAATAATAAAGATAAACAAGCCTCGTCTTTAGATGTTTTTCTAAGATAATAGATTATTTTAAGAAAGATTTTACGTATTCATGTTTAACCCCATTCTTGGTCGATTGCTGAAAATATACTTTAAGTGGTTTAAATATGAATACATAAAACATTTTTGTTGAATAAACTATTGCTTTAGCGGAACAAGAGCCGAAACTTAATGTTCAAAATAGGAAAATACACCATCGTGAAAGTGTTAAGATTGGTAAATAAAGCATTATTGGTGGAGTTATCTTACCTCAGTCACGTTGCACTAAAGATCTCGGACGCAGAAAAACCTGGGCTTTAGACAGTCATTTGTAATGATGACGAACATTTGGAAGAACTGATGCTGTGATATGCTTGTAAACATTTATCTAAAAACAAATAAGCAGAGTGTTAAATAAAATACTCGTATTTCTTGAATTCAGTGCCTTCTAACGACAAAAATTTAAGCATTTTCTTTTCTTCACTGAAATACACACACCATTTACGGAGAATGTCTTTTACACAAATTCCACTAAAATAGGTCCATCTCTTATATTTTCATGATTTTTAAAAGGATTTACGGATTTAAAGAGGACCCAGTTTATAAAAGTATAAAAGTATATATGTCAGGGCTTTTGGCGCCCTATAATTGAATTCAACATTTTTTATTTAGAAATCCCTGCATTATTTAATCGAAGAAAAGCACTGCAAACAATTAGTGAAGTTTATTGTATTTAAAAAAAAAACTGGTATTGAATGATGGGACCACTAAAAGCCCTGATATGTATATTATATTATTTATGAAGGTTTTTTTTTTAAACAAGTTTAATTTTCCTACATTAAACTAATTCTTGCGCTTTATCTAGATCTGATAAAATTAGAAATATTAGTTAATGATCATTTTTTAGCTTCACACTTCTGTTGACGTAGCTTTAACGTAATTTCTTAAAGTCATGTATATTTCAATATATAAAAAATAATATATTATTCAAATAATTTCTTCTCTTATTTCAGTGATATGCGAACGTCGTTTACATTACTGGCTATACCATAGGATAAACATTTTTAACCTTCAAATTTTAATTAATTAACTAAATCTAACATACACGAATGAGAAATAACACATAATTTATTAAATAAAATTCGTGATAAAAATCAGTTTCTGGGATAAAGTCTTGAAATCTTTAGGGAACTTAATGTCGTGTCAGGTGCACACAAAACTAATTAATCGGCAACTATAATTCGTTTCAGAGAAGAAAGGTTCAAAAATTACTTACGAGTTTATCACATTAAATAAATAATTAAATTTGAAAAATTCTTAGTTTCAGATAAATATTACATTTTTAGTGATTGGTATTTACCGAGTTTCGTAAACGCTTTTATAAATCTATTTTTCAGTTAATATATTTATTACAATATATTTATTTGATTGTTTGTGCAATCAAGAATAATTTCGTACAAACCAATAAAATTTTGAAATATTTAATTTTTTTTTTTTTACTAAAATTCATTAAAAAGAACCCCTGTGCATATGAAGCGAGACAAGCATAGCCTGAATTTCACTTCAGTTAGAACAGCGCTGTTTTAACCCGTTAGTAGTCGCTATAGACAACGCCACTTATTACAGATTGCGCACTTTTTATTTAACTCTCACCAATAATTTTAAGAAGTGATGTGATCGACGTTCCTTCGATTTTATTCGTCTTTTTTGTATATCAAATGCTACTTCTAAGAATTTTTGGTGGCTATTGAATAAAAAGTTCTGGCAACACTGAAAGATGGGCGGCAAATCGACCAACTAGCGACTACTAACGGGTTAATATTAAAAATTAAGTAATCATTTTTTTTTAACATGATACATAACACATATAGAAAAAGTAGAAGTCCATTTACATTTAGTGCATGGCGACATGGAGTTGATAATGCTCTCATTTTGTTTGGCAACGTATTTTTTAGAGTAGTTTACTCCAATATGTAATTACAGGGATCGGTGCGGTCGTTTCACTTTTTTAATACCATTTTTTAATAGAAGTAATTGGTTCTTGTTTGTTGTACTTATCTTCGATCGAATAACACGGAAATTTCTTTATAAGAATACTGATATTCAAAAACGCAACTGCACCGACCCCTTCAATTGCGATTAAATACGAAAAAAATAATTCTTTACAAAAAAAAAAAGTAAGTTTGATAAATAATGCAGATACTAAGAATGCTCCGGAATAAATTAGAAACATTGGCATATGTGACTGACTACTAAAAGAGGTTATGTAAATAAGCTAGCGGTGTGTGACCATTTGAATTTTTCTAAAACTGTAAATCCATACCATGTCTTTTCCTATATGTTTAATCGTAGTTGCCAACCGTTCCGTATTTTGGATACCGTTAAATATTTCTTTTAGAAATGCTACAAAAGCATATAACGATTATTTTTTAAAAAATTACGAGTATCCAACATACTGAACGGCTAGGAGCTATGATTAAGGCATATTTCTCTAAATACCATGTAAAATTTCAGTGAAGGCATAATTCTTCAAACACCATGTCGAATTTCAGTGAGGTCCGCTATTGCATTTTGCCTATTGTCGAATTTCAGTAAGTTATTAATTCCTCAATGTAAACAATTATTCTTCTTATATGGAAAAGAGAAAAGTGTATGAATACAGAAACATAATAAAATATATAAAAAAAAATTAATTATATGCTACTTACAAGCTTGAGCTTTAAAATAATTTTTAAAATATGTTTAGATACGCAAAATATCCGCTGTCCTAGAATAGGGCAAAACTTTTTATACAAGTACTAGTACAGTATACAAAAAAAGAGGTAGCATACATTCTGATCATCAACATCTAATGAAATACTTATATAGTCTGATTATGCGTCATCGTTCATTAACATGTCTATCAGATAAATTTAGCATGCAAACTATCTATTTAATATGTGAAAAAAAATATTTTTAAATTTGTAAATTCAGCCAAAAATATTAAACAACATTTCAAAATGCTAAATAACATTTACTTTTAATACCTTTCCTTTCATTTTCTAAAAACTGTTGTTTCTTAAAATAAAAAATTAAAAAAAAATTTTTTTTAATCATGAATACATAAAACAGCAACCTCAATTTTAAAAATATGTAAGCAATCTTTCAATATGTTCTTAGTTTTCCATTTCGTAAAGTGAATATTATATTTTGAAAATTTGTTATAGGTATTAGATTTGATTTAAATAGTACAGTAATTTTTAAAGCTATAGCTTTGTGAATATTCAATATATTTTTTTTAATTTTGAACAAAATCCAGGGGCGAAAGATTAGCACAGAATTCATACCACAAATGAAACAATTTTTTTTCTTGTTAAATCAGCAATTTTAAAAGTAGAGAAATATTTTAAATGAATACTGGTATGAGTTTTGAGTCAATTAATTTTCAGAACTGCAAAATCTCATTTTTAGGAAGTGTTTTTATTTATTTTTTTTATTATTATTTTTTTTTTTAACTGCTAATATAATTCAATATTTATAACAAATTTTCACGATTGTAAATAAAATTATGCTTAATTTAATAGAAAATTCGTGTCACTTTTTGCAATTTATTCAAACTACGTTTACATTAATCTGTTTTGTATCTATCTGGTAGTAATCGATCAAACATTACGTATGATCGATCGGGTATTACTCCTCCCCATCACACCCACGCAATATATCATATTTCATATCATTTTCTCATTCTTGAGTTAAATAAGTATTGCTAACTACGAGATAAGTATTATTATTTAAATAAGTATTATTAAGGAAATGAGTTTTCTGTATTAATAATTTTTCGATAGATTTTATATTCAAAACAGATATTTGAAATTACAAATTAAAGTGTAAAAGTTTCTTGTAATGCTTTCTTAAATATACATATTTCAATTATCTCGTAAGATATGAATAAAAGTTTGTATTACAAACTTTAGAAATACTTCTGAGTTCTATCCAAGTTTGGATTTGATTAGAAGATTTCCCATTTATTTAATGCATTTCAAAAGCAGTTCAAGTAAGGGAAAAAAAATGCGTTTTAAAACAGTTCTTTAATTATTATTGAAAGTAATACATAATCAAAGTATTTTTCTTTTAATAAAATCTTATTAAATACATTTTGTAAATTAATATTTATAAAATATTTCTTTATACTGTGTATTAAATATAAAACAGTTTTGTTCCATTAAATATAATATATATACAAAAAGATAATTTTTTAATAAAGATAAAGTAATAAAATAGTAATAATAATTTATTAAATACAAATTAAGAGATTTGTACAAAAAATAAATTTAATTTAATTAATTATGATATATGAAAATGACAGTGAAATGTACAAAGAAAAATACCATAACAAAATTAAAAAACAAGAGGATTTAACTAAGATTAATAAACAAGACAATTTAACATTCTTCTTCTTGTGTATTAATTTTGTTTTATATATGTATATATATATTTAATAATTTAATACCATTATAATACTCAGCGATCAAACGGTAAATGAAAATACCAACATTACAAAATTAAAAGAGATTGTAGTTCATTTTAAATGTTTTCACAGAATTTTTTAGAATTTAATTACAATACCAATTAATAGTTTAATCATTTTAAATTACTTACGCAAAAGTGAACTTCTACAACCGTAACATTAAGCCTATCGAAGAGAGAAACGTTTACATATTCCATTAAAGTTATCATATTTAAACCATCAACGTTATGAAAAAGGTAATCGGAAATGAGAAAAGAATTAAAAAATATCAAAGATATTAAACCAGAAAAGGAATTTTTGATATGAGAATTGGAAAAATAAATGCTAAAAATAGAAATGTTCGCTCGTCATGAAACTTGCATTTCTATGAGCAAGAATACGCAAGATTTTGGAAAACTGTATAGCTAATTCAAGCCAAAAATGCAGTTCAACTTTCTAGATAGATTTGAATAACAACTTTTAATCGTATTATTTAGTTTACAATTTAATTTTCAACGTATGCATCGTGTGCTAGCGCCATCTAACGTGAAAAAAATGATTTACACTTTAGTACATTAAGAGTATTTATGAGTTAACAGGCTAAGTTTATCCTTGTATTTATTTTTTTCATCTTTTAGTCTTAAGCAATCCACCCAAAATGCTCACATTTTATGATTAATTATTTTTGAGTAATGGTGAATTAAATTTTCAGTTTTCTTTTTCAATCTTTTTCTTTATATAGATATATATACATAATAAATTAGGTCAAGTAAATTGATGAAACCACCAAATTTCATTATGCAAGGAATGAAATCATAAGTGTGAATAGTTAAACTTTCATAATAACAAACCTTAAGTATGAAGAGTGGAAACTTTCATATTATCAACCAGAAAAATAAGATGTATCCTGTAATTGCATTAATCCTTTGTCTCCTTTTTTTTTTTTTTTTTTTTGTTTAATTCGGCAACCCTCCCAACCAACGAGCCAAACAACTCCACCCAACCTCCTTAATCAAACACCTGCTCTCCCGACTTCCACATTTTTCATTATTTATTTATTTATTTATTTATTTATTTTTAAATAATGCATTAAACATGTATAGTTTTTTTTTTTTTTTTTTTTTTTTTTGACATTGACATTTAATGATAGATTATTGAATAAATAAATTTCTTTGGATAACCCATTCCAGTAGCAGCTTTAATTATACGGTTGATATTTTTGTTTTTGTACTTAGATGAACAAAATTTATGTATACGAAAGATGTGATTAAGTATGATATTTTTGTACACAGATAAATGAAGACAAGAATTAAATTGTGTAAATAAATTTACTTTAAAACAAAAATCTTGTCGTTTGTCATAAAGATCAGTAGAAATTTTACCTCCATTAAGTTTAAGTTTTAAATCTAAAAAATTAATGCATTTATTGTTAAGAAAATTATAAGTTAAAGTTAGGTGAGAGGGATATACAAATTTTAATGAAGATGGAGTATAATTATTAAGATAAAAAAAATTTTAATGTCATCAATGTATCTGTAGAAAATGACATTATCAATCAACGTATCTGTAGAAAATGAAATTATCATTACACAAACTTTGTTCATAATGGTATAGATATAAGTCAGCTAACAAACTCGAGCTACTTCCACCTTGATAGATACCGACCTTTTGAATATAAATATTGTTATTATGTAGAATGTAATTATTATGAATAATAAAATTTAAAAGGGTCTTAAATGAAGCTGCACAAAAGTGTTTAGGCAAAGAAAGTTCACTTTCAAAACTCACAAAAAGGTTATGTATGATTTGATGAAGATCAGTTAAAATAATGTTATTAAACAAGTCAGCAAAATCATAGGTCATAATATCAGTGACATTGTTATAGAAATTTTTTGATTTACTAATTATGTCATAGATTTGTTTGAAAATGTCTAGGAGTATTTTATTAGCATTATTGTTGTATGTATTACAACCAACTGTGACAGTTCTAAATTTAATAGGATTTTTATGAAATTTTGGAATAAGTATAATATATGGATAGTTGAAATTATTGAATGGAAGTTTTAATAATTTATAAAAGCTATGAATTTTCCTATTATTAATTTTAATGTCATTACTGGTTGGATGAAAGTTAGTACTCGAAGATATGGTTTTACTTAGAAGAGATAGATAATATTGTTTAGATATTATGGCATAATTATTAGGAGATTTATGAACATAGGTATTTACAAAGTTTTGTTGGAGTTCTTTAATAGATTTAAATAAATCTGATTTACTGTAATAAGTTATATCTGATTTATATTTAATTAATTCAGTTTTAATATTTGAAATCACTAAAAATTTTCATTAGTTAAAAAATTCAATTGGTTTATTATATAAAATTGAAATTTTATAAATCAATAAATCAATATCAAAGGTTAATTGCTGTACAATCTGTGAAATATTAGTTTTAGATTGAAATTCTAAATTTTGTGCCATACTACACAAGTTTCTTTAATTTACTTTTATTAACAAATTCAAGATTTCCAGATATAATATGTCCATGGTCGCTGTCAACATATTTTACATAGGAAGGATCATCACACTTACAAGACACATCACAAGAAAAATTAGACGTTGACACTGAATTATAGTTTAATAACAATCGACCGAGAGTAATAGGATATTTAAATGTTCGAGAAATATGTAAATATTTTATGGGAAACATGCTAGATTTATCATTAATAATAGATGTGATATTAATTTTATTAAATATTTGATTTGAAAAATTGATAATAAGCTGTGAATTTTTATTTTTTTTTTGAGGTATTTTGAAATTTTTAGAGTGAATTGTTTTATACGATATAAAATTATATCAGAAAAAGATATCAGAAAAGCGTTGATTATAACTTTGGTTTTAAAATTCATTTAGAAAATTAGTTATATATATATATATATATATATATATATATATATATATATACCCAAGTAGCACCAGAACGTTCTCTGAACGTCAAATAACGGTTGCAATAGTTCAAACACCGTGTTTCGTGTCACAAAAACGTTCTACTCGACGTTCAAAAATAGTATTATTTGGAACGTTCTAAAAAGGTGTGTTTTGTACCATCCATAATACGTGCAATTAAAGTTTTATGAAAAACGTTAAATAGTTCACCGTCATAACACGTTCTGTTTCAGTGAACTATAATGAATATTATAAAGCGATTCATTTCCACTTATAATGTATAAAAAAATTTGAAAAAAAAAAAAAATGAACTTGAATTTCTTGATACGTTTAAAAATAATATTAGTTGGAAAATAAAAGAGATGAGGTGGACTGGTTTTTTAACATAATTTTAAATTTTGTTTATCTGATATTTGCAATAAAATTTCTGTTTTATATTCTTGAATGATGTAAAACTAATTTTCAGATAATTTTTGAGTTGTATTATTTTTTTGTTTCATAAAATGTTAATATTAAATATAATATTAATATAAAAATTTATAATTGAATAATATTGTTTAAAAAGTCTCGCAAGTGCATAAAAACGGCTCTGTGGATTTTCTTCTGACTCGTCATTCTAACTTCCATCTAGACGTCCATTTGTATGTGATTTTAGGTTTAGGATAACGCGGTTAATTTACCAAATTTAGGTAAAACCGTAAGCGAGAATAAAATTCTATCTCAAAGACGGCTCTAATGATTTTCTTCAAATTTGCAACATATCCCAATTTTTACATGTTTTTTCGTTCGTAATTTCTAGTTACTACTGGAAAATTGTTAGGCATCAGGATTAGGTAGGTCAGAAATTGGTGTTTAAAAAATAGTTTTATCGATTTCTTTAAATTCGATATATAAACTTTATTTGTGTGTTTTTAACGCCGTATGTATAGCTGCCAATTTGTACTTCTTCTTCTTTTTTTTTTTTTTTTTTTTTTTTTTTTTTTTTGACCGGAAATATTTTATAGGAATTTTTCATACATTTCCTATAAAGTTTTAATGATTAAATAAGGTGAAAATTTTTACTCAGAGAAAATGGTGTAAATAAAAAAAAAAAAAAAAAAAGAGAGAGAGAGAGAGAGAGAAAAAAACGAGAAGTTGTCAGATATACGTATATATTAGATTGTTCTTAAGTCTTAAGTTAGGACAATTTGTTCAAAAATTGTTAGATGTTTAATGCCTATCAATTTTAGGTCTCTTGACCACACTATATCCAAAAGCAGTATATAATGTGTGTAGTTGTGGGTAATTGAAGTCGGATTGTTGTTACACAATAGATTTATTATTATTATTATTTAAATTATTTTAAAAAAATTGACACTATGATTTTTTTTTCTCACTACATTATTTTTGCTCATAAAAAATCAGAAAAAATAGTTTGATGTAATTATATATATATATATTATATATTTAATTCTGAAATATTTTGTGATTTAAAAGTTGTTCAAGTATCGAGATACATGTTAAATATTATATATTACTTGTATCTACAAATTAATTATTCATTATTTTTTTTAGATTTACTATTGTTTTAAATGTACATAAAAACCTTAATATATATACTTTATATATATATATATATAACGGTTTAATTTTTGAATGTATAAATCCTTGCTTTTAAAAGGAAGCTTGAGTTGAATAAATATAATACTATTTGCATTATCAGCAGCCACAAACACCTGCGTATGCTATGCGGATGGCAGTGGTTTATAACTTAGGCGTGTGTTTCGCTCTTTGTGGCGATTTTCTCCTTTGTTTTTACATAATTACATTGTTAATAATATAAAAGAATTAAAGCCTCCCCCCATTTTTTTAATTATAACTGTTTATTTGGATGCCTATTTAAAAAACGCATAGGAACATGCAAATACACATCGACAATTTTCCAATGAATCCACATATTTTTTGTGGCTCTTTAAATGAATTATTACTGTTAATCTTGCTATTTTCATTTATTTAATCAGGAATATGTATATTATATTCGCTATGATTACTGTAGCATAAAAACGCTGAAATTTAATTAATTAAAATGCCTCTTTTTAGACCAATGTTTATTCGAATTATTTTTTATTTTTATACACAAATTAGTTGTATCAGGTGCAAGATTTTTTTGTAAGAAATATTTTATACTTTAGCTATAGAACCTGAATGATACATATTGATTTCAAAGATTATTTAAATTATTTATGGAAATGTGAACGCAGGCAGACGAACAAAGATTATTAATTAATCTTAACTTTATTTGAAATTTTGAAAAATGCATAACTCAACTGAAAATGCATTTCTAGCATTTTCCATTACACCTCTTTGTGGCCAAATATGCAAATCGTTGCTAACAGTAGCATAATCTATAGAGAAAATGCTTTTGTGAATTTAAATAATATATGTTTATTCCGTTTGTTTTTGTACTGATTCAAAATATTATAATACGCTTTAAATAAATAATCGTCATAGACTGTAATGTATCCGAATTCTTTTTGCAAATCCTTGTATTTAAAAAAAAAAAAAAAAAAAAAAAACTGTGCTTTCATACTATTTTCAATAAAGAACATGACATAGTGAGCTAAATAACAGTGTCATAGCTAACACAAAATCACATTCAAGGTATTCTAAAAATACTCAAGAAAGACAGACAGACAAATCAAAATCATAAATATTGCTCAACTTTCCTGGGAGAGCTAACATATTTGAATAATGCTTAATTTCTGATAATTTTTGTTTTAAAATTAAAACTCATATTTTAAATCTTAAACCGATCAAATACTAATTATTAAATTTAATAATTAAAAAATTAAAGACACATGTGGATGAATAATTAAATATTATTATGTATTATGTATATTTATTGATGTTTTATGTCCCACTTTTTTCTTACAGAAATTTTTTGTATACTTTGGAATAAACTAGAGGGACAATTACTATCCAAAAATAAACATATTAAAATCTCCGCAGTAGGATCTCTCATGTATGTGTGTGTGTGTTTATTTATCAATACATAAGACTTTTTTTAAGAACATTTTCCGGCAAATTTTAAAATATTATATGATATCGGTTTGTCTATTCTTCGTTCCCCCCCTTTTTCTTTCTTTACGGGGGGGGGGGAGAGGTTAATTTATAAAATGTTTTTATGATAATCTGAAACATATATATATATATATTTTTTTTTTTCCAAGTTCATTATAGTTTTCTCTTAATTGTAAATGATATAAATAAAGCTATTGTTTAATGTACGGGATGTCTGAAAAGGACTCTGGCATATCATGGACTATGACAGATACTTATCCAAAGAAATATTTGTTTTATTTTTATGCTGCATAAAACATCAGAAAAACATGTTTTGTATAAAATGTGGCATGATCAACATAAGATTCAGTTGCGAGAGAAAAATATTAAGATACATTTGGAGATATACGTGAAAACTTCTTAAAGAGCATTTTTAGTTCTTTTATGCATTTTTAACATTATAACAAAATCAAAATGCGTTTATGATTTTGGTTCCATTGTGTATCTATCTTTCCGTTCTCTAATTCAGTTAATTATTTTAGAACATCTCTGATATATTATTCAGCTTTACTGTGGTGCATTCTTTATTAAAAAAAAAAATAAAAAAAGTAGTTTTCGTTTACGTACAGGATCTCAGGAAATAGAGTCTATGGGATGTTTTTTTCTTTAAAACATATTTGAAAAGTTGTATAATCTTCACATCACAGCAAAATTAACATACTTTATTTAGATGTAAAATACTGTGTTTCCTGTAGAATATGATCAGTATTAATAATAGGTTTATAGGGATCCGAAATCATTTTCATGCCCTATATAAGTCGAACTCACGCAAAGTAAATTTTCAGTGTGTCAAATTCTTTTCGACCTTTGTCTTCTTTTTTATACCTTTTCTTTCTTTCTTTTTAAAGTATAGTAATATAGGACGTATGCAAATTTTAAACGATATACAAAGATACACAATAATAAATTTAAAAAAAATCTATTTTATGCTTTCATTTTTAGAAAAATAAAATAAAATAAATGATCTAAAACTAGATTTTGTGGGATTTCTTCCTTCTTAATTAAAACGATATACAGAATTGATGTGTCATTACTGAGGTAAATTTCACTTGAGATTAATATAAAGTTAAAATTACTTGAAAAGTGTTTTATAATTTATGCGAATTGCAACATTTTTAAAATTAATAAAACATGCATAATTGCTGTAATATTTGAATAATATATATATATTGTTTTCAAATTACATAATACAATAGTTTATGTTTCATACCGTTTAAGCAGTTTCTTCAATTAAAGAGCAAAAACAAAACAAAAAGTAATAAATATAAAATTTTATTGTGTTTCTTTTTTTTTCATTGTGATTGTAATTTTTCTATGCAATTTTTATTTCATTTTGCTTTGATCAGGGCCCGTTTAAGACTGAAAAACGAGGTAAGAGAGGTGTCATTCAGGGGCACCCCCTAGTTCTATACAAATCATCTATATTCTTTGTTATATCTACAGATTTTTATGCAAGCTTAAAAAATGTGACTATTCACCATAAAATTTTTAAAGAAAAAAAAAAGAAGCATAAGTTCATATCTAGTCTAATTTTTATGCAAATGATGTCAGAACACTAATTATTTAACATATAATGCTAATTCTATATTAATTTGACACAGTGCAGAAAGGAAATGGCATTCGAATACACACAAATCTCATGTAATTACATAATACCTAATAGTATAGTAGATACTTTGTCAGTTAAAAAGAAATATAAAGCACCCTGATAACAAAATGGTAGTGGATGCTGCAGATAATTTTAGACAATATCAAACATTAAGTCGTTAAATTTTATTCAAATCAAAACTTTTTTCATTTCAAACTGTAGTTATGGACTTTAGATTTAGAAAACATAAAATGCATTTAATATGAATGCAAAATAAATAAATAAATAGAAAATAATATGTCATTTAAAATAATTTTTTATAGACAAACACAAGACTGCCTAGTGAGTTTCGCAGTTTAGATAAAAGTTTCGTATATAAAATAAAAAATAAAAAAAATCTTGGACAAAAAATTATTAAAAAAAAATATTTTAAAAAGTGAGTTTTGGGGGGACCCCCTTGTAAATTCTTGAGTAAGCCCGGGCTTCACGGGCCTATTCGGTAAACAGGCCCTGGTTTTGATGATTAGTTTTTTTTTTTTTTTTTTTAACTAAAATAACAATGCAATTTATTTGAAGTAACATAGGCATTCTGAAACAAGGATTTACTATTTTAGCTACGATCGAATTTCAAAATTTTACTTTAAAAACCTTTAAAAAAAATAATAATACATAGAATAAAAGTAAAATAATTTCTTTTTAATAATAGAATTAAAATAATAATCGTATGTTTTACAGAATCTCGCCAACCGTTCAGTTTTCGTATGGTTGCCAGCCGGATGTATTTTCAAAAATCAAAACAAGTGCGAAACGCGAAGACAGTAGTAGTAATGAGTCGTTTAATGATACCATCTGCTTAATTTCATATTTTATTCAGTTAAGATTTGCTGCTAGACGAAGTAAATCTACAGATAAAAGATAAGTTTAATTTCATTTTACATACTACAATTTTAGCTATTTTAAGAATTACAAATTTTATAAATATGTGCATCGAAATATAACAATATTATGTGAGCTTAAACTTCTCCGAAATTATTTAAATTTTTAAAAGTAAATTCAAAATATTTTTATTATTATTATTTTTGAAATTTTTTAAAATGTTCTATTTTAATTTGTTTTTTGCTGGTTTCATATTACTATTGTTTAACGATATATTTTAGTAGAATGATTAGTTAATTTCTTATAAATATTTTTATGTTTGAGAGCTGAAGTTTAAGTTTTAGCATTCAAGCTTAAAAGTGTTTTTAAAACATTAACAAATTATTGAATCCCCACCCAAAGAAAAGCACTGCGCTTTAAAATAATCTGCGCTTTATTTATTTTTTTTCTCATATATATTTAGAATTTATTGTTACATTGCAGTAATATAAAATCAGGTGAAAATAATAAAAATTAGTTAGAAAGAGATTTAAAAAAATTTTCAAAAAAAAAAAAAATTGAAATTTGTTATTTTTAAATTTAAGTAGTTTTGGAGAAAACTTTATTTATATTGTTGTATATCAATGCATATGTATGGAAAATTTTTAAACTCTAAATAAATTATTTAAATACAGTTTTGCATTCTATATGCTTTGAAATATAATATCATTAAGTTTATTAAAATTTCTCAAAATCTATTTAAATTTACAATAATAATAAAATTTTTAGTTTTAATTTTTTGAAAATATTTTAGATGTTCCTCTTAACAAAGTTTTGTTTTATTTTTCCATCGATTATGTATTATTATAGTTTGGAAATAGAGTCTAAATACTTCTAGGTATTAATTTGTGTATACATTCATAAGTTAATGTTTTAAAAATATTTTCATTTTTAAATGAAAAAACTTTCCAACAAACTTCAGTATATAAATAAAAAAATCTTTAAAATTTTAACTTATCAATGAATCTAAAAATTAATACACAGACCAGATTCTATGGCTAAACTAAAATAATGTACAAACGGTGGAAAAATAAAACTTTTATTAGGAAAACAGTAAAAATATTTTTTTTAAATTAAATTAAAAATTTTTGTTATTATTGTAAATTTAAATAGATTTCGAGAAATTTTAATATACATAATAATATTATATTTTAATGCATTTATGTAAAATTGTATAATACTAAAACAGTAATTTACTAAAATTACTCACAGAATGATGCATTTGGAGTCACAAGGATTAAAACAAGCAAAATAATTCAAGAGTTTAGTTGTGCATAGCAGATGAAGAATAATGATACAAACAACAACAGGGATATGAACTACTTTTTTTATTAATTCAAATAATGTTTCAGAAATTTTAACATACTTACTATTCCTTTAATTTCAACGTATATGCATGAAAAATTCCATATTCTATGACAGTAATTCCCAAAAAGTGTCATAACATCTCTACATCCCTTAAAAATTTCCTTAAATTTTTGCATTAAAAAAAAAAAAATTCTTTTTTCCTAATCTGAAGATAATGACGTAATAGTTTTGATTACAAGACTTTGAATAAACACCATAAAATTCAAGAAAATGCAACTGTTACAAACAAAGCGGCAACACATTCAATGTACTCAACGTGCTTGTTTGCAGCTCTCATGTCTACATTGTTCGCCTGAAGAAAAGTTGTGTCTTCTTTTGACACGAAACAATTGTTGCGAGTTCTTGCATTTTATGGTGTTTATTCAAAGTTTTGTAATGAATACTATATCTTCATTTTCTTCAGATTAGGGGAAATAAATATATATATTTTTTTTAAATGCAAAAATATAAGATATATTTTAAGGGATATAGCGACGTTATGACACTTTTTGGGAATTACTGTCGTAGAATATGGAATTTTTCATGCATATACGTTGAAATTAAAGGAATAGTAAGTATGTTAAAATTTCTGAAACATTATTTGAATTAAAAAAAAAAAAAAAAAAAAAAAAAAAGTAGTGGGGTGCTTTTTTATAATGACGTCACAATATTTTTTTTTTTTAATTGCACTATTTTAGAACGTTTATAGTACGTTTTTTAGAACGTTCTGAAAATGTGTATAACGTTTTGAAAACGTTCTAAAAACGTTTAGAACGTTCTGAGACCGTATACATAGAACGTTCTCTGAACGCTTCTATAACACCAATGGTGATAGCTACACGTTCATTGAACGTTCCCTGAACCGTACTATTGTACGTCTTCAAGATGGACAAATAGACGTCTATAGCACGTTCAAAGGGAACGTTCTTAGAACGTGTTTGCAGAACAATTTTTGAACGTTCAGAGAACGTTTCGGTGCTGCTTGGGTATATACACTAAGCGACAAAAAAAAAAGCCGCACTGCAGAAAAAATGACTTATACCTTTTTTATTTGTAATAACTTTAAAATTAATGTTTGAAACAAATAAAACTGTCTTGTTTGCATAATACCAAAGGTATGAAATGATACCTATGTATATTTTCGATTTAATAATTCGCTTTATTGCACTTTACGAAGTACTTTTTAAAAATCTGCATAAAACTTTCTTTTTGAACATAATGCAATAACTATGCACTTTGCATTATATTATGATTTATTATATGAAATAAACAAGTTATATTTTAATATATGAAATAAAACTATTTATTTGTTAGATCTAAGCAATTTTTTGTTAAAAATATGTATTCTGCATTGGGTTAATTCCACCTTTATATGGAATTACTGCATTAATGCGCAATGGCATAGTTTTAAACAGTGTTTTAATATAAATCTCAGAAATTTCAATGTGCCAAATATCAGAAATATATTTTTCTAGTTCTGGCAGAGTTATAGGCTGCAAATTTCGAATCCTCTCCCCTCTTCCCCGCCTTTTTATACACGATACATTTTCGAGCGGATCGCAATTTTGACCATTTCCATGTCTGGTAAAGAAGAAATTCTACTATATCCTTTGTGGTATTTAACTTAAAGTGAAAAAAAGTATGATTACTTACAGAATTATATGTTCTCATGGGAATGTATAAGAAATTTTGACAATTTGAAGTGAATAAACTTACCACAGACACCGTGTAGTAAGGTGCCTTATTATCTTCAAATGCTGTTTACGGAAATGTCTAAGATACCTCCAAAATAGTCGGTCAGGCACCACTTTTATGCAGATTGTGTTTTATTTCGAGTTAATTGATCCCTTGAGCATAAAAATTTCCCCGAGTGTTTGAAAATTTATGCACCTCCGTACCATAATATACCGAGAATGTGTCACTGTTTTAAAAGTGCGATTTTCATTAAGTCGGTCACATTTTCGTCTTCATTCTAGCTTTTTTCAACTACATGAAATAAAGAAAACTTGATTCATCAGAGAAAACCAGTTCAGCCTGATAATTAACTGATAATGTTTTTAAATTTTGGTCAAATAAAGTATTGTTTTTTCTAATTCTTTTCCTTAATAATGGCTTTTTTCGCAGATCTTCCGTTCATTAACCCGCTTTGTTTAATTGTTCCCGCATTGTTTTTGAAGAAAGTAATTTACTATACAATTTTTACAATTTTTTAAAATCTTTTTTAAGTTCTGAACATGATACAAATCGATTTTTTAAACATTCGCATTTTAACTTGCGGTTATCTTGCTTGGATGAGCAACATGACCGCCTAAAGCCAAATTCCCAGTTTAAACGGCTAAAAAAATTTATATTTTGCTAAAATTCATTTTCCCAATATTTCGTTAGCATTTAATTATTTTGCCATCTCACGTATTAAAATATTTTTTGATTTTCATTTAAAAATTAATACTTTTTGTGGCATCGTTAACTGCCTTATTCTTACCATTTTTGAAATAAATTCTAAAATTACAATTTTCCTGACAATTGCATTTTGTTTTTAACACTAGACTCAAAGCTAAAGTGTATGTGGAGGACAACATAGTAAAATCTGTTCGAAAATTTGCTTTTTAAACGATAAAATTGGCAGTTGTAGAAGGCGAAAAGGAAAACATCCAAGTGCGGCTTTTTTTTTGTCGCTTAGTGTATATATACACTGCATAAAAAAAGTAGACGGACACTTATTTACAATTTTTTAAAACTCCGTCATTGTTTAATAGGAAATGTCAATTAAAATTCTTTAACATGTTTATACTTGTCAATCTTCATATTTTTGACAGGCAAATAAAAATATTCAATTATTTATAATTTTAATGTAGAGAAATGCAGAAAAGAGAAAAGATGATACATTTGCACAATATTTTTTTTAAAAAAAGTAGACGGACACTTGTCAAAAACTGCAATCATCTAAGTGGGTGTTTCTTGCGGAATACCAGTTTTGCATGTACATGTACATTTGGCATTTCGCCAATTGCTGACGTGCTTGACAAGATGGTTTTACGTAGTTAAATTTCTTGGAGATGAATGCACCATGCCACGAGGAATTCCTCTAACTGATTACCAGAAAGAACAGATTATAGCGCTGAAAAATGTTAATAAAGGAGTCAGAGAAATTCGTTGGCTACTTCTAATAAGCAAAAGTAGCATCAGCGATTTTCTACGTGCTCCTGAAGCCCATGGCGTAAAGAAAAAGAGTGGCCGACCAAAGAAACTTTCACTTAGAGACCAAAGAAAAATTTTTACTGAGCTGAAAAAAACTGGAGCATCAATTCCCAGAGTTCGAATAAGCACAGGAATTACTAATGTAACTTCTCAGACAATTTATAACAACATTAAGCACTCAGAGCTCTTTCAATATAAGAAGAGAAAACATCATCCATGCTGGAAGGATCACCACGCGACAGAACGCCTACGGTGGGCTCAAAACCATATGTCGTGGACTACAGAATGGATATCTGTAGTTTTTTCAGATGAGAAAAATTTTAATTTAGATGGCCCAGATGGATATCAATATTATTGGCACAGTTTGGAGAAAGAAGACGAAGTGTACTCTACTCGGCAAGTTGGTGGTGGTGGCGGGATGGTGTGACTAGCTGTTGGCTACGGTGGAAGGACAAATTTAATGTTCCTAAGTGAGAAGCAGACTCACAAAGATTATATTGAAACACTAAGCAGTGAGCTTTTGCCATTTGCGTGTGATCTTGGAGGAGGAAACTGGATTTTCCAACAAGATGGAGCGCCAATACACACAGCTAACAACGTTAAAAAATGGTTTCATGAGAACAACTTCAATATTTTACATTGGCCAGCCAAGAGTCCGGATATGAATCCTGTAGAAAACATTTGAGCTATACTTGTTCATAAAATGTATGAGGGTGGACGCCAGTATGAATAAATTCACCAGCTCAAAGAAGCTCTTACAAACATTTGGGAAATTTTCTGTAAAAAAAAGATTCAGAATCTCATTGATTCGATGCCTAACAGAGTATACGAACATATTAAAGCAAATGGGAGACGAACCCCTTACTAAAAACGTTTTATTTTAGATATACAAGATGTGTCCGTCTAGTTTTTTTAAGAAAAATTACAGTGCAAATATGCACCATTTTTGTTTCCTGAATTTTTCCACTACATAATTCAAAAGGATTGAATCTATATCCAAAAAATAATAATATATGATGTCTCAAGAATACAATTATATTAGAGAAATGAACCTCATATCTCAAATTAAAAGAATTAACGGCTTTAAGGTATTACAAGTAAGTGTCCGTCTACTTTTTTTATGCAGTGTATATATATATATTATAGCAAATATAAACTTTCTAATAGAGAGCCAATCATAATTATTAAGATATTTTTACTGCAATTCAAGGACATTCTTAATAATGGCATTTTTTTAATATTACATAAATAGTAGATTTTTTACCACGTTTGAATCGAGAAGTTTTCTGGTTAACATTATGATTAAGTACAGAGTAAATAGGGAAATAATCATGGAGGGGATTTATGTTAGAATAAACCTTTACAACTTTATTGAAATATCCGTGATTCAGACCATAAGGATAAATGGCGTTAAAATATTGATTATAATGGGATTCAAAGAAAAGCCGTTCACTTTTATTTATTTTATTTATTTATTTTTTTAATCTTTATAATTTCAATGGTACAGGAACAGAAATCGTGTAGATTAAAATGTTTTAGCTCAAATGTTGGTTTACTAGGAATGACATTAGAAGATAGTTTTTTAGAGTCTAATCGATGTTGGTTAATTCTAAAATGTAATGGAGTTGAAGTTTCACCAATACATTGCATTTTACATATTCCGCAACTTATTTTATAGATGACATTATACACCTGCCAAAAGGGAATCAATTTTATATCATCATTAATTTGGGACTGTAAGGCATTAGGGCAGGTTTTGCAACGAGAGGATTCACAGTTTCTAAATAGAAGATTGGAAGGAGGAGCATATAAGTAACGTGATTTCGATCCAGGAATATCCCTATAAATATCCCTGTACTGGGCACAATACTGCTGGTTAACAAAGTATTTCTTGCCAGGCACGACAAACTTACTTAGAACATTCATATCAAAAGAGTGATTTTTTTGGAATATATGTTAATAAGTTTTCAGATAAATTAAAACCATCTAAGAAATCAACTTTTAAATACAATAAATTAATTTGAAAATTAATAAATTTTTGATTAAGCCTATATATATAATTTATTTCAACGAATTATTATTAAAACATATTTGTCAACTTTTATGCCTTTTTATCTACTGGAAAATTTCAATAGAAATTTTTGATACAGTTCTGTAACAATTTTCATTGATTAAATAAAATTAAAATTTCTATTAAATTTTCCTGGTAGCCAAAAAGCATAAAAGTTGACACCTATGTTAAAAGAAATTAAAACATCATTTTGAAAAATAAAATTGTCATTGAAAGTGTTCCGAAACATTTAATTATAAGTAAATAAATAAATAAATTGGTGCACTTACTTTAAAAAGTCGTGTTTACTATTCCATCTGCTAATTAAAAAAAAAAAAAAAAAAAAAAAAAAAAACAGAGAGAGAAAAGAAAAGAAATGAAGAAAGAAAAAAGTTTACTGCATTTTGTTTCTTTTCACTTTGATATAAATTCTAGTTTTAAAAAACATAGTGATTCAAGATTTCGAAAATCAAAACGTGAAGACTTTAATTTCTAAAGCAGCTTTCAAAAGGTTTAAGCTAGTTCTATTAGATTAAAGAAAAATAACATCTGAGAAAAAGAATGATAATAATGGATCTGAAGAAAATATTAACATTGCTCCTAAAAAAAGAGGGAGAAAAATGTATAAAAGAAAGTAAACAAAGTGAAGAAAAGTAAATGTAAAAAAGAAGAAAAGAGAGACAGAGTGTACTTAAACAAAAGGCATTTTAAAGAAAAACCTTAAAACTTATCATTTGTTTTAGTTTTAATACTTTTTTTCATTTAAAAGTACTTTAATGTTCATTCGGGTAAAAGACAAAGAAAGAAAATAGTGATTTTCTATCGAAGTTTTCAAATACATTCAGTACATAATTATTGTTTCTTTCTTTTGAATACATATTGTAATAGTATTTATTTATTTAATTATTTTTTTATTATTATTATATGTTACATTGATACATATATGCAATTTATTAGTTGCTCGTAATCATCCCCATCGCTATTTTTTAAATTACAATTGTTTATAGTATTTTAACTCGATTAAAAAGCAAGGATTTCCGTAAAGGAAAATAATAATAATAATAATAGATTGTGTAAAATTAAGAGTGGGAACAACCCAATATTTGCATAGATGCAAGTGTTCCGTTTATTGCTACTTCAATTCTATACAGAAATCATTCTTGTATGTTTACAATAGTTTTTCGTGATTTACAGTAGGCTTCAAAATGACATGAACAATCATTTTTTTACTACAAAATGCATACACACTACTGATCATTAAAATTGCTACACCAAGAAAGAAGGCAAATAACTGAAGGATATTGATTGGAAACATACATATTACATTAGGAAGAACAATTTATTAAATTTACAGGAATTTTTTAGGTATATTTCCTGAGAAATCAGTATACAGAGCAGCGATTTCTGGCAACAATAACAGCACTTATCCACCTAGACACTGAATTGAACCGCGATTGGATTTCATGTACGGATACAACATTCGATCCAGCTGCAGCACGATGCCACACTTCATTGATCGTAATTAGTAGAGAGAGGTAGCGCACCAGTCGCTTGGCAGTGATTGACCAGATGTTTTCAATTGGCACGAGATCAGGAGAACGTGCCAGCCAGAACAACAGTCGAACAAACTCTGTACCAAGGGAGGTCCAAATGACACGGTTAATATGCGGTCATCATCGCCCTGCTTAAATGTTACGACACTGAGGCCTCAAATATAGGACAGAGAGGTGTATGCAGTAGCACTACATACCATCACTCCAGATGATAAGGCAGCATGCGGCGACTATGACTTCGGCTAACCTGAAAGTTGCATCAGAGAGTGAAGCGTCTTCAGTGTGTGATCAACGACGAACCTGGGCGTTGAAATTGCATTACGTCGTCTTCCAGATGAATAGAATTCTGATTGCAATACCAAGATGACCGCATCCATGATTGAAAGCATCTTTGAGAATGCATACTGCCTGATGCCAATCGGCCTTACTCCTTTAATAGGCTGTTACCCTGAGAATATACTATAATTCTCGTCCCCAACTGAATTTTCCCTGTTGCGACCACTCACTCGTTAGAGGATAAAACTTCATTTATTTCTTCTCTTCTAACAACACTCATAAATTCTTTTTTGATTTTAAATGAGCAAAATTATTCTACACTTGAAAGGGTTAAAGAGAAATTTTAACTTTTTTTTTTTTTTATAATAGCGTAAAATATATTTCATGAAGGATGGATTAAATAAAAACAGTACTTTTCTTTTGCGTTTCAATGTTTGAATTAGATACTTCAATGAAAATAATATAAAGAAAAGCATTAAAATTTTCCCTTTCGTTTAACTCAATGGTTGGTTAGAAATATCATAATTTGATCGCATTATACGATAATTAGGAAACTAAATATATAAAAGCGTGAATAGTTTATACAGATATATATATATGTATGTATATATATATATATGTATATATATATATATATATATATATATATATATATACAGAGAGAGACAAAAAAAAACTTTTAAGGATTTTTTTTTAAATCATTTTAAAGACATAACAATAGATATAAGCTATTGTAACAATTGTAGCAATGATTATTTTATTAATTATATCGTTATATATAATTAATAAAATAATTGTTTATAAGCCAAAATTAATATATATATATATATATATAAATTTTGGCTTTATTTATTAAAAAAAAAGAAAAAAATATATTACAGACTTATTTCAGTGTGTCGCAATGAGTTGGAAATATTAATCTAATTTGAAATCTGGAAACAAATTCTCCGTTATTCCTCACATCTATAGATATCAATATTCAAGAGCGATAAATCATGATGACAATGCATCAACCATAGCTCATTGATTGTTTTGACAGACCAATTCAGTTCAATATCACAAGCATTTGAGTTTAAATTTATTACGCATGTTATCTGTCAAAACAATGTTGTAAGGGCAATTATATATATTCAATGGTTTAACTTTATAAAATTAAGTGACTTCTCTTTATATAAATGTAATATTATAACTCTTTATTCAAATATTTTTGTTGGTAATTCTTATAACAAATTCTGCATAATAATCTTTTGTAATAATTTTCTACTACTATAAATATGATCAAAACTACTATTTGTAAATTGTGGTTAAAACTAGAAAAGTTTACAACTAATATTGTATACAGAGTGATTTTAATTAAAATTACTCACTTCAGACCTCTCTAGAGAACATTCTACATATAAGAAACTTGGTATTATGTACAGGGCGCTCATAATTACACTTTCTCGTTAAACGGCCTCGTGTAAAAAGTGGGCAGATTACCACCACAATATGGGCAATTATATATATTCAACGATTTAACGTTGTATAATTAAATGACTTTTCTTTATATATACATAAAATTATGAATCATTATTCAAATATTTTGTAGGTAATTCTTATAATAAATTCTGCATACTAATTTTCTACTACTAAATATGATCAAAATTACTATATATAAATTGTGGTTAAAACTAGAAGAGTTTGCAACTAATATTGTATACATCTTTAAGTATATATAGTTTACTGATACTAATTTGATTTATGAAATGTTGATACGAAATTTTTAAATAAATAAATAAAGTTTACGAAAAGGATTTGGACAGGCCAGGAGTGTGATATTCCAGTCATTTAAGAATTTTTGTATTAACCCTTTGCGGCGCAAGACAATTCGGATCATTGAAATTATACTGCCACCGGAATTCATAAGCTAAATTAAACTAAAAGAAATTTTAAATTTTAAGGTTAAAAAAACCGGCCTTGTCTGCTATGTTATAAACGTAAATTTTTGTTGAAAATTTTCCGGGATGAATTTTTGCAGCTGGATCTTAAATTTTGCGTCCTCGCAGCGAGGACAGCGCGCGTTAAAGGGTTAAATAATAAATGAGTATTTTTTCCTATATACATGCAATACTCTGGAAAAATTATGTCTTAACACTTTCGCGACCGCATGATTTTGTCTTTTTGACAGTAAGGGCCGCTTGTGGGCGTTATTCAATTTGAGAACGAAGTTTTCTGTATTCACATTTATATTACAAATGGATATATGTTATAATTATACTTTTTCTAATCGAAGAATTTGTATCCATAGTATATTGATTGTACAAATATGAATATTGAGTATATTTTTAAGAAAAAAATAACATACAGATTGGAAAAAAAAAAAAAACGCCCACTGGTGGGGTTACAGATTTTTAAATGACTTGATTCTACGTCAGGGGTCGCAAAAGTGTTAAATTAAAAAAAAAAAAAAAGTGTCAATTTTCTACAGGATTCCCCCGGCCACGTCTTTTTTCAAGGACACTTCCACCAGAATAATCTTGAGACAAATTTATTCTTAAATGTACAGTGTACGTTTAATAAGAAATTTATTTTCAGATAATATTGGTGGAAGAGTCCTTAAAAAAATCGGGCCGTGGGAACCCTGTTCTATGTCAAGCCATTCTTGTAACATTTTGCTTCGACATGACATTGTTAGGTTTCTGGAAATTCACCCATATGCAGATTGCCAACCTTTATAATTTATTCCGGAGTATTTTTAGCCCCGTCATTTTTTCACACCAGTAACTTTATAGAATGATTTTCTTCTTATTTAATCGTTGTCAAATAATGGAGAGAAATATTCTGCGAAATATCTGGTGTAAAAAGAAGGTGGGGCTAAAAATCTTCCGGAAAAAATTATAAAACTTGCAAACTCTGCATATGTGAAAATATCGGTGTTGAATTTTATTCGGAGAATGGGTCATTTTTTCTTTTTTGAAAAGTGAAAAAAAAAATTAATCATTATATTACTATTTTGAATTAAACACCTTTTAAGAAAAATATATTTTCAGAAATATATACACTAAGCGAAAAAAAAAAAAAAAAAAAAGCCGCACTGCAGAAAAATTGACTTATACCTTTTTCATTTGTAATAACTTCAAAACTAATGGTTGAAACAAATAAAACTGTCATGTTTGCATAATATCAAAGAGATGAAATGATACCTATGTACATTTTTGATTTAATAATTCACTTTAAACTCTACGAAGTAATTATTAAAAATCTACATAAAACATTCCTTTTAAACGTAATATAATAAACATATACTTTGTACTGTATTATGATTTATTATAAGATATAAACAAGTTATATTTTAATACATGAAATAAAACTATTTATTTGTTAGATCTAAGCAATTTTTTAATAAAAATATGTATTCTGCGTTGAGTTATTCCACCTTTATATGGAATTACGGCTTTAATGCGCAATGACATATTATTATGCAGTGTTTTAATATAAATATCAGAAATTTCTCTGTGCCAAATATTATAAATAAATTTTTCTAGTCCTTGCAGTTTTCTAGTCCTTGCAGTTTCTAGTCCTTGCAGTCCAGTCCTTGCAGTCCCTGCAATTTTTTAATCCTCATCCCTTTTCCGCGCTTTTTTATAGACTAAACATTTTCGAGCGGATTGATCTTAGGGCTATTTCCAAGTCTAATGAGAGAGAAATTACACGATATTTTTTGTGGGATTTAACTTAAAGTTAAAAAAGACATGATTGCTTACAGAATTATAGGGGCTCATGGGATAGGATAAGTAGTTTTAATAATTTGAATCGAATAAACGCATCACAGACGCCTTTTAGTATGGTGCAATATCATCTTGAAATTCTGTTTGCGGGAAAGTCTGAGATACCTTCAAAATAGTCGATCAGAAACCGTTTTTATAATGGCCACGTTTTATTTCGAGTTAATTGATCCATTGAGCATAAAAATTTGCCCGACTCACTGAAAATTTATGCACCTCTGTACCATAATGTACGGAGAATGTGTCACTGTTTCATGAATGCAATTTTCAATGATTCGGTCACATTTTTATCATCTTACTAGTTTTTTTTTTTTTTTTTTTTTAATCAGCCTCCCCCCCCCCCCAAAAAAAAAAAAAAAAAAAAAAAAAAAAAAAAAAACTTGTCAGGGAAAACCAGTTTGGCCTAATAATTAATTAATAATTTTTTTTTAATTTTTGGTAAAGTGAAGTCTTGTTTTTTTTAATTATTTTCCTTAGTAATGGCTTTTTTTTTTTTTTTTTTTTTTTTTGCAGATCTTCTGATTTTTAACATACTTTGTTTAATTGTTCCCGCACTGTTTTTTTTTTTTTTTTTTTTTTTTTTTTTTTTTGAAGAAGAAATTATTTTGCTATGCACTTTTTTTTTATCTTTTCTAAGTTATGAGCATGTACAAATCGATTTTTTTAAAACTTTTGTTTCTTAACTTGCCATCCTCTCGCTTGGATGGGCAACATGACCGCCTAAAGACACATTTTCCGTTTAAACAGTCAAAAAATTTTATATCTTCCTAAAAATCATGTCAGGAATGTTTTGTTAACATTTAATTAATTTGCCATCTCACGTATTAAAATATTTTTTGACTTTCATTCTAAAATTAATACTTTTTGTGGCATTGTGCCTTATATTTGCCATTTTTGAAATACTTTCTAAAATTATAATTTTCCTGACAGTTGCATTTTATTTTTGACATTGGGCTCTATTCTAAAGTGTACGTGGAGATCAATGTAATAAAAATCTATTCGAAAATTTTCTTTTTAAACGATAAAATTGGCGGTTACAAAAAGGGAAAAAGAAAGTATCCAAGTGCGGCTTTTTTTTTTTACACTATAGTGAGGAAAGTATTGTAATCATGTCAAAAATCCGAATTCGAGATTTTGATGTTTCTATACGTTTTGAGGTCCCCTGAGTCCGTTTTCACTATTTTTACGATGATGTATGTATGTGTGTGTGTATGTGTGTATGTGTGTATGTCTGTGAGTGAACACGCTAGCGTCTAAACGCTTTGTTCGATTAACCTGAAAGTTGGTACGCGTATTGTAAGTCACCATAGTACGAACCCTATAGATTTTGGTGAATCTAGCACTTATAGTTTTTTTACAGGGACACAAAGAAAAATTCTTTATCATTATGGCCTATGGGAGCAAAATCTTAAAAGTGCGATAGCATCTAAACGTCTTATTCAATTGAGCAAAAAATTTATACACATATTATAGGTCACAAATACTCAATCTGTATAGATTTTGGAGAATCTAGCACTTATAGTTTTTTTACAGGGACACAAAGAAAAATTCTTTATCATTATACCTATGGGGCCAAATTTTTAAAAGTGTGATAGCGTCTAAACCCCTTATTAATCTGAGCAAAAAATTTGTACACATGTTATAGATCACATTTGAACTAACTGTATAGATTTTGGTGAATCTAGCACTTACAGTTTTTTTACAGGGACACAAAGAAAAATTCTTTATCATTATGGCCTATGGGACTAAATTTTTAAAAGTACGATAGCATCTAAACGCCTTATTGAATTGAGCTGAAAATTTATATGAGTATTATAAATCACTGTTGCACTAACTATAAGCATTTTGGTGAATCTAGCATTTATAGGTTTTTACAGGGACACAACGAAAAATTCTTTGTCATTATGATCTATGGGCTCAAAGTTCAGTAGCGTTCAATAAAACATCGTGTACTATAGGGAGAAAAATACTCAAACACTCTATTATGGTTTTCTCTCTTTTGTTTGTTTAACAACTCCTCTTTCTTTACTTTATCTACAAAACTGTTAATGACTCAATGTTCGGAAAGTCGAGTGGAGTCACTCCAGATTTTTTTTTTTTTTTTTTTACTTTCCGAACACTACAGTGAGGAAAGTATTGTAATCATGCCAAAAATCCGAATTTGAGATTTTGATGTTTCTATACGTTTCGAGGTCCCCTGAGTCCGTTTCGACTATTTTTACGATGATGTGTGTGTGTGTGTGTGTGTGTGTGTGTGTGAGTGAACACGCTAGCGTCTAAACGCTTTGTTCGAATAAGCTGAAAGTTGGTACGTATATTGTAAGTCACCATAGTACGAACCCTATAGATTTTGGTGAATCTAGCACGTATAGTTTTTTTACAGGGCACAAAGAAAATTTTTTTATCATTATGGCCTATTGTGCCAAATTTTTAAAAGTGTGATAGCGTCTAAACGCCTTATTAATCTGAGAAAAAAATTTGTACACATGTTAAAGGTCACACTTGCACCAACTCTATCGATTTTCGTGAATTTAGCACTTACAGTTTTTTTACAGGGACACAAAGAAAAATTCTTCATCATTATGGCCGATGGGACCAAATTTTTACTTTCCGAACACTATAGTGAGGAAAGTATTGTAATCATGTCAAAAATCCGAATTTGAGATTTTGATGTTTCTATACGTTTCGAGGTCCCCTGAGTCCGTTTCGACTATTTTTACGATGATGTATGTATGTGTGTGTGTATGTGTGTATGTGTGTGTGTATGTCTGTGAGTGAACACGCTAGCGTCTAAACGCTTTGTTCGAATAAGCTGAAAGTTGGTACGTACATTGTAAGTCACCATAGTACAAACCCTATAGATTTTGGTGAATCTAGCACTTATAGTTTTTTTACAGGGACACCAGGAAAAGTTCTTTATCATTATGGCCTATGGGGCCAAATTTTTAAAAGTGCAATAGCGTCTAAATGCTTTATTAATCTGAGCAAAAAATTTGTACACATGTTATAGGTAACAGTTGCACGAACTGTATACATTTTGGTGAATTTAGCACTTACAGTTTTTTTACAGGAGCACAAAGAAAAATTTTTTATCATTATGGCCTATGGGGCCAAATTTTTAAAAGTGTGATAGCGTCTAAACGCCTTATTAATCTGAGAAAAACATTTGTACACATGTTAAAGGTCACACTTGCACCAACTGTATAGATTTTGGTGAATTTAGCACTTACAGTTTTTTTACAGGAACACGCAGAAAAATTCTTTATCATTATGGCCTATGGGGCCAAATTTTTAAAAGTGTGATAGCGTCTAAACGCCTTATTAATCTGAGAAAAACATTTGTACACATGTTAAAGGTCACGTTTGCACCAACTGTATAGATTTTGGTGAATTTAGCACTTACAGTTTTTTTACAGGTACACGAAGAAAAATTCTTTATCATTATGGACTATGGGGCCAAATTTTTAAAAGTGTGATAGCGTCTAAACGCCTTATTAATCTGAGAAAAACATTTGTACACATGTTAAAGGTCACACTTGCACCAACTGTATAGATTTTGGTGAATTTAGCACTTACAGTTCTTTTACAGGGACACGAAGAAAAATTCTTTATCATTATGGCCTATAGGACCAAATTTTTAAAAGTGCGATAGCATCTAAACGCCTTATTCAATTGAGCTGAAAATTTATATGAATATTATAAATCACTGTTGCACGAAATATAAGCATTTTCGTGAATCTAGCATTTATAGGTTTTTTACAGGGACTCAACGAAAAATTCTTTATCATTATGATCTAAGGGCTCAAAGTTCAGTAGCGTTAAATAAAACTAAACATCGTGTAATATACGGAGAAAAATACTTACACTCTATTATGGTTTTCTCTCTTTTGATTTTTCAACAACTCCTCTTTCTTTACTTTATCTACAAAATTGTTAATTACTCAATGTTCGGAAAGTCGAGTGGAGTCACTCCAGATTTTTTTTCCTAAGAACAAAACTGCTTTGTTTAAATCCTCGTGAAATATGTTCTATGCTGATTTTAGCAATTATTTAGCATTTTGAATGCAAGATATTTTAATAAACTGAAACTTTTTAACATTTTCTTTGATACAAATTATTATGTGAAAAACCTTTTGTAGAGGCTCTATCCTTTTTAAGTGTTGCTAAGTAAAGTGACCATTATTTCCAAAAAATAATAATTTCCTGTGATATATTAAAACAAAAATTATTATATTGAAACTCTTATTACTAAATTAAAAAGTAGAGTGGGGATAACTAACTACAGAAGTTCGTTTAAATTTTACTTGACATTTAAAAGAAAACACATATAAAAATTATCTATTTGCACTAAAAGAGGAATGAAATATAGCATAACTGCTAACCTTATCCGGACTATTGTTAGTAGCCGCCCATTTTTTTACACCACTTAATTTTTATAGTACTTTACTTTAAATGTGAACCATGAAACGATTAAATAAGAAGAAAAGTACACTGGTTCTCATAATTATAAGGACACCCGTTTTTCTATATTAACTAAACATGAACACTATTATTTAAACAAATATATTTTTTATTAATTTGAATTTCATTAATAGACTATATTTAAAATGTTTTATAGTTTTTCTATCTTAAAAATCTTTAAATACGGTCAAAAAGAGGATTTTTCAGGTGTTCACAATTATAAGGACAGCTTGATTCTTAGTAATTTTTTTTTTTTCAGTTACTCTTTAAGTTAATATTTTATGGGATCTCTTTTTAGGGTGAAACAGTCAGACATTCTCTCTGGTATATATATATATATATATATACATTTTCTTTTTTTAAATATTCAGTTTTAATACCATTTCATAGAGCATAGATTATAGTCTGAATACATTTAAACTATTTAAAATTGCTTTCCACTTGCATGCACTTTTCTAATATGATAAGTTAAGGTTTTTTTCAACTTTTTGGCCTCGGGAAAGGCAATAATGCAGAAGTTTCTTTCTTCAAACTATTTCCTATTGCTCTAGAAATAGAGCAAAAATGTAAGTCTTGTTGAAAAAAATATTATTACCCCCCAAAATCTAACAAAAATCTGAGAATTCCACGTTTAAACTTTGCGGATATTCTCTTCATTTTCATAAGAATAGAAAAAATTACTAAATTCATTCTGTCTTCAGTAGAAACAGCTCCCCCAGAGCACCATTGATCCACCTTTAAAATGCCCGATTCATATCTGCCTTTAAAAAATCTCCTCTGTCTTTCGCTATCTTCAGATCGTGCCAGTAACTGTTAAAACCATTTGGTTAATCAAGAATAAAATGTTTTTCCTCCGAAAATGCAAAATTTTACCATTTAATATTGTCTTTATTCAACTTTAACACAGACGTTCTTTCCCCCATTAAATGCTTATTGATTATTACAGATATTTTTATTCATTTTAACATATTATTCATTATTTTAAACATGCATAAATGTAGAACCCCAACCTTTCGTTAAAAATTACGAGCAAATTCAGCAGCAGTCATTATGAGTAGAACAGTAAGAGGAATTATGAGTCTTCGATCTCTGATCAACAACTGTAAAACAACTCTGATTTTTCATCAGATCTCTCTCCTATCGAACCAGCAGTTCAATGTTTGATCACATTCCCTTCAGCAATTTTAGATCTTCGAATTTCATTAGAAATTCGGCGGATTGAAACTATCCTTCCACTTAAAAAACACATTTATCATACTTCACTACATGAAAGTTCTTTTTTTCGAGAAATTATCAGTAATGTCCGTCCAAGAAAAATTGAAGGCTTCTATATGAATTAATCTAGTCCAGTAGTTAACAAATTCGCATGTCAACTATAATTTATCCGCTAGTAAGTTAAATAAAACGAAAAAATCTTGATTGTCCCTATAATTATGAACATCTAAAAACGTGGAGAAAAAAATATTTTGCATTATTTTTTATTAATTTTGTTTCATTTAAAAAAAAATTATAGCAGTTTTGGTTTTTTGAATACCAGATATATTAAGTGCACTTAGTATAATCTTGTTCACAATTATTTTTACATTAGTTATTTCAAAAAGTAAAGTGTCCTTATAAATATGAGAAGGAGTGTATTCTAAAAAAAGGTGTGCAAAAAAAAGGGAGGACTAACAATCCTCCGGATTATTAATTAGGATGTTGGCAGCTCTGATATAGGTTAGCCTATGTTTTAAAATTACAGGTAAATGAATGTTTTCAAAAGAGAAATTCGAATGGGTATGAGACAAATTTTACTAACTAGATTTTTTTTTCTAGGAACCCTATAAAAATTTAAATTTTTAAATTCTTGAAAATGAATACCCTGACATTTTTTTATAGATTTTATGAAATTTTGTATCTTTTTTACAAATATTTGTAATATATCCTATTTAAGGAATTAAATCAAGATTTTATGAACACCCTCTTTATATACGTATATTATTATCATTTTTTTAATTGTCAGTCGATATTTTACCCCATAAATCCCATAACCCTAGTCTACTTAATATTTCATCATATAAACAACTCTTAACCCCTGACTTTCATCAGAATCGTTATATCCATTTCCAAGTAAACTCCATTTCTGCCATATTTTGTAACTAACCAATAAAGGATTAAAATTGAAACCCAATTTCTATGATGAGGATAATTCAAATAGATTTTTACTCCAAAAAATATTTAAACCCAAACTTTCATTGAAATAGTTATATCCATTTTTCGATAAAAACTAATTTCTGTGAGCAGTTGAAAGATTAACAGTAATAACGAATTTTTCTGAAGATGAGTATATATCTAAGTGATTTTAGACCTCAAAATACTTAACCCCAAACTTTCATCAAAATCTTTGTATCTATTTCCGTGTAAACCCGATTTCTGCCAAATGATGCAACCGGTGAATATTAACATCAAATGCTAATTTTCCTTTAGATTAGGATAAGGCAAATCGATTTAATACCCTAAAAAACACTTAACACCAATTTTTCATCAAAATCGTTATATTCATTTCCAAGTAAACCCTATTTCTGCCAAAAGTTGCTAATGGCGAATACAGGGAATTGAACGCGAATTTTCCTGAAGATGAGGCCAAGTCCAATCGATTTAGCACCCTCAAAGAACACTTAACGCCAAACTTTCAATAAAACCGTTTTACCTCTTCCCGAGTAAACCCAATACCTGCCATATGTTGCAACTTTCAAATAAAGGGTTAACAGTGAACTGGAAGTCTTCTGAAAATGACGATAAGTCCAATTAATTTAGCATCCCAAAAAACACTTTTTTCAAATATGAAAGTATTAATAATTTTCATAATTCAAAAAATGTTTTTTTATCAAAAATATGCATGGAATATGTTTGGGTCACTTCATTTTATCGTATAAAAAAAAACAGAATTTGAATATCATAAATATTTTGGAAGATATGAATTAATATTTGTCACATTCATTTAACATTAGCATCCTCATATTTTGACAGCTTATAACTCTATGAAAAATTGAGCAAAATATATAAACTATACCATTTTCCGTGATGATTTGATCCAAAGAATTCAAACAAATTATAAAAAATGGGGGTTACTATTGAAAAAAATGAAGTTGATGCCAGTTTTAATATGTATACGATCCCTTAAGCAAAATCTAACTATACCATTATAAACTAGACGTTATTACAAATCTATTGGTACCAATCACATGTTTCTACGACAATATATGGTGAAATTAGGTGGGGGGGGGGACTTTTTTTTTCTTCTGTGACTGTACATCAAATATCACTTCTCAAAAATATTAATGAATCTATATATATAAAAATGAATGTTTGTCTGTATGTTATTTATAAAATCGTAAACGACTTGACCGATTTCGATCATTCTTTTTTTGTTTTTTTCCTTATAGGTCAGGGATGGTTTAGGAAAAAAAAATTGAAAAAATCTTTAAAATTAATTAAAATATGAAAATAATAAACTTATTGACTTATATTGACTTAATATAAGCCATTTAAATTTTTAATTGTTGCCAAAAAAAGTTTACGAGATATTTATTGTTTTCAGCATAAAATGAAATATGCTTTCATGCGAAAAATAAGAAATTACTAAATGTTAAATTGGTCGATGAGAAAATGACACATTATAATTTTAAAATAAAATAGTAATATTACAAATCTAACATATTTCTTCTGAATTTTATTTCACAGCATTTTTTTTATGTACCTCAACTTCAGATTTTTTTTTTTTTTTTTTTAGTATGGCGGATGAAACACGCTTGGCATAAAAGGTCAGCATTAGCATTCAGCATTATGGTAAAGGTATTTTCTTATTGATAACTCTTGACAATTTTTTATAATTTTGATGCTGAAGTAGATAGGACATTTTTCGCCAAGGAAAAGATAGAAAGAAATACGCAAGCGAAGTGATGACGTCACTGGCCGTTCGTGGATGCAAGAAAAATATTTCCTATGTTAAACGCCTGTTGGATTTTTTGTAAAAAATTATTAAAAATCGAGGAAAAATATTTCCCGATTTTAATCCGCATATTTAGGTATAGATATGTATTAGTTATCATGTCCATGCATTAGATTAAGTTATTTTTGTTGTAAAATTGACAAAATTTGAATTTTTAATTTCAAAACTCTAGAAAAAAAAAATGGCAAACTTCCATATTCGATTGAAAACACAAACATTTAATTTCAAAGGATGATATTAACACAATAAATACCCAAGTAATATACTGATTAAAAGGGAAATGATAAATATTCTATCATAATTTGAAGTCAAATTTGTTTTCAAATGTCTAAATAAAGTATCTGATATAAGATACTAATATGTTGTAGCGGAATAGATTTGATATCGGTCATCCTTGGTAGAAAAATAAAATATCGCCAAATTATTTGGCAAACATAATTTAATTCCTTTCAAAAATCATGGTTATTTTAACAACTTATTTTAAGACAGTAATGAATAATATGAAACAATATTTCGTACAATGCATATTACGAAAATATACATCTGGCATGTATATTTTCGTATTACGTTTTTGATCACCAAATACAATAAGCGCCAAGAACGACATAGTTTTGAAATTTAAAATTAAAATTTTGTCAATTTGACAGCAAAATAACTCAATCTAACACATGCACATGATAACTAATACATATGTGTACACAAATATGGGGATTAAAATCGGGAAATAATTTTCTTCGATTTTTAATCATTTTTTACAAAAAATCCAATGGGCGATTGACATAGGAAATCATTTTCTTGCATCCACGGACGGTCAGTGACGTCACACTTCGCTTGCGTATAGGAACAATAATCGTATAAATTATATTTTGGTCTAAAACGGCAACAAAAATTTAAAAGTCGCCAAGGGCATTAAGGCTGTACCATGATCAAATTTACATACTAATTTATTTATTTTTCTATATACCAACTACTATTAACTAAACATGAAGTATATATAACCACAAAATAATAATTGTCTCATGCGATAGAAGTTGCCGATCATAGCATAATGTAATATTATATGTGGCTTGAAATTGATGTCATTCTATGGTTGATTGATTAAATCAAATAAATATAGGAAATAACTTGAGAGCAAATATTATGTACATCACATATAATGTTGTTCATATGTAACTGGGATTCAGATATAAAAGAGCTACTTCAAAATTTTCGATACTGTCCGTATCGAAACTGTTATGTATGATAAGCAACCAAATGGAAGCCTACGGGTAAGCCATTGTCGCAGGCAATAGGGACAGGCACCGGAGATTGCAAGGACGAACAAGACGCTGCCTAAGGCAGCGGGAACCCAAAGCAAGCTTTTGACCGGTTTCAGTTTTTTTTTTTTTTCATAAAGCATATAGAAAAGAGTTTGCCAGCGAAGCGGGCAAAGCCGTCCAAAATTGTTTAAGAACTAAAATATTATTCAACAATTCGCCGGGAAATGAAAAAAAAAAAAAAAAAAAAAAAAAATCATTTATTTGTAAAAAAAAAAAAAAAAAAAAAAAAAAAAAAAAATTAAAAATTTGAAACTTATAAATATTATATGAATTTCACCACATAGTTAAAATTTTACTTAACCAGTCACCAAATTATTATTAGAACCAGATTAATATTGTGCAATAGTGAACTAAAATCATACAAAGAAAGGTTTCGAAATAAAATTCATAATTGACGACCCAGTTTTTATACTTCCACAACGCAGTACTGTTTTAGTACAGAATCCCTATGGACGAATTTTAAATTTTTATCGCCACGTTGGCGATAACTTTTTATTTATTTATTTTGGCATTTTATTTTGGCTTTCAATGAGTTACAAATTTTTTTGAGTGTACTTTATCAGACTCTGTTTTGCACATCACCACAATGATAAGGTTTCATTTCATTACATATTATGATCAAACCGTCAGTTCCCACACATACACATCAAAATTTCCACGTGAACGAAGTCGCGGGTAACAGCTAGTATTGAATAAAAAAGTAGCAAAATCTAGCAGCACTCATACATTTGAAGATGTCGTAAGATAAAGAGTTATTTAAAACCAAAGTGAGAAAAAAATTATTTATAAGGGTTGGATTGAGTGGGTTTACGTTGTACTAGTACTATATTATGGGCAATTGGCGAAGTTTTATAAAGGTATTGGTAAATCTTAAAGAGAAATAACTGGGTTAATGAAGCGTTATAAAATTGGCATTCACTATGGAATGATTAGAAAAAAATGATTCAAATAAAATTAAACGATCTGGAAGAAAAAGGATTTTGACAGTATAGTTAGTGGTAGCAATAAAGGCACAAATTTCTCCTTGTTGAGAATGACCTGGAAAAGGGGCGGGGAGTAATAACCTTGCAGAGTTGCCACGCCACGAAATTTTATAAATGCCAGGGATGGAACACGGGCGCAGAATTCATACCGGAATCCGTTTAAGTAATTTCTCTACCTATAATATCGTTGATTTAAAAAGAACAAAATTTTCTTACATTGATAGTGGTATGAATTCTGCGCCCGTGTTCCATCCCTGAAATGCTCTTCCACTACTACTAAAATTTTTGAAAAAAAATTTTTGTGAAATATATACTGTACGCTTCAGAAAAAAATTACTTTAAAATAATAATAGTGAAAGTATGCTTATCGAAACGCCTGGTCGTGGGAACCCTGGCTTGTCTACTAATAAAGTTGCGTGGAAAAAGGATGGGTGTTAACAGCGCTCCGGAGTAAATTAAAATGCTGGTATGTCTGAATTCGAGGAAGGAGTCGAAACAATGCTTCAGTCATCAAATAGAAGGAGGATCATTAATATTACTTACAAAACTTTGAATAAACACCATATAATGCAATAATCTCGCAACAATTGTTTCGGGTCGAAAGAGCGCACGACCCTTCTTCAGGCGAACAAAGTAGGCACGAGCGCTGCAATCAAAGCGGCAACGCACAAAACCGATTTTAATGAAAAGCAAAACCATATAAAGTCGAATGTAAATATAAATACTATTTTTTTTTTTTTAATTAAGGATCATTAGTAGTTTGGTGAGCTTTTATTCATAATGGATTGTACTATTTACAGCGATTTTCGGCACGTATGAACTCTGCGCAGTGTCAAACTATTTTGATAAAAAGATGCCATTTATCAAAGATGCTAACATTTTAATTTATTCCGGAGTAATTTTAACTCCGTCTTTTTATCGTACCAGTTTTTTTTTTTTTTTTTTTTTTTAAGAGTATATCTTTCTTATTTGATAGTTGTTATGTATTGGAGAAAGTTATTCTAAAATTTAAGTGGTGCGAAGAAAAGGCTGGGTTAAAAATACTCCGGAGTAAATTAAAATGTTGACAACTATTCATTTAGGACTTATCTACGAGGTGCTAACTAGATGTTTCAGCAGATCAAAGCTTCTTGCCATTCGTCTAAATTCACCCTGGAATGGTTTAAAAAAGAAAGATAATTAATATTTAACCAAGGCTGAATCGAAATCTAGATTTGGGCAGTATGGAAAATCTTTGGGATACAATATCTGGCAAGGTTTATGCTAATAATAAACGGTTTTTATTTGCCAATGATATAGAAGTTCCCATTGTCTTGACTGGCACAATATTTCTCAAACAGAATTTAGACGCCTGGTCACTTCAATGAAAAACAGAATGTTTGAAGTTATAAGGAAAAATAGAAAACTAACATTGCATTAATTAGCATATTATTTTTATTTTTTAACAAGTGTTTTAATAATTTGTTAACTTTTTGATGCACAAAATTTTGTTTTTCTCACAAACACAAAATTATTTATATTTGCAAAGATAAGAATGCCATTAAAACTAAAAACAATAATTATTTAATATAGCATATGGTATTTAATGAAATGTATTTTTAAATAGATACATTAATACTGAAATAACAATTGGCAGTAAAAACAAATCAGCATCTAATGAGCCAGGATAAACTTGACAATGTGGTATGTTTTTCACGTAATTATGACCTAAAGAATTAAAAACCAAAATTTTAGCCTTATAATCGTTCATATTGATTTTTCGAAGCATGTTTAACCTGTTGAGGCACAAAATAATTACTGTCATTTAATATCGACAGCAACTAGAAATTACGATCAAAGTTGGAAGAAAAAAAAGAAATAAATGATTCTTTCTGTTATAAGCATACCTGCTAACTATCTCATTAATAATCGTAACATTGCTACGCCCCTTTAAAACACGCCCCCTTTTCCACAACCCTTTATTTTTAGAGTAAATGTTTCCAAATGTAGTTATGATTAAATAAGAATAAAGTTACTCTGAAAAAAGATTGGTGTGAAAAAAAAGGCGGGTATTAAAATTGTTATGATTCATAATGAGGTGGCTATAAGTTTAAAAAAAAAAAAAAAAAAAAAAAAAAAAAAATGGGATGACTTGTAGCAGTTTGAATAAATGCCAGGTAGTATACCGCACTTAAAAGAGTTAAGAGTGTATTTTTCAACGATTGTTTATGTTTTTGTTAACTTAATCATTTATGACATAATTCAAAATTACTGCAACCTAATTTTAATAAGTATGTTATAATTGGATATACCATGCGTTTAAATTATAATTAAGACCTTTATTTACTTCATAATTTTGGAAATCAAGTTATCTTATAATTACTTAACAGACTGTAATGAATAGTTATATGATAACATGAATAAATCATGTTTATTATACGTGATATCAAAATATATAATGTAACCTACATATTTTTCTGATAAATACATGTAATGTAAGTGTTGAAAATTATATGTTTACAAATCATTTTGACCATGATTATCTTTTGAAACCTTAAATATTGCTACATTTGATAACTTTCAAAGAAAATTATCCGAATTTCACGAAAATATGAATTTATTTTAGAGTAACCAATTCACATTATTTTTCAATTGCAAATTCCATTAAATTTATCCTAAATTTATAATGTCTTTATAATAAATTGACTGTTTGATAGTAAAAGTTAAATTTAACTTCAAAAGAGCACTTAAACAAAGTTAATTTCAACTGCATATTTTGTGTTCTAGTAAACAATAATTTTCAAATAATTCTATTTTCACTTAAAAGAAGCAAATGTTTTCTTAATTGTGTTCTAGAATTATTTTACGAAAGTCAAATAATTGAAAATTATTTTGATAGATATTCGAACAATTTTTTTTTTTTTTTTTAATGATTAAATAAAATAAGATATATGAGAAGTGATTTTAGCCTTTCAAATATCAATTCGCTGGTGATTTCTCTGAAGAACAGGTTGCGAAGGTGGGTGACTAACTATGTTAAGGAATAAATTTGAAATGTTGGCAGTTATGGCCAAAACCAGAGCCTGATTAAGGGAGAAGCACACATTATCTCCGCTCTCACCGGAATATTTTTACAATTATTTTTTACTTCATGTAATAGAAATTCCATGCTTTGACCAGGATATATTTTTTATAAAAAATGAACGGTGTAAAACAATCCAATTTACTCACCGTTATTAGGCACCAGAATTCTTTTAAAATAATTTTTAATGAGAATTTTCTGTTTATTATAGGAGGAAAGTATTTTTTAAAAAATAACGGTGTAAGTAAAAATAATGTGTGCTTCCCCCTTAATCAGGCTCTGGTCAAAACTGATAAACTAAATTTCATGTGCAGAACTTTGAAGGCAAAGTGAAAATGAGTTTTTGTACGGAAATATTTATTTGTGAAATATACAGACATATTACATCTCAGCTAAGTTCAAATTATTTTGTTTTTTTTTTTTGTCGTGTCCATGACGAAGTCGAATTAGATTAAACCGTGGATCTTTATAACTGCATCTGCGATTTGTTGGACGTTGTCGTCATATAGGTCTATCAGTGAAGGTAATACTCCAATTTCTCTCAAGTTCGCACTTATTGCCGGACACTCAAAGATATGGCAAGGTGTAAGCTGTGTATCTGGGCAATTGTTACAGTTTCTATACACCCTTCCACCCTCCTTATTAATTTTCATGCCTCTGTGATGACCAGTTCTTAGCCTTATTATAGTTTTTGTTATTAATCGATCTGCATTTATTTCACAAAGCTGGTGTTTCGTTTGGATTGTTTTTTCTCTAAGTTTAGATTTAGTTATTGCATTTGCATCTTGAAGAGAGACACTGTTGCTGTTATTGTTGAGAATTCTGGACTCCTTGGCTAGTTTATCAGCATTTTCGTTGCCTGCTATTTCAACGTGTGCAGGTATCCTCTGAAGTGTACAGGTTTTATTTATAGCTTGAAGATCTTGAAGTCCTGAGATGATTTCATGGGTGATAGAAGAGTGCCCCTTTGAAATGGCCTGGAGGGCGGCCTTCGAGTCGCAGAAAACCATTAGGCCCTCTGCCTGCTTAGTAGTGGGAAGGGACTTATCCATATTAAGTGCCTCCAGAATTGGTGAAGTTAGAGGCTATATTTCCCGCACCAAATTTGCCCTGGTGAGGCGTATCATCTGGAGTAGTTAAAAACACGCCTGAACCCCCATTGGTGATAGTTTTGTCAGAGGAACTATCTGTATATGCATGTACAAACTTCTCTTTTGGAAAGTTTTCAATTGTATCGAGTCCCTTTTTCCTAATGATATCATTCTGTTCATTTTTGTTGCATGGCTCTAAAAGGTCGGTATGAATGTTAGTGTTCAGTGGAAGCCTTTTGCGAGAGATAGGTTCTTGAACAATAACCCATTTGTTGTGTTCAAGGCCAATACTTGCTCTGATATCTCTATCATATTGCATGGGTGAAGATCGTTTTAGTCTTGACTTGGCATTCCACCCTTCAAAAGTAATGTGAGAAATGTGTCCAGGAGCACGACTTCTCGCTTTGTTCGTGAACTTTAACATATTTACTTTTCTTCTATTTTGTAGACTTTCTAGTCCACACTCTCTGATTATCTTGACATTATTGGTGGATGATACTGCGCCAGTCACTATCTTTGCAGCTCTCGCTTGTATGCTTTCTAACTTGTTTAGGGCAGTATCAGAAGCGGGAGCCCAAATCGGGGAAGCATACTCCATAATGGGACTAATGAGTGAATTCAAATTATTTAAAAATATATAAAATGAGACTTTTATTTACACTCACTATACAAAAGTTAAAAAACACAATAACATACATTTCTAACTGGCTGGCATTTTTTCAGTAATTCATTTCAGGTTAAATGAGGTAGAGATTAATCTTTGAAAATAGTGGTAGCAGAAACGTCCGAACTCCTATCATTGTCATAACACAATAACAAATGAATTTACAAAAATCGCAAGAAATATACTTTATTCATCAACGTTCACGTTGTGAGCTCGTTAAATATCTTTATTATGCTGTTCTGGTTTTAGTACAATATACAGAGTTGCCAATTTTATAATTTATTGTGATTGGCCGTCTGTATTCTATGTACATGTAATGAAGTATGTTCGTTTTTTTCTCTCTCTTCGATGTTCAGTTTAATAAAATGTAGGTAAATAACACATGTGGGTTCATCTTTTTAATTCCCACGATATAATATAATATATAATTATTATTCACAAACCAAGCCAAAGAAGGCTGGTTTAATTCAATTAAAACTGTTATTTAATATATTTCAAATTACATATTTAAACAGCATCGGTCGACTCTAGATGATAGTTCCTGAAACGCAAACTGATTAATTTCATATGGAATATTTCTGTTCTGATTTGAAATAGCAGAGGATACTCATAAACAAGGTGAGTGCATTTTACTTACCTTATAAACTTTGTTGAACTATTTCTATAAGATGTATTACAAATATCAAATTAAATCAATTAAATATTCAAGAAATGATTTAAATAATTATTTTGTCAACATTAACACTGAATGCTCCAGAATAAATTATAAAAGTTGGCAACTCCGCAATATATTGCCTTTAGTATGTGGCTTTCTTTATAATTATACGTAAAGCATTGATTTACAAATTTATAATAACCTGAATTTTATTTTATTTTCAAGATATGCAAGTTTTAAAAAACCACCAACATACTCAACGGATTTATGCATAATTGCCAAGTCTCCCGATTTAGGCGGCAGACTACTAGAGGTATTTAACGAATAATAAATATTTTGTACATTCAAGGATAAGAGTTTTCCGCTTTACCTGTCATCATTATTTCTATATATAAATATTCATCGGATATTCAAACAATTGTTTTTAGATTAAAAAGAATAGATATTATAGCACAGAAAATTGTGTTGGCAAAAAATACAGAAAACTCTCATTGTTGTCACATATATTTTCGACGATTAAATAAACAGAAAATAATTATAAAACATTTCTGGTATGAAGAGTTGGTAGCTGTAATTAAATACATACTTGCAACCATCTCATTAATACTTTCGCGACCGCTGACGTAGATTCACGTCATTTAAAAATCAATAACTCCACCAGTGGGTGTTTCTTTCACAATTTGTATGTTATTTATTTCTTAAAAATTCACCCAATATTCATATTTGTACAGTCACCCAAAAAAAAAAACGCCCCCCCCACCTAATTTTGCCGTAAATTATCGTAGAAACATGCGACTGGTACCAATCAGTTTGTAATAACGTCTAGTTTATAATGTTATAGTTAGATTTTACTTAGGGGATCGTCTACATATTAAAACTGACATCAACTTCATTTTTTTCAATGGTAACCCCCATTTTTTATAATTTATTTGAATTCTTTGGATCAAATCATCACGGAAAATGCTATAGTTTATATATTTCGCTCAATTTTTCATAGAGTTATAAGCTGTCAAAGTTTTTGGATGCTAATGTTAAATGAATGTGACAAACATTAAATCATATCTTCCGAAATAATTATGATATTTAAATTCTGTTTTTTTTATTCGTTAGAATGAAGTGACCCAAACATATTCCATGCAAATTTTTGCTAAAAAAACATTTTTTGAATTATGAAAATTATTAATAAATTCATATTTGAAAAAATTATGAATTGTGACCTATGTTAATTTTTGCACGAATAGAACGGGCATCATCAAAAACATGGTTTTCCAAATTTACAGCTCGTTCCTAACATTATTTTTTGAGTTACAGTAATATTTAACTTTTTATTCCTGTTAGGGGGCCGTCACTTGTTATAATCTGTATCCTCTATAAGTAAATGTTTGTATATAATTTGACGAAAAACTATTTTAATTTACCTTTATGTTTTTTTTTTTTTTTTTTGGTTCCTAAGCAATATTTCGATGTTTATTATACAAATTGGCATATTTTTGTAAAGTTATCACAATGTAGGTGAGGGATTGTGAAAGAATTTCAAAAGAAAAGAAGCCCCGCCTCTGATTCGCTGAAACACTATTTAAAAAAAAAAAGACTAATTTGCATATTCCTATTTGACTCTATATGTGACGCTGGTATGCATAAATCACAATGGTATTTACTACATCGATTATTGAAGACAAAACTTAAATGATTTAATTACAAATATGCAAAATTATTTTGTTTTATATTATAAAGTTTTAGAAAAATTGTGAAAAGGCGTGGCTTACGGTACAAGAGAGGAATATATCCGATCCTAATATGTTAAGTCTTTCTTCATAAGTATTAAATATCTTTTTCTAGTTTTTCGCTGCTAAAATTCTATTTTAACCCTGTTACACTTTTTTTCGCATTTCAATATTCAAGCGTACGTACACCTCTAGTTAAATATTATGTTTTAGAAAACACGGTACAGCGAAACTGATTGCATGAAACAGCAATTATGCATTCGACAACCGTTTTATTATTATTATTATGAATATTTAATAATTTTAAAAAGATTTTTTACCATGAATTTTCTGTTTAAATTTTGTTGTGACATATTTGCATTTGGTTACTGTACCGTTTGTAAGCTTTGTGTTATTTAAAATTTATCCCATAATGTAACATAATAAAATATCAAATTTCTATTAAAAGTTTTTTAATACAGAATCAAATAGTGAAAAATTGGTTTATTATTTATATATATATTTTTTTTTAAGTTTATAAGATCTATTATTGGAACATCGCTCAACAGTATTTATTTTCAATTTCCTAATCACGAAATCAAAGTTACAGTTAATATGAAATAAAAATTTAAAACAAAGGAATTGTCTTATTACTTTCAAATATATAGATATTGATCTTACAGAATCCTGAAATTTCATTTAAAAGACTTTAAACGTCTAAATTTAAAAATTCAAAATAAAATAAATTAATCTAAATGCTTTTAAAGTTGAAACGGGAAGATTTCAAAATATATGAAAATTGGCATTTGTGTTTTGAACATTTTGGTGCGGCAGATATTAAAAGCAATATTTTAATGATGAGCTGAACCTGAGCTTAAGAGAGGGCGGATCCAGCTATTTAGCACGAATGATATCACCTGACTAAAACCAGAATAAACAACATTTTAATTTATTCCGGGGTATTTTTAACCCACTGTTATTCTTTTTTTTTTTTTTTTCAAACTTCAACACTAGCTACAGTACGCTTACGTCCTATTTACATTAAGCATTGATATGGAAGCTATGTTGCTGTTTTTCGATGCTGCGAAATTTACAAAATATATTTATGTTAATATACTATACAGATAGAAGAATAATTATATAATATCAACAAAACTTCTTTAATCAATATGTTTATATGCATTACTGTATGGAAATGTTTATATATGAATATTGTATTTATTTTTAATGAGACATATAAACACAAAATACTAAAAAAAAGAAGAAAATGTGTTATAAATTTTTATAATTCAAGCAAAATATACATGCATACTTGCCAACCTAACCCGTAACATTGTTAGTTCCCGCCCCTGCGTGTACACAATTTAATTTTTAGAGTAATTAACTTCAAATACATTTAAGATTAACTCATTGAGCGCCACGCGAATTCTTATGGAAATCCCATTCAGGCCACACGTGCTGCTTAGAAGCGTGTTATGTTTATCGAGTTTCAATAAACCCCATTAGGCCTTAACGATATAATCCTATAAAAATCCTATTAAAAGAAATAAAAAAAAACATGAAGTAAATTTTAAATAAAGTTTCAGTAATTACTTAAAACTATGTAAGTTCTGTAGTTTTATATCATATTTTACACTGCCGGCTGACTTGGCTTCAATGGAAAGATCAGTGTCAGCCACCGATGGCTGACATGGCGCTAAAAAGACTGATGTGAAAAAAATGTACGGAAAGGGGCGGGACCAGTAATCTTCCGGGTTAGGTTGACAAGAATGCATATACATAGAGCAATGCCAGAAAATGTTCTTTATTTTTCATGAACCAGATGAATGGTACTTTTTTTCTGAATAGTCTATGTATTAAACATAATGCTGCTTTAAATACCCTTTAAATGAAAAGTTTTATTACATAAAGTAATTTTCTGGCACTCTACAGCTCCCAAATGACACACAATACGAAACCCCGCCCTTTTCCAGTGTTTAAAGGGTATTAACGTTTAATATGCTTCCTATTCGTTTTGATCTTTCCTCGTCCTCCTTATCTTCTTTTTTCCTTAAGAAAAAAGAGTTATGTAACATTTTGACCTTTTCAAGTGAAGATTTAGATTAAGGGTAGTCAGCCTTTCTACACCCACCGTCCACTTCGGTATCTGTGTTAAAGAGTAGAATTTTAGAACATCCCATTAAGTAGTAGGATTTATTATTTTGCATATTAATTTGTTACACATTATAAAATATAAAAGCAAAAGAATATCGTGGAGATTTATGTAAAAGTTTTTAATAATGTCATGAAAAAAAAAGTAATTAATTAAAAAAATAAATAAATAAAAATAAAAAAATCTGTTTTAATATTTTTAAAAAGTCAATTAAATTAAAGAAAATGAGAGTACTGCAGTATCAGAACAAACTCCCACTGTCACTGTGAAACAGCCGTGGGAACCAGGTTGAGTGCCACCGTTTCAGACAATTATACGGCAGCTTGAGTTAAAATAATTTTGAATTTTCAAACAAATTTAAAACCTTTCACCTTTTTTTTTTCTCTTTTGATAGATATTTTAATATCTATTCAAGCTATTTAATTTTCTTCGTATGAAGTGAACTACGTGATGTTTTATCAAAAGAAACCAATAAAAATCTTATAATTCATAAACTAACTCAGAAAGTTCTGTGAATTAGTCAGTTTTTTTTATTTTATAATTAACATTTCTTAATTTTTTTTCCGGTGTGAAACTTAATAAATAATGTATAATGGGTGGTAGATCATGATTTATATATTCTAAATGTATAGACGGACCCCTAATACATTTTCATGTGTAACTACATTTAAAATTGATTTAAGATATATAAATAGGTATGTTTTTCGAACCGCCTTGATCTCAGAAATCTGAATATGAAGTCAAAAATAGGGGTTGCTATTGAAGAAAATGAAGTTAATGCCAGTTTTAATATGTAGACGACCCCATAGGCAAAATGTAACTATACCGTTATAAACTCGATGTTATTACAAATCGATCGGTACCAGTCAAATGTTTCTACGATAATTTACGGCGAAATTAGGTGGGGGGGGTGTCGTTTTTTTGGGGTGACTGTACAATCAATATACTATGGGTAGAAATACTTTGATTCGAAAGAGTATAATGATAATACAGGTCTACAAAATTGAAGTTGACAAAATTTGATTTGATGATTTTAGCTGAACATTATGTTTTTTGATGTGCTGAAACCGAAAATGCAACCCATTTTTCTATATCATGTATAGATTTTTACCAATACGGGGTGCTTACCGACTAAATTTCTTACACATACCATCATAACAATAGTCTGGTTGCCTTGTTGGTATGGTTTTACGTTGCACTAGTGCTGCGCTATTACAACAATAGGTATCCATAATTAATTAATCATGAAAACTGAAAACATATTCTAAAACTTACCACATAATTATATTGGTGGAAGAGTAATGGAAGAAATTATATAGGTAGGCACCTATACGTGATAGAGAAAAACTGACTTCATTTTCGGTTTCAGCACACCAAAAAACATAAAGATCAGTCAAAATTATAAAATCAAAATTTTACATGTCGACCTGTGTAATGTATATCCATTTGTAATATAAATGTGAATACAGAAAATTTTGTTCTGAAATATTGTAACTTGGAAGAATAACGCCCACAGGCGGACTTGTGGACTTATTGTCCTTATTGTGGACTTATTGTGGACTTATTGTCAAAAAGACACAAACATGCGGTCGCGAAAGTGTTAATAATCGTAACATTATTACGCCCCTTTAAAACACGCTCCTTTTCCACACCACATTATTTTTAGAGTAGTTACGATTAAATAAGAATAAAGTTACTCTAATAAAAGATTGATGTAAAAAAAAAAAGCGGGTATTAAAAATCTTACGATTCCTAATGAGATGGTTGGCAGGTAGGATTAAATATATTGGAAGTTATTCTAAGAAAATTGCGCTATTAATTCGTTCGAAAATCACGTAAAAGTTGACATTGGCATTAGAAATAGCCAAAAATGACATGAGGATGATAAGGGAATAAGACAAAAATTATGTCAGAAAACACTGATATTTTCATCATGCATAAGAACTGTAAAATTTTTATGTATTAGCTTTTATACAAATTAGAATTGACGAAAATTTGCGAAATATGCCTATATTTCTCTTCAGAAACATAAAAGATATATGTAGCTTGTAAGAGTGCTTCATGTCCAGCACTCCCATTTAATTTATTGTAAAAGTTTCTGGCTCAACTCAATGAGAACTATAAATGCAAAACTAAACTTTTTATTAAAGCTCTTTAGGAAGTGAGGAGGGACCGAGGAACATAATATCCCATACAGCAGAGAAAGTTTCAGTTATGTTGCATAAAGCTTACAATCTTTGAAAAACATAACAAATTTAAGTATGCTCTGTTATGCTCTTTTCGATGTTCCATCTGTTAAGTAATTGAAACGTTTCTGTTACGTATCCGATTTTTTTTTTTTTTCTTTTTTTTACGATCGCGGATATTTCTACGTCCTTGAAACTATTGAGAAAGCAAACTGAACGTTTCGAAACATTTCTGAAATATTTCTAACGTTTCGATGTTATGTGATTGTTACATTTCTGAAACATTTTATACTGTTGGGGATGCCACCGTTTCCAACATTTTAATTTATTCCGGAGCAATTTTAGCCGCGCCTTCATTTCGCCCCACTTTATTTATAGAATATTTTTCTCCACTATATAACAATAAGAAAATAAGAAAAAAATATTCTTAAAATAAAAGTGATATGAAATAGACGCAAACTAAAAATACTCCGAAATAAATTAAAATGTTGGCAAATCTGTTATCCACCTCGTAAATTAATTTTGTTTTTACTTAAACTAAACTTAAAATACGGCTACGAGTTTTTACAATTTATAGTGTTTAGTAACAAAGTTATGTATTTATTTAATTAATTATCAATTTAATTTAATTAGGTTAGCATATAGAATTTACAAACCAAAACTTTTTCGAAAATTAAATCTGTGCTCAATTATGTACAGTCACCCAAAAAAAAGCGCCACCCCCACACCTAATTTCGCCGTAAATTATCGTAGAAACATTTAACTGGTACCGATCGATTTGTAATAACGTCTAGTTTATAACGGTATAGTTAAATTTTGCCTAAGGGGTCGTCTACATATTAAAACTGGCATTAACTTCATTTTCTTCAATGGCAACCCCTATTTTTGACTTCATATTCAGATTTCTGAGATCAAGGCGGTTCGAAAAACATACCTATTTATATACCTTAAATCAATTTTAAATAGAGTTACACGTGAAAATGTAT